>CM066033.1:597457096-598057096 GCA_033557465.1 Ichthyophis bannanicus
TGTTTAATACTGGCTTGCCTGTCTCACTAGCTTATTTCTTGAATTAACTGATTTACTTTGTTTTTTTTCTGTTTTGTGTATTCACCCTTTTGTGTTGTGCTAAGGATGATTGGTTTGTTTATGAATGACTGATGGTCATGATCTGATGTTGATTATTTCTTGTTTTTTTTTTTTGTGGTTGGTTGTTGGGGGGGTTTTTTTTATTTTTTTTTTTTTCTTTTTTTTTGGTTTTTTTTTTTAATAAAAAAAAAATTTTTCTTTTTTTTTTTTTGGGGGGGGAATATTTGTCAACTGACCACATTATTTTCCTCTATTTATTGTTCAAATTGTGTAGGTTGAAACATTTATAACAGAAGAAATTTTTAACAAATATATGAATGTGACATTTGAGTTTCAGAACATATTTGAGTAAGCCTAGACTCTCTGCGAATTAACCTTGCCTCCAATTGGTGCTAATCTATGCAAAGACACCAGATATTGTAAAATCCCAAGGAGTGCGCTGCGCATGGGTGCTCCCCGCACTTGGTCTATGGGACTCCAGCTCACCTTCCCCCTCAGCCCCAGCCTGTGGTGACCGTACACACTTGGTGACCCTCACCAATGTGATGATTTTGGGCATTGTCCTTGATAACCACACCCCTCAGCATTAATTGCAACAGTTCAGGCACCGCACCTCCGTGCCTTTGATAAGCTTTGATCACAGATCTTCAGTTGATTTCACTAAGACCTGCATACTTGGGCAATGCGCTCAAATTGTTGCTGGATATCGTACATCCTTTTTCTGAATCAAACTAGAAAGAGTATTCAAGGAGTTTGTCAAGGTATAAGATCCAGCGTAATGAGGGGATCCCGGTTCTTAGACCGTGAAATCTGGGAGTCCCTGGGAATCCCGATTGAGGCCAATGTTTTCAGAGATGGCAAATCTCACTCATTAGGATGTGTGTCCCACTCATCTTGAAGGCTCTCTGACATGCTCACGACACTCATTTAAGTATCTTTCTCTCAAGCATTAGTGCACTGATCCTGATCACTGTTTTTCATGAAAGACAGCCTAAGAAGAAGTGTCCAACATCGCAAGTAGCCCATCCAGTAGGAAGTGAACTCTGAATACATCTTCTCACTTGTGGACGGCCTCCTCCTGCATCAACCCTTCCACTTGTACCTACCAGGAGAGCGGGCAAGTGAAGCCTATGTCACATACTTTTTTTAAGCCACTGAGTGGAGAGTAATTTTCAGCCCATGAGAATTTATCCATATTTCCTCTAATATAACTGTATGTCTTTAGAGGTTTGCCAAAGAAAATGCAAATATCACTTTATGATACTTTTTTTATCATTTGTAAAACACTACAGTATTTAAAACCTCTTACTAGATTTAAATACCCTGGATGCACCATTTGAAAAAAATCTCACTCCTTTGGACTTTCAATCTCCACATCTCCTTCTATGGGTGGTAAATCTCACTCTTTGGGATGTTCACGGTCTTGGCATTTATGATGGATAATATCTTGATTGGTCGCCAGTACTGGATTTCTGTACAACCCAAGTCTTGTTTCTATCTTTTATTTATAGAGCCCACATACCCACCTGTTTTTTCAATGGGTATATAGATGTCAGTTGATGCACAAATATCATCACGCATTAAGATATTCAGTTGAAAACCAGGAGTGGACCCAAAAAGTCTCCATTCTGGAACTGGGCAACATGCAGCGCTGGGGTATTATTTCCCTTCCACAAGCTGGACTCGTTGGGTGGCCTGAACTGCCAAAAAATAAAAACAGTTGCTGTGTTAATTTTGTTTCTTGTGGTCTTTTTTTTAATCTGCCTATATTTTGTGATGGTTGAAAGTGTCTCCTGCTATAGTTTTGTTGATAGAGCTGCTGCGCTTTTGAAAACTTTAAGAGAATTACAGTTTAAAGAAAAAGAAAAAAAAGACTGCTAACAAGGACTTTCATCAGTTTGGTCTTATTCCAACTTCGCTAAAAAGCTACATAACCCTTGGATTACACTAATTAGAATGTTGTCACTGCTTTCACTGTTTTCCAGGTTTTCATCTAAGTCCAATCAAGTACAGACACCATGCCCCGTGCCTCCTTCGATGTGTTTGGGACGCCTGTGTAACGGGGTGGGCGGTAATGGAGGCAGCAACAGAGAGTGGATCTGGTAGGGAGCATGTCGCTCCGGCTGCTACAGGGACCAATTAGCAATGGAAGATAACTAAGGGATATGCAGGGCTGTGGAGTGAGTTATTGACTACATTTACGAACCGAGTAAGGAATTGGTGGCTGCCAGAGCCGGGGTTGAGTGAGGCGGGGTGTTGACCTGCCTGCAAAGAGCAGTGATTCTCTGCAGGTGGTGTAGTCTCAGCTTTCTGTTCCTTAAAAAACAGCAAGCATGCTGCATCACGCTTTTGCCTTACTGAGACCTGCGGGCAACTGGCAACGATCAGCAATCACTGAAGAAGAGCATGCAGGAAACCTGCATGCAGAGTGCAAGCCTGCTTAATCCTCCCCTTCTGTTAGTCCTTAGATTATGTTACTTTCATTGTCCTGATTTGCAAAGTGGCAAAAACTATTTCCCCAAAGTTGGAAGTGTTCAGCTGGCACCTGCGGCGAGAAAGGGAACAATAACATTCTAATTGTTGTCTGGTGATCAGTTTAGTTAGTCAGGGGGGCAGGGGGCACCCGGTCGGTCTGCCATCTATTGTGCGAGAAATTTGGTTGTTCACACAGGAACTGCATGAATTTTCATCTGCTCACACCGGTGACCCTTTACACTGGCGGCTGTAGCAGAGGAAGCTGAAAAGGCCCTCCCGAGGTCCCCGGTATTCACCATCTGCTCAGCCGCCAGCGTGTAGAGTGGTGTCCTACCCTCATGCTGGCAACTGGTGTTTATTGCAAAGGTGCGCGACTTGTGCCGGGAAATGCCCTTTAAACCGTTCCCAGCATTCAAGCGTACTTCACTACAACACAGCTGCCAGCGTGAGTGGGACAATTGCCCACCTCTTGATGCTGGCGGTGGGGTGGGGCGCTGTGCAGAGGTGAGTCCGGGGGCTTCGGGCGGGCCTTCCCAGTTCCTTCCGGAAGCATCTTAAGACCAGCGGCGCGGGGGGCCTCTTAGGGCGGAGGAGGGTGGTCTAGGAATAGTACTGGAAGGGAAATTGGCTGATGAGAGTGCTGGGATTTGGAAAATGGGGGCTTAGAGGGAGGATGCTTGGACTGCAGCAATTGACTGAATGGGGCCTGGAATAGGACTGGGAATGGCTGAATAGGGTTGGTGGTTAGGAACTGGAAATGAGCTGGGGAGCCGGCGGTGCGTGGGAGGGCATGGGAGAATGGGGACTAGAAGGTGGCGGTGCTGGATGGGGCTGGAACCAGAAGGGAGCTGAATGATGGGGGAGGACGAGAAGGGGAATGGAGCTAGCGAAATGGGAGAAGGTGAAAAGATATTTTGTTGTGGGAGGGAAGCAAAATCTACAATTGGCCGGGTTATTTGGGAGAGTAAGTGGGGATTTAGGATGGAAGGGTGAAATTTGAGTGGATGATAAAAGGAATAAAGAAAGAAATGGAGGAAAAAGCAAAAGGGGAAAGATCAGTATTGTTAAAGCAGATATAGAGAGAGAAAGGAAAAAACCTCTAGAAGAGAGAAAAAAGGACAAATGTGACATCTAGCAGAAGGACACGAAGAAACCAGAGGAAAGCAGAATGGAGGAGTCAATTTCAACTGAAAAATAAAATGCCCAAACGGTTAGAAAAATACTTTTTTTATTTTGAATTTAATTCAACTTGGATATATGTTCACGTGTTCTGGAAAATGTTTAGTATCAGTAATTTATAGTTTTTTAATTTCTCCAAAATTGGGGTTTTTTGTTGTCATGTTCCAAGTTTTGGCTTTTGGGGGTTCCCAAATTAATATGTTGTCTTTCCTATTTCTAAATTTATAGACCCCCTTGTTCTTTGAATTGGTTGGTTCGGTGTATTGGTTCTACATGTGTACATACAAGCTGAGGTATTTTCTGTATCCATCGTATTTGTTCGCTGCTGATGTCGAGTCCGGTGTAACCACGTTGGTTAGTCTTCTTTCCCCAGTAGGAAGATATATTGATGATTCTCTGAGAATGTAATTTGCGTTTAATATTTGGAGTGTTGCCTTTTGATAGGTAGGGGTGGTTGGTGGCTTTTGAGAGTCCCTGGTAGTGCTGTTATGATACATTGGGTTTTGCTATGGTGTTCTACATATGGCAGTGTTTTATAGTACTTGCCTAATATGCCTGGCGGGTTGGCACTGTGAGTATAGTAATGTAGAAATCTGTATTCTTTCTTATCCAGACACTCACTAACAGGCATGTTTACTAAAAGTCCGTTTGCTGTGGCGTGTTCCCGTTAGTTGTGCTGGTGCCAATATAAGGAGTGAGAGTGTTTCTGGGCCAGGCAGAAAAAAGAGAAAAAACGGACTAAAGCGATCAAGCACACAATATTCGTGGGTCGCAAGTTGGTGGCGGGGTTCTACATTAGCTGGCTCAGAAGGGCAAGAGGGGGTGTCCCTGCTGACCCACACACAAAAGAACCCAGCTGCAGTACTACAGTTAAGAACACTGAGCAATGGTGCAAGGGGCAGGGGTTCGAAACCCCACATTGCGCAATGAACAAGGCTGTTTCATGCAGTAACTAATATGGTTAATAATATAGTTTAGGAGGCAGTACAAATTTTTGTCGCTGAATGTGGTGCCCGAAGTGCAAGGACAAGAAAAGAGCCACAGCGCAAAGGTGAAGACACTGACCAATGGTTCCGTGTGCAGGGGTGTAATACCACACAGTGCACACTGGAATCAGTTGTCTGTGTAATAATTTTTGCAGTCACACAAATCATGGCCGTCAGAGGTACTTGCGCTGCTGTGCGTAAAACGGCGAAGAAGGTTTTTGGAGGTCTCCGAATACTGGGAGGCATAAGTCGCGCACTGATGGAAAAGCAGAAGTGCTTAGCCACAGCCTGAAGGTTTGGAACGTTGACCAATGATGTAGTGAGGCAAGGGTTCGATTCCCCCCCCCCACCCCAGTGCACACTGAAAGCAGTTGTCTGTGTAATCATTTTTGCAGTCAGACAAATCATGGCCGTCAGAGGTTCTTGCGCTGCTGTGCGTAAAACGGCGCAGGAACGGTTTTGGAGGGCTCCGAATACTGGGAGGCATAAGTCGCGCACTGATGGAAAAGCAGAAGTGCTGAGCCACAGCCTGATGGTTGGAACTTTGACCAATGATGTAGTGACAGGGTTCGATTTCCCCCCCCCACCACCCCAGTGCACACTGCAGCATCTGTCTGTGTAACATTTTTAAAGTCACAAACGAACTGGCCGACAGAGGTGCTTGCGCTGCTGTGCGTAAAACGTTGAAGGAAAGGTGTTGGATGGCTCCGAATACTGGGATGCATAAGATGCGCATTGATGGTGAAGCATACCAGCTGAGACACAGCATGATGTTTTTAACAATGAGAATTACTGCAGGGAGAAGGGGTTTGAACACCCTCAGTGTATAATGAATCCAGCTGGATGAATCATAGGACAATATGGTTGCATAAGGGGTTCTGCTGCTGGTCATAAGTGTTGTGTGCCAATGGTTGTGGAGGCATAATAAGTTGGACAGGCATATGGTGTATATCTGATTTAAAATCACACAAACACTATCACTGTGCAATGGTGCAGAGATCAAGGGTTCCAATCACCCACAATGGCAAATGAACATGTCTGGCAGAGGCAGTACTTGGTAGGGGAAAGATTAGCTCAGGAGGGAGGTAGTTAATATGTGTGCAATAATTCCTTTCAAGCAAATGTACTCTCCCACACTGAAACATAACGTGTCCGCTGAAGTCCATCCCAGAGACAGATCTCTAAATGCAGTGTCTGCAATGCCACCCTACAATGCTGCTGAAAGAGTGGCCGAGGGTGCGGTGTATAGGGTGCCCTATGAGGCAGGGAAAGGTCACAGTACTGTTTCGTCTGGCAGCATTGTGCATTGTAACGTATGTTAAAAAAAAGGTAGGTGTGCTGACACAGTTATGGGATACGTGATTTAGCAGTCAAGGACTGCAGACAGGCCCCGGTTAATGATATCAACAGGGTGTCAGAGTTAATCTCTTATTGCAATCCCATTCCCTGGGCCTGTGTGCAGCCCGTCGCTGTGATATCATCAATAGCAGACCTGGGTCACGCCTCATTTATATACCAAGCTGTGGCTGTATGAGTTGCACCTGGTGACTCCTATCAACATGGAATCTGAGTCAATATCATCTATTAAACTGCCCTATTACCACTGGCGACTGAAATTATTGGACGAACACAGCTCCATGTTATCCATGGTATGTTGTAAATACACACACCCCTATGTTATGAATGCTGACAACTGGTCAATACACCAATGATGTAGGCAGGGGTCCTGGTTTTCTTTCTCATTCCAGTGAATAATTTTGCCAGAGGTATGTCCTCTCTCTGGGAGCAAGTGCAACATCAAGCATCCCTGGCATAGTAAGACAACTTACCCCCCTTGTGCCTTATAGCATTGCACCTTTCATGGTGCAGCACACGTAACAGCACAAACATATGCTGTCAGCAAAAAGGAAATGTAAGTTTTTACACAGTGGGCGTGTTAAAAGGCTGCCATCACCCAAGGCCACTATCGTAGGCAACCCATAAGCTCTGTGATTCAAAGGTGTGCAGAAGATGCGCTAAGGATGTATAGGTGAAATGAAGAGGCTTAGCCAATAACATTTACATCTCACATTTGGAATGCAATCACAGGTATGTGGCAAAAACACACATAACACAAACATGCACAGAGCAGAGACCACAGACAATACCAAAGTCAATGAAGGAATGACATGAGTTGATGGACTGCATAATGTACCTGCAGGCCATGTGACACACCAACAATGTGAACAACTTATCGTCCACAGCTAAAACGATGATCAGATTGATGGTAATGTTACGTGCCATAATGACAGTGTGCACCAGAGGATGGGAATATGTGTGTATCCGGGCAGGCAGAAACTGCGTAGTATGTGAAATATCAGGATGATGGGATAGTACAAGTGCTAGGCAGAGCACACACACAAGAGGCAAACAGGTTGAGATGCAATGCACAAATATGCGGTAGTCCACGACGTGGTTGAGCAGCATGCACATCAGGTTAGGATGGCACATAGCTGGCAGACAAAGAATGGACAGAAGGGTGTCCCACACCTCATCTCATGGTACAATGTGGTCAAGCCACCGATGTGGCCACATATGACTGTTACACATATTTAAAAGCACATATGCAGGTCAAGCATACAAACCAAACACAGTAGACAGTAAACAGAATTACGACCAATAGCACAAATGCAAATGGCTAAAACGTTAAGCAACACCGCCCATGTGAGGTCATCAGCAAAGGCTGCATAACCACAAACTGCATGCTAGTACACAAAACAACTGCTGGCTGTCAAGTCAAACAAACACAGAAAAAACAAACTGGACCAAATGCACATGCTTATCCCCAATGTACATATGTAATTGCTCGCACAAATTTGCAACACACACACCTGCACAACACAATGTAATTTTCTGCAATGAGCAAATATTTACGGCAAAGGGTATCATAGTAAGCTCCCTGGATCATGTAAATAATCTGATTAAGATCACGAGACATCTCAACATGCAATCAGGTTGAGCACACTAACCCACATAATCACATCAAAGATGAATGGCCACATGCAATGAGATGTAAAGACCATAAAGTGTGTGTTGGCTATAACCAAAAAAGGTCAGGGCTATGCAGCACACAGGATGCGCCATTTCCCACAGTGAAGAAAGGAAAGGCTGTGTGTAGAGGTCAGGAATCTAGTGGTACATCATGGTCCACATAGGCCAGTGGAATCAATTAAATAAAGATGACATGTGTGTAAAAGACATGCATAAAACAGAGATAAGAACATGACTGTAGCCAATACCCAAAACACCACAATGAGCTCATTATAGCACAAATATCGCAAAGGGATGGTGTGTATGTCAAGCGTTCATACACAGTGATGTGCCATGTGGCTGTCACATACACAGCTGCCACTGTACAAGGAGGTGAGCACATGTGCCCCATGTACATGAACAGCACAGGAACACATAAAGGGGATGTATGCTCAAATAAAGGAGGACTAACATATTAAAGTAAAACATGACTTGCACCACAAACAAACAGTTAACAAATCACATCAGCAAACCATGTGGACTATGACAGGTTATGTAACCCTCCATCACCTATCCAAAATAAAAACATCAACAACATGCTGTGACATTGCCACGATGTAAATGGATTTCCAGCCTCACAAGGAGCAATTACTGATACAAATGCACACATTGATCATGGTGACAGACCTGAAATAAATCAGCAAAGGACACAAATGTTGGTGAAATACATAATTGTATTTAGTTTGCACATCACAAATATTGTATACAGTGCCATCATCAAATGAGGGCTGAGGACATCACTTTGGAAAGTGTTGAAAACCATTAGCATGTCACAAAGCCACCTCCTACACAAAGGTAACTAGCTTGATACCAAATTAGCGACAGCATATAGAATGTGCATCAGGTGCATGCTCTGCACCGCACAACAGAACCCCCAGCCCCCCCTTGCTGCTGAATGTTGCAAATGGGTCATCCACATATGAGTGCATTTACAGAGTAGATGCAGCATGCTGAGGACATAACACACCTCATCTTTTCCTCAGAAGATATCCATATGTCCAAACAGGGGCAAACTAACTTATATAAGTTATTTTGTTCAAAGGCTTTGAAAGTCAGAAAACATGAGATACAAGTAGTGGTGACGTACACATCCCAATGCCTGATATAGTATTACAGCCTACACGACTGTGGACACAAATCATCATGTACATCACAATAAGCATCTTCTAACAGGTACCACATGCACATTAGCTCAGACATAATTCCAACACAAAAACCAGCAGAAACATGCACATGTCACACCATCAATAAGGTCTACATGCACTGTTGTATTGGGGAAAAAGTGCAATGGCACATATTGCAGGATACATGGCAATCTGAAGTTACATAGTCGTATGGCCATGCACAAAGCCACACATCAAACATAATGTGGCAATGTGAGTGTTGCTACCAAACAGAAGCCATGATCATGACCGTGAAGATGGGAAATGCAAGCTGAGTACAGACATGCAGACTGTCATGTATGCACTGTAAGCCCACACAAGAATCAGCTTATGAATAATGAAAATTTAAACAAACATATTACAGGGATCCACACAGCAGCCATAGGTCCACATGTTGTGTCACACAAACATAGTCAGTCATTTGGACAAGTACAATCCACATTGCAACATGATATAGTGATGACACACATGCATGTAAGCACCCTTGGGTCACTCAACACATCATTCCAAGATGTTTTTGTGCGTGAAAGCATTGTGGATTATAAATAGGGATTATGTCCAGGTGGAAAATAGGTTGATTTTGACAATAGGAGCATCCCATCAGTGGCTACATTACAAATACATGGACTGTGTGCCTGTGTTGTAAGAAAAACATGTGAATAGCGTTGGTGCCATGTTAGAGCCATGGTCAAAACACATCCAAATAAAAACTGTTGCAAAATGCACGACATACAATGTCCATGTCAGTTGCTGCTGCACAAGGGGGGATCATTGTAAAACGTAACAATAGTATCTTCAATCCTAGAAATCATGTACAATTTGTTTTCACAGCTCTGGACATGCATAGTCATGTGTCTGTGTTCAATATACGACATTCCCTCAAAGTACATGTGTGTCCCCTATAATGAGGAGCACCTCCTGCCCAACAATTGCATCTGCAGTGCAATTGACACCCCTGGCATGGGGAAATCAGTAGTCAAATCTCAATAATGTCCATCCCAGTCATGTGTTGCACTCTCATTGGTAAAACATCCAATGGGAAAATGTCATGACAAAGGCGTGCATGGTGGTCTCTCGTCAAACAGGTGTGTGGTGTTGGCAACAGCTGCATTGTAAGACGTGTGTCTGGTCTGACATCTACCCTGTGTCAGGAGAGGAGACATATGTTATCCGCATATAACATGGAAAATAAATACAAATGTCATTACGTCACAGCTTGGGATATGCTGAAGAAAGGGATACAAAGGCATACATGACCTGATAGCGATATCACAAATAACCTTGTGGCCAACATCCCTATTCATCAACACAGACATGGGTGTCACATGGATATGTTAATGTCCATGCTCAAGTCACACAGGTGTGTTGCAGCTACACACCATATGCAGCTGTCCATGTGAGCATAGAGGAAATGTTACATGACCATCACAACAACATGAAATCATCAACAGTTTAAGTCAAATGTAATTATGTCAAAAACAAACACATACACCTACCATGTGTGTGCATCATGTGTTTTGCATCAATCGCTGTAGTCACTACCCAACAATCTCAGGTACACCTGAAGGGAGACAATGTCCACAAAAGGTGGGGATTCAGCATGTCAAGCCACTGTAGATGACTGTGCAGATTATGAACATATCTGAAAAAAATAAAAAACACACCAGTGCTTAATCACACTAGAATATACATGTTCTCACAATGCACACAACACATCCCCCTAATGTTGACAATGTAAACGCCACTATGTAAGAGGTATCACAGTCACAACTGACACCCAAGGGCACAGACCCATAACAGCACATGATAATGTATGATGTATGAGCGATGCGTCATCACTCATGCCACTGAGAAAAAGCCACTTACAAAACAAAACATTTGCACAATTGCCAACTGTAACATAGAGCCGGTATGTGCACAGGTGTATATCTGTACATATAATGGCCCAGTGACCATGAAAAATACCCTGTTGTTGTCTCATAGAACATTGCTTGAGGACCAAGAAAGTATAGCCAAACTACAGAAAAAAACATCATACACACACATGCAGGTCTGCTGTACATGTCACATTGAGAGTGTGCAATTGGACATCCTGAACAAAAACACAAGGGAATATGAGTGCCACAATCCAAATATGGGTGACACAGCCTAAAACTAACAAACAAGAAAACCAATCATCTGTGCAATATGACAGATCAGTAAACAGATATGATTGTAATTAATGCAACACACACACCATGTCAATGTACATCCACCTACCAAAACAAAATGCATATTTGCTGATGTATAGACACATGACAATGCACCAGGCCAACAGCATCCGCCAAAAGAATGTCCTCTGCATTAAGAGACATAAGAGCAGCAAACAAATTTAATGTTAAAGCAGAGAATCACACATTGCACTGTCATGTCATCAGCTGTCACACTGAACAACAGCTCACTATTACAGACTGCTCACTATCACAATGCACATAGCTCATACGTGTAAAAGGCATCATGGAGGTATTTCAGGCGATCTACAGGTGTGTGTAGTGTCCCTGTCCCCTCCCTTACCTCTCTGTCCTTGTACGCACAGAGCAATAGAGGTGGATGCGTACACCTGGCTTGTGTATCAGTCCCATATTGCAATATACCCCTTGCTGCAACAGTTTTGTAGAAAGGACCCCTCTACCTGTTGAAAGTTCTCCCAAAGTAGTATGTTAAGCCACTGCCAAATCGCAAAACGCACTGGAAATATGAACCTCCACCTCATTAAGCCACATATCAAAAACCTATCCTGGTTTGCACATCCCATATCTTCAGTAATATTGTCAGCTATGTGCTGATGATATGCACAAATAGCAATCAAAATGACCTACATGTTGTAAACAAGCCCACCCCATCACTGCATGTGACAAACCCCTGAGGACTGCATGCCATGTCAATGTGTGATAGTCAGCACAACAAAACATGCACACCTTACATGTGCACTTCTGATAAATAGCTGTCACCTACGTCTTTGTTTATAAGGCAATGTAATCCATGTTTTATTGTGTCTGCAATCTATTTGTTCCTATGGTCTGTGGTCATGTGACCCACAAACATACCCAGCCTATATCACACACATGATTACAGATGTTATCACAGCATCAGTGAGATACGCCATTTAATCCATGAAATACCTGCCATACCACAAGACATACCCACATTCTGTGCACCACCTGGCTAATGTAAACCCCCCATTGATGTTTATGACAAATAGATCTCACAATGTGTGTATATATCCATCACTGCAGTGAAGCTACACTCAACAAGTTAAGAATGTTCTCTTAAAAGTCCCTAGCTGGACAATGCACAGGGCAACACCACTAAACATATCCATGTCATGGCTACCTGTTCATCTTCACATTTTGACACACATCACAGTTGACATGCACAAACCATAAACATTTGTAATACCATCCACACATACTAGCACTCACAAAGTATATTGTGCCTAGTGTGACATGTTGAAGCACACATGAGGGGCACTCAAACATAGGCATATCACATGAGCTTTATCAAAATAAAAGCATCACAAATGGGTCTGATGTAAACTCCACACAATGGAAAAATGTCCACTAACAGGGAGCAAACACCCAGCGGTAACATCTCCACATATGTCTGACACTGTGCGTTAGCCATACAATGATACAAAGCAAACTGTGATCTGACAACAGCTGCTGCTATCACAGAGCAACACTAATTGGGAATGTCACCCGCCAAAACATCCCACAGAGATACCTACAAACCCAAACATCATCTGCCACCAACTGTTGCTGTGCACTCCACCCATCATTTGTGTCACACCCAGGCACCTTTGTGATGTTTGCATTGTGACTCAACTGTTAATGCAGTGTGGCCTACACATGCAATATGTACATAAAAAATAACCCAAAAACCAATACACACATTGTAAAGCACATTTGTGTGTTAATATGATTCATACGTACATGAGAAGAGCTCTGCAATTAGCCTCTGCCTGACCGCTGAGCCCTCCCGTGTGTCACCACTGGCACGTACAGGGGGGCACATTGGATCTTCCTCAAGATCCGCATTAATCTCTGCAGGGATATTGTGCCTGAGAGCAATGTTGTGCAGGATGCAACAGGCTATGATAATCTCTGCAACAGTGCGTGGCTTATATTGTAAGGCCCCACCTGTCCTATCCAGACACCTGAAGCGACTCTTCAATACGCCAAAGGTGCGCTCTATGACTGAGCGGCTGGAGGCATGGGCCTCATTGTACCTCTGCTCTGCACGTGTCTGTGGCCGACGAACAGGAGTCAGCAGCCAGGGGCGACAACCATATCCTGCATCACCTGCAGAAAGAAATGTTGCATGTAAATGCAGGGCTCCATGTGAAAAAAACGTAACAGCTTTGTACACATGAGATCATAACCCACAAAACTGTATTACACTGATATACAGCACAACAACTATCCAGCTCTTACAGATATACATATGATGACATAAAATCAACACATGGCCAGTGCAGCCTGTAAACACATAGCAAAGATTAAAATGTTACCAGATCCACCCCTACATACTGTGTGTGTGTGTGTGTGTGTTGGGGGGGGGGGGGGGTTTCAGCGCAACATGTGTACGGTCATGCATTTACTGTCCACATCTGCAACACCACAACTGTGAGACCACAACAGCAATCCAATGCTCACATAATCAAAGGGAATGTCCCATCAGTAACCAATAAGAAACAGACACCCATTTTCAAAAGCCACACATATACAACATGTATGCCATGGAGTGATGTGAGATTTAAAAACATAGCACCTATATACATACTGTTGTTGAAGGTCAGCATATCCAGAATGTTTAGTCTGGCTACATATGTTGTGTAGTGCTGTTTGCAAATCCCTATATTTCCCATCTTCTTCACATTCACCATCCTGTAAACATCCCTTTGAAGGTACAGTCGTCCAACATGCACTCTGTACCCCTCATAAGTTTTGCAAAACAACACATGCATTTGAACATTACCGTCCTGTGTAGCTAGTTCCAATACTTCCCTGTATGCACCCACTTGGTCCCCCTGCTATAACAGTAATCTCTCCACAATTTGAAGCTAAGTGCGGATGGACACACAAGCTTACATTAAATCACGCTCATATACAGTGTCAAAATGTAAGCTATACCCCATCTAGTGTTCCTAGCCTACTGTGACATAGCCAATATGTATGGGCAAAGCTATATACACGTTTCGTTCCCTGCTGGAAATGTCCACATCAGTCATCAGAAAGTCATATACACCTATTCATGTTAGCTATTGCCCCCTGGGTGACAACTCCAGCACAGTGTATGTGTGTGTAAACCTAACACACAGATGACATGTGTGTAGTTCTACGGATTGTGGGAAAAAAACTAACTATAAATAACCTCTAAACATTATAAAATAATTAACCATCAACACATTAGTATGTGATGTTCAAAAACCCCACAAACACCATCCCATGTTTGCATATGCTACCAACATGCACTCTGAGGGAAGCATTACCAACATAGACATATTCACTGTGGTGTATGCACATGTACAACATGTGCATGTTAAGATCATATACTGTTAAGAACATTATGATGTGTGTTAATGTTTCTGCATGTACAAGATGTACAGACACCTGTCATCATGATTACTGACACCAGGCCTGTGGATAACATCTATCATATGTGAAGTGCATGTGTACCATCAAAGTACATCAACATCTGTGATTACACATAGAGACATGTATAAAGAGATAAATAGATTACACATTGCGACATACTCACCCAGCAATATACAGTCGACATATCGTCCCTCCTCAAATTGTGTGAATATTGCCGACTGATGCAGGATATAGGAGTCATGGGTGGACCCTGCAAACCTAGGGACCACATTCAGAATATGTAGATCTGCATCACACACAACCTGAACATTCAGGGAATGGTAGTGTTTGCGGTTGCGGTACGCTACCTCCCTGTCTCTAGGCGGGACCAGGGCAACATGTGTGCAATCAATAGCTCCCATCACGTGTGGTATCCCGGCTAATGCCTCAAAGGCCTGTTGCAGGGTCCACCATTGTTGCCTAGTGTGGGGCATGGCTATGTAATTCCCCACCCGGCTGACCATGGCACGCAGTACTTGGTGGAGACATCGTGAGAATGTGGGGCGGCTCATGCCACCCACTGCGGCCACAGATGACTGGAAACAGCCGGAGGCAAAGAAATGTAAGGCAGCAAGGAGCTTCACTAAACCTGGTATTGCATGGGACCGATCAGTTAGGGGCTCAAGGTCAGGTCTGAGATCCTCATAGAGTCCCCTAATAGCTCTTGTGCTCAGTCGGTAAAGGGAGATGACCTGGTCCTCTCGCATGTCATGGAGCTGGGGCCGGGGCCTGTAGAGGCGTGGCTGCCGAGCCTGCACCTCGGGACGTCGACAGCGCCGTGCACGCACAGCACCTGGTTGGACCGCCCCCACAGCTGCAGGCCTGAGTTGCTGCGGGACTATACCCATGCCCTGTTCCACAGCCCCATCGACACCATCTCCCCTGTCCGGCAACCCCAGCATCTGCCCACTGCACAGGACACATGCAGCAACATATATATGCGCCATAAACTCCTCCCAGCAAACTAAACACAAAATTAAACACTGGCACACACAAAACCCTATCTAAGCTATGTACAAACTTCACACCACAGAGGACTATACACACAAAAGACTATACAATCAACAGTACAAACAGCAACAAAACAATCCAAACATACACCTGCTACAACTCCCCTCCTGTCTCTCAGCAAACACACTCCTACTCTTCTCCAACTATAACCCTCAACCTGGACAAACTCTTCACCTTCAAATATATAGATTGTGTCTTTGCCTAAACGGGCAATGAGCATGCGCAATTGCTCGTAGACGGCAATCCGGTGTGGCGCGCATGCGCGACTCTACGCATGGGTGTGGGCACGTGCGTGGTTACACGTACATGCGCATTGCCTCGCACATGCGCAAAACGCACAAAGACGCCCATGCGGCACAACTCGTTACGCGCATGCGTTGTACTACTATATTTTACAGAGCATATGGGTGGTGACGTGTAAAGACACCCATGCGTAAGCCGGCACGCGCACATCGCAGGAGCGCGACGCACGAGCGCGACGCAGGAGCGCCACGCCTGCACAAATGCGCATGTGCCAAAACTCACGTGGTAAAAAGGTATAAAACGGCCTGACCACGAGGCACACGTTGAGGGTTGTTAGAGGATTTCCAACGACAGACAGAGAGTTGCAGAGACATCCAGACACAGAGCCTAGGCTACACGTAGTCAACAGAAAAGAGTGAGAAAGACTGGTAGAGAATGCAATAGGGATTGAGGCTGTGGTGGGATTACGTCTGAGGAAGGAGAGATAGAGACAGTTAGACAGAGTCTGAGGGATAGAGAGTGTGTTAGGGATACGGCACAGGAGAGAGGGAGTGGTTACCAAAAAAGGTTCCTGTATTATCTCTGTCCCCTTGTTTATTTACGTCACAGTTCACCATTGTTACAGTGTACTGTCTTCTGACCTGTAGTGTCCTTGGTTTTGTTTTGTTTTGGGCTCTGTCCTGCTGTGTGTAGTAGAGTGTGGGTGTGTTGAGAGTAGCCTTTGCCCAAGATGGAGATGGAGAGGGACAGTGACAGAGAGGATCAGGGTGAGGTGGTGGAGGCTGTGGGCCAGCCAGTTGGTGATGAGTCAACCATGGCACAGGCTAGTCAGGAACAGGCAGGGCCATCTGCTGTGCCACAACAGTCACTTTACATCCAAACGGCCAAAAGAAAAAGGAAACCTCTGCCAGCAACACAGAGGAAGAGAGCAGTCAAATTCAGTGACAGGGAAAACCACATACTACTGTCATATGTCATTGACAACTATGATGTATTATTTGGCCGAATGAGCACACGTGCAACTGTGGCAAACAGATTGGCCGTGTGGGAGGATGCGCGTGATGCAATGGCTGAGGTAGGGGGTCCTGCACGTGATGTGGAAGGTCTCAAAAAAAGATTTTCAGACATCAAAAGAGGTGTCCGTCAGCACATGGTTGCTGAAAAAAAACATGCTATGGGCACAGGTGGCGGTGGACCCTTTATACCCACCCTCACACCCCTCGAACAAGAACTTGCAACACGATTGGGAGATATCTACCTTCGTGGACTGCCTGAGGCCCTTGATACCGCACATCCACATGCAGGTATGTACAACAAATGTGTTTTTCTGTGTCCTGTATAATCAAAACATGTCAAACAGAACACTCATATGCACATATACCCCCATATGGGTCACAAAATCCTCATTATGTACCTATGCTGGTGGAACATGTGTCTGATATATCCCTACATCACCTCTCATGTTGACATGTCTGTGATGAACATTCCTAACTTAGCTCCCAAATACATCCGCATAATATTCTACGATTCTGAGACACACACACACACAGACACATGTAGCTAGACGACAAACACACCTGGGATTGCCATACACTGTATTACAGTCCTGGTCATTTCCAAGGCATGTTCCTATGACAATCCATCAATAAATTGCTGCATGTGCAGCTAAGTGGGTGATAGGTGGTGTATAGATCACATGCGCTACACAATAGGTCACTGAGAGTCACATGGAGTAATGATAACATAAGGTGACATAGAAATAAGACCCATATTCAGATTCTAAAAAAAAACGTTTTGATTTGTAAAACCAGATTGTATGGTGGGTGCAGGTACACGCATGTACACACATCTGTTGCTCTTCTGAGGAGCAGCATGCTATGGGCAAACATGTGCAATGTGACCATGAACATGCACAAGGGCAACATGTCATGTGTGCATGGGCACAACACACACATGAGGGCCAGACTGAGCTACGTGTTGCGGAACAACACTTATGGGAGGGCTTCCTGTCTCCGGCATGCCGCACACATGGCCGTAGTCAACCCATCCTGTCTGTGTGTTAGTGGTAGGCATTTGCCTATGCCCCATGCTAATTGAATTAAGCTGACAACCATAACAAGCTTGGCCTGTAATTGAAGTCTGTGAAGAGACCAATATAAATTTTAAATACACAGATATGCTGCTGTTGAATCTGAAATCATTCAAATAATTAAATTACCCTCGACAAGTACCGTTTTAAATATGGGATAAATATGTTTAAATGACAAAGTATAAGACAATGCAGCTGTAAGGGATCACATTGAATTTGCTCACATAAAGGCTGCAGAGCCATGCTGTCCTACACATAGACATTGTCTAAATGGCCTTGGAAGTATTAAAGTTAAACGTTGAATAACTGCCCATTGTAATTGGGATTAGGAAGGGGGAAAAAGATAGGTGTGGAGACCATCCAAAACGTATTTGCATAATCATATCAATACCGGGAAGAAAAAAAGACTTACAGGAGGTATGGTATGTTTTCGGGACCAATTAAATGTTTTCCTATACCTGTAATGAAGGAAGTGTCCTGAAAGGTATGTATTTTTTTCCAGAGTACGGGGGACAGCCATATTGCAATTAATTTGTGATTGAGCATGTGCACATTAAACTGCCTTGTATAACATAAAACACTAATGGTGTAGGTTTTCTACGGCTGATCTCCTGCTCCATTGTCTGTATCACACACGTATACATATGTATATGTTTCAAACATATGTGTCTCTCCTTTTTATTGTTTCCCATGCAGGTGACTACAGAAAAATGGGTGCTGCGGAGGTGGAGGTGGAAGAGGAGGAGGAGGAGGAGGAGGAGGAGGAGGCGGTGGTGGAGGAGGTGGAGCTCAACATCACAGCCCCAATGAGTCTGGGGGAGGCAGAGGCTGCTGTCTCAGGGGGCAGCACAATTGGTGATGATGAGTCCATGGAGCCACACATGCACACCAGGACACCACTGGTAGAAGCCGCAATAGAGGCCACACAACATCCAATGGCAGCCGAAGCTGCACCTGCACCTCTTCGGCAGATGATGATGGGGGAGTTGAGGGCCTATGGTGCATCATCGCATCGCAATGCTGAAGGTGGGTGACCAAGGACTCTCAGAGCCACAACACACACACCATTAGTCTATTGTTGGTGTTTGTGTGGTGGCTGTCCCCACATTAGCTACACACATGTTACATGTTATGAATAAAATCGGATATGTGTGTGAACATATGTTTGAAGGGTACATTAACTGATGTTATTGTGTCACCCAGTATAATCGTGTAACGTCAGGTTGATACACACAGATGCAGGCATAAGAGGAATGTGTATGAGGGGCCAGCACGTTCTAACAGCAGAAGGAGATGGCGACATTGGCAAACCTACCTCCTGACTCTCTGCAAACACCCAAATGTATTGGGAACAGCAGAATGCCAAATAACACATTACTTCCATAAGTATCAAAAATATATCAAACTCTGTAACCCTCCTCTGTGTTGTGACTTCACAAATCATACTTTCCACTATGTCTGCATTTGCAGGTATCAGATAACATAGCATATGCATATAGCTAAGCAAATGTGTAACATAACCCATAGACAAGGCGTTCCATAGGTGACCCAAACTTATATAAATACAACTGTTGTTGTTTTAAGAGGAACATATTGTAATAACATGTGTAGGGCAACATCAGACATACACTGCAATGCAGAGGTGTAGGACAAACAACATGTCCCTGTACGGAAAGTCAACCAATGCATCAACACAATAAAAATATTATGAGCTGGTGCATCACAGGTGGATTGCGGGATAATGTGTCAGAACTCTGCAAAGGGCACCATGAGCATAAGCAGTTGCCCTGCAATTGCTGTTGCATTTAACCACACAATGATAAGAAAGGGAAATGTTTAGGAATTGGCATATGGATAAAGTTGACCAAACCCCTTTTCCAAAATATGTACTAAATGGACAAAGACTACACACATGGGAATCCTGGACAACACCTACACATGTAGAGGCCTATCATACACACCGTACTCTGAATCCATGACATAGATAGATGGGTTCACATACACATAACTTTAACTGCTAAACTGACAAGCTCACGTACAGACTTTACAGAGGCTACTAGTTGATGTAAACAATTGTCAACGTCAAAGGGTGATAATGTGAACCCGATACCTCAGTCCACATAGTATAGCTGGACAAATATTTTCATCATACATGAAAACACATATCACATCCTGAAAGACAAATATTAAACCTGAACCCACAAACGGCCAACATTCAATTTACATCAGCACTGTATATAAACATTTGTGCATGTACATTGACCTATAAATATAGAGATCAAGAACCAAACCGTACAGTGACTCCTACATTGTCCATTGCAAAATAAATTGAAATAATAGTAGTATTCATCTTATGTAACGATCACAGATGCTATGTAACTGGATTATTAACAGAAACATGCCCATCTCTTCTCCACGTTTCCCAATTTACAATTGCTCCAGACACATTAAGCAGGCTACATGATGGTTGTGCGCACCCCACAGCGTAAGATGTCGCGTTGTTTCAAACACTAAAGTTCACTGTCCTCTCCATTATCACATGTCACATCTGCCTGATCATACCCATTATTTCCCTGTAGAATGTCCCTCAGTTCCCACACTCTTGCTCATGTTCATAACATGGCATCCTACACACCACACCTACCCTACAACAAACAGAACAATGGCAGATGTATTACCCCTCACGGCCAAATAATTTCTAACTCTCTTCATTAACCTGTCCCCTCACCAACACATTCTGTCCATGCACCAACATGACCTCACTAACATTTCCTGTGTACGTCCGCAGATACTCTGCTATAGTCCTTGCACGAGGCAAAACCAAACATTAGCTAACACATCCATCTTCATTATTACACATAGCCACCTCTGGAATACAAAATATAAAGGAATCATCACATACAGAGTCATGTGCTGTGACAAACCCCAGCCCAGGCCACACTTACATCACCAGCACACGGTCCAGATCAGGGCTGAGTCACCCCCATGAGGCTACAGCCAGTGCAAGCAACTCAAGGAGAGTATGGAGACCTAGGCAGCCACAACAGACAGTTGAATTCATACCATCACCAAACAGCTCATGTTCAGTACTAGCACTTATCCTGCAAGACCCATTAGTCAGACATGGCCCTGCATTGCTCAGCACATCACAGGTACAATACCCACACTGGGCATTAACGGTCCTGAGACACCACAAGAGGCACCTTACGCCCTAGAGCCCTACCCAAAGCACATCTCATGTGCTAACCCACCACACACCACAGACCCATACACGTCACATCCGGACCCCACACCACATTGGCAATGTTGCTGTCTCAGACACTGCAATGTGCTTATCATCGCTCATACAGTGGTAGCTGCCTGTAGTGTCCCAGGGCGTGATGTGGGGGAGCTCTGTCGGCAGAGACCCTCTGTAGGGACATACAACACAGAACGGGAACATGGTCTGCATTGCTTTACAATGCCGCCAATGGGCCTATTGAAACGCTATCCATCACAGCCTTGTGTCCACACAATCATGTGCATCATTTTCCATGAGCCCCTGTGGCCTGAACAGAGAGGTAGGATATACACACTCGCTCTACATATCTGTTAGTTTTTGCAGATAGGATAAGGGTACACAGAGGGTCCAGCAGGACTATATATTCCTCCATTGCTGGTGCATCTGTGTCATTAGGCAGGTATTGCATACATTAAAGAGAGGTTGCCACATATACATGTATCTTGCAGGTTGTCCCTGTGACCAGCGGCCTATGTGATGAAACATATGTGAGCATTGTATTGTTTGGCTCTCTCTAAAACCCAAACACATAAGCAGAAAGGATGGCCAAAATAAGACCATAACATGTCTAACAGTAGACCAAACTCAGCTAATACACCTCATGCCGAGAGACAGCCAATACATACTCTGCCAACTGTGCACACCACTGTCCTTCGCCAGGTTCTATAAATAGCTGTGTGTTACGTAGCATGCCGCATCCCCTTATTGGCCCTAATGTCGTTAGACGTCAGATGGGCCCCTCTGTTGCTCCCGCTGCTCTGCTGAAACTGACCATGTTTTCTGCACAACACACATGATATGCTCCCCAAACCCTCCTCTGTGTATCATTGATGGTGCATATGTATCACTCAGGTTATCACATATGTGCAGCAGAGGGACACATGTGCAGGTGAGGTGTGTTTTCTCTGCCCTTAACTAACATCACACTGATTCATTCACAAACACTTGTTATGTGGCAGGAATTGTGTTTATCCCTCGACCTGTGTTCCCAATTGTGATGGATTAGGTACACCTTCCTGTGTTAAACACTGCTGTTGTCCATCTGATTTATTTTTGTCTAGTGCATGCTGCACGTCTTCGACACGATGCATATGTGATAGCTCTCATAGTCCAATCCTGTTGCGTCAACAGTAGTATGTGGGTATGTCTCCACAGCCTGTAAATTGCTGTGATGGCATCCCAGATCTACGTGGTGGAATGTGCCCTGTGGGTTAGTCTGCTATTTACTACTGGGGTCATGATGTTTATTGTCACTATCCATGTGTGTAAGGTGGTCTGCCCTATCACATCAGCAATCGTATGGGATGTGCATTACATGTTTGTGTATGGTGCCAGAGTAGTGGAGATGTATCTGATATACCACCCTGTCTCCCATGCACAGGCACTAGACGCATGCTGGACCGTATTCGCCTTGCAGTGGAGCAGAACACCAGGGAGGTGTGTGCTGAGCAGCGGCAATTGCGTGAAGTTGTCCAAAATATGCCGGTACAACGTATATCTGAGGCCCTGGAGGGAATGCTAGAGGTTATGCAACGATGTGCACCTGCACCACCACCAGCACGGGTTCCACACGAGGGTCGTGCACGGGGGAGGAGAGGTTTGGGGGGCCGACGTGTCAGGTGTGGGCGTCCACGTCGCCAATAATGGAAAAACATAGTTTGCTGTATCATTACACTGTAATATATCCTTCTATGTGGCTATGCTCATTTTGATTAAAGATATTTTCAGTTTAACGTAACTCAGAGTTGTTTGTTATGTGTCACATGTGACACATCTGACATAAGCAAATCATATGTAGTGTGTGTGAGTTAAATCTTGTTTAATGTAAACTCCAAAACATATACATATATATGTTTATATGCCGTCCTAACTTTGAGGGTACAGCTGCAACAATAAAACGTTTTCTAAACATACATACAGTGTGTGTGTGCAATGAGTGTCCAGGTTGTCACATTTATATCATGGAGTCAGGGGGTGGGAGCCCTATATGAGCCACACACAGGTGATACAGTGCTGGGTGCATTACATGACCCACACACAGGTCCTGAACGACAACGACTTTGCAAAATACAGGTACAATTGTCATGCTACACACATATGTAATGTGTCATGTGCAACATGTTTAGCCACAGCCCTGAGGCTGCAGTGACACAGTCTGCACAGACATCCATGTTGTCACAGGGTGACTATTATGTAAATGGCTCATTTACTTGACATACTCATCACCGTGTGAAATCCATCATATAATACACATTGGTGGCATATGTGTGACCCTTGCCCTTGACCACATCATGAATCACCTGCCTCCCACCCCACTCTAGGGATGCCTGTTTCAGAGGCATACATCGTTCCAAAGCCTATGTTGGAGACTCAAATATGTGCAGACCTCTGTTTCACCTAGGACCTTACCTGTGCCATGTACAGCATTGGGAAAGGTGCAACGTTGCAACAGTTAATGGATAATCATAGTTTAACACACCTACACACATGGTATTTTAGAACACCATAATATCTGGCCAATGCTATCATCAGACACATGTTTACCCAACAGAAATATATGTGCCCACACACATATCCAATGCTGACATCCTCACACATAGACTAGGTGAGACACATGACCCATACAGCTGTTTTCAAAAAATATATTTACTATGTTAGAAAAATATGAGTAACAGAAACTATTTACAAGTTTTGGAAAGGGCAATATACCATAACCCTCCCACCGCCCAAACCATCCTCCCCTCCCCTCCAAATCCCACCCACACATATTACACACACACAAAAATACAAAATCACACATGGGTCCCACCCTCCCCCAGCATGCCCAGAGATGGAGGACAGGGCATCACAGGGCACATGTTGTGACGTTTCAGGTGCAATTACTGGCGCCAGTGACGCCATTGAGGGGGTGGTTGCCGACATGGAAGATGTGCCACCTCGGCAACCACCCTCTCAATCACGGTGGCCAGCCACTGCTGTGAATGACACAGCTGGTGTATCCGTTGCTCCAGTCCATCCAAGGCCGCAGACAGGTGCTCCACGCATCTGCCACCACACACACACATGGTACATGTTGTCTGTGTGGTGCCATCTGCGTAGGACATGTGTGTGGCCCTGGATGGTGGAGGCAACTGTTGTGGCTGGGGGGACCGCTCAGTGGCCTGTGATGCCCTGTCCTCCATGTCACTTTCCCACACACCATCTGGGAAACACTCCCCCCCTGAGCCCTCTCCAACTTCCCCCCCCTCAACATCACCTGCACCCTCTCCCAACGCAGGCTCCCCCCCAGACAACCCTTCCAAAAGCCCATTCTGGCCCTCTGGTGTCCTATCTTGCGGGGATGCAGGTATTTGCGCCTCCACCACCAACACCTCCTCCTCCTCCTCCTCCTCCTCCTCCTCCGCCTCCTGCTCCTCCTCCTCCTCCTCCGCCTCCTGCTCCTCCTCCTCCTCCTCCTCCTTCTCCGCCTCCGCCGCCTCCTCCTCCTCCTCGTCCGTGGTGTCCAGAACCACCACCTCTGCATCATGTGGTGTAGGTGTTCTTCTGAAAAGATGTGCAGAGGTGGTGGCCCCATCCTCATTGCTATCACCATCTGTGAAACATAACAGTCATCAGCACGTATGTATGTCAAACATATAGCACTTGCAGATAGGTAGGCAAATCACAGGCATCTGACATAATGGAACATTGGTTACAGATACGTCACTTTCTGAGTATTGTACATCACCCTATTGTTAGTTCTCACCCAGGAGGTGCTGGAGGTAGGTTGCATGGTGGAGACGCAGCTCCCTGCCTTTCTTCCGGAGATCCTCAATCTGTAGATAAGCAAGGAAAAGGTAAGGGCATCAGTGACTGGTCACCTTTTTCTACTTGTGGGACTTTCCCCCCCCCCCCCCAATCATTGTGCATAGAGTCTTAATGCTTCTGCCACACTGCTGGGTGTGTGTGTCTCTCTTGTCCAGCATAGTTAATCCCCTATCAGTAGGCATTCCCATGGGCAAAAGGCATATGTAATGACATGTGTTTACTGCTGGTGGCAAGGGAGCATGTGCGTCACAGCTGACACGCATAACTTGTGACGGTGTATGGGAGCATCCCACGTTGTGAATGCGCTGCCCTCACCCCTGTCAAACATGTCTCTCACCAGTCACGTATACAGCTTACACAGGGACCAACAATGAGACACATAGTGGGAGAGTGACACGGACAGAGAGAGCCCCCCCCTCCAAGGGGGGTTGGGTGGGTTTTGACCTCCTGAAGCTGCTGTTCCAGCAGTAAACCTCAGACAGGGATTTAGCTATGCTGTCTTCAGATTCACACAACACATGGGCAAACATCTGGCAACACCGTCTTTTTAAATGCTAATGTGTTGCGACACGTGTGTGGATGGACTGTGGCTGGCCTCCTTTTTCACCACATATCTCTATAGCATCCTGTGTGTGTGGCAGCTAGACGTGGGTGACATATTTTGGGTGTGTGGCAAAACAGCCAGACCAACCGGGGCATGCCTGGAGGTGCCTTCCAGCAAACCTACATGGAGCCTGAGTGGAAGAGTACGGATGTTTTTTGCATATTCATATCTCATAATGGCCTTTTGACAGCTAGGGGTGGTCTTACAACGTAACATGCACCTTTTAGGATCATGGTTCACGTTTGTGGGTGTGTTGGCTAAGTTCATCTGTGTACATTGTGGCATTCAGGTGAACAGACACACATCACAAAGGACAATAACACACGTGTGTCACTACAATAGCTGATGTTTTGCCTGAACAGCCACAGTGACATGCTTGATGTGTGAAACAGCTTGACTTGGAAAAGGCATATTGCACAGGCAACATCACCGCACACATGCACATCATTTAGCTTATGATGTGATCATAACGCTACACTGTTTTTATTTTTTCTAAGCATCCTGTGTTGTCATCAATTTACACACACATGGCAGGCCTACATCCCTTTTTCCTAACAACGTTTAGTGGTCATACTACCATCTTAATTTGTTCCATTGTGTGTGCACATGTTTGCGCTGACACCTGTACCCTGTGTATTTGGCACCCTCCGCACATCCTGGTACTACCCTGTCCCCCACTTGCATGACCTTGACACAACATGCCACAGGTTGTTGCAACATGATGATGTCCATGATAGTCACAGTTAGGCAGCATGTGATGTGTCCCACACATCAATGTTCATATGCTCTGTATACATCCCAGTATTCACCCCCAATGGGAACCTGATGTGCCATCAATCATAGGCTGTGTTTATTTAGATGAAACATTGTGTGGGTGGTCCTACTGAGCTTGGCAGGGGAAAGAAACCTTAACTTTCATCTTTGACAGGGCCCACAATATGTATGTTTGGACCACTAGTTCCATTGTGTGAGTTGTGTCTCATGGGGAACCTGGTTGCTCTGTGCAAATTACATTGGACACAGTTGCTCACACCATAATGTGGGGGAGGGGGGGGAATTAATCCTCAGTGGTCTATGTTATGTTGTTATCCTCATGTGACCTGGCTCAGCTTGCCTGACAGCATGTGTTTACTAACATCAATAGCACCAGGGGACATAATAACATAACAGGTATTTGCTACAATGCTTAATTAAATGGTGTATGTGTGTTCTCCAGCCACAACAGTTGCATGTATCATTGAAACACCATCTGTGATCTGAATGTGTCTGCTGGTGTTGAGGTTATATTAGGTGGCAAGGTGTTGGTCCTGTGTATTATTGACGGTATGGGGACATGGTAATGCTACAGGTATTTGCTAACACATGTCATGGCTCATGGGGATGGGGTGCATATACGCACATTAACCTCTGAAGCTAGCATATCATCCGGGAACATCACACACATGTGTGCTGAGATGTTATTCTCACAGACTATGGTGTAGTTGCAACGTACCTGCCATGAATTAAACCACCTTAGCTTATGAACATACACACCAGAACAAATGTTGATCTTGCCCCCTGTGGGTTGGGGGTCCTACCACAGATCATCAGCTGCATACACCTTTGAAGAAGGGTCACTAACACGACCCATTACGCAGCTCACAGGACTCCTGGGGATAGGGAGAATGCATATAACGTGTTAGTCACAAACAACCATATCCCCATGGTGTCAAATGGGCCACTGGGATGGGCATCCTTGACTCCAGGTGATATGGAGGAAAAAGCAAACCGTCAATTGACACACAACCGTATCCCCATGGTGCCAGATGGGCCACTGCGATGGCCCTCCTGGACTCCAGGGGATAGGGTGCAAAATGCAACGTGTTAGGTAACACACAACCGTATCCCCATGGTGCCAGATGGGCCACTGCGATGGCCCTCCTCGACTCCAGGGGATAGGGTGCAAAAAGCAACTTGTTAGGTAACACACAACCGTATCCCCATGGTGCCAGATGGGCCACTGCGATGGCCCTCCTCGACTCCAGGGGATAGGGTGCAAAACGCAACGTGTTAGGTAACACACAACCGTATCCCCATGGTGCCAGATGGGCCACTGCGATGGCCCTCCTCGACTCCAGGGGATAGGGTGCAAAAAGCAACTTGTTAGGTAACACACAACCGTATCCCCATGGTGCCAGATGGGCCACTGCGATGGCCCTCCTCGACTCCAGGGGATAGGGTGCAAAACGCAACGTGTTAGGTAACACACAACCGTATCCCCATGGTGCCAGATGGGCCACTGCGATGGCCCTCCTCGACTCCAGGGGATAGGGTGCAAAAAGCAACTTGTTAGGTAACACACAACCGTATCCCCATGGTGCCAGATGGGCCACTGCGATGGCCCTCCTCGACTCCAGGGGATAGGGTGCAAAAAGCAAACTGTTAGGTGACACACAACCATATCCCCATGTTGCCAGATGGGCCACTGCGATGGAACTCCTCGACTCCAGGGGATAGGGTGTATGTCTTAACTTTGCATATGCACACACAAGCATTACCCCAGGGTGATTCTTAGCCTACTGGGAGGGTCTGTCTGGACCCCTGGACATTGGGAGGACGTTTTCAATGTCTGACAGCACACACAGACCAATAGCACAAGGATGACAGCAAGCCCACTGTGATGGTCTCTCTGACCTCCTGGTGATGGGGTGGATGTGTGACAGTGGGTGGGCACACACAAGCATTACCCCAGGGTGATTCGTAGCCTACTGGGAGGATCTGTCTGGACCCCTGGACATTGGGAGGATTTTTTCAAAGTATGACAGCACACACAGACCAATAGCACAAGGATGACAGCAAGCCCACTGTGATGGGCTCTCTGACCTCCTGGTGATGGGGTGGATGTGTGACAGTGGGTGGGCACACACAAGCATTACCCCAGGGTGATTTATAGCCTAATGGGAGGATCTGTTTGGACCCCTGGACATTGGGAGGATTTTTTCAAAGTATGACAGCACACACAGACCAATAGCACAAGGATGACAGCAAGCCCACTGTGATGGTCTCTCTGACCTCCTGGTGATGGGGTGGATGTGTGACAGTGGGTGGGCACACACAAGCATTACCCCAGGGTGATTTATAGCCTAATGGGAGGATCTGTTTGGACCCCTGAACATTGTGAGGATTATTTAAATGTCTGACAGCACACACAGACCAATAGCACAAGGATGACAGCAAGCCCACTGTGATGGTCTCTCTGACCTCCTGGTGATGGGGTGGATGTGTGACAGTGGGTGGGCACACACAAGCATTACCCCAGGGTGATTCTTAGCCTACTGGGAGGATCTGTCTGGACCCCTGGACATTGTGAGGAAGTTTTCAATGTCTGACAGCACACACAGACCAATAGCACAAGGATGACAGCAAGCCCACTGTGATGGGCTCTCTGTCCTCCTGGTGTTAGGGTGGATGTGTGACAGTGTGTGGGCACACACAAGCATTACCCCAGGGTGATTGTTAGCCTACTGGGAGGATCTGTTTGGACCCCTGAACATTGTGAGGATTATTTACATGTCTGACAGCACACACAGACCAATAGCACAAGGATGACAGCAAGCCCACTGTGATGGTCTCTCTGACCTCCTGGTGATGGGGTGGATGTGTGACAGTGGGTGGGCACACACAAGCATTACCCCAGGGTGATTCTTAGCCTACTGGGAGGATCTGTCTGGACCCCTGGACATTGTGAGGATTATTTAAATGTCTGACAGCACACACAGACCAATAGCACAAGGATGACAGCAAGCCCACTGTGATGGGCTCTCTGACCTCCTGGTGATGGGGTGGATGTGTGACAGTGGGTGGGCACACACAAGCATTACCCCAGGGTGATTCTTAGCCTACTGGGAGGATCTGTCTGGACCCCTGGACATTGGGAGGACGTTTTCAATGTCTGACAGCACACACAGACCAATAGCACAAGGATGACAGCAAGCCCACTGTGATGGTCTCTCTGTCCTCCTGGTGTTAGGGTGGATGTGTGACAGTGGGTGGGCACACACAAGCATTACCCCAGGGTGATTGTTAGCCTACTGGGAGGATCTGTTTGGACCCCTGAACATTGTGAGGATTATTTACATGTCTGACAGCACACACAGACCAATAGCACAAGGATGACAGCAAGCCCACTGTGATGGGCTCTCTGTCCTCCTGGTGTTAGGGTGGATGTGTGACAGTGTGTGGGCACACACAAGCATTACCCCAGGGTGATTTATAGCCTAATGGGAGGATCTGTTTGGACCCCTGGACATTGGGAGGATTTTTTCAAAGTATGACAGCACACACAGACCAATAGCACAAGGATGACAGCAAGCCCACTGTGATGGTCTCTCTGTCCTCCTGGTGTTAGGGTGGATGTGTGACAGTGGGTGGGCACACACAAGCATTACCCCAGGGTGATTGTTAGCCTACTGGGAGGATCTGTTTGGACCCCTGAACATTGTGAGGATTATTTACATGTCTGACAGCACACACAGACCAATAGCACAAGGATGACAGCAAGCCCACTGTGATGGGCTCTCTGTCCTCCTGGTGTTAGGGTGGATGTGTGACAGTGTGTGGGCACACACAAGCATTACCCCAGGGTGATTTATAGCCTAATGGGAGGATCTGTTTGGACCCCTGGACATTGGGAGGACGTTTTCAATGTCTGACAGCACACACAGACCAATAGCACAAGGATGACAGCAAGCCCACTGTGATGGGCTCTCTGTCCTCCTGGTGTTAGGGTGGATGTGTGACAGTGTGTGGGCACACACAAGCATTACCCCAGGGTGATTGTTAGCCTACTGGGTGGATCTGTTTGGACCCCTGAACATTGTGAGGATTATTTACATGTCTGACAGCACACACAGACCAATAGCACAAGGATGACAGCAAGCCCACTGTGATGGTCTCTCTGACCTCCTGGTGATGGGGTGGATGTGTGACAGTGGGTGGGCACACACAAGCATTACCCCAGGGTGATTCTTAGCCTACTGGGAGGATCTGTTTGGACCCCTGGACATTGTGAGGATTATTTAAATGTCTGACAGCACACACAGACCAATAGCACAAGGATGACAGCAAGCCCACTGTGATGGGCTCTCTGACCTCCTGGTGATGGGGTGGATGTGTGACAGTGGGTGGGCACACACAAGCATTACCCCAGGGTGATTCTTAGCCTACTGGGAGGATCTGTCTGGACCCCTGGACATTGGGAGGACTTTTTCAATGTCTGACAGCACACACAGACCAATAGCACAAGGATGACAGCAAGCCCACTGTGATGGGCTCTCTGTCCTCCTGGTGTTAGGGTGGATGTGTGACAGTGGGTGGGCACACACAATCAGACCAGCAGGGTGATTGTTAGCCTACTGGGAGGATCTGTTTGGACCCCTGAACATTGTGAGGATTATTTACATGTCTGACAGCACACACAGACCAATAGCACAAGGATGACAGCAAGCCCACTGTGATGGTCTCTCTGTCCTCCTGGTGTTAGGGTGGATGTGTGACAGTGTGTGGGCACACACAAGCATTACCCCAGGGTGATTTATAGCCTAATGGGAGGATCTGTTTAGACCCCTGGACATTGGGAGGATTTTTTCAAAGTATGACAGCACACACAGACCAATAGCACAAGGATGACAGCAAGCCCACTGTGATGGTCTCTCTGTCCTCCTGGTGTTAGGGTGGATGTGTGACAGTGGGTGGGCACACACAAGCATTACCCCAGGGTGATTGTTAGCCTACTGGGAGGATCTGTTTGGACCCCTGGACATTGTGAGGATTATTTAAATGTCTGACAGCACACACAGACCAATAGCACAAGGATGACAGCAAGCCCACTGTGATGGGCTCTCTGTCCTCCTGGTGTTAGGGTGGATGTGTGACAGTGGGTGGGCACACACAAGCATTACCCCAGGGTGATTGTTAGCCTACTGGGAGGATCTGTCTGGACCCCTGGACATTGGGAGGATTTTTCAATGTCTGACAGCACACACAGACCAATAGCACAAGGATGACAGCAAGCCCACTGTGATGGTCTCTCTGTCCTCCTGGTGTTAGGGTGGATGTGTGACAGTGGGTGGGCACACACAAGCATTACCCCAGGGTGATTGTTAGCCTACTGGGAGGATCTGTTTGGACCCCTGAACATTGTGAGGATTATTTACATGTCTGACAGCACACACAGACCAATAGCACAAGGATGACAGCAAGCCCACTGTGATGGGCTCTCTGTCCTCCTGGTGTTAGGGTGGATGTGTGACAGTGGGTGGGCACACACAAGCATTACCCCAGGGTGATTGTTAGCCTACTGGGAGGATCTGTTTGGACCCCTGTACATTGGGAGGATTATTTCCATGTCTGACAGCACACACAGACCAATAGCACAAGGATGACAGCAAGCCCACTGTGATGGTCTCTCTGTCCTCCTGGTGTTAGGGTGGATGTGTGACAGTGGGTGGGCACACACACGCATTACCCCAGGGTGATTGTTAGCCTACTGGGAGGATCTGTTTGGACCCCTGAACATTGTGAGGAATTTTTACATGTCTGACAGCACACACAGACCAATAGCACAAGGATGACAGCAAGCCCACTGTGATGGGCTCTCTGTCCTCCTGGTGTTAGGGTGGATGTGTGACAGTGGGTGGGCACACACAAGCATTACCCCAGGGTGATTGTTAGCCTACTGGGAGGATCTGTTTGGACACCTGCACATTGGTGGGAGATTTTCAAAGTCTGACAGCACACAGACCAATAGCACAGGGATGACAGCAAGCCCACTGTGATGGGCTCTGAGGAGCCATGCAGATAGGCATGTGATTTGCAATTCATGACCAATAGAGCCCATATCACTTGAGTGAGTCACATACCATTAATGTTATGTTTCACATATACTTGTGCTGGTCCCAAGGTGTTTTGTTCAAGGTACAAATGACACCATATCCATATGTTGTTGGATATATTTACATATGCTGATGTAAGGTATTACGCAGTTACAGTATGTTGATGCACAGCCACAGCAGCAGCTCACATGTCACAAGGTTAGCATCTTAACCTCTTTGACCATTTACATCCACACCAGGGTGCAGGACAACACAGTCACAAGTGATACAGATACATTATGGTATGTCTTCTCATCTTCTGCACAGTTTTCACTCATAGTACCTCAACACAACAGCATGGACATTTGCAATGAGCACAGGCTACATATATGATTCTTAAGACCTGGCCCTATACACTTACCTCCCTTGGGTAGTCAGCTTCTCTATTGAAACGTCTTTGTAGACGTTGCCATGCCCTAAGTACCTTGGAGCTGTCCCTCTGCCCGGTGGTGCCAGGGAAGAGTTTCTGCTGGCGTGGTGCAATGAGGCGAGACAGGTACCTGAGCTCACGGAGGGTGAAGGAGGGCTTCCTTGCTCTGGGCGCCATTTTCAGATATTATCACCTGATTGCACGCAGCGGGCTTCTCGCGCATGCGCATTGCAACTTGCGCAACGATTTACGTGCAACTGCGCCACTCAGTGGCGCAGGTCAGACATGTATTGCGTCCATGTGCGTGACAAACTACGTGCATGTGGCCTACGCAGCTGGCGCATGTTGCCGTTAGTGCACGTGCAACTGCGCCACGCAAATGCACAAATTGTCGCAAAAAAGGGCACACATGCGCAACACACATTATACACTGCTATGTGTCTTTTTTTTAAAAACTCAAACAAAACATTTCAGATTGTTATTGTGTATACACATTTTGGACTTAAACCTACCAACACCTGCACAATGGTTCTTAGCCTTTTGTGTGATGTCATGTGCTATGTCTTTCACAGTGGAATGACTGCCAATACCGCAGATAAAATAGCAATGTCTGCTTAGAAAACATCAATGTGGGCTATCAGTCACCATGCTAATATTTTTGGGTGTGCTTACACCATTTAATATAGTCTCCCGATCCACACAGGTTAAGAAAGGCCATCACAGGGGCTATCATCAAAAGGGTATATAGAACGTTCCACATTCCTCCTTATTTCTAAACACCACCAAAATATTGTCATTTAGACAAATCTTTGTTGTTGTTGAGAATCAAGGGTGAATGTGACACATTCTATCTAGCCTTTCAAGGTCTGGGACATGTGTACCTTGGAGAATGACAATCTTATATGACAGAGTTGTAGGCCGGGGTCTCCAAATCAAGACCTTGAGGGCCACAAACCAGTTACGTTGGCAAACTATCTCTAATGCATATATATCTGATGCCAATTCATAATGGATATCCTGAAAACCTGACTGGCCTGGCGTTCCCCGAGGAATGGGTTGATAAACACTGCCCTTTATACTAACACACCCCTGGCTGCATACATTGGGACTGAGGACCACCACATGACCTTTTTCCCTTTTTTATAATGATAGGCTCAAAACAAAGATACCCATGATGCACTGCACATGCAAAAAAGCAGTCCAGACATAACATTCAGATGTGTTATGAGGGCAATGAACCCACTCATCCTGATACTTTTAAATAAGCATGTAGATCAATGACATAGAGCTTATACTGAGGATCACATTGTGCAGGCCCTGGTCTCACCCTGAGAGTGAGAGGGGAGACACAACACCATGTCCAAGGCAACAAGATAAGCTAAGCTAGTCTATGTTGTGTGTACACATCAGTGACTGTGTCTGATGGGTAGGTCTTCTAGATCCATTGCTGACTACACTTGTGTCCATCTCTTATTTGTGTGTCAGGTTTATACATTTTATAATTTTATGATAACACATTGTACATATTCTGTGTGTTACACAGCAACACATTAATTAGGTTAGTTTAGTAAAGGGGGGGAGAAGTTGTTTGAAATACATAGACAGATTATTTTACAACACCACCAAAACTGAGCAATACAACTCATGGTCACCCAGAAAACACATCCACCTTCACTACAATGGTGGTGCTTGAGGAAAATGTAAACCTGCCTACAGCTGATGGAGTGACACCAGCTAAGAGGGTCCATGCATTTATGTGAACATCCAGACCACACAGTAGGCCTGGAAATGCTCAGCAGACCACCAAAGCGCACATTCACCAGCCTCAAAAGCACAAACACTGCACCCTTCTAGGTGTGGCAGTCTTGTACATACTAGGTGGCAGCAAACTGCTAGCTCATCCATAGTGCATATTACTGGTGAATAGGTGTGGACCACAAACTGGGATGTCTGCACACCCACAAAGCAGCTAAGCTAGTGATTGGGCCCCAAAAGGAAACCCATACATATCACTTGCAGAAGATGTGGATTACACTATGGCTGACCTAGCCATGTCATGTTAACTGCTCAGTTAGGGTGAAATTGAACTTCGAGCAAGACATGCAGGGGCTACCATGTCCATGTTGCTGATGGTGCACACTACAATGTCCAATACATTGACTAATGATCTATCCTCATGCATCATGGCAAAGGCAGCCTGTCTGAGGTATGCCCACAATACCTTGCTCCTCATTATGCACATAGACAAGCTAACAATGGACACAGAGCAAACATTGTGCGCTGAGTAATATGTTTAACAAATCACACACTGGATGGACAGGCACACATTCACACACCTATGCCATCACTGTGCCAATATAGCTTGCTTTTGCAGTCTCGGACATCTGAGCAGTCCTGGACCCAGTACAGGCATGGCAATGGTATGGCATACTGTTGGTGTCACAACACAGGGTGGTGAACATTGTCATGCACCTGACCTGAGACACACTTCCCAAACATCTGACATATTGGTGTTCTAATGCTCACTAACCATATTGTGCTTGACGTTGGCATTGATCTATGTAACCTTTCACATCTACACGTTGATATATGTTTACTGTTTTTCATGGTTTATGGTGACAGTGCTACGGTGTGCACGTACTAGTTATTTGAGATGTACAGAAGGGCCAATATCATGACTGTCCAGTAGTGTTTGGTTAATGGAGCCTGTGTCTCTGCACATTTATGCTCCTGTTGGTTGATACTCTCAGCCTGAGGTCCCCAACTCCAGTCGTGTTGCCCCACACACTGATCATGTTTTGCAACTGTGCCTCAGGAATATGCATGAGATACATCTGCAAACCATGGAGCAGCATATGGACATGGAGAGACACATCTTTATTTCCCACTTCATAAGATGTAAATGATTTGTGACACTCCAGGACTGCATTTGGGGAATCTGCTCTATGTAATACAGATGTTTCTAATTTCTGTACACTTTCATGTAAAATATAGAGGTTTTACACATGTGTGCATTATCTGCACTACAGGATCTTTTATTTTTCTAAATACTTGCATGGTGTGACAATTGAGGGGACTGTGTTGGCTGAGCAGACACACGAGATTTGAACATGTGACTTTCTGCTCCTGTAGTCACTGCCTGTGTGCTTTGCACCACCATCTTGACACAGGGGCAGTGCATTCCCAGGAAAATACATAGCTGTTTCTCAGACAGACCCTGTCACTTGCAGTGCACAGCGCCCACTTAATACAGACCAGGCCTTGGTGTGATGTGCACAGCTGCCAACAGTTCCCCTGCCATCACCATGCTCACATTGCCTTATATTGGCACATGCACAGCAGATGCACAATCAGTGACCCTCCAGAAGTGCATTTCTTGGAATCTACTGTAGAGGATGCACATGTTTATTTGGTGTGTGGTATTGAAGGGAAACCAAAGAAATAATTTATATCACAATATCTGGATTATCTGCCACAAAGGTTCTGTCTTACATGCCATGTTCCAAAGTGGTTCCATTCTGGGGGCTCGTTTGGCAGGAAGCACAGACAAAATTTGAACCTCTGACCTTCTGTTCGTGTAAACACTGACTGTGTGCACTGGACCACGGTTTTGCCACATCATGGCTGCATTCCCTGGGGAATCCATGGCTGTACATCCAATATAGGCTGTCTGGTGTGGTGGCCAGGGCCAGCCTACACACACCTAAGGCACTGTCTGTTGTGGCTTGCTGCCATTGCCCCCTCCATCACTTGTACACCTCGCACAACATGACGACATGTCGTTATCTGGAAAAACACATATAGCTTCATTGCATTGTGCCACTCCAGGACTGAGTTGTGAGGACTTGCCTGTACCTAATGCCCATTTTGGGGGGGGGGGGCACGGTGTTAGGTAAAACACTGGTTTTGGAAACATGATTATTTACTCTGCCATCACTGAGTGTCTTCACTTTCTGTGTTTGGTGGTGGGAAAAAAATATATGTGCAGGATTAGCAGTGGGCCCAACTAGGCTTTGAACCTGTGATCTTCTGTTCTTGCATGCACTGTCTGTGTGCTTTGCACCACTGTCTAGTCACAGATTGGGTGATTTCCCTGGGAGGCTCATGACTGTGCATACAGCAGGGCCTGTCTGTTGCAGTGCACGGTGACAGACAACACATGGCTAGGTCACTGTTCTCTGGGGATGGCAGCCACTGCCTCCTGCACCACATGTACTCGTCTGCAAACATGGTGGCATGTCCTTCTCTCAGAAAACTCTAAAAATTACCTGATTGCATTCTGGCATTACAGTAATGCATGTGGGGGATTTTGCTGTAAGTGAGGACCATTGTTGTGGGGTGTGTGCGGTGTTGGTTAACATATAGGTTTTTTCAACATGCTTATGTTCCCTGCAATACAGGGGTGTCTGTGCCATCTTTGTTTCGTGATGGATAAAATTTACAAACTGGTCTGGCAAATGTACCATCTGGGATTTGAACCTCTGGTCTTTGAGGTACTGTATCTGTCTGCTGCACCACACAGACTGTGCACTCCCTGGAGATAGTACACCTAGCAGGATGATGTCACAAACCCTGCTGTGCGCATATTTACTGTGGGCTCCTTCAACCACTGTCAGGACAAACGTGAAAATAAAACACACGAAGGGCCACAGAACAATGGGGAAAAACATATACACAAGCAAGGCAACAGTGATATTAATGGCCAACCATTGCATACACTAACGGGACATCTGCAAAGTAAACGCCTGCTTTTTGGAACACTCTCCGCTCCCAACACCTTTCCAGAGGTATATTTTTATTTTGTGCTTTCCTGGGTGTGTATTTTATTTTTCAACATTTCTATAACTGTTCCACAGCTGACATAATCTTTATCATATTTTTGTGCTGCTCATTTTTTATTTTAAATTGCAGTTTTGTGCTGTACACATGGATCACATTGCTGACGTTTTGCAGGTTTCCCCGGGTTTCCTGTACATTGCTGACGGAAATGGTTTCTCTTCCCTTTAAATGCTTTCTAGCGCGAGTATTTCACTCGCGGTAGTTTTTACATGCAAATTCGGGCCCGATACTGTGCGGGGAGCCTCTCCCCTCCCACTCTCCACCCATTGACCCCGTCCCTCCGCCCCTCCGGAGCCTTCCTCCGCCCTCCTTTCGCCGTTCCACGCCTCTATCGGAAATTTGCGGGCCGCACTTGTACGGGGCCCGTTAGTGAGCCGCGTACCTGTGCGGGGGTGACACGCACATGTGCGGGGCGTTTAAACGCGTTTCTGCGCGTTTCAGTGCCGCGTTGCCGTGCGCTATTTTGCGGGGCGCTATTTTGCGGACTTTAGTAAACATGCCCCTTAGAGGAAAGGTGGCGCAGAAGTGATATGATTGAGACGTTTAAATACTTCTGTGGCATAAATGCGCAGGGGGGTCTCTGTGCTGTGAGGGGATATTGAGTGAGGATGGGGGAGGATGGATTCAGGAGTGAAATGCGGAAATATTTCTTTACTGAAGGAATGGTCAATCCGTGGAATGGTCTCCCAGTGGAGGTGGTGGAGATGAGGACAGTATCTGAATTCAAAGAAGCATGGGACAAACACAGAGGATCTCTAAAGGAAAAAAAGGGGACTGTTGTAGTGGTTGATATGAAAGAACAGACTAGATAGGCCATGTGGTCTTTTTCTGTCATCATTACTCCAACATTACCCCCAGATAGTGCCCTAATATCCTCTTCCACCACTTAGCTGACTCTGTTCAGTAAACCCTACCACACAGCCAAACATTACCACGTCCAGCGAGGCGATACCCATTTTGTCATATAGGTGTACATAGTTGACCCCTTGTTATCCAAGTTCTATTACCTTGTTCTATGTAAACACTAATCAGCTATTGAGATGTGTAAGTTGTTGAATGTAAACCGCGCTGATGCTGAATAGTGCAGTATATAAGAGACTGTAAATAAATAAATAACATCATGAAAGAACACAATATACAATACACAATTTAAGCCTATGACATCATGATATACACACCTATCACATTCGACAACCCAGACTACTCCAAGATAACAAACTGTCTCACGCACATGGCCAGCTGGTTTCAAAACAACCTGACCATAAACTACAGCAAGACTGAGGCACTAATCATCACCTGAAACACCGACTTCATACCTCCACTCAACATCAAGGTAGACAACACAACCATACCCATAAAACTAGAAGTAAAATATCTCAGAGTGACTCTAGACAAAGAACTGAATCAACAATCTCACATAAGCAGAACCACCAAAAACACATACCACAGGATGAGACTAATCCGATGCCTCAAACCCCTCCTCTATCTGGAGCACCTCCACACAGTCTGTCAGGCACTAATAACCCCAATACTAGACTTCTGCAACCCAATCTATCTCGGTCTCACAAAACAGACACTCAGACCTCTGCATCTAGCACAAAACACAGCGGCATGCATAATATCTGGCACAGCAAGACAAGAACACATCACACCCATTCTGAAAGATCTCCACTGGCTTCCAATCATCTCACGCATCAAATATAACACAGTCATAAACATATTCAAAATCAAACAACAGACATCAGCTCTCAGCTTACAACCACTTATACAATCTGACAGGAGCACACGATCGAGGAGGAAGGGCACTTCCAACCGTGTTAATACACCAAAAGACTTCACCAAGGTCCGCAAGGACACCGTGGACTGAGCCCTCTCTCTGGCTGCACCAGCAATTTGGAATGCCCTCCCAGATGACCTACGATTAACAACAGACATCATGGACTTTCGGAAGCAGCTTAAGACAACACTCTTCATCGAAGACTACGGGGTCGTCACATGAACTACTCACCAGTCAAAGACCACATACTAACCCCCTTCCCCTTCCCCATGTACATAGGATCGTATAATAGCGCACGCTGTAAATAGCTCAACACGAATCTACGGCACACCACCGCACACGCACTCACTGTATCACTGCATGCACACACATAAACCATTACTTGTTGATTGTTTGCTGTGTAGACCGCCTTGATTGAAGGAGAAGGCAATATAGAAATTCTTTTAAATAAATAAAAACATCTGTTATGTGTGTTCTAACAGCTGTGTTCTATGTAACTGTGAGTAGTCCTGATTGCTTGCTAAACAGTTCTTTCTTTATGCTACTAAATTCTGATATTATGTGCGACTTGCACATCGGGCATGCACCCCCCTCCCCCGTACCTCCATCTAGCCACTTTATGGGGGCGGGAGAGAAGAGGCGCACACTCAATGTGCAAGTCGCCGGCACGTTAAGCAGGTCTGGTCCCTCCCGGAGAGACCAGACCTGCTTAGTGTGCCGCAAGAAGGCTTAAGGGGCGCATTTCGGCTTTCTGTCGTTGCCTGCTGCTGCTGAGAGAAGAAAACGTGGTGGCAGGAAGGCAACGGCAGACAGCCGAAATGCGCCCCTTAAGCCTTTGCGCCCTGTGCAGCCGCACCGCTCACACAGGGCTAGGTACGGTCCTGATATCAGTTAATGTGTTCCCTTTATAAAATTACCTACTCTAAGCTCCTTTGAGAATATCAAATTGTTCACTTTTAGTAGATAACCAAATTTGGATCTACCTCCTAGATTTCCTTACCAACATGAAAATACCCCTTTTGTAATATAGATATAAATCACTATGCAATGTAGCAGAAAGCGTTAGCTATTAAAAATAAAAAAAAGTCCCCTTTAAGAGCTCTTAGGAAGACAGTTTGTATTCAAGAGCCACAGAACTACTGTGCTTGTAATGGAAAGCCTCTAGGGATGTCAGTACTTGCAAGGCAATGTAGACCCTTATACAACACTCAGCTATCTGTCTCCTAAGCAAGCTAATTAAGCACACTAACACCTGAGAATGGCAATGACTTCAAAGAGCTTGCCTACCTCTTTGATCGTGATGGTTAGAGAAGAAAAAAACTATAGCAGCAGAAAAAGGCTTTGCCTAAGAATACAAAATTACCCCTTTTGCAATAGAGCTACAAATCACTAGGCAATGCAGCAGAAAGAGTAGGCTCCCTACTGCATATACCTGTTTTCTGGATATAGGTATAAGCTGCATTTTGCTGCTATGGTCCTATTCTCTGAAATTCTCTTCCTTCTCATTTGAGAGAAGTAAATTGTACTAAATTTAGATCAGCTTTCAAAACATAGGGACTGATATTCAGCAGCAGCTAACTGATCTAATGCAGCTAGCCACCACTGCTGAACTTTAAATCCAGATATTCAATGCTGAGATCATATATGGCCCTTGTCAATGCCTCTTTGGAGTCAGGAGTGGTGTTAGAGGACTGGAGAGAGGCACATGTGGTCCCTTTACACAAAAGCAGAAGTAAGGATGTGGTTGAAAACTACAGGTCAGTTAGTCTAACCTCTGTGGTGAGTAAATTATTGGAAACGCAGTTGAAAGAGAAAATAGTGAGGTTTCTGGAGTCCAATGGATTACTGGATCCGAGGCAGCATGGATTCACCAGATCTTGTCAGACAAATCTGATTGATTACTTTGACTGGGTGGCCAGGGAGTTGGACTGAGGGAAAGCCCTAGATGTGGTAAAGCCTTTGATACCTTTCCACACAGGTAACTTATAAACAAATTCAGCACACTAGGGATGGATCCTAAAGTTACTGCTGAGGTTAGAAATTGGTTGAGTGGGAGGCCGCAAAATGTACAGATAAATGTAGCTCACTCGGAGGAGAAGGAGGTTACCAGTGGTGTGCCCCAGGGATCTGTCCTTGGTCCAATTCTTTTTAACATCTTTATTAGTGATATTGCAGATGGGCTGTCGGGTAAGGTTTGCCTCTTTGCAGATGATACCAAAATCTGTGATAGAGCAGATACCCAGGAAGGTGTAGATAACATGAAGAGGGATCTATCTAAGCTTGAAATGGTCTAGAATTTGGCAACTGAGATTTAGGGGTATGTTTACTAAACTGCGCACTTGTGCGGGGCGCACTTGAGCGTGCGAAAATGATGCACTTAAGTGCTATTAAGTGCCCCGCACGAGTGCGCATCACACTAACGGGCCCCGCACACGTGCGACGAACACGCGCACGTGTGCGGTGTGCTACTATGCGATAGAGGCGGGGAAAGGCGAAAGTAGGGCGGAGGAAGGCCACCGAGGGGCGGAGAGACGGGGTCAATGGGTGGAAAGTTGGAGGGGAGAGGCTCCCCACACAGGAGCGGGGCCGAATTTACAAGTAAAAACTACCGCGAGTGAAACACTCACGGTAGACTGCATTTAAAGGGAAGAGAAACCATTTCCGTCAGCAATGTACAGCAAAACCGGGGAAACCTAAAACACGTGAGCAGTGTGATACATGTGCACAGAACAAAATGTCAAATAAACATTGTAAATGACCATAACAAACAATTTAAAAATTATAATCCAACTGGGCAACATTGATATCAATGGCCAACAATAAAAAACACTCCCAGGAAAGCTCCAAAAAAAAGGAATGATTTATGGAAGGGTCTATGGAGCATAGACCCTTCCAAAAATCATTTCTTTTTTTGGAGCTTACCTGGGAGTGTTTTTAATGTTGCCCATTGATATTACTGGTGCCCAGCTTGGTTATGTTTTTTTTCGCCTTTTTTCGAGGTCATTTTTGAGGTTTATTTGCCCTTTTGTCACCATACAAGGTGAATGAGTCCACAGTAAAATTGTGCAGAGAAGGTTTTCTGAGCCGTTCGGTCAGGTTATCTATCTCCAGGGACTGCACTGTCTCTGTGACCACAGTGAGGTGTAGCAGACACAGCCAGTGCCTGTAGGACCAGAGGGTTACAGGTTCAAATCCTAGCTAGGGTTCCAGACAACCCAGTCCCCATAGTTTTACCCACCACGAAACAGTGATAGTCAGGACACCCCTGTATTGCAGAGCACATAAGCATGGTGCAAACACCCCTATTTTACCCTACACCACACACAAACCATACCAATGGGCATTACCTACAGCCAATTCCCCCAAATTCAATCCTGGAGTGCCACAACTCAATCCGGTCACATGCTTTTACCAAGATAAGAACATGTCAGCATGTTGGCGGAAGGGTACAGGTGGCGGAGGGGCCAGTTGCTCCAAGCCACAGCACACAGTGGCCTAGGCCTGTGCAGGCTGGCACGGTCCACCGCAACAGACAGGCTCTGTCACATGTACAGTCATGGCCTCCCAAGGGAATGCAGTACATCTGTGGCAACGCAGAGGTGCAGTGCACACAGACAGTGTGTACAAGAACAGAAGGGCACAGGTTCAAAGTCCAGCTGGGGCTACTGCCAATCCTGTCCACATATTTTTCCCACAACTAAACCGTGATAGTAAGGACAAAACTGTATAGCTGAGAACATATGCATCATTAATACGCCTATATTTTACCACACCAATCACAGACACCATAAACAGGCGCATTACCTAGAGTAGAGTCTCCCAAATGCAGTCCTGGAGGGCCCCACACCATTCAGGTCCCATGCTGCCTCTAATAATGATGCCTGTGCTGCATATCTATGCACCACACCTATGGTATGCAGATGTTGCTCATGCATATTTATGAGGGACAGCATGAAAACCCGAACAGTGTTTGGAACACCAGGACTGGAGTTGGGAGACCCTGCCGTAAAGCAGCAGCCAACAGGGCCAGACACACCCCCCCACAGGCCCCATTGGCCAATGCCTCCTGGAGAGGCAGGACATTGGGCCCTGCCTGTATCTCCCAATACTAGCAGTTGCATACCTTAGCAATGCCACCCTATACCTGGGTATACGGTACACAGCTATCAAACGCTTCCTATGATAACTGGCATATATCAATTCCTACGTTAAGCACATTTTGGCCATTGAGCTCCACCATAACAATCATTCTGATATTTGCGGTGTGTGCTGCAGGTCTGGTCCCTGACAGTGTCTACCACCCTGGGGAGTGACCCCCAACAGTATTGAGTACCATAACCATGCCTGTACTGTGCCCAGGACTGGTGTGGTGGGTATGGCTGCTGACCTCCTCTATAGTAGCACAATGCTGGCATAGGTGTGGGGGTGGCTGTCTGTCTATCCAGTGTGTGGTGGCTACAAACACCTTCCACAGCCCACACTGCCAGCAATGTTGCCAGTATTGGGCTGCCAATGTGCATAATGAGGAGCAAGGTACCATGGGTATAGGCCGGATAGGGTGGCCTGGCCAGGGTGCATCTGCACAGGGCATAGGGCACTGACTGGGACATTGTAGTGCCCGGACACCACCTACACAGACAGGGTGACCTCAGTATGTCCTGCTGAGAGATCACTCTCACCCTGACTGTGCAGTGACCACAGCATGGCTAGGCACCCCCATAGTGCTATATAGTATTTCTCTCATGTGATAGATATGGGTTTCCTTTTGGGGCCCAGTCACTGATTTATCTGCTTGCTGTGTATGCTGGCATCCCAGTTCTGGGTGCATGCATCTCCACTGAGAGCATGCACTATGGACTAACTAGCAGACTGTTTGTAGCTGGTATGTGGCTTGCAGGGTGCAGTGGCTGATGGCTTGCTGCAGGAGAATATCAGATAGTGGTGGGGTGCAGCTTACCATATCCTGGTCTAATGTCTGTCTGCTATTGTGTTATGGATGTGTATAGAGCTGCATTGACTGCCCTGTGGGGTGTCTGTTCCTCAGCAGGACTGGGGTTGATGTTCCCCTCTAATGCCACCTTTGCAAGAGGTAGAATGTGGATCCATTGGGGGGAGATCATGTTTGCTGCCCTGGGGGTGGGGTGGGGTGGGGTGGGGGTGGTGCATGGCCCACAGCCCACCTGGGGGTTGCACCTGACTGAGACAGACAGAGATATCCATGGTGTTTGTGCAGAAACATTAACACTGCTTTGGACCTCTGGCATGACCTCCATCAGCCATGGAAGGTGTTGTGGACCTGGTCCTGGGCGCCTCATCGCACACTCAGGGTGAGCACAGTACCCGCACAATGTGACAGTGTGTAGCTACTTTGTGCCAGTAAAACACCCGGTCAGTACCCCCTACCAGGCCGAGGTGCTGTGTGGGTGCACCCGGTCACTTCCTCCTACCAGGCCGAGGTGCTGTGGGGGTGCATTCCCCATCTTGTGTTCATCTGTGGACAGCTGATTTGCATGTGCAGTGCATCATGGGTACGGGTGGGCTAACCCTATCCTGGTGACCACAGCAGACTGTCTGTGTGGTGACGTGCAGGCTCTCTGTAGCCAGCCAGGGGCTTGTTAGCAGCTGTAGGGCTGTATCCCAATGGTTACTTCACTGCCTGTGAAGCCAGAGGTCATGGGTTCAAACCCACAGTGGGTTTATTTGATAGGATTGTCCAGAGCATTGTTTTTCTTTAATGTACATATTTTGATGCCAGCAAAAACACCCTCAGCGTACTGTACCCATAGGGTGCCTCTGAGGGCGCTTTATAGGGCACCCTATAGGGCACCTTATGGTTCCCGTCCATATAAGGTGCACTATACATTATCCTGTGACGCAACTTATAGGGTGCCCTATAGGGGACATATTAGGGTGCCGTGGCGGACAGTGCACTTTATAATGTGCCCTATGGAGTGCCTTATAGGGTGCCTTATACGGCACCTTCCATTACGGCACTTGAGAGCGTGTTTGCTGGCAGCAATTAATAAAATAAACATACGGTGCTGCAGGAAAAAATATGTACATTGCAAAGCTGATGCCACAGCCAGCCTTACGTATTAGGCACCCTGGGGAGCAAACTCATGACCCCTGTATCAGCAGTCAGTGCCTTAACCATTGTGCTCCACTGCTGCTCCTTCTTGCATGTCAGCGCACCTACTTATGCTTTTCATTCCTTAAACTGCACAGTGCTGCCATCAAAACAGTACTCTGACCTTGCGGTACCTCATATGGCACCCTCTAAAGCGCCCTATAAGCAACATTCTAGGGTGCCTTGGCGGACAGTGCACTTTAAAATGTGCCTTATAGGACGCCTTATGTTAACACGCTTTGAGGGTGCGTTTGCTAGTAATGATAATTAAAATAAACATAAAATGCCCCCTAAAGCACTCTTCCCCATAATATACAATGCCTCAGCCAGCCTTGTTCATTGGGCACTGTGGGGGATCGAGCCCCTGATCCCTACATCATTGGTCAGTGTCTTAACCATTGTGCTGTGGCTCTGTTCTTGTGCTTGCACATCTGCGTGCTGCCTTATGCCTCCCAATAATAGAACAGCCTCCTAAATCAATAGCGCCCCGCCTAATGCCCATCTGTGTGCTGCCTTATGCGGCCCATTATTTGTATGCCTCCTAAAATATCACCTCAGCCAGCCATCTTCATTGAACACAGTGTAGAATTGAACCCCTAATCCCTGCACCATTGGTAAGTGCCTTCACCACTGTGCTGTGGCTCTGCTTTTCTATTTGCACATCAGCGCGCTGCTTATACCTCCCAGTATTAGAATGCCGCAGGAACATCAGCGCGCCGCCTTATGCCGCCCAGTATTAATATGCCGCCAAAAACATCAGCGCGCTGCCTTATGCCGCCCAGTATTAATATGCCGCCAAAAACATCAGCACACTGCTTTATGCTGCCCAGTATTTCTTTGCCTCATAAATTAACACCTCAGCCAGGCATTGTCATTAAGCACTGTGGGGGATTGAACCCCTGATCCCTGCACCATTGGTAACTGCCTTAACCATTGTGCTGCGGTTCTGTTTTTCTGTTTGCACATCAGCGCGCCACATATGCCTTCCGCGCAGCTATCCGATGCGCTAAGGTGCGGGGCGCACAAGGGCGCCGCGCACCTTAGCGCATATGTCAATCACGGCTTTTCTTCTTCAGGACGGAACGCCCACTCCTTATATGACACCCGCACTCTACCGCGGCCCGCACTTTACCGGGGTTTTAGTAAACATACCCCTTAATGTTAAAAAATTCAAGGTCATGCATTTGGGCTGCAACAATCCAGAGGAGTGATATGATATTTTATTTATTTATTTATTTAATGTCTTTTCTATACCGCGCTTTTTGGGATCAGTTTACATTCAACAGTAATTGTACATTGCATGCGGGCCTACACTGAACTTACAATGAACAGGGAGTGATAACTTGGACCAAATGATAATTACACTTACCTGGTAATTGTAGTTCCTTGAGTGATGACAGTTCAGTCCTCTACCTCTGGGTTGTCAACCTCCTCCTGCAGCTTGGAGACTGGGCATGTCAAAAATCATGACATCACTGGATATAGCCTGCTGATCTCTCCCATCAGCCCCAGTGTGACCTATTAACAAAGCAGATTCAAAGGAGCAAAAAATAAGTAGCCATGATATCAACCGCAACATAAACTGAACTATAACTTCGACCTATTAGGCAAACCTTTCTTAAACCCTTCCCTGCTACACACATAAGTAGCAAATAGAAAGAGTGAAAATAAAGAATTTCAAAGACAGACCTACCTGTAGTCCTTCCTGTCTCGCCATCGATCACCTACCATTCATGAAAGGTCTCCGGGTGGGATTGAGGACTGAACTGTTGTCACTCAAGGAACTACAATTACCAGGTAAATGTAATTATCATTTACTTATCGTTCCTCCAGTTCAGTCCTCTACCTCTGGGATGTAACAGAGCAGTAATCATTGGGAGGGACCCTTCCAGCCGGCACGCAACACCGTCGCCCCAAAGCAGGCATCATTTGCTGCTGCGACATCAAGACGGTAGTGCCTACTGAAAGTATGCAGGGACGACCAAGTGGCCACCCTAAAAATTTCTCCTGGCGGAACCAAGCTGTGCTCCACCCAGGACGACGCTTGCACCCTGGTAGAATGAGCCCTTAAGTCCATCGGTACAGACCGACCTTGAAGAAGATAGGCGGAAGCAATTGCCTCCCGAATCCATCTGGCAATGGAAGCCTTCGCTGCCGCCTCCCCTTTACAAACACCTCCGAACACCACAAACAGCCGGTCCGACTTGCGAAATACCTCAGGAACCTTCAAATATTGCCACAACACCCTCTTCACATCCAAACGGTGTAAACTGCGGTCCAAGTCGCCTCTGTCTAGCGACCCTAGTACTGATAAAGACACTGTCTGATTCAGGTGAAAAGGCGATACCACCTTAGGCAAAAAGGACGGAACTGGTCGTAGCACTACCTTTTCCCTAGAAAAGGACAAGAACGGTTCCCTACAAGATAACGCTTGCAACTCCGATATGCGTCTAGCCAAACAGATAGCAACTAGAAATACGGTCTGTAACGTCAAGTCCTTAACCGAAGCCCGATGCAAAGGCTCAAAGGGCGGTTTGACTAATAGTTCACAGAGTCAAAACATTCACCGAAGCCTGGTGTAAGGGTTCAAAGGGAAACTTAGCCCATGCCCTTACGCCATCTTGAGATCCCCTGCCGGCACCAATCTTCTGCAAACAGGCTGTAGCCTAGACACAAGTTGAAGAACACGAAGAACCTCGCCGTTCGCGTCCAGGCGCACTGCCTGCTGTCCACCTCGAAAGTAAGCCAGGGCTGCTAGCTGAACACGTAAAGAGTGGACCGTCAGGCCCTTCTCAAAACTCCCTGGTAGGAATTGTAACACGTAGGGAACGGAGGCCGTTGGAGTGCGCACCTGTCGACGCCAACCGCAGTCCTCAACCCTACGCCCCATAGTGAGGGATTTGGGGCTTTTTTTTTTTTGACATAAGGTCGAAATGACCTTTGCCGAGTAACTTCTCTTCCTGAAGCTCGCCCCCTTCACTGGCCAAACCGTAAGCGAACACTGCTCCACCTGAGGAATTCCAGGCGGCCTCTGGCACGACAGATCTTCCATTATCGGCCAACACCATGGATCTCCTTCTAACCGTCAAACTAGATCCGCATAACATGGGCATCTTGGCCAATCCGGGCCACAACCGAATTGCTCCTCGAAGCTCTCGCCTTATGAGTGCCCACTGAAGGAAACCATAGAAATGCAGTAGAGCACCGCCAAGTTAAATGGAACCGCTAAGTGCGATGTGAGGCGATCACTTTGTTTGACGGAACCTAAACCTGTCTAAATAGCAAATAGAAAGACCCGACAACTGCCCATGCTGAAACAGAGCGTCGAGCCCTTCTGATCTCCTCTCTCAATGCATGTCGTAGCAACGATTTTCCCTTGCCGACTGAAAAATCGCCTTGCGCTACCAAAGCGGGCGTCCCCATCTGCGGACTATGAGGGCAATGACTCCTGGAGGAATACTCCATTCTCCGGCCCCCACTCGAATTGTACTGAGACTGCCTGCCGCCACATTGCCTCTTCCTGCAATGTGTACCGCCGAGACCGTAAGTAGGTAGAGAGCCACCGAAGCGAACAATGCCCCTGCTTCTTCTTCCGATGGACCTAGGTCCCATTCCATCTTGCCTGTAGAAGAAAACCCCCTGTTGCGGGACTATCCAAAAGCCCCCGAACTGTCCGGTCCTGAACCGTGACCTTGAAGAACTGTAGCGCCAGATCCACTGCTCGCAGCTGGAGATGGGGAAGCGACCACTGGCTCTCCTGACCTGACCAAGTCCTGAGTTTGAAGGTTTCCCCGCACTGTGCTCCTTCGCCCGCGAACTCGCATTCGCCCCAAAACCGGAAGCCACTGTGGCTATTCCACTGTAGAGCCAGTTCCCATATGCCCCAGAACCAGCCATCCTAAAGGAAACCTCCTGACCGAAACGGACCGGAAGGATGCTTGCTCAGCGACCCTCTCGGCTGGAACCAACGGCGCAACCGCGCCCATTACAATGGCCGCAAGTGAAATCTGGCCCAAGGAACCCCCTTCAGGGTTGGCGCCATAGCCCACGAAGGAAGCACCAGGCCGATGGTACCAGGGTGAATAATCACTTGCATATCCGCTGTCGAGGTGGCGGAGCTCACCTCTCCGGCAAGAATCCACACCCCTTTTGGGCAACAAAACCCACAGGTATTCGAGCATCCAGGGTATAACCGACCAACTCACAGCCAGATTCATCACCCCACCGAGACCCCCCAGGGAACACGCCACTGTGCATGTACCTGCCCGCTCGGAACCTCGGACTTCGCCCAAATCCCCTGGTCATTGAAATATGAGCCCTAACATGCTTCCCATTCTTGTACACTCTCGACCCTGGCCTTTGGCCCTACCAGCCCATTGTCTGGACAAGAACATAAGAACATAAGATATGCCATACTGGGTCAGACCAAGATCCATCAACCCCAATATCCTGTTTCCAACAGTGGCCAATCTAGGTCATACGTACCTAGCAGTATTCCCAAAAGACACAGGTTCCACAATGCTTGTATTGGGTCAAGCATTGATATCCTGGGTCCCTTTTTAATAATGGTGTATGGACCTTTCCTCCAGGAACTTGTCCAAACCTTTTTTAAACCCAGCTACACTAACAGCTGTTACTACATCCTCTGGTAACAAATTCCAGAGTTTGATTACATGTTGAGTGAAAAAATATTTTCACTTATTTGTCTTAGGAGTAGCCTAGTGGTTAGAACACTGGCTTGGTAACCAAGCAACCAGGGTTCAATTCCCACTAGCACTCCTTGTGGCCTTGGGCAAGTCACTTAACCCTCCATTGCCTCAGAAGAAAGGCCTGGCAATCTACTTCTGATGACACTGCCAAAAACACCCATGAGCTTCTGGGTCACCAGGAGTCAGGACTGACTGAAAGGCACACATTGCATTTTTGTCTTAAATAGTTTACCCTGTAGCTTCATTACATGTCCCCTAGTCTTTCTATATTCTGATAGCGTAAACAATCGATCTACGTTTACCCGTTCCACTCCATTCATTAATTTATAGACCTCTATCATATCTCCCTTCAGCCGTCTCTTTTCCAGGTTGAAGAGCCCTAACCTTTGTAGCCTCTCTTCATAGGAGTAGCCTTCCATCCCCTTTACCATTTTGGTGGCTCTTCTCTGAACCTTTTATAATAACGCTATATCCTTTTTAAGATATGGTGACCAGAATTGCACAAAATATTCAAGGTGCGGTCTCACCATGGAACGACAAGGAAAACTAAGGTTCCTCCTTTCCATAGGTCCAACGCAACCACCCCCCCCCCCCAACCTTGGCGAGGGTGCGCGGGACCATTGCCGACTCGGAGGGCTAGTCTAGCCTTGAAAGGAAAGCCCAGGAAGGCACGCCTAGTGACCTCTGATGAGCTGCCTAAACGAAACATGTAAATGTGCCTTTGTATGTTGGAGGGATGGAGCAAACTCCCTCGTCAGACTTCCCCCTCCAGACGCAATGGTTCTCTACCAAGGGAATCATCCGAAGACTGCAATTTACCCTTCAGATCAAGCAAGAACTGAGAGACCCCTTTTTTTGCTTTTTTGCTTTTTTAATCTATCACTCTCTCTGCTGGCACCTGTAGACCAATAGTACGGTGCCCGACCCGAAAGAAAAAAGGGAAAATTGTTACGGGTCTGGCCCCCACCGCTCCTAAGAGCAAGCCACGACCCTACCAGGTTACTCACTGACCATATAAAGCTAGAGAGGGCCCCTATGCCGTCTCTGTCGGTCTACATACACGTGCGCATACGGAACTGTCTGTGTCCCTGAGCATGCCGTACCTACTGCCTATGTGCAGCATTTTCTTGAAATGATTGACTTATCATTTTAAAGACACTCTGAAATATGCCAAGCAATTCTACAGGCCGAACAGACAAAGTATTTCTCCCCTGTCTACCTAAGCCATTTCGCCCAGAATAATTTTGTACTTTTTTTTTTTTAAACATCTTCCATTACTCCAAAAACAAGGGCCAGCAGCATTTTGCCCATTTTAAGGAGAGGAATGGTCCTTTCCCTGATTCTAGCCAAAGGACACATTCTCAAAATAGTTTACCGATGTCTACTATAACTACTAGCTAATTACCAACCATTTAGGCAATTGCCCAGGTACACAATACCCTGAGATCTGTGCTGCCACCCTCATGAATGGGAAGACGTCTTTCTCCCATGTCGGCCTCAAGTCAACGGGTGCTGCAGTCGCCCTAAACTGCAGAGCACCAGGAATGCTGAAGCATGATGTGAAAATCACATCCCTTGATACCCTCTCCTAACAGAGACAGGTAAGGGACGGACTGGGAACTTCCTCAAACTGGGCCTGGTTACGTAGCCGAATCCCCAGTCGAGTGCCTGTACATCGATTCAGGTACCAGTCCACAAAGAAGTAAAGGAAAAGCAATTTCAGCCCCTAAACTGCAATTGACCCCCAAGAGGCGTCCTGATACACTCCTCAGTGTCTGCCTACCCCTAGGCATGCCGACCAACACTGGTGAGTATTCACCTGCGCCCGTGCCTAAACTAGCACACGTCCGCACGGTGCTGATGCCAGGAGGCTAAGGGCTCTGGGCTTTCGATAAGAAGGTATTGAAGAAACCAGCCATGCAAATAAAAACTTAGGCTAACCACCTTGGGTCCCGCTGAAGCTTTCCGAACCTTGGCATGCCTGCCCCTCTGTAGAAGAGGGACAAATACAAACGGACTCCTGGTCGCAAAAATGCCGTGCACTTGGGGTACAGAGCCTACCGGCCAAAATAATGGGAAACAGTAGCAGGCCCTAAATGAACAAAGTTAGGTCTTTTATCTACATTTGAAACAAAAGACGCCCCTCCAAAACAAGAGCCTCTTTTTTTTTTTAACTTTAAATCAAAGAAATTAACCGTTTCAAAGTGACGAACAGCAATAAAACGTTGCCCCACTACGCGGCCTATCCGCACCATGTGCAAACGCGCGGGAACATGAACTTGTCCCCTCAATGCCGTGCCAGGCAGCCACCGCCAAAAACCCGATGACAAGTCTCGGGCCATTATACTGTCAAAGTTCTGCCGACATACAAGCACCGGTTGAAGGAAGGCTTTAGTCCTTGCTATTTAACTCTAGGGAAAGTTAAATTAAATGATTCAAAAAAATTTTCCGAGTCAACTGAGGAGCCCCAAAAAGCAAAATAAACAAAACAATTAAAACAACTAAAACAATTTAAAATAAAGACAGCCTTCTCAGAACGTGGGCCGCTGCCAAATGCTGCCACGCGGTACCCACAAAGGCAGAAAATGGTGTCTACCCCCTGCCTGGCTCGCATTGGCACCAAAACATAGGTAGTTAAAAATGGCGCAAAACTCCCCTCCATGCCCGAAGGCCTTACCTGCAGTGCCTGAATCTGGAGAAAGACGCCGCGGCTAAGGTGAGAGGGAACAGGCTCTTAAGCTGCGATGCCGCACGACCAGCCGTGTGCGGCCGTCATAGCGAACACTGCTCTGCCGGTGCAATAATTAAATATCCCATGCCGCCGTCACTGACACCCCCACAGGGTGCTGGTAAGGTCAGCGGAGCTCTCCCCCATACTGTCCAGGAGGAGAGATCCAAACCGGCAAGTTCTCATCTCGATGAGCAAGAAGGGGCAAGCCCGGTATACAGGATTCTTTTAAAGGGACAGCAGCCCAACGTTAAGCACGTAAGTAACTTAAAAACATTAAGCTAAATAGCATGACCAAAAAAGGTAAGTAAAGTAATTTAAAAGAAATTAGATGAAATTAAAACTAGATGTATTACACCTAGATAATTAAGGTTTACAACTCCTAAACTTTGCCTAAATTGCTGCTTCTCTGGTCAAGTGAGCCTAGGAGCTAGGCTCACTACATCCTCCTGCTGCATGGAGACTGGTCACACTGGGGCTGATGGGAGAGATCAGAAGGCTATATCCAGTGATGACATGATTTTGACATGCCCAGTCTCCAAGCTGCAGGAGGAGGTTGACAACCCAGAGGTAGAGGACTGAACTGGAGGAATGATAAGGAACGGGGGGTTACTATGTACAGGTTATATACACTGGGTATCTATATAGGGGGTGAAGTAGTTCTGTCCACAAAAGAAGAGCGGGACCTAGGTGTGATTGTGTCTGATGATCTTAAAGTTGCTAAACAGGTAGAAAAGGCGATGGCGAAAGCTAGAAGGATGCTTGGGTGCATAGGGAGGGGAATGGCCAGCAGAAGAAAGGAGGTGATAGTGCCTCTGTATAAGTCTTTGGCACGACCTCATTTGGAGACCGCACCTTCAAAAGGTTATAAACAGGCTGGAGTCAGTACAGAGGGTGGCTGCTAAAATGGTTAGTGGTCTTCGTTATAAAGCATATAAAGACAGACTTAAGGAGCTTAATATGTATACTTTAGAGGAAAGGCGGGATAGAGGTGATACAATTGAGACTTTTAAATACCTCCATGGCATAAATGCACAGGAGGAGAGCCTCTTTTGATTGAAAGCAAGATCTGCTATGAGGGGACGTAGGATGAGGATGAAAGGGGATAGACTCAGTAGTAATATGCGGAAATATTTCTTTATGGAAAGAGTCGTAGATGCGTGGAATAGTCTCCCAGTGGAGTTGGTAGAGATGAGGATCGTATCTGAATTCAAAGAAGCATGGGATAATCACAGAGAATCTCTAAAGGAAAAAAGGGGACTGCTGCAGTGGTTTATATGAAAGGGCAGACTAAATAGGCCATGTGGTCTTTTTCTGCCATCATGTTTCTATGTTTCTGTGGTTTCACAGGTGGGAGGGTAATCTGCTCCTTTGTGCTGCTTCTTTGTGGGAAGGCAAAGTGCTGTAATTTCCGCTATTATGCCTCCTTTCAAAGCTCACAGGGGGGATAGTCAGAAGTGGTAGCTAACATGGTTTCAGTGGCTAGCCATTGCCACTGAAACGTGAACCTGGATAGACAATGTTAGGGTCATATCCGGCCACCATCATTGAATATCTGGGTCGACCAGATAGCTGCAAGTCTAACCAGGCAGCAGCGATATTCAGCCACTGCCCAGTTATCACCGGGTGCCGCCCCCAGAAAGCCCCGATACTAACTGGCTAGCAGGTCTGCTAACCACGGTAATCGCTTTCAGTATCCTCCCCATAGCTTCTACTGCCAGGGTTTTCCACATTAGACTATCCCACATTAGTTTTGATGGGCACTACTCTGGAGCATGACTGCAGAATGTTCCTTATGTTATCCGATGCACGTTTTTATCCTTGACCCAACCCAAAGAGCTCCACTACAAAGTGGGTAAATGCAGAAGCATTATGGAATTATGTGTGTACTTTTACTGCAATACACTACAGAGTAAGCAATTTTTAAGAAGCCAATTTATTGGGGTAAAACACTTTTTATCAGCAGAAATGTATTGGGTTGATATTCAGAAGCAATTATCCATATTGCAGTTCCTGCTATACAGATAAGTGCTGCTAAATGGGATGGTCAGTAGCACTATCTGCATAGCACTTCTGAATACCCTGCCTGACTACCCCAGCACAATCCAGGTAGTGTCAGGGCAGTCCATGGGAGGAGCAGCAATTTATCTTTGTAACAGCAATGTTCAGCACTACTATACAGATGGCAAAGTGCATAACTTAGGACAGAAAAAAAAATCTGTCTTACAGGATTATTCGGATAAGTTTTCAGGATAGTTTGCTCAATATTGCTGCTATCTACATAGAAGCAGCACTATTTGCATACCAGTATATTTTGTGTAGCTCATTTGCCTATAATTTAAATACATTTAAATACTCGGTGTTAATTGTGCGCTAGTTTTTCTATTGCTGTTTATGCGCCCGTCTGTCTCTTTTCTGCATTTGATGGTAGCAGTAAGTGTGCTTAAAAGTGGTATTATCTATGTTTAAAGGCCGCAGTAGTTTTTTGCATCAGCCTGTAAGTGTTCACTGGGTCCATGTGATAGCCTCTCCTTGACACAGTAGAGCCTCAATTACATGGTGGGCCCTAATGTCTATTCCCACCCCTTCAAGTCATAAACAGTAAATTCATCTCCTCTGAAGAAGCCCCATACTCCTTTAAGCTTCATCCACGTCATGCAAGAAAATGTCAAGACCAGAACTTTAATTGCTTTAGGACCCAAACTCATCCTAGGGTTCCTGGGCACATGAGTTAGGAGCAATTTCTATTTGCTCCTGCCAGAAAGGCATCATCCTACAAAAGAGGACTGTTACTTCTGGAGAGAGATCTGCAATTGTGAGTATATACTTCTAGGAATTCTTTGTATTAAAGCTAATTAATCTGTGAACCCACTATTTTTTGTTAAATCAGTCAGGGCCTAGTAGCAGCAGTTTAAGTTTAAATTTAAAACACAGAAGAGAACTTTCTGGTTACATATCATACCCAGCAGAGAGCTTGTAGTTTAAATTTAATAGTCACTCAGGGCCTAGCATCAGCAAAGTACTTTTAGTTTAAATTTAAAACACAGAAGAGAGCTTTCTGGTTAAATTTAGAACCCAGCAGAGAGCTTATAGTTTAAATTTCATAATAAATTAGAGCCTAGCAGCAGCAAAGAGCTATAATTTAAAATGTAAAATCAAACAAGAATATAGCTTACCTCAGCAGCACAGGACAGGGTACTGTGTAGCAGCCCTCTTTTAATTTGCTGTAGAATCTCTATGGATTGAAATTCCATGTAAAAAGGGGAAGGAGATGGCAGTGGGGGTGTACTATCGATCGCCTGGCCGGAATGAACAAATGGATGATGAAATGCTCAAAGAAATCAAGGCAGCTAACAAAAGTTATAGCACAGTAATAATAATGGGTGATTTCAATTACCCCGGTATCGACTGGGTCAGTGTCATGGCAGGACATGCTAGGGAGATAAAGTTCCTAGATGACATAAATGACTGCTTCTTGGAGCAGCTGGTTCATGAACCGACCAGAGGGGAAGCCATATTAGACCTAGTCCTTAGTGGAACACCAGATCTAGTGCAAGAGATAATGGTGTTGGGGCCACTTGGCAATAGTGATCATAGCATGATCACCTTTGATTTAATTAGTGGAGGAGGGATAGTAAGGAAATCCACAGTACTACCTTTTAACTTTCGAAAGGGAGACTATGATAAAATGAGGAAAATAGTTAAGAAAAAACTAAAAGGAGCAGTTGCAAAGGTTAAAGACTTACATCAAGATTGGGTGTTGTTGAAAAATACTATCTTGGAAGCCCAGACCAGCTGTATTCCACGCTTTAAGAAAAGTGGAAGGAAGTCCAAAAAACTGCCAGCATGGTTTAAAGGGGAGGTCAGAGAGGCTGTTGTTGCCAAAAAAGCATCTTTCAGGAAATGGAAAAAAAGAGCCAAACGACGAAACCTGGAAACAGCACAAGCACTGACAAGTCAAATGCAAGGCATTGATAAAGCAGGCAAAGGGAGAATTTGAGAAGAAGCTTGCTGCGGAAACAAAAACGCGAAATAAAGATTTTTTCAAGTACATTTGTAGCAAAAAACCTGTGAGAGAGTCAGTTGGTCCATTAGATGATAGAGGAGTTAAAGGGGCACTAAGAGGCGACAAGGTGATAGCAGAGAGACTGAATGAATTCTTTGCTTCGGTCTTTACTGAGGAAGATGTAGGGATGTTACCCATGACTGAAGTGGTATTTAAAGGTGCGGAAGAATTGAAGGAAATATCGATACATCGGGAAGATGTAATACAACTATTAGATAAACTGAAGAGTAGCAAATCACCTGGGCCGGATGGTATACATCCAAGGGTGTTGAAAGAATTGAAATATGAGATTGCAGACCTACTATTAGTAATCTGTGAATTTTCATTAAAATCATCTGTAATACCTGAAGATTGGAGGATCGCCAATGTAACGCCAATTTTTAAAAAGGGTTCCAGGGGTGATCCGGGAAACTACAGACCGGTTAGCCTCACGTCAGTACCGGGAAAAATGGTAGAAACCATCATAAAGAATAAAATTACTCAGCATGTAGATAGTCATGGCCTAATGGGAGACAGCCAACATGGTTTTAGACAAGGAAGATCTTGTCTTACTAATCTATTATGTTTTTCTGAAAGTGTGAATAAACAGGTGGACAAAGTTGAGTCGGTTGATATAGTGTATCTGGACTTTTGGAAAGCCTTTGACAAGGTCCTTCATCAGAGACGTTTGACAAAACTAAAGAGTCATGGGATAGCAGGCAGTGTACTACTGTGGATCAAGAACTGGTTAAAAGATAGTAAGCAGAGGGTTGGGCTAAATGGCCAATTTTCCCAATGGAGAAAAGTGAATAGTGGTGTACCCCAGGGATCTATGCTGGGTCCGCTGCTTTTGGACATATTCATAAATGACCTGGAAAGTGGAATAACGAGTGAGGTTATCAAATTTGCAGATGACACAAAACTATTTAAAGTTGTTAAAACCCAAACGGATTGTGGAAAATTGCAAGAAGACCTTGATAAATTGGAAGACTGGGCATCAAAATGGCAGATGAAATTTAATGTGGACAAGTGCAAAGTTATGCACCTAGGGAAGAACAACCCAAACTATGGTTACACGATGCAAGGTTCCACATTGGGAACCACCACCCAGGAAAAAGATTTAGGCGTCATTGTGGATAGCATGTCAAAACCCTCGGCCCAGTGTGCAGCGGTGGACAAGAGAGCAAATAGAATGCTAGGTATCATAAGGAAAGGAATGGAAAATAAAATAAAAGATATTATAATGCCTCTATACCGTTCCGTGGTGAGACCGCACCTTGAATATTGTGTGCAATTCTGGTCACCGTATCTTAAAAAGGATATAGCGTTATTAGAAAAGGTTCAGAGAAGAGCTACCAAAATGGTAAAGGGGATGGAAGGATACTCCTATGAAGAAAGGCTAAAAAGTTTAGGACTCTTTAACCTGGAAAAGAGATGGCTGAAGGGAGATATGATAGAAGTCTATAAATTAATGAACGGAGTGGAACGGGTAAACGTAGATCGATTGTTTACATTATCAGAATATAGAAAGACTAGGGGACATGCAATGAAGCTACAGGGTAAACTATTTAAAACTAATAAAAGAAAATATTTCTTCACTCAACATGTAATCAAACTCTGGAATTTGTTACCGGAGGATGCAGTAAAGGCTGTTAGTGTAGCTGGGTTTAAAAAAGGTTTGGACAAGTTCCTGGTGGAAATGTCCATAATCCATTATTACGAAGGGACCCAGGATATCAATGCTTGACCCAGTACAAGCGTTGCGGAACCTGTGTCTTTTGGGGAAACTGCTAGGTACGTATGACCTATGGCATATCTTATGTTCTTATGTTCTTATAGTGCCACCTGAGCCCTAGTGCTACTGTTGTGTCCCTGACCTTTTCTTGTAAGAATGAAGGGCCTAAAGGAAACAAGGCTTCTATGAAGTAGGTTTTTTTTTACCATTTATGTCCCAAGTTAGGACTGAGGAAGTACATATTAGGTGTCACTGGACTACTGAGCTATGAGGTCCTTTAGGAGAGAAACGTAGAAACATACAAATATGATGACAGAAAAAGACCACATGGCCTATCTAGTCTGTCCTTCCATAACAACAACTACAACAGTCCCCTTTTTACCTTTAGAGATCCTCTGTGTTTTTCCCATGCTTTTTTGAATTCAGTTACTGTCCTCATCTCTACCACCTCCACTGGGAGACTATTCCACGGATCCACTACTCTTTCCGTAAAGAAATATTTCCGCATATCACTCCTGAATCTATCTCCCTTCACCCTCATCCCATGTCCCCTCATAGCAGAACTTGCTTTCAATTGAAAGAGGCTCTCTCCCAGAACATTTATGCCACAGAGGTATTTAAACATCTCAATCATATCACCTCTATTCCGCCTTTCCTCTAAGGTGTACATATTAAGATCCTTCAGTCTGTTCTCATATGCTTTATAATGAAGACCACTAATCATTTTAGTAGCCACCCTCTGCACCGACTCCATCCTGTTCACATCCTTTTGAAGGTGCGGTCTCCAGAATTGCACACTCTACTCCAAATGAGGTCGCACCAAAAGACTTATACAGAGGCACTATCGCCTCCTTTTTTCTGCTAGCCATTCCTCTCCGTATGCACCCAAGCATCCTTCTAGCTTTTGTCATTGCCTTTTCTACCTGTTTAGCTACTTTAAGATCATCAGACACAACCACACCTAGGTCCCACTCTTCTTTAGTGGACAAAAGTACTTCACCCCCTATACTATATTGCTCCGTTGGACTGCTACAGCCCAAATGCATGACCTTACGTTTTTAAACATTAAATCCCAGCTGCCAAAATTCTAGACCATTCTTCAAGCTTCGCTAGATCCCTCCTCATGTTTTCTACACCTTCCTGGGTGTCTACTCTATTGCAGATTTTGGTATCATACGCAAAGAGGCAAACCTTACCCGACAGCCCTCCCGCTATATCACTAACAAAGATGTTAAAAAGAATCGGACCAAGGACAGATCCCTGGGGCACACCACTGGTAACATCCTTCTCCTCAGAGTGAACTCCATTTACTTGTACACTTTGTCGCCTCACACCCAACCAATTTCTAACCCAAGCAGTAACTTTAGGGTCCATCCTTAGGGTGTACAGTTTGTTTATAAGTCACCTGTGAGGAACAGTGTCAAAGGCTTTACTGAAATCTAAATGCAGCACATCTAGGGCTCTCCATCGGTCCAACTCCCTGATCACCCAGTCAAAGAAATCAATCAGATTTGTCTGACAAGACCTGCCTCTGGTGAATCAATGCTGCCTCAGATCCTGTAATCCGCTGGACTCCAGAAACCTCACTATTTTCTCTTTCAGCAGTGTTTCCAATAATTTACTCATCACTGAAGTTAAACTAACTGGCCTGTAGTTTTCAACCACATCCTTACTTCCGCTTTTGTGTAAAGGCAGCACATGAGCCTCTCTCCAGTCCTTTGGCACCACTCCTGACTCCAATGAGGCATTGAAAAGGTCAGTCAGTGGAGCTGCTAGGACGTCCCCATGTTCCCTCAATATTCTCGGGGGGTATCCCATCCGGTCCCATCGCTTTGTCTACTTTAAGTTGAGCTAGTTTCTCATGAACACAGTCTTCTGAAAATTGTTCAAGATGTCCCTCACTTCTGTTCCTGTTTGTGGGTGTTTTCTGAGGTCCTGCTCCTTGTTCTTCATCTATGAACACAGAACAGAAATATTTGTTAAGCAATTCTGCTTTATCCTTATCAGCTTCTACATATTCCTCCCCTGCACCCTTGAGTGTGACAATACCACTTTTGCCCTTCCTCTTCTCACTAATATATCTGAAAAATGTCTTATCCCCCCACTTTATTGCATTGGCTATTTCCTCCTCCTTTTGAATCTTTGCCTTCCTAACTACTTTGATAGCTTCTCTAAGTTTTTCCAAATATAGATACCTGTCTTCCTCTCTCTGTGATCTCTTATATTTCATGAAGGCCTCCCTCTTTTTCTTCACTTTTTCAGCTACTTCTTGAGAAAACCATAGCGGTCTCCATTTCCTTTTACCTTTATTTACCATTTTAACAAAAAGGTTGGTTGCCCTTAAAATATCCCCTTTCAGTTTTGCCCACTGTTTTTCTATATCCCCCAGCTGTTGCCATCCCATTAACGATTCCCTGAAGTATTGGCCCATCTTGGCAAAGTTAGTCTTTCTAAAGTCTAAGATCCTCACCTTTGAATGGATTCTAACAGCCCTAGTCCTAATACTGAACCACACCATCTTCTGATCACTGGATGCAAAATGATCTCCCACTACAACATCAGAAACACTTTCCCCATTGGTAAGCACCAAGTCCAGGATGGCCCCTTCACGTGTCGGGTCTGTTACCAATTGCCTGAATAGTTCTCCATGTAGAGAATCCGGGATCTCCTTACTTCTAGATGATACTGCAGAAGGAATGTGCCAATCAACATCTGGCATATTGAAATCTCCTATCAGTAGCACTTCCCCTTTTCTAGCAATGCTGCGTATGTCTTCAATTAACTCTCTGTCCACCTCTTCCTGTTGTGAGGGAGGTCTGTATATCACACCATGCAAATAGATTTCTCTTTCCCTCTTTCTAGTTTAATTAACCCACAATGCCTCCTCTCTCCCTTTAAAACTCTGTAATTCCAAAGCTTTAATAGTAGTTTTTACATATAGTGCCACTCCCCCTACCCTTCTTCCTACCCTGTCCTTTCTGAATAAAGTATAGCCAGGTATAGTTTATCACAATCATGGTTTTCTGTGAGCTATGTTTCTGTAACTGCCACTAAATCCAAGTCAGCCACTACCATCAAAGCTTCAACATCAGGGATCTTATTTCCCATGCTACGGGCATTTATACACACTGCTTTCCATATGTTACCCCTGTTACCCATTTCCATAAAGGTATTTAATGTATCACCTACCTGGGGGCTTTCACCTACCTGGGGTCTTTCCTCACCCATCCCCAACGAATCTAGTTTAAAGCCCTCTTCAGTAGATTAGCCAGTCTACTACCGAAGACGTGTTGACCTTTCTTGGACAGATGGATGCCATCTCTGCTCTGCAACCCTTGGAACGCATCCCATGGTCTAGGAAACCAAAACGCTCTCGATGACACCATCCATGCAGCCATGCATTCATCTCCAGGATGCGAGCCTCTCTGCCTTGGCCTTTACCCTCAACAGGAAGGATTGAAGAGAACACTACCTGTGCACCTAACTGCTTCATCCTCTGTCCCAGAGCCATGAAGTCACTTTTGATACGTTCCGAGGTATATCTGGCAGTATCATTTGTTCCAACATGGATTAGCAACATTGGGTAATAGTCAGTGGGCTTGATGAGTCTCGGCAAACTCTCCGTAACATCTTGGATTTTGGCACCAGGCAGACAGCATACCTCTCTGGACATCAAGTCTAGTCAGCAGCTGGACACCTCAGTACCCCTCAGAAGAGAGTCTCCAACCACCACTACCCTTCGTTTCCTTGTGGTCACTGATTCTGCAACTTTGGGGTACTTGAGCTCTGGTTCTTCCCTTTCCAGGGATGCATAATGGTTCTTCATTTCAAGGCCTGGAGAAGTTGGATTGGTGATTTTGCAGGCCCTGGTGACTTGTGTCCAACCATCGACATTCTGGTGGCACCCATCTTCTCCTCTGCTGGAGAGCTTGGTTGCTGCAAGAAGCATCTCATCAATGTACTTCTCACTGTCTTGAATGCTCCTCAGCCTTGCCACCTCCTCTCTGAGTTCCTCCACTTGTTTCCTCAGAGCTTTAGCATGCAGGCACCCTGCATATGGAACCGGTCCTTCAACTGGCATTAGGACCTCTGTCTGGACCGAGGCAGAAGCTGTAATGGGGGCAACAGATTGAGCGATACAATTTTTCCCAGCCATTGTTCTGGTCATGGAGCTTAGGTATCTGTTAAAGCAAATGAGAGAGATCTACCAAGTACCAGCCGGTTTCCCAGCTGTCCTTTCAGAGAAAAAGCAGTTAAATCTCTTTATATCCAAAATGTGCTGGTCCAATTCTCTGTGCTTTGTTAAATGGGAAGGTGCCCTATAAAGCAAGACTGCTCACTAGAGGTGGGTGGGAGTCGGGGTGGGTAGGGAGGGAACTAACACCTGATTAGGTGTTAGCAGTTCCCAAAGTTGAGGAGGTTCAACAACCTACTCTGCTCAAGGAAAGTTCCACTAAAGCACCAAAAAGAAAGTAACCTTGCTTTAAAAATATACAAAACCCCTTTTAAGAGCTCCCAGTCAGAGAGCTAGCAATTTAATAAAATAAACCCTCAAATCCTTACTGTTGATCTGTAGAGCCCCTGTTAGAAAAGCCTCAAAAGGGCTGGGTACTGGAGCCTTTTATGCAGGCCTCAGCTGCTCTCAGGTAATCAGGCCCACTAACTCCTGATTAGGTGTTAGCAGTTCCCAAAGCTGAGGAGGTTACCAGAGTTCAGCAACCTACTCTGCTCAAGGAAAGTTCCACTAAAGCACCAAAAAGAAAGTAACCTTGCTTTAAAAATATACAAAAACCCTTTAAAGAGCTCTCAATCAGAGAGCTAGTAACTTAATAAAATAAACCCTCAAATCCTTACTGTTGGTTGATCTGTAGAGCCCCTGTTAGGAAAGCCTCAACAGGGCAGGGCACAGGAGCCTTTTATGCAGGCCTCAGCTGCTCTCAGGTAATCAGGGTGCAGGGTGAGACACTTTGGCTTAATTAAGCTCCAGATCGGGGTTTGTCTTGGGGTGGGAAACTGGCTCACCAAGGCATTGATAGCCAGAGGCCCCTATTTTAGTTAGCACCACATGAGGAGGCAACTTTTCTGTAATGATTTTTATCCCATTAATGAAGTCATAAACATGCAAAGTTCCTGGCCATAGCAAATCCAAAAAAATATCTTGTGAAATTTTATTTAGAGAGGAAGATTTTCCTGAAGCCTGTTTGCTTTCTGTAGCTAAACCACATAAAAACAGATGCCAACTTGTGAAATGTTTGATGGGTTAATTTGCCTGAAAATCATGAAAATTCACTTTTCCCTCCTTATTCCTTTAACAGAAATATAATACCAGAGGCTTCTGTAGTTCAATATTTATGGCTATACTATGCGCTCTATTTACTAAAGTTCATTAGCTGGTTAATATGGGTTAAAAACACATTAATCCATACTAATGCCATTCAACTCACTTTAAATACTACAAGCCCCATTATTTTTAATGGAGCCTATTTGCTAACTATGTACGTAATGGGGTCTATTCTGAACCACGAATAGCGGTGATGGACGTCCCGTTGGAACCTCCATCCCTGCTGTTCGTCTGCCTTTTCCGTCCCCACCAAGCCTCCCTGTATGAACAGGGAGTTTGTACAGGGAAGTTAGATGGGAGTGTGAAAGGGGCGGCATGGTGGCGGAGACGAGGCGTGCAGTGGGCGATCTGCAGCCCTGTACGTCCGGGGCCAGTAGAGTAGACGGGGAACTTATTCCACCTTTGAGGGGACAGCAGGCCCGGGGTGCATCAAATGGTGGGTGGGCCACAGAAGATTCCCCACAGCTCGACTCTGCCCATGGGAGGCCAGATCAGGGGTCGAGCTTTGGGGAAAGCACAATGTCGGTGGCAGCCAGGGTTCGAGGCTCCTGAATGGAACCGCAGTGCCATGGCAACCGGATGCCATGGCGTTGCGGCTCCATTCATGAGCCTTGACTGAGGTAGCTGGGCAGTGGCCTGTATATGCAGGACAACTTGAATTGGGTCCAAGCCTGCATGTACAGGCCTAGATGTGATTCTGATCCTGCGAGGGTTAGAGATGCCCCGCTGAATCAGAATCCAGTCTATCTGTGCGTCCGTTTCCGACTGGATGCACAGAGGCCGGAATGCAAAGTACTTTTAGTTTAAATTAAAACACAAAAGAGAGCTTTCTGGTTAAATTTAGAACCCAGCAGAGAGCTTGTAGTTTAAATTTCATAATAAGTTAGAGCCTAGCAGCAGCAAAGAGCTATAATTTAAATCAAATAAGTATAGATTAGCACAAAAGGCAAAACAAGGTCAGTACTCTTTGAGCAGCAAATAAAGTTTTCTAGAGACCTTTACAAAGAGGCCTTCTACCAAGGGGGCAAGAGACCTGTGAAACATTTTCATTAGGTGTTAACACCAGGTGGAAGTTCAAAAGGCCATTTTGAAAGACTCATTCTATCCAAGCAAGGACTGTTAATCATCCAGGAAGTTGGTCACAGCTTACCTCAGCAGCACAGGCATAAATAGCTCAACCAGAGCTCTGTGATCCTCAGTCTTGAAGGTCTAGAACAGGGGACTGTTATTTCTGGAGAGAGATCTGCAATTGTGAGTATATACTTCTGGGAATTTTCTGAAGGGAATTCTTTCTATTAAAGCTATTTAATCTGTGAACCCACTATTTTTTGTTCAATCAGTCAGGGCCTAGTAGCAGCAGTTTAAGTTTAAATTTAAATTTAAAACACAGAAGAGAACTTTCTGGTTACATTTCATAACCAGCAGAGAGCTTGTAGTTTTAACTTAATAGTCACTCAGGGCCTAGTATCAGCAAAGTACTTTTAGTTTCAATTTAAAATACAGAAGAGAGCTTTCTGGTTAAATTTGGAACCCAGCAGAGAGCTGTAGTTTAAATTTAATAGTCACTCAGGGTCTAGCATCAGCAAAGTACTTTTAGTTTCAATTTAAAACACAGAAGAGAGCTTTCTGGTTAAATTTAGAGAGCTTGTAGTTTAAATTTCATAATAAATTAGAGCCTAGCAGCAGCAAAGAGCTGTAATTTGAAGGACTGGAAAAAGGGACTGTTACTTCTGGAGAGAGATCTGCAACTGTGAGTATATACTTCTGGTAATTTTCTAAAAGGAATACTTTGTATTAAAGCTAATTAATCTGTGAACCCACTATTTTTGTTAAATCAGTCAGGGCCTAGTAGCAGCAGTTTAAGTTTAAATTTAAAACACAGAGGAGAACTTTCTGGTTACATTTCATACCCAGCAGAGAGCTTGTAGTTTAAATTTAATAGTCACTCAGGGCCTAGCATCAGAAAAGTACTTTTAGTTTTAAAACACAGAGCAGAACTTTCTGGTTACATTTCATACCCAGCAGAGAGCTTGTAGTTTACATTTAATAGTCACTCAGGGCCTAGTAACAGCAAAATACTTTTACTTTAAATTTAAAACACAGAATAGAGCTTTCTGGTTACATTTGGAACCCAGCAGAGAGCTTGTAGTCTAATTTTCATAAGAAGTTAGAGCCTAGCAGCAGCTGAGAGCTATAATTTAAATCAAATCAGAATTTAGCTTACCTCAGCAGCACAAGACAGGGTACTGTGTAGCAGCCCTCTTTTAATAAGTGTTATTTCCCTCCCTCCCCTGGGATAATCGTAGCTTTATAGGTACTTACACATCTTACAAGATAGGAGGTGCTCTCAGTTGCAGCTCATTACCCAAATCAGTCATACACTAAGGACCTGAGATTAGTTAAGCTTCAGGTGAACAAGGTATATTACACGTATTAGGTACAGTTTTATTAGTATAAATATCCATAGCAACCCTTAGTAAGTAAAGAACTTAGATCTAAACACAAACTTAAAACTAAGATGCAGACAGCAGTCCAGCAGCGGAATGGGGGCTTTCCAGTCTTTTGCATTGAGTGTCACATGTATGATTTTCTCCCAGTTGGTGAGAGGTCTTACGTGTGCACTTTAAGTTTAAATTTAAAACACAGAAGAGAACTTTCCGGTTACATTTCATACCCAGCAGAGAGCTTGTAGTTTTAACTTAATAGTCACTCAGGGCCTAGTATCAGCAAAGTACTTTTAGTTTCAATTTAAAATACAGAAGAGAGCTTTCTGGTTAAATTTGAAACCCAGTAGAGAGCTGTATTTAAATTTCATAATAAGTTAGAGCCTAGCAGCAGCAAAGAGCTATAATTTAAATCAAATAAGAATATAGCTTACCTCAGCAGCAGAGGATAGGGTACTGTGTAGCAGCCCACTTTTAATAAGGGATCTGTGCTGGGTCCGCTGATTTTTTACATATTCATAAATGACCTAGAAAGTGGAATAACGAGTGAGGTTATCAAATTTGCAGATGACACAAAACTATCTAAAGTTGTTAAAACCCAAGAGGATTGTGGAAAATTGCAAGAGGATCTTGATAAATTGGAAGACTGGGCATCAAAATGGCAGATGAAATTTAATGTGGACAATTGCAAAGTTATGCACCTAGGTTAGAACAACCCAAACTATGGTTACACAATGCAAGGTTCCACATTAGGAACCACCACCCAGGAAAAAGATTTAGGCATCATTGTGGATAACATGTTAAAACCCTCGGCCCAGTGTGCAGTGGCAGCCAAGAGAGCAAATAGAATGCTAGGTATCATAAGGAAAGGAATGGAAAATAAAACAAAAGATATTATAATGCCTCTATACCGTTCCATGGTGAGACCGCACCTTGAATATTGTGTGCAATTCTGGTCGCCGTATCTTAAAAAGGATATAGCGTTATTAGAAAAGGTTCAGAGAAGAGCCACCAAAATGGTAAAGGGGATGGAAGGATACTCCTATGAAGAAAGGCTAAAAAGGTTAGGGCTCTTTAACCTGGAAAAGAGACGGCTGAGGGGAGATATGATAGAAGTCTATAAATTAATGAACGGAGTGGAACAGGTAAATGTAGATCGATTGTTTACGTTATCAGAATATAGAAAGACTAGGGGACATGCAATGAAGCTACAGGGTAAACTATTTAAGACTAATAAAAGAAAATATTTTTTCACTCAACGTGTAATCAAACTCTGGAATTTGTTACTTGAGGATGTAGTAAAGGCTGTTAGTGTAGCTGGGTTTAAAAAAGTTTTGGACAAGTTTCTGGAGGAAAGGTCCATAAACCATTATTAAGAAGTGACCCAGGATATCAATGCTTGAACCAGTACAAGCATTGCGGAACCTGTGTCTTTTGGGGAAACTGCTAGGTACGTACGACCTAGATTGGCCACTGTTGGAAACAGGGTACTGGGCTTGATGGACCTTGGTCTGACCCAGTATGGCATATCTTATGTTCTTATGTCTACTATAGAATAGGCCTCCACATGAATTTGTATTAATGTGCTCTCCTGCATAATAGCTGGTTAGTACACTTTAGTAAATCGTGCTTTATGCAAACTCTCATCCTTTGTCTGGTTGGGTGTCCAGGGACACTTCTCTGATCCTCAGTGAAACCTTTGCTCAAAGTGTTGGAAAGAACTTTATTCCTGTCTATTCCCTGGTTACTTAAAGTTGTATTCATGCATTTGTAATGCATTAAAGAGTGCATATACCTTATAATTGCTACTCCTTTTGAATCTCATTCCAGATATTCCCCGTTTGCTTGCCAGAAGTTGTGATACTTTGAACGAGTAAGTCATTTAAAATGTATCTTTCACATTTGTGTTCTTGCACTGAATTTCTTGCACCAAATGCAGACTGCACTTCAGTAGAAATGGCTTCAGAAGTGGAACAGTGCTGCATGTAGTATCTTCAAATCAAATTAAGGGGGGTATTTTAGAAGCCCTTTTCATGCTTTGGATGTCTAAAAATGGGCATGGAGCTATCCAAAGCATGGAGACATCCTCAGAGCACTTACGGTAGAGTACCTTTCACTAAAGTGTGCTAAGCAGTTAATGCGGGGACAGAACAGTGATTTGTGCACTGACTCTGACTCATGCATCGGAGTGGTGAATGGGTGGGCTAGCAGTGGAGAGTGAGTGTGGTGAGTGCATTGAAGTCAGTGGAGGGGGGGGGCAATAAATACCACACACTAACGGCCACTGTGGCAATTAGCATGGGTGCAATTACCTCTTCCTCAATACGTGGAGTTAAGAAGGCCCACGATGATAGTGTCCTTTGTTAAGGTTCAGCACCGTATGTTAAATACTGGGAACACGCTGATTATTCTCCGGCAGTTATAGTGATGACTTTACATGAGTTTTTATGCTATTGGTGCAAAGCCACAGCACCCTGTAATAAAAGAGTACCTTAATACAAGGAATTTAAATAATATTATTTGCAAATCAACGTACAAGGAAGACCATCAGTAACTTAAGGGGAAATAAAGCACAAATGTATAACAAAACTACAAGTAGAGGGAGTAAAAACCACAAATGATGTATTTATTAAAAATGGAGTCATGAGAAATGGAAGTGAAAACATAAAGCCATTTCTAGTTGAACAGCAAATCGGTGTTTACCAACGAACTGTCTTCACTGATATGTATTTACAGTGGGTAGTACCATATTGAATATCGTTTTCTTTGGATATGGTGCCATTGACAGTACTATATAGCTAAACTGTGGTTTTTTATTCTCAGTGGATTTCATCAAGGATACCTATGCGGAGCTGGTTAAAAGAATGGGTATGCCCACTGTAAACCAAATTGTTGATGACCTGTTTGGAAAAAACGTCCTATCAAATGAAGAACTAAATGTAATTATTCATGAACATGTAAGCCAAGCTGCTTCAAGAAAACTTCTACACATGATTTTGAATAAAGGCTCGGAATCCTGCACTGTTTTTGTGAAATGCCTAGAGAAACATGATCGTTTTCTTTTTCAGGACTTAAGTAAGTAGCATGTGAATACAAATTTAAACTATTTCAATAATGCAGTGTTTTCTTTACTGCTGAGGAAGCATGAACCAATTTTTTTTTGTTTATATTTTGCATTGTTTCTATTTATATATTAAAAAGACATGTTTTAGTAATAAAAAAGATTTATTGAGATTCAACAGTGGAACTCAGCAAACACCAAGATTTCTTTGTCATGAATTTGATGGTGCTTGCCAATGAAAATTTGACCCCTGGTTAAACTTTTACAGGCCTATCTACTAACCTGCACAAAGTTAGCAGGGGTAGTGATAATCTTAATATGGGTTTTCCTGTACATTAATTGCTGCGGGCTCAATAATTTAAGAGTTGATTATCTTGCACATTAAACTGTATTAAAGTTAATGTCATCCACATTCGCTTAGCAGATATTACTTCACTCCCTGTTCATTGCAAGTTCAGTGTAGGCCCGCCTGCACTGTACAATTATTGTTGAATGTAAACCGCACTGATCCCAAAAAGCGCGGTATAGAAAATACATTAAATAAATTAAATAAAAATAAATAAATTTAGTGAATAGGCCTGATAGGAATTTTAAAAAATAGTATTTCATAAATGGAATAACCATCATAGCACAATGTTAAATGGAGATACTACTGGGCTAAATTTTTCCAGTGCTTGCAAGCAAGACAAGATCATTATTAGTCTGCCCTTGGAGTTCCTTCCATTAGCAGGAAGACTCTGGTGGGTATCACTGAATTATATCCATATACTGGATTTCTCAAATCAGCCTGTTTAGCCTACCCATTCTTCCTGTACTAGCCATAAAATTATTTTTCCCTCAGATTCACAGACCTTTCTCCTGTATTTTGCAAAGCAAATTCTTCATAAACATTACTCAGTATTATCTTGTTTTCTAAAAAATTGGTCTGTCATCCTTTATTCATTTCAGTCAGTCTGTAGATCAGTAAAAATTCCAGCCTATCTTTCACAGAAACAGATTTTTGACCAGGTTAATTTTTGAGCCAATTGAGGCGATAGGGTAGGGAAAAACTGGTGAAATGAAGTATTTGGTCTGTTTAAGAAACAGAATGGTAGGTCAACTGAAATGCCTGGGCATTAATGGAATGAATTCTTCTTGATAAGGTGTACGTTGGACATAGAGTAGAGTAGCTATGTATTTTACTGCTCCTCATTTCAGAAATGTTCATGTCGGAGACTCATAAGAAATGGAGGAAAATGATATTTGAAAGAGTGCTCATAAAGATATAAATTTTCAAAGTGATTTACGTGGGTCAAAAGCATTCTTCCTGCATTAATCAGCGGCTGGGAAATTGCCCTTCCTCAATGCATTGTTCCACCACGAATATACTTTTAGCCATGTTGAGAGGTGGTGTTCTGTGGGAAGTGGCAGGTGAATGTATGTTTAGATCTGGGGAAGAAAGGTATGTGCATTGATTGTATTTTCAAATCTTCATGTGCACTTTTCTAGAAAAATTCTACTATTAAAGGTAGCGGCTTTAAATGACTGCACGTAGTCTTAGCATCCTTGGCAAGTTTCAAAGCAAATTTGTGTGTACTTTTTCTTTTTCTTTTATAGTTAGTGCAAAGCCCATGGGTAAAACGTATATAGCGTCCTTGCCTTAACGCAGGCAGTATGAAAAAGGAAAAAAAATCATAACTTAGCAAATATGAGCATTTGACATTGTCGGCCCCACTAGTTCACTAAAATGAACTCGGAAAAGGCTACCTACAATATAATACTGATTACTGCATGCCTTACTCTGTCTTCTGTTTGTTATAATAAATTAGCTATTTTTTTAAAAAAAATAGCTAAAAAAAATAGTTTGGGGAAGCACGAATTAAGAATAAAAGGGATATGGATTTGGATGGAGAACTCATGAAAGCTGTAGTCATGAACGATATTGACATGTTTCACTGTGAGTTTAGGTGTCTCCTTCAGGTCATTTATGTGTGGGTATTTCCAATCACTGATGATAAGGTGTCATGCAGCAAGTAAAAACCTGTTCTGCAATTTAAGAATGCATATGCTTCACAAAGAAAGCAAAAAAACAGACCCTTAAGGTCACCCAAACATGGTAGATAAACTAAGTTTATCATTCTTGTAATGACTGCCTATGACAAGCAGAATGTGCTTTGAACCTTCTCCACCTTATTTGACCAATAAGTCTGAAAGCCACAATCTCAAATGCTTCTGGAGCAAGTTTAAATAGAGACCAACTAAAAATATTTCTTGTGTATTTGTAACATGTTATTAATTTTCACATGGCCTTATCTTTTCTTCTCCATACAGGTGGTAGTGGACAAGTGAAACAAGAGGACCTAGAAATGTTGATTGATATCTTGGTGGAGCTGTACGGATCAGCACAGTTTCAGAAATTTTATCCACTAGGTGAAAAAATTGGCATTGACATACTTTTTGACTTGAAAACCACTTTTACCGATCCTATGCTTTGGAAGAAAGACACATACAATCGCAAGAAGGGGTTGCTCACTTTGGATTCCCTCTTGAATGACTTAGAAAACCCATGCATCATCGAAGGAGATGCCGGCAAAGGAAAAACAACTCTTCTCAAGAGAATAGCAACCCTATGGGCCTCTGGAAATTGCTTGGCTTTAGCAAAGTTCAAATTTGTCTTCTTTATTAGTCTGAGCAATGCAAGAGATGGAATATATGAAACTCTGACTGACCAGTTATTGGGGGACTCGTTTCACTGGAGCAAAAAGGAGTTCATGCAAGAGTTACGTAAGTTAAGACATACAGTGCTCTTCCTCTTGGATGGGTATGATGAGTTTGAGCCCCAGAATTGCCCTGAAATAGAAGCACTGATTAAACAAAACCATAAGTTCAGAAATATGATTATTTTAACCACCAGGAAGGAAACTATTGGAAATGTACGACGGTTTGGCAAGCAAATTGCTGAAACGGCCAATTTAACAGAAGACAGCGCTAAGCTGTTAATTGCAAATGTCTTGCAAGAGAAGGCTGCAGATTTACTGTCTCAGTTGGAGGAATCCAGTTTCATGAAGAATCTTATTAAGACACCACTATTTGTAGTGATTGCTTGTGCCATTCGGATGGGTGACACTGGTCTCTACCTGAACACACAAACTGCACTGTTCCACGCACTGTACGACCTGATGGTGAGAAAAAACAAGCACAAAATTGAAGACCTAACAGATGCTTCCATCACTCGTTGCAAAAATCAGTGTGGAGACTTGGCCCTTCAGGGAGTGTTTGAACACCGATTCAGATTTTGGGAAGAAGACTTTGCTGGCATGAATGAAGAGGTTCTATTGAGTGCAGGCCTGTTACAGAAAAACACTGTTCAGAGATTTAGGACTGATTACAGTTTTTTTCATACCTCATTTCAGGAATACACAGCGGGCAGGAGACTTGCTGATTTACTGACATCTAGTGAAGGAGAAGAGGTGTGCAGAGGAATGAGCTACCTGAAAAGAATAGATTCCATTTCTGCTATTACTACCAGGTACTGTAATCTGCTATTGTACACTTGTGGATCCTCTATAGATGCGACCAGGATGGTTGTGAAGTACCTTTCAGAAGTTCATGATTATGACGACATTTGTAGTCTGTCTCCTCTAGCTATTTCCACTTTAAATGAAGAAACAAAAAATAATCTTTGGGTAGCTAACATGGATTCATTTGTGGAATGCGGTATTGGACTCTTTTATGAAAGTGCTTCCGAATCTAAACTGAGCAATGAATTTGAAAAGTTCTTTTCCTGCAAGAGCATGTACATAAACACTCAGACTATATCCACATCACTTTTTAAATTTTTTCAGCATTTGCCTAACTGTCTGTCGACATTAAACCTTATTAAATTAGATTTCTTTGGAAACTCTCTTAGTCCCTTAAATGAGGTTATGAAAGAAAGTGGTACAAATTCAGACTCTAGCGAAGTCCACACATACATACCTAAAAAAGCAGTTTCTTTATTTTTTGATTGGAACCAGACCCTCCAGACTTTAGAAGTCAGGCTGAAGGACTTTGCCAAATTAGCTAAAAGAGACATCAAATATCTTGGTAAAATATGCTGCTCTGCTAAAAGACTCAGGCTGCACCTCAAAAGGAGCCAAGGTGTCGCTGGGAATGTGGCAGGAATTCTTGAGTCCTGCAAGAACATGCAAGACCTGAAGGTTGAAAGCACGCCTCTGAGCTCGGAAGATGAGCTGCGGATCGTAGCCATGACAGTGCTGAAAACGCTGGATATCAGTGATCTGCAAACCGAACGGCCACAAGGTACTGTCTGAATTTATGTTTCGGATCCAAGTTCTGTTGAAAATTCTTCAGCTGTGGGATAATGTGCATTTATATACTACAGTTACTTGAGATATTTAGAACCTGTGTGTTTTCAGGCTTTTGAAGACTGCCAGTATTATTGTATGAAAAGGTGGTCCTTTTAGAAGCTCTATAGACGTTTTGGATGTCTGAAAATGGGCATGCAAACATCCAAATCATTGAAATGTCTCTGAAGCCATTTTACAACATGTGCATAGACATGTCTCTGGTGTGGGCACATCCATTAGGATGGTTGGGGCGGGGGGGGGGGGCATGGTGGAGGTGTGTCTGGTGTGTTCCTTCAAACTTAGATGCTCATGCTCAATGTCGGAAATACCAGACACATTTCCACCCTTGCACAAATCTAGACCTGTTGCAGGGTACGAATAAGCAGCAGGAAAGTGCTCCTTCTCTTAGCGAAACATCCAGAAGAAATGGACCCCTCACATTCCCAGTGCTATTCATAACTGTAAAGAGAACTGCTAGCGAAAGGGGACACTTGTGGTGTGATTTTTGTGCTGCTGGACATCCTCACCTGCAGAATGGCAGCCAGGGACCTGTCCCCTGTCTACGATACTGTTGAAGGACTATCTGTATTGATGTCCCTGATGGTGTTTATATCGTGGACATCCACATTTCTGAAATTGTGCCCGAATTTGGACATAACTAGCCTTTTCTGGCATGTTTTCACTTGGATGTCCCCGATTGCACCTGGGCATCCTTTCTAAATGTGTCTTAAACAGTACAAATGAAATATCTCTTACCAGACCAGCACATAACCTTTCTAAGAATGTGGCCTACATCAGTGGAATCTGTGTACCTTTTTGGAAATCTGACAAGTACTTGTGACCTGGATTAGCCACTATTGGAAACAGGATACTGGGCTTGATGGACCTTGGTCTGACCAGGTATGGCATTTCTTATGTTCTTAGTTTTTGAGACTATTTGAAGACCTTCTTTAGACGTTTGTGTTCTCAAAAGCTGTTGTAAAAACATGTTTGGATTGTTGTAATATCATTTTTGCTCTGTTGAAAGATATCAAACCTACAGTTCCTATGGTTCTCCAGCGCTAGAGAAGTGTGCAGACTTTTACAAAACTAGATTTACTAATGTGCACTACTATTAGCACATACACTACTAATGCTGTTAACACTATTATTAGGAAATAGGTTCCATTCCCTAAAATAGGATCTGCACTAAGAAATGCATATTAATATGTGTTAGTGTGCAGAAACATGGTAATGTATTTTAGTAGATAAAGTCAATATTTTTTAAACAATTTCACAAAGCTCATGCTGTATAAGCAAATTTGGAAACTTAAAATCTATGCTTTGGGCAGTATCTCTGAAAATCTATTAAAAAATCTTCGCCCAAACTCCACAGATCTTCATAGGATTTAAAGGCATCCATAGGGGAAAAATGAGGGGAGGGGAAATATTCTTGGAACTTTGTAAAATTTTAAAACTTCTTTTCAATAAATATAATCTCCCCAGTACTTACCAGCAATCAAGAATAACTGCCCTTTGACATTCTCTCCCCCCCACCTCCCCAGCTAATTACTGCACATACTTATCTATACAGTAAATGGAACCCAAGTCTTCTCAAGTTTTACAAGCCTGTTCTGCCAAAGGGCTGTCAATTTTTCCATGATATAAATACTATGCATACAAGCTTTCCAAGGCCATTTCACTCCACATAGCCGGCATACATACTCAAACTAATTTACCTACATCCCCATTCCACCCTTCTCCTGCCACCCTGAGCATGACATTTTCCATCTCCCAAGCCACATCCCGTCCCACCAAACCTTAGACTTCCCTCATTAATGCCCTCCAATAATCCTGTAGATTAGGAAGTCCCACTACATATGATGATAAGTACCCACCTGCCCACAACTCTGCTAACATGTCACAGTATACCGCAGGACCATTTTGTGAAGGCGATCAGGTGTCAAATACCACCGAAACAGCACTTTGTACCCATTTTCAGTATGACTTGCTGCAACCAGCACCTAACTGATACTCTTAAAAACGGCATCCCATTGATGCTCCTCCCACTTCTGACCCAAATCCTCCTCCCATTGCATTTGGCGTAACATTAGACCAGCAGCTCGAATTCAAAACGCACATCAGCAACACCATCAAACAAATCTACCACAAACTACAAACATTGCGACATCTCCAACCCATGCTGCAACTGGATGACTTCAGAACAGTTTTTCAGGCACTGGTGACCCCCCACTTCGACTATGCCAACGTGATCCTGCATGGACTACCCAAACACATGCTAAACCCATTACAGCTGGCAATGAACGCTGCAGCACGCTTCCTACACGGATCCTCTAGAAGAGATCACATCACCCCCATCCTAAAAGACTTACACTGGCTCCCAATCTACTGCCGTCTCACCTATAAAGTAGTCATGATGAACTTCAAGGCCATTAACAAGACGTCAGCCACCTCCCTATCGGACCTCCTCCACCCCACTTCAGCGAACAGAGCAAGAACATTCGCCACCAACACCCTTCAGACCCCCAACGAAATAACAAAATGCACCCAGGCAACAAAAAACTGAGCTTTCAAATTCTATGCCCCCAGCTGTTGGAATGCACTCCCAACCACCATCAGAGCAATCACAGATCTCGCTCAATTCAGAAAAGCACTAAAGCATCACCTCTTTCTCCAACACTACTCTCAACCCAGTAATTCAACCCAGTAATTTAACATTACCAACCATACACCCTGCCATGTCAAGTTTGTATATAACTGTAAAAAGATGTAGATAGTTACCCCAGTTGAACCAAGTTGTATGTACCCGTTCATTGTAAGTGCACAGCAGTATGTCTGTTATGCGCAAAAATGTTAAACCGCACTGATTTTAAAGAGCGCGGTATATAAAAGCAATAAATAAATAAACTGGCCTCACCCTCCCTCAACCTACTCAGTAATTTATAATTTATAGATTTTGGAGATCACTCGCCTCCGAGTTGCAGGGAACCAACAAAGACACTCAAAATCTATAGGTCCCTGCTCCACTAATGCACCCCACTGTCTCCCATGCAGCCAGTGATGCAGCTGCAAATATCCATACCTATCCCTAGGGCCCAGAACGTATTGCTGTTGCAAGTCCTCAAAGGAATCAAGTTCTCCATCCAGGCAAAACTGAATCACTGTCTTCAGCCCCACTTGCTCCCATTTCTTAAACAGCGGATCTACCAATCTCGGTACAAATGCCGCATTGTACCAGATAGACTGTAATAGAGGCAATGCTGACCTCAACTGTCTGCAACAGCCTGCGTGTCTCTAGTCGCTCAACTTGCAAAACAAAGGGGTTACGGACCTACACCCTGCGCCCCCCCCCCCCATTCCACAAACATAGTGGCTCTCAATGTGCACCCACTTTCACTGAATACTCTCATGTCAGTACACAATATTCGCCAATTGAGTGGCCACATAGTACCAATACAAATGTGGCATTGATAGACCACCTTTGACTCAAGATCAAAACAACACTGCTCAGGCCACTCTCAGTGGCCGCTTTTTCCAAATATAGAACAATTTCCTTTGTACCCTCTCTAAGACCCTGTGGGGGATGCTTACAGGCAAGGTCTGGAAGAAGTATAGCAATCAGGGTAGTACCACCATTTTTAGGCAAGTTATCCATCCCAACCAGGAAACAGGCGTTTTCACCCATCGGTCCAGATTATCAGAAATTTCTTTCCAAAGAGGCGGATAATTGAGTTGATACTATTACTGCTACTAGGGAGGAGTGGTCTAGTGGTTAGGACAAGGTACTTCAGGCCGGAGGGCCGGGGGTTCAAGTCCCACCTGGGGACAGCAATCTCAGGCCGGAGGGACTGGGATTTCTAGTCCTACAGGCACTCCTTGTGGTCTTGGGCAAGCCACTTAACCCTCCATTGCCCATGTTCCCTGTAAGTATTAGCGTATGTGTCTCATATCCCTTCGTGTTAAATGTATCCCCCAATTGACCGCTTTGACCCGGTGAAAAGCGGGATATAAATACAGCTAAATAAATACTACTCAGCATTTGTATAGCACTACAAGCAGTTGTGGGATTTGGCTACAGGCTGCATTCACCAACCCAGGTCGAAAACGGCATCCCGATGCCAGCGCTGCACTAGCAGGAATCCCCCCACCTGCCAGTGGTTTGATGGCATCGGAGGACTGTGGTATCAAACTACTGGTGGGTAGGGAGTCAGGCCACTGGGCCACCAGGGAGTTGCTGCCCTGAGGTGGCACTGGCAAATCAAACACGTGCCGTGGTGCCATCCGCTCGGTTCTGTCAGTGGCGGGATAGATCTGAACCAGTTCCTGTTTGGATCTAATCCCACCACTGGCTACAAGAAACAAGCAACAAGGGTCAGAGCTGATCTTTACCCCCAAATAAACTGACAAACCCTCCACCCAATGAAAGGGGAAAGAGCTATGGAGCTGCATTACTTCCTCATCTTCCAGGGACACATTTAATGCTTCTGTCTTGTCAAAATTAACCCGGAAACTCGAGGTCCGGCCATACCTCTCTACTTCCTCTAGTAATGCCCGCAAAGAGTGTTGATGCTCATGGAGGACAAATAGAATGCCATCAGCAAAAACAAGATCTTGTGATGTTTGTCGCCGATCTGGAGGACTACCACATCTTCCCAATCAAAGATATGAACTGCTAATGGTTCAACCAAAAGAGCAAATGAAAGGGGGCACCCCTGCCTCATACCTCGCCCAAGTTGACAAACCCCCGAGTACCCTCCATTAACTTTCACTGCTGCATAGGGATTAGTAAACAAAGCCTGGATCCAACAATCAAAAGGTCCCCCATTCCAAACTTTCATAGAACTGCACATAAATACTCCCACTCAACTCTGTCAAATGCTTTATCAACATCAACTGCTAACACCATTGCTCTCACCTGTTCATGCCTGGCTGCCCAGATAAGATTCATCACTTGCTTAACTTTATCAGTAGCCTGGCAACCCTGGATAAAGCCAGTTTGATCGGCATCTATTAGATAAAGCATACAACTGCTGAGCCGGTTCGCCCAAATTTTGGCAAAAATGTTTGCATCCAGGTAGAGCAGAGCTACTCAATTCCAGTCCTGGTGGCCCGCAACCCTGCAGGTTTTTGGGATATCCCTAATGATATGCATGAGATATATATGCATTAGAGATAGCCTGCCAACCTGACTGGTTTGTGGCCCTCCAGGGCTGGATTTGGAGACTCCTGCCTTACACCTCTGTCATTTAAGAATGTGAGTGGGCAAGGTACAGATGTTATAGACATCAAAAGGGTAGATAGAATGTGTCACATTCCTCCTAGATTCTCAACACCACCAAAAAGTTGTCTAATAGACAATATTTTGGTGGTGGTGAGAAGCAAGGAGGAATGTGACAAATTCTAACCTCTTTGATGTCTTGGACATCTGCACCTTGCCCACTTACAATCTTAAATGACAGAGGTGTAAGGCAGGGGTCTCCAAATCCAGCCCTGGAGGGCCAAACACCAGTCAGGTTGGCAGGCTATCTCTAATGCATATATATCTCATGCATATCATTAGGGATATCCCAAAAACCTGCAGGGTTGCGGGCCACCAGGACTGGAATTGAGTAGCTCTGAGGTAGAGCAAGAAAATGGGACGATATGAAGTACAGCTGGTGGCATCTTTTCCAGGCTTCAAAAGAACGCAAATTCCCACCTGGCCCATTGTAGGAGGCAGGGGATCCCCTTCTAGAACTCCATTAAGGACCTCCACCAACACCGGCCCAAGCTGATCACTTAACCTTTATAAACTGCAGCGGTGAGGCAGTCAAGCCCAGAGTCTTTATCGCCCGTGAACCCCCTGATAACCCTCTGCACTTCTGTTAGTGTAATGGGCGAATCCAACCACTCGCAATCTTCCACTGACAACTCCGGTAGCGTCACTAAGCCCAAATAGATGGCTATCTCCTCCGGCTTCCGTGACCCTTCTGCAGTATATAGATGGCGATAAATAGTTTGGAATTCCTGCCAAATAGCTGCGTCCTCTTAGCCCATACCCCTCCCGACTGCTGAACTTTGTCCACCACCTAATATGCTTGCCGGCCTTTAAACACCACACCAAGACCTTTCCTAGTTTTTTACCGTACTCATAAAAGCGCTGTTTGCCAAATGTAGCTGAAAAGATAAATCCTCAAGCTGGAGGGTTTGCATGTGCGTGCTGACCCTGTTGTTGCTCTCGTTCTATATGATCTTCTTTGAGCTGGGCCACTCTATGATATCCTTGCTCCAATAACTGTCGCCTTTGCTTCTTACTCTGGGCACTCCACATCAAAAACTTTCCCCTAAGATAGGCTTTAAAGGCATCCCAAACTATGGGAGGAGCTACTTCCACCCACTACTATTCTAGGTGAAAAATTCCCAAATAGACCTCTCAGTAGAGGACATGACTTCTGGCACCCGCAAAAGGCTATCATTTTTGTGCCAATATCTACAGCTAGGTTGGTGCCCCCACCCCACCAGCTCTGCCCATACTGGGTCATGGTCAGAGCATGTAATGGGCTCATGCGTAGCCTGTTTATAGATACTTAAAAGAGCTGCCACACTGCCTAGCTGTGCAGCCTATACATAGTTACCCCAGTTAATTCAAGTTGCAAATCCTGTTCATTGTAAGTACAGTACTGGCCCTGCCGGGACTGTACAAATTTGTTGTTGACTGTGAACTGAGCTGATTTAAAAAGCGCGGTATAGAAAAGACTTTAAATAAATAAATATTTCCATTGCCTAATTGCAGCACATAGATCCTGGCTGACAAGGAACAGATCAGTGTGTGAGTATGAATGGTGTGAGGAAGAATAAAATGAGAAAGATCATCCCCCGCAGATTAGCCTCTCTCCAACCGTCGGATAATTGCCATAAGTGCATCAACCTCTTCAGGCTTCACCTGTATCTTCTCCCACGCCCCTCTCCCCAATCTATCCACCTGAGGCTGAAGAACAACATTGAGATCTCATGCTATGACAATGGAGCCCTCCACAAATCCCAATAATTCCTACCCAAGCCAATCAAAAAAAGGTTCTTTGGCCTTGATTGGATGCATAAATACACACTATTGCGATCACATTAGTCCATATCCCACTCTCCGAATCAAGCTGCCTATTCCTGAAGACAGCAAAGCATAACCTGAGGCAAGTGAACATCACTACCCCCAACTCTCCCCCTCCCACCATAGACCCAAGCCTTGGCACCCTGACCTCCTCCAAGCATTCACACCTCATTATGACCTCCCTCAGTAGTCACCCCCCTAAACATATCAACCTTGAAAGCTCAACCAATACTGATCTCTCATACAGTTACACTCCCCCCCCCCAACACACACATACACACACACACATCTCTATCAAGCCCATCCAGCCAAGCACAGAAAACAGATAATTTCCCGTCAATCATTTGAGTCCATGGACACCATGAGGATCTGCCTGCTGATTGCCTCAGGAAGCGTTTATTCCTATCCACTCTCTGCCACTTAGCGTCCTGTTGCTTATGCATTAGCATGGCTCTTTCCATAGTCTCCATTTCCACTGTTTCAACTACCCCAAGTCCTGCAGGCATTGTAATGCTTCAGCTCTGGTCTTGGCCCATACTGTCCGGCCCTCCTTCGTGATAGCTATAATAAAGGGAAATAGCCGAGGATAACGAATTCCCTGTCACCGGAGCTTGACTGCAATATCCTTCAATTCACATCTTCGACGCAATGTCGCAGGGGCAAGGTCCTCAAAAATCTCCACCTCATTGGAGTCCAATGTAAATTTCCCTTTCTTCTTGGCTTTGGCTAATACTTTCACCTTGGTGGCATGTGAGTGGAAACAAACCATCAAGTCTAGGGAGATTTCCTCGCGCAGGGCCCAAAGCTCGGTGTGCTTGATCCAAGGTGACCAGTGGGCAGTCTCTTTCGCCTTCCCACAGTGCTGAAACAAATTTAACAATCACTTCAGCTCAATCAGCTTATTGAGGGTCCTCCAGGATACCACGAAACCACAAGTTATTACATTTCTCTGTATTCTCCAGTTTATCCGCCAGCTCTTTCTGATGAAGTCCTTGCAATTTCTTTCTTAAGCTGTTCCACTACTTCGCTTTAAGACTCTACTTGCGTTACCATGGTTTCAATATGTGCCCCGATCTCATGCAGCTCGCGCCAGAGATCTGCCGCTATGGTGACCAAATCCCCCCCTCAGAGAGCTCAATTCCTGCTTGATTTCACAGAACCAACCTCTCAATTCCGCTGGGGACACTTGCTCTTCTCCTGCTGAATCCAAGTCGCTATCTGGATTGAGTTTTGCCAGCAGCATGTGGCATTGGGAAGACTCAGCCACAGCCATTTTAGCTGCTTTTTTCTTGGGCCCAGTGCACTCATAAGCAAACTCCTGGATATCAGGGGGTTTTTTTGCACTGCCATCTGACGCTCTGCAAACTCCCAGGCCAGCGATCACCTCTGCTACCAAAAATGAAGACTCCTCGGGGCTCAAGTCGCTAATGATCTCCTGCTAGGGTATGGAGCTCTAACCCCTTGCCGCCATCCCAGTCGGTGATGTCACTTCCTCTGGGGGGATGATATTCAAAGGCATTTACACAGTTTGTAGGCATGCAAGCCATGTAAATGCCACTCAGTGGGATATTCAGCAGCACTAACACGGCCGCCGCTGGGCGCACCAATGCTAAGGGGTTAGCATCAGGGGGTACTGGGGGCAGCACCCAATGATAACTGGGCAGCGGAGATATTAAGCTGCTACCTGATTACAGATATATGGCACAAGTCAGGTGCAGTAAAAACTGTCCTAACATTCGCCACAGAAGCTAATTTGGCAACCCAGATATTCAATGCTGGGGCCCAGATATGGCCCTGGCATTGAATATTTGGGTTTAAAGTTCAGTGGCAGAAGTTAGCTACGTTAGATTGCTTAGCCACTGCTGCTGAATATTAAGCCCCAGGAATCTTTCCTGAAGATCTCAGGAAAGTGTATGCATTTTGTTATTGAGCCAAGCTGAATCCCCACAGTTTGATTTAAATTGGCTTTTTCTGGCACCATTTTTTTTTTTAGTGCCATTGAGTCAGTGTTGACTCATAGTGACCCAGCTACCTCTGGCTTTTCTTAGCAATGTATCACTGGAATTAGATTGTCAGCCTTTTCTTCTGAGGCAATGGAGAGTAAATTGACTTGCCCAAGATCACAAGGAATGCCAGTGGGAATTGAACCCTTGATCTTTGGGGTACTAGGCAGTTGCTCTACCACTAGGCTACTCCAATATATTTATTAAAATCCTTCAGTATAGATCAACTGCAGTGTCATCTTCATCATATGAGAAGGATTGATCTAAATTTCTAGAGATATCCTCCAAACTAATTTCGTTCTTTCTCTCTCTTTTCCTCTTTTTTTTTAAAGAAAACCTAAATGGTAGTTCTCTACAGACTTTCTGCTATAAAAGCTTTGGGAGAATAGGTGGAATATAAATGAATAATTTATTATTATTAGTAGTAGTATCATCATCATCCAACCTTCTTTGGACATAGAAGCATAGAAACATAGAAATATGATGACAGAAAAAGACCACATGGCCTATCTAGTCTGTCCTTCCATATCAACAATTACAACAGTCCCCTTTTTTCCTTTAGCGATCCTCTGTGTTTGTCCCATGCTTTTTTGAATTCAGATACTGTCCTCATCTCTACCACCTCCACTGGGAGACTATTCCACGGATCCACCACTCTTTCCATATAGAAATATTTCCGCATATCACTCCTGAATCTATCCCCTTTCGCCCTCATCCCATGTCCCCTCGTAGCAGAACTTGCTTTCAATTGAAAGAGGCTCTCCTCCTGTGCATTTATGCCATGGAGGTATTTAAACATCTCAATCATATCACCTCCATCCCGCCTTTCCTCTAAGGTGTACATATTAAGATCCTTAAGTCTGTCCTCATATGCTTTATAATGAAGGCCACTAACCATTTTAGTAAACACCATCTGTACTGACTCCATCCTGTTTATATCCTTTTGAAGGTGTGGTCTCCATAAATGCACACAATACACCAAATGAGGTTGCGCCCAAGACATACAGAGGCACTATCACCTCCTTTTTTCTGCTAGCCATTCCTCTCCGTTTGCACCCAAGCATCCTTCTAGCTTTTGCTGTCACCTTTTCTACCTGTTTAGCTACTTTAAGATTATCAGACACAACCACACCTAGGTCCCGCTCTTCTTTAAGGGACATAAGTTCTTCACCCCCTATACTGTATTGCTCCCTTGGATTGCTGCAGCCCAAATGCATGCCCTTGCATTTTTTAACATTAAATCCCAGCTGCCAAATTCTAGACCATTCTTCAAGCTTAGCTAGATCCCTCCTCATGTTTATTTATTTATTATTTATTACAATTTTTTATATACCGCGCTATTTACAATCAGCGCGGTTTACAGAGAACCAAAGACCAGAACAACAGGCTGCTCGGTTTTACATAAAACAGGAAGATAAACTTGGAATACGATAAACTTGGATAATATGGGGGTAAAACTATATACATAGAATGTTGGTCTGTTAATTTGATCACATGAGAGAGGTATTTACGTGAGATTGACAGTGGAGCTTGGGAAAGGAGGCAATGTGGTTAAGTTTGTAGTGAATATTTTGCATATTATGTAGGGTAGTATTTGATGAATAGGTTATGCTTGAGAAGGGAAGCTTTATGTAGGGTAGTATTTGATGAGATTGACAGTGGAGCTTGGGAAAGGAGGCAATGTGGTTAAGTTTGTAGTGAATATTTTGCATTTTATGTAGGGTAGTATTTGATGAATAGGTTATGCTTGAGAAGGGAAGCTTTATGTAGGGTAGTATTTGATGAATAGGTTATGCTTGAGGGCCTTTCTGAATTGGCCTATGTTAGTTATGGCACGAATTTCGGGTGGTAGGGAGTTCCAGTGTTTGGGGCGTAGAACATGAAGGCTCTGTTCGCTGTTGATCGGCTACAAGTTGTTATGGCCTTCGGCATTATTAGGGTGTTTATCGCTATTTGTCTTCTGGATCTTGTTGGTGGTAGTGTTTGTGTGAGATCAATTAGTGAGTTTGCAGATAAACCATGGATGGCCTTGTATGTGAGGATTAGGGTTTTGAATTCGAGCCTGCCTTGTATCGGGAGCCAGTGAAGCTGTTTGAGGATTGGCGTCACATGATCGCTCCTGGACGCTCCTTGTAGAATCCTTGCAGCAGTATTCATGGCAAGTTGAAGAGAACTTAGGGTGGATTGTGGGAGACCTTGTAGAATTGAGTTGGCGAAATCGAAATGCGGCAAGATGAGTGCTTGGAAGATGGTTCTAAAATCGTCTGGGTCCAGTAATGAGCGTAGATGCCTGAGTGTGCGTATTTTGAAGTACACAGCTTTTGTAATATTGTTTACATGTGTTTTCAAATTGAGACGGTGGTCCAGCGTGACTCCAAGGTATCTTATTGTTTCTTTTGTGGCTAGATCAGCTCCTTTCACACTTATATGTGATGGTGGAATGAAGTTGGGGTCTCTCGTAACAAAGAGAACCTCAGTTTTCTTGTGTTGTATGCGGAGGTTCTGTGAGAGAAGCCATTCTGATACTGCATTAAAGCAATTTATTATGGGCAGTAGGTCTAATTGCATTGTAGAAAATGGCATATAAAGTAGGATATCGTCTGCATATATCATACATTTCACGTTGAATGATCTGATGATATTGCAGATAGGCTGCATATAGATGTTAAACATGAGAAATGAGAGAGATGACCCTTGTGGCACACCTTGTTTTTGATGGAAGAGATTTGATTCTCCCATTGCAGATTTTACATATTGCATTCTGGTGTCCAGGTAAGATTTACACCATTCCAGAGCTGAACTACCGATGCCTTTTTCCTTCAAACGTGTAATGAGTATCTCGTGATTTACTGAGTTATCTGCACTTTCCTAGGTGTCTACTCTATTGCAGATTTTGGTATCATCTGCAAAGAGGCAAACCTTACCCGACAGCTCTTCCGCTATATCACTAATAAAGATGATAAAAAGAATCGGACCAAGGACAGATCCCTGAGGCACACCACTGGTAACTTCCTTCTCCTCAGAGTGAGCTTCATTTATCTGTACCCTTTGTCACCTCCCACTCAACAAATTTGTAACCCAAGCATTAACTTTAGGGTCCATCCCTAGGGTGCTCAGCTTGTTTATAAGTCGCCTGTGAGGAACAGTGTCAAAGGCTTTACTGAAATCTAAATAGATCACATCTAGGGCTCTCCCTCGGTCTAACTCCCAGGTCACCCAGTCAAAGAAATCAATCAGATTTGCCTGACAAGACCTGACTCTGGTGAATCAGTGCTGCCTCAGATCCTGTAATCCGTTGGACTCCAGATACCTCACTATTTTCTCTTTCAGCAGCGTTTCCAATTTATACATCACTGAAGTTAAACTATCCAGCCTGTAGTTTTCAACCACATCCTTACTTCCACTTTTGTGTAAAGGCACCACATGAGCCTCTCTCCAGTCCTTTGGCACCACTCCCGACTCCAAAGAGGCATTGAAAAGGTCAGCCATTGGAGCTGCTAGAACGTCCCCAAGTTCCCTCAATATTGTAGGGTGTATCCCTTCTTGTCCCATTGCTTTGTCTACTTTAAGTTTAGCTAGTTTCTCACGAACACAGTCTTCTGAAAATTGTTCAAGATGCCCCTCACTTCTGTTCCTGTTTGTGGGTGTTTTCTGAGTTCCTGTTCCTGGTTCTTCATCTGTGAACACAGAACAGAAATATTTGTTAAGCAATTCCGCTTTATCCTCATCAGCTTCTACATATTCCTCCCCTTCACCCTTGAGTCTGACAATACCACTTTTGCCCTTCCTCTTCTCATTAACATATCTGAAAAATGTCTTATGCCTCCATTTTATTGCATTGGCTATTTTACTCCTGTTTTTGAATCTTTGCTTTCCTGACTACTTTGCTAGCTTCTCTAAGTTTTTCCAAATATAGATGCCTGTCTTCCTCTCTCTGTGATCTCTTGTATTTCATGAAGGCCTCCCTCTTTTTCTTCACCTTTTCAGCTACTTCTTTCGAAAGCCATAGCAATCTCCTTTTCCTTTTACCTTTATTTACCATTTTAACAAAAAGGTTGGTTGCCCTTAAAATATCCCCTTTCAGTTTTGCCCACTGTTTTTCTACATCCCCCAGCTGTTCCCATCCCGCTAACGACTCCCTGAGCTATTAGCCCATCTTGGCAAAGTTAGTTTTCCTAAAGTCCAAGATCCTCGCTTTTGAATGGATTCTAACAGCCCTAGCCCTAATACTGAACCACACCATCTGGTGATCACTGGATGCAAAATGATCTCCCACTATAACATCAGAAACACTTTCACCATTGGTAAGCACCAAGTCCAGGATGGCCCCTTCACGTGTGGGGTCTGTTACCAATTGCCTGAATAGTTCTCCATGTAGAGAATCCAGGATCTCCTTACGTCTAGATGATACTGCAGCAAGAATGTGCCAATTAACATCTGGCATATTGAAATCCCCTATCAGTAGCACTTCCCCTTTCCTAGCAATGCTGCATATTTCTTCAATTAACTCTCTGTCCACCTCCTCCTCTTGTGAAGGAGGTCTGTATATCACGCCAATGCAAATAGTTTTCTCTTTCCCTCTTTTTAGTTTAACCCACAGTGCCTCATCTCTCCCTTTTAAGCTCTGTAATTCCAAAGCTTTAATATTATGTTTTACATACAGTGCCACTTCTCCTTCCCTTCTTCCTACCCTGTCCTTTCTGAATAAAGTATAGCCTGGTATAGTTACATCCCAGTCATGGTTTTCTGTGAACCATGTTTCTGTAACTGTCACTAAATCCAAGTCAGCCAATCCCACCAAAGCATCAACATCAGGGATCTTATTTCCCACGCTATGGGCATTTATCCACACTGCTTTCCATATGTTAAATATTTTAAATGCCAGTCAATGGGAATATCCATGAGTGCTGCTGCTACACGCTCTGATGCTAATTGCTTAGTATCGGGGCATGTCGTGGGCATTGCAGGGTGGAAAGGAGGCGGCACATGTTGCTAACTGGGCAATGGATCAATATCACCGCTGTCTGGTTATAGACCCACAGGTAAAGTCAGGGGCAGAAAAGACTGGCCTCATTTTCCCTGCAGAAGCTAACTGGATTACTTTCCAGTTTCTGTGGCTACCCCAGATATTCAATTCAAGTGGCGGATATGGCCCCAGCATTAAATATCTGCGTTAGTGTTCAGCGGTGACAGGCCACTGAATATCGGGCCCCTTGTAAATGTAATTAAAACATAGTTTGCTGTACACAGGCAGTTAGCAAATTCCAAGGGACCAGTATAGAATGGTGTTGCTTCATATCTGCCCTAGTCAGTTTGTGCCAGTTGTGGGTTATTATCCCATTAATACTTCAGAGCACGGTAAAGACTCTCTTTGGCACACATTATATGAAATGCTTTGCTAGGATGTCTTCAATGTTGTGAATTTGTAATTATTAAATAGTTGGGTGAAGAAATGGACATTTGTATTATCTTAAATATTTAGGGGGATATTCAAAGTGTTTAACGTGGTCAGCAGATTTGCTAACCACATTAATCGCTCTGACTGGGATATTCAGCTGCACCAATATGATTAATGCCGCTGAATATCCCCGAGTGCCGCTGCTGAACACCCTGATGCTAACCGGCTAGCATTGGGTCATTACTGGGGCAGTGCAGAGGTGGCACCCAGTGATAACCTGTCTTTCATTAATAGTGCCCACTGTTAAGCAAGAGGAGCACTAATAGGGCACACTAATGAGGTTCACTACTAAGGCATACTAATAAGCTGCAATATTGCTTAATAGTGCATACTAGTTGCCCATTGTGCAAGCAAAAGGCAGGAAGTTATGAAATATTGGCATTTCCTGTATTGATATGTCCCATTTCATTAAAAAGTAATACAAATCCCTACCGACCACCACAGAATGAATATCAGGCCCTAAGCTCTTAGATTCTTTAATGAAGGAATTACAGTGCGCTAACAGTTAGTTCAGCACCTTAACAGTGCACAGTAATTCCCTCTTTAAACAAACAACACAAAAGGAGGTATAGAATGGGCGGAGACCATGTCTTACAGTTAACACGTCAGTTGCCACCACACATTAACTGTTAATGCAACAGATGTCAAGAAGTAGTTAACACCTAAAGATGTAGCTAACTGTATTGTACTATTTGCACTGCAGTTAGCATGCGGTAATGACATTTTCTCAAATTAACCACATGGCAATAGAAGACCCTTTACAAGTAATGCATATACTGTAGTTACTAGTTACTGCATGTTAATTTTGGAAATTATTGTGTGGGCAAATGTAAAACCTTAGTGCTTTTTAGTGAATGAGACCCTCACTATGAGAAGCACAATGTCCATACAATATACTTGTTAGACTCTTTATAATAAGAACATCAGAATATAAGAACAGCCATGCTGAATCAGACCAAAGTCCATAAAGCCCACTGATAGTGGTTAGTCTGGGTCTCAAGTATCCAGCATATTTCAGAAAATAGATCTAATTTTCATAGTTTATTTCCAGGGTTGAGTTAAGGCTCTCACATGTCTAGCTGGCTAATAATTTTCGTGGACTTTTCCTCCAGGGTTTGTGCCCACTACGAACTTAGTCACCTTGATCGCATCCTTTGGCAACAAATTCCACTGTGCGCGCCGTGTAAAGGAGAAACGTTTCATGATTATTATTGAATTTGCTGATCATTAGTTTCATGGAATGTTCTCTTCTGTTGTTGTTTTTTTGAAAGGTTAAATGACCGTTCCCTTTTTAAATGTTCAGCCATTCATGATTTTATAAACTTCTTTTAAATGTATTTATTTGCAAACATTTATTAGCTGCCTAAAAACAACAATTCGAGAGCTCAGTCGCCAAGATAGACATTGCTAATTAAGGGAACGATTCTGGGAATAAATCAGGAGGATATTCAGCAGTAGTGGCTTGTGCTTGTAAAGCGGCTAGTCGTTGCCGCTGAATTCTGAACCTTAATATTCAATACCAGGACCATATCCAGACACCAGCATTCAATATTCGAGTTGGCCGGACAGCGCCGCAGCTTACCAGGAAGTGGCAATATTCTGCCACTGCCCAGTTGGCTAAAGTGACGAAAGTTAGGCAAGCCTTTCAGATGCTTAAATTTTGCCGCTTTGGGATAACCAGCTAGTGGTTGAGTATCACCACTACTCAGTTATCACGGGTGTTGTCTCCGCTCTGGCCCCAGAATGGCCCAATACTAACCAGCTCGCATCGGGGGCATTTTGTGGCAACACCTGGGGACATTCAGCAGCAGTGACCACCTAAATGGCTTTGAAAATCATCCCTAAGTCTTTACCACCCTTCCCCTGCCAAAAGGCTGAAAGTCATGCCCACTATGCAGTTGTTTCAGCAATGCATTCCACCAAAGAACTCCTAAAACATAGCAAGTGCACACCTGAGTAACCACCTTATGCTCAACAGCCACAGATGGAACAGTTAATGAACACTGGAAACTAGATCATTGTGGTAGTGTGGCGGGCAGTGGGAAGGGATTTTTGTGAAAAAAAAAATAGAACAGGCAGCAGTCAAGAAAATACCATCTGTTTTGTACTATCCCAGCTGTTAAACCTTCATAACCTGGTTCTCTTGGCCCTTCCTCCAGCCTCAGTTAAAGCTTCTACCTTCATTCGGCTTACCTGGAAAGGGCCTCTGGCTCCATGGGCCTCTCTCCCTTCTGCAGTCTCCTGGGCTTTTAACCTCTCCCTGGGAGCCACACTCTACCAGTCCTGAACTCTGGGCTGCAGGCTCTCTTAAAAGGGCCTGTTGATAATCCTTCTAGAGAGAGATGGGTAATACTCTATAGATACCATTGCACACCCTCCCCCTGGGCTCACCCTTGCCCTGCTGAGCACCTGCCTCACCCAGGACCCTCACCCAGGAAAGGAAGTCTGCATTCAGGTGAGTCCAACCAGCTCTATGGCTGATCTGGAATTGGTAGGGTTGGACTGTTTATGCCAAGTCAATCACAAGGGTTGGTGATCCGTTATTAGCATAAATGGACTGCTGAGCAGGTAGTATTTAAAAATTTGAAGTGTCCACTTCACAGCCAGGGCCTCCTTCTCAATCACTGCATAATGCTTCTCTCAAGGAAGCGGTTTTCTGTTGATAAATACGATGGGATGTTCTTCATCCCAATTTCCTGAACCAGAATGGCTCCTAAGCCTACCTCTGAGGCATTGGTTTGCACAATAGGGAGAAATAAGGGCTACTCAAGATGGGTTCGGAACATACAGTCTCCTTGAGATGCTAGAATGACCACTGGATGAATTCCGGAGTTTTTTTCCAGAGGAGATTTTTAAAGGCTCCACCACCTCTGCAAAATTAGGAATGAACCGGTGTGAATGTCATTGCCCGGATCTCCACCCCAACCTCAAAGAAAGAGGTTTGGGCCAATCAGCCCAAGGATGGCCCAAAACTCTTTCTTTGAGTTTGGGGTGGAGACCCGGGCAATGACATCTAACTTCCATAGCTGAGGTCGTATCTGTCCATTTCTAATTAAATACGCCAGGTACTGAACATCTCAACCTCCCAAAAAACATTTCTTGGGGTTGTCTGACAGCCTGGCCTTCCACAGGCTCGTTCTTGGGTTAGATGAGTGGTCCAGTCTCTGCTGTAGATGACGATGTTGTCAAGGTAGACAGCTGTATACTTCTTGTGTGGTCTCAGTAGGAGGTCGACTAGGCATTGAAACATGGTGGGAGCCTCATGTATTCCAAAGGACAGCACTTTTGCAGTATCGAAAAAGCAGTTGGGTGGCTGGGGTTAAGGGTACCTGCCAGTGGCTGGGGTCAAGGGTACCTGCTGGGGTCAAGGGTACCTGCCAGTACCCCTTGGTCAGATCCAAGGTTGATATAAAGTGTGCTGCACTGAGTCACTTGATTAGCTCATCTACTCTGGGCATGGGATACACTTCTAGTTTAGAAGCTGCATTGTCTTCCAAAAGTCAGTATAGAATCTCATGCTCCTATTGGGCTTAGGAACCAAGACAATGGGTGATGACCAGTCACCAATTACTCCCATTCACCAATAAGTCCCAGCTCCTTGGCGACGACCTGTTGCTGAGCCTCCGGAATCCGATACGATCAGTAATGATATCATGACAAATGAGGTGGGTTCATCCAAGGTGGGTGGAGAACACCTTCAACTTCCGCTGGATCAAACCTTCTAGATCTCTTATCTGAGTTGCAGAGAACTGGTCTTAATTGAGACTTAAACTATATCTGATAGGGATGAAATTTCTTGTCCAAATCATCTCAGTGTACCATCATAGCCGTCACCGGAGTCTACTTTTTAATAGATAAATGTGGTACATTTTGGCTTTCTTCTGTTTATTGGGCTGGGCAATCTTGTAGTTAACAGACCCTCCTTTCTTTTCAACCCAATAGGGCCCCTGCCATTTACAGAGTAACTTGCTCTCAGATGAGGGCAGTCTCCCAGTTGGAAAGTTCTATGAATGTCTGCCCGTTTATAGCCCCTAGCCTGCTTGGCTTGGGCTTTTCCCAGACTGAGTTTGGCCACCTCTCCAGCTTCCCTCAGCCAGTCTTGCATTCATATAATGTATTCCACCAAATTATGCCCAGCACAGGTTTCTTCTTATGAGGTTTCCCTTACCACATCCAATATGCCTCTTTGGTGAGCCCGATAAGATGGCCACGACTTGAGGAGGCTCCTTAGCCACATTTCCCTATCTTAAGCCATCCTGCTATTTATTCAGCTTAATCTGTCTGACCATCCTGTCTTCTGATTCCCCTTAATCGTCCTACGAAGTTTCTGCACTCAGATAGGGGATCGGATGTCCTGTGGTTCAGCTATGTCTGCATAGAGCCCCGGGCTGAATAAGGCTTCCTGTGTGCCTGCAGTAATGGAGAGACAACTCCGGTCCTACTTTTCCTTCGGTCTCTGCGGATCTAATTGAGGTCTGTCAGCGTGAATCTGCAGCGGTTCCTTCTCCCCCCATCTGAGAGTTTCAGCGATCCTAGCTGCCTGCTTCCAATCTCTCCTGAATTTGTGTCTGTGAGTGAGTACCTGTGAGTGAGTACCTGACAACTTAACTTGCTCTTTTATAATTGGAGCAAATACACCTCCTCCCGCAGAATTGTCTGACATACCTGCCCTGGTGAGATCGATCGGTGCCTTTGACAGCCACCGAGACGCTGAAGCTTGATCAGGGGGTCTTAGGCTGACTGTCTGATCTCCATTGCTGAGTGCTTTTGGTGGAACGCACGGTGGAACGCAGGAATGGGTACTGTGCTCTTGGCGGGAAAAAGGTGCGCAGATTCCTGGAACGCATTGTTGAGGTCCTGTCATGGCTGTCTCCTTTTTGAGTCCTACCGGCTGAAACGCAAGTGTGCTGTTGCAAAAATGGCTTCCTCTTCCTGGAACGCATATCTGGAATGCAAGCCCTGTCCTCAAGATGGCTGTCGGAGTTTGATTTGAGTTGCTGCAACACCGGGGCTTCGAGCTTTGTCTGCTCCTCCTGGGTTTGGGTCCTGGGGGCTGCTGCGTCCTTCGGATCGTGTTCAGTCAGGCTGGTATACATCCTCCCTCTGTCTCTGATTTCACTGCTCTGCTGAGCTTCGTCTCTTCTGCAGTGGCACACCAACGAAACTTTTCTTTTTCTTGTGGCTGTGTGGCCTTAGTTGGGAGCGCCCTCGTGTGGCCTTTCATCAGATTGCAAGCTAATTTTTGCTTTTCCTATATACTCATCTCTCCTCAGACCTGGGACTGTGGCTAAAGTTAAAAATTACGCCTCTGCGCTCTCCAAGTTTTCCAGAGCCTCGGAGGAACAACCAAAACTCTCTTCAGAAACGGGGCCACCTTCTACGCCAAGGGTATTAGACGACACAGTAATTTCTTCGTTAGCAACAAAGCGGGATTTGGCTGAGATTTTGCAGGAATTCAAACTTTTCCGCACTGATTTCACCAAAGTTGTTGCAGGTCTGCGCTCTGACATCACAGTATTGGATGACCGTGTATCTCATGCGGAAGTCCTCTTAGGTGAGCAAATGGACGCCTCGATCGCTCTCCAATCCAAGTTGAGGAAACTTGACCAAGACATTAAAGAGATGCTGGATCGCCAAGAGGACCTTCAGAACCGTCAGCGGAGAAACAACATTCGAATCTTAGTGCTTCTGGAGAGCTCCAGTGACAGAGAGGACCCGTTAGCAATAGTGCAGGATATCTTTGCTTTCTGCGTCTCTAATTCCAATCACCCAATTAAACTCGAAAGAGCACATAGGAGTCTAGGGCCTAAGAGGGACTCGAACGCTCGCCCACGCCCTATCATCGCATGTTTCTCCTTCTTTGAGGACAAAGTGGCGCTCCTCCGTAGCTTACAAGGTAAACGCTCTTTTCTTTATAAAGGCCAGGAGCTCCAAATTTTCCAGGACATTGCCCAACGTACCTTCACACCCGCGAAAATACTTCCTAGAGAGCATTTGCGATCATGGTAGTCTTCATATTCCTTAGAGAAATAGCCTCCAGGTAGCAGGTAACATAGTCTAATATGACTAAAATATACAGTACTTGTTGCCTTGGGAAGTTTGCTCCAAGGGACCTACCAGGTCCAAGACCACTCTTTCAAATGGGGTTTTAATGATAGGCATAGGCACTAGAGGGACAGGTCAGACTCTAGTGGGGTTTTGAAAAGTGCATATAGTACAAATGCCATTAGGAGCCAGTAGTCCAGACTAGTTGTAAAGCACAAATTCCATTATGGTAGTAATGCCATCTCTGAAGGTGTCCAAGTAATCGATTCTGGAAGTGGGTCTGTGAAATTCTAGCTGCACTGCATGTCTACACAATTAGGTCATTTTGAATGCTATGACATATATCAGTGGGATGTGGACACCCATAAAGGCATGGTCATACATACAAATGACTGATTTTGAAAGGCTTTCAGTTGGTAAACGCCATTGTGTTGTGTCCATGACCCCCAAAAACAAGGCAATTTTGAGGAAGGAAAATGTCTTCCGGGTAGGTGGATCTAATGCTCAGAGAGGTGTTTTCAAAGAATCACATTCTGTTTGGTAATGCAGGTGGTAACTACAATGCACATCAAAAGGAGCGTCTCTGACATGCCACATGTATGACGCTCAGTGCCATCTATAATCAAAACCGGGACATTGAGGATGTGAAGAGAAAGTAGAGGGATATGAGGCACAGGGCAAAGACCAAGGCAGCAGCTCATGGGCTAGATGGCTGTCTTCTAATATCGAGTGAGATCAAGGAACGTATCCTGGCAAACACTGACAAAGAGATGGTGACCTGGGGTCAGCAGTCTAGACAGTTCCAGAGCCTTGCAGCAGCTAGGTGAGTATTGCTATCCTGAAACAGAGAAGCTATGGTGTGTCATGTCAGCTGCAGAATTGTGCCCAGTGCTGGCCGGTATCTATCACTTTTTCCCATTCCCCTTCCTGAACACTGTCCTGGGTGGTACATGCATTTGCATCAGCACCCCACCCCCATGTTGGTGAGTGCTTCACACAGCACATCTCACTGGACTCATCTGCAACCCCATTCTCACCTATTGATCACAGGGCAACAGCTACCAGGTTATAGGGCTCAGTGACCTTGGAGATTTGGACGTTTGTGGAACCATTACTGAACCATGATATGGCAATGAGACACTGTGTTCAGATACCAAGATAGTGGATATGTTGGCACTGTACAGGTGAGAGAGAGGCTGTGGCAGCACAGCACTTGGGCAAAGTGCATGCAATAGCCTCATTGTCGGACTGGCACAGGCACCTCCCACCCAACTCTCCTTTCCCCTTGCACCACTGTATTCCCATTCCACAAACATTGTTGTCCTTCCTGTACACACTTAGTGTTATAGCTTTGCAGTCTGGTCCACCCTTCATGTGCCCCTTGGTGATGTCCAGTCCATTCACTGAATTATCCACAATCACATGTTTAGTATGCATGCAGCACTTGCTGACTACACACAACGATACCCCTGCAATGACATGTTTAAGGTGAGCAGAAGTTGATGGTGAGGGTCCACCACTGTTGATGACCACTAAAGTGAAGAGAGGAACAGTCCTGAGCTACTTCCTGGCACATCAGCTGCAACCATGGAGACCCACCAGATAGCAGAGGAACTCAGCACCAGTGATCACAGGGCAGCAGATTACATCATGCTATAGAGGCAACAAGAATGGGGCAGAGAAGAGAACCAGGAGCTGCTGGACCCTCCAACCCCAATGTTGCTGGTGATTCACCTGCTGAATCCATCAGGGGGGAGCTACCAGATGAGCTGGAGGAGCCAGCAGCTGATTCATTGTGGGGAATGGATATTATAGCAGAATATGGAGTACCTGAAGATCCAGAGGCATCACAAAGAGGTCCTCCATGAGACACTGCAGGTGCAAAAGGAGAGAAGAGAGGATGGCCTTCAGTGGCTGGAAGAGCTTTGCTGATTCAAGCAGTTGCTTGACAGATTCATGTCACAGTTTGATCAGCTAGTCAACCATGCACCCCCCACCTCTTAGTGTATTATCTGTCTTTCCACTTTCCTCATGACATAATGCTTTAGGTCCCACATCTAGCAACAGCAGTGACAGAGGTGATAGAGCCAGTGAGAACCTCTCACCAGGGCTCATCCCCACCAATATCTTGGATGCACCACCACAGAACTGTGGCTCCCCCCTGTGCTTTCCGAATTTACATGCTGCCAAGAGACAGAGAGGTTAGGACATGGGGAGGAGTTGGAAGCCTTGTTTGGACCAAGCAACAACAGTGAGGAGGGCTCCAGCATCACTATATGATCCCTAATCATTACTCAGAGACATGGAGGTAGGGGATGTGGCACAAAGGGAAGGGTAAAGGGCAAGGGATGGCAAAACAGATAGCTGTGGGTAAATGCAGAGAAAAACAACCAATGGAGAATGACCATGATTGGGAATCTTAGTTGTTCCTTAATTGATATTTTATTAACGATCTTGGAGTGAAGGGAGAGCCAGATGTGTACAGTCTATGGCACCCAGCACCATGGGGAAGTATGCTATCTGGTGAAATTGTAGTATAGCCTATTGCCACTGTTCTACTGTGCTGAGGAAGCTTTCGTACTATACGGTCCTGGTGAGCAATACTGCCAGGAACTGTGTTAGATTTTGCAACACCACTGACTGGCTGATGCCTGCTGTGGCAGCGAGCACAGTTTGAAAGATGCTGGTGACCAGGAATGCAAAGACAGATGTTATCGGCATGTATACAGGGATGGGATGGCCGCTCTGTATTATTGAACTCCAAATCTTTCATAGCTTATGTATGGCTATAATAGAACTTTGTGTGATCCTTTTCAATAGATTTATAATATTGTTATGAAAAAAAATTCTGTCCATTGTCCTTTTTGGTACTCTTAATTTGTAATTTATGTTTGTTCTCATATATTTTATAGACCCTTGACACAGGCAATTAGCCGAAACATGGCTGTGTCAGGTCGATAATTTATTTAACTTATTTATTTATTTAACTGTATTTATATCCCGCTTTTCACCGGGTCAAAGCGATAATAAAGTTTCTTTACCACAACTGTGGATCTTCTGGCCTAGTTCCTTCTCTGCCCAGTGTTTGATTTACAAATGTATGGCAGTCTACACCTGTAAATGTGATTTCTATGTGGGGATGCTTTTAAAATAACCGTCATGATGTAGTGGACTGAACAGAGTAGTGTAGTAAAGTTTATAAACGTAGTGTTTTCATTCTAGAGCAATGCTATATTGGGTTCCACAAGAGTTGTTACATTTCCCATTGTTCTGTTTATGTCTTCAGCCTTCCAAAATTTTACCAGAGAATTTAGGGTGTATTACCACATTTTCATCTATGACATCCAGATGAATAGCACTTTGGTCCATATGTAAGGAAGTAGTACCAAATTCAAATTGATGCTTATATGCAATTTCTAGGAGGATGCACCAATACAAACAAAAAAGGTGAAGTACTTTGAGTTAGATATCTAGTCATGGGTGACCTCGAGTCAAGGATTATATTCAGGACTTTGGCTTCCTGATAAAAGATCAAGGGCCCGATATTCAAAATGGCTGATATTCAAACGTCATGGCAGTGCACCATAGCAATTAAATATTGGTGGGATATTTAGCATTAGTTTCCAAATAAGAGGTGCCGCTGAATAACCGGGCTGAGCGGCGCTCTCTGGATAAGTGCCAGTACTTACCCATTTAGCAGGATTTTCAGCTGGTACTTATCTGGATTACAATTCAGGCCTGCTTTTCATGCAGTTTAAGTTGTCTGGACAAGGGGCAATGAAAATTGCACTAAGTGGGCAAATGCTGATCGTTGCATAGCACCAGTGCCACCCTCACTGTGTCCACGGAGCGCTCCTGTACTAATCAGATAGTGCCAGGATAGTCTGTAGAGATATTCAGCGGCACTATTCATATAGTGCTGCTGAATAACATGGTCAGCATCCTTATCCCTACAGCCTCCTTTTGGCTGGATGGCTAAGGACTTTGAATATTGGGCACCCAAGTAACTAGCTTGTGGTTACAATTGACTGTCCTGATGTGGAGTCTCACCTATCATGGATATCAATAAAGTCTTTTTTTTTAGAACATTGTACCATATTAGTGTCACATTTGAATTACTGTAATATGTGACTCTGAAACTTGTCAACTAATAGGATGAGAAAGTTCCAGATGATGCAGAACTCGGCTTCTTATATTCTCTCTCCCTTGGTTCGAGACAGCATGTCTCTCCACTCTTTGAAGAAAGCTTCATGGGCTTTCTTTCTCTTCCAGAGCTCAGTTCAAAGCTTTGTCCATGACATTTAAATGTTGGCAGGCCTACTGCAGATTACCTGGCTGGTTAGTTTATAGATAGATAGATAGATTTATAAAGGTTTCTACCACTTTTCTGACCATAGTCAATCAAAAGGATGTACAAGCAAATGTGCAAAAATGCAATGATGTAAAAATACAATATAGTAAAAACACAATACAATAACCCATCTCTGGATGTTCACTTTGTTCTGCTGAGAACTTTCTTTGCATCCTGCCTCAGAAAATGATGAAATTATCATTGAGCTGAAACTAGTCATTTTCCTGTGAGGTTCCAAAATTATGGAATAAACTCCTAAAGATACTCACCAGGCTGAATCTCTTACGGCTTTTACAAGACACTTAAATGAATGAAGAAGCAGAGCTTGATACTGTCATTTTGCCATTGCTAAGGGTGGTTTATGAAGGTGAGTAATAAAATTTAAATCCAAATGCAAGTGGTTTGATTAGGATCTTTTCTATGGAAGAAGTACAGAGGATTTATTTATTTAACAATTTTTCTATAGCACTTTATCCACTGGTCAAAGTGGTTTACATTGTAACAGAACATATTACATAGAACAAAGAAAACAAACTTGGAAATAACAGCATAATCTATTTAAAAAAAAACATAGGAGAAAACTTATAAGTGTTTGTATTGGATTAACTAATTAGTAATTAGTCGGGGCATATTGTCCAAGAAGTAGTAGTCTTTAAATATGTATGTCTTTAAGACCTTTATGAATGTTGATGCGTCTGTACAACTCCTTAAATGATCAGGGATAGAATTCCATAATTGTGGTGCATAGAGAGAGAAAGCTGTTTTGAGATGGTAAAGGAAGTTTTTGTGAACAGCAGTGGTACATGTAGTAGATTCTGTGAGCTTGTTTGTTGATTCCTGGTACAAGGTGTACTATGAAGTAAGGAGAGGAGGTGGGGTGACGATAAGTTGTTAGTAATCTTGAAAATTGATTTGAACTTTACACGGTTGGACTCTTTTATGTCGTATACTCTGCTTCATTCTTCTGAATTCATAGCATAACTGAATTTGTTTATTGTACATTTTATTGCTAATCCACATTTTGAATAAAATGTTTATTGTTGATAACTAATCAGTCATGACCTTGTAAGAGTCTCATGCTGGTCATGATCAATTCCAAGTGTGATCCATCATGATCATTTTGGGAAAATGCAATCAAACCAGGAATACATGAACAGTAAATACCCAGAGATCAGGAAGGTCAAAATGAGAGCTAGGAAAGGGCATGGGACAGTATTAACCAACCTGCAAAGAGATAGGGTTTGCAAACATTAAGAAGTCAATGGTTAATCACTTTTTAACAAAATACACTTTTCTGTTTGCAGGTGGTCTTATTGATGGAATGAGCAGCATGGTTAATATTGAGAAGCTGATCTTAGAAAATATAAAGATGAATGAAGATGATGCCAAAAGATTAGGTAATATTTGTACTTTTTTATACAGTATAGGGGTCATTCTGAACTGTGTTTAGCAGGTCCGGACGTCCGATCCAGACATCCAAACCTGCTAAACACCAGGATGACTATCCCATATAGGCTGTTTGTGTGGGGAGCTCTGTTTGTGTGAGGGAGGGTGTGTTCCCGGGGAGGAGTGAGAGTGGGGAGTGAGCGGCTACCTGACCCCAGATGTACAGGGCCAATTCCGAGGTCGGCCTGTATGTCCAGGGTCAGCCCTTTAAACAGGGGATTTATTCCACCTTGGAGGTGGAATAAGTCCCCCTTGAAATCGGGGGATGCCGGAACCTGGGCCTGATAAACAGGTGAGGAGGTGCTATAGGAGATATTGTCAGTAGCAGATAAATACACATGTATAAATACTCGGTATGTCTAGGGAAAACTGCTACTCCCCATTTTCCAGGATTCTGTGGGACTACCTTGCAAACAAACCATGTGATAAAACAAGAATCAAGCCTGTGTTTGTATATAAATTAGACTTTATTACTTATAGCAAAAATAGTGTAAAAATAGCATAAATTAGTTTTCTGAGGTAGTATGTTATGTAGCCCTATGTTACAATTACCAAGAGACCTAATTTCTGTTTTAGGAACCAATGTCACTGTTTCGCACTGCACTCAGATGTACAATACATTATCTGTCTGTCTAAATTAGCCCCGACCTCAAGGGTGGGGGGGGGGGGTAGGAATTAAAGACCAGTACCTTAGCTCTTGCTTGTGGCTGGGTCTGAGAAATTGTCTTAGGAATGGCACAAAGTCAAAGTATGGCAGAAGTCAAATGTTGGCTGCAGGTCTGTGGGAGAGATTCACTCCATCCCGAAGTTTTGCCCTTGGACACTATCTGACTTTTCAGCCAGAGAGACAGGCAAGCGAGCACAAAGTGCAGAGAATCACAGAGGAAACTAGCAAAACAGTCTGTGTCAGAAGTTAAAGTTCCCAGGTGTTCTGCAAGCCTCCGTGCATGTACCCAGAGTGCTGCAGGTGTGTGTCCTGGGCTCTGTCTGTCTGTCTCTCTCTGTGTCCAGCGTATCAGTCTTTGGCTGATTTCAAATCCTGTATGTCATCTTCAGCAAATCTGGTAACAGCTAATAGGTGTTCCTTCTGCAAACATAGGTCCATGGTTTGAAAGTTGCTGTATGCAAGTCCATACATTGTTGTGAATGCTAGTACCACTGGCACAGTGAAAGTCTCAGCAATGAGTTCTTCTGCACGTAGTCAGATGGAAAATAATACTTCTGTGGTGAAGTACAAAAATCTGCAGAATTGTTTATCTGAAAGTTTTAATGCTGAGTTATAACAAAACAGGAATCCATCATTTAATTCAGGCTTTGGTTCAGACTTGGAGGACATAAGGAAGACAGAGAGGTACATAGATGAGTCCTAAAGGACAATAGCACTGAAGTCTCATCTCCTGTCTGGCAGCATCCCTGTTGCCAAGGAAGAGAGAGGTCATATGACAGGAGAGCATCACTCTGGTGCAGCAGGAAGTGATCCTGAAGCTAGGACCTGTTCTCCAGGTGATGTAAAACCCTCTCACACCGAGGAGGTTTCTCCAGGGCCATGTGCCCACAAGGGAAGGGTTAGGACAGCCATTATAGTTGGTGATTCGATCATTAGGCATGCGGATAGCTGGGTGGTTGGTGGACGTGAGGATCGCTTGGTAACATTCCTGCCTAGTGCGAAGGGAGCGGACCTCACGTGCCACCTAGACAAGGTCTTAGATACTGCTGGGGAGGAGTCTGCTGTCTTGGTACATGTTGGTACCAATGACATAGGAAAGTGTGGTAGGGAGGTTCTGGAGGCTAAATTTAGGATTTTAGGTAGGAAGTTGAAATCCAGAACTTCCAGGGTAGCATTCTCCGAAATGCTTCCCATTCCACGCGCAGGATCCAAAAGTCAGGCAGAGCTCCGGAGTCTCAATGCGTGGATGAGAGAATGGTGCAAGGATGAGGGTTTTGGATATGTTAGGAACTGGGGAACATTCTGGGGAAAGGAGGGATGGGCTCCATCTTAACTGGAATGGAACCAAGCTGCTGGCATTAACCTTAAAAAGGTGATAGAGCAGCTTTTAAACTAGATAATAGGGGAAAGCCGACAGTCGCCCAAGAGCGCATACCGATAGCCTGATTAATATGAATAAAATACAGCCTCTAAAATGCTTGTATGCAAATTCTAGAATTCTAAAAAATAAGATGGGAGAGTTGGAATATATAGCATTAAATGAGAGGTTAGATATGATTGGTATCTCAGAGACATGGTGGAAGGAGGACAACCAGTGGGACACTGTGATACTTGGGTACAAACAATATCGTAATGATAGAGCAGATCGAATTGGTGGAGGGGTAGCGCTCTATGTTAGAGAGGGCACTGAGTCACAAAGGATTAAAGTTTTGCAGGAAACAAAATTCACTGTAGAATCTTTATGGATTGAAATTCCATGTAAAAAGGGGAAGGGGAAGGTGATGGCAGTGGGGGTGTACTATCGACCACCTGGCCAGAATGAACAAATGGATGATGAAATGCTCAAAGAAATCAGGGAAGCTAACAAAAAAGTTACAACACAGTAATAATAATGGGTGATTTCAATTACCCCGGTATTGACTGGGTCAGTATCATGGCAGGACATGCTAGGGAGATGGAGTTTCTAGATGAAATAAATGACCGCTTCTTGGAGCAGCTGGTTCATGAGCAGACCAGAGGGGAAGCCATTTTGGACCTAGTCCTTAGTGGAACACAAGATCTGGTGCAAGAGATAAGGGTGTTGGGGCCACTTGGCAATAGTGATCATAGCATGATCGCGTTTGATTTAATAAATGAAGGCAGGACGATAAGGAAATTCACAGTACTATCTTTTAACTTTCAAAAGGGAGACTATGATTAAATGAGGAAAATAGTTAAGAAAAAACTAAAAGGAGCAGTTGCAAAGGTTAAAGATTTACATCAAGCTTGGGTGTTGTTTAAAAATACTATCTCGGAAGCTCAGATCAGCTGTATTCCACACTTTAAGAAAAGTGGAAGGAAGTCCAAAAAACTGCCAGCCTGGTTTAAAGGTGAGGTCAGAGAGGCTGTTGTTGCCAAAAAAGCATCTTTCAGGATATGGAAAAAGGAGCCAAATGATGAAAACTGGAAACAACACAAGCATTGGCAAGTTAGATGCAAGTGGGACTATCTGGTATCATTCTTTACTGGTTCTGCTCTTTCCTGAAGATTGAATTCATCTTTTCCTACTTCCTATCCCCTCAAGTGTGGTGTGACACAGGATTCAATGTATCTTTCTTTCCCCACTGACTCGTCTTGTAAAGCAGCACGGAATCTCAGCATACTATCACACTGATTATATTATACTGATCTTTCACAATAATCTACTGTTGCCTGATCTTACCCCTCTCAAAAACTGACTGGCTACACTCAAACCATCTTATTTTTAATCCTGATAAGACCTCAGCAATTTGGTTAACCGGTTCGTCAACTTGCCCTTCATTTTCCCCTACACTCTCAGGCATTTCTGTCTCACCTGTACCTTCTCTTTGGTATTTAGGTGTCATTCTCAATTTTTCCCTAACTTTCCACGACCACATTAGTTCCATTGTCCAACATTCATTCTTTTCCCTCCACCAAATAAGAGCAGTTCAACCATTCCTTTCATCCTCATCTCTAACCATTTTGGTTTTATCTCTTGTCATTTTGAGTCTAGGTTACCATAATGTTGTATTGGCCAGCCTCCCTCACTCTGAACTTCAGCTTCTACAAATCATACAAAATACTGCTGTAAGAATCCTTGCACATGCCTTTTGGTTTGATCATGTTACGCTGCTTCTTTTTTTAAATTTGAGGTTTACAATACATAAAATACAATGTATTAAGAACAACTTATCAAGCATATTAAAAAACAAAACAAAACACCCTCCCATCCCCCCTTCCCCCAATTTCCTGGCCACTCGACTGTCATATACATCAATGTTCTATCTCGACACAATAGCTATTTATAACATTTCACCGTCACAACGTAAATATAGCAACAGACACATAATCATTCAAGGGCTTCCATTTAAGTATATTTTGAGGATGGGAATGGGTCCCCATTTCCGCTAATTGTTCATATTTACTATACATACATAATTGGTTCCACCAAATATGCCAGTGGAGCTCCGTAGAACCCTTCCAATTAGAGACAATGAGGTTCACAGCCACACTCAACATGAAATCTAAGGGGTATGTCTACTAAACCACGGTAATGTTACCAGCATTAGGTTCCACGGTAATGGTACAGATGCTCATATAAAGGCGTGGGCGTTGCATCGTTACGGCAAGCCCTGTCAGCTAACACACATTGCAAGGCGCCTTAGACTAACACGCGTTACAAGGCGCCTTATAAGGCACCTTATTTATAAGGTATATTACAAGGCGCCCTATAAGGCACCTTGTAAGGTGCCTTATAAGTAAGGTGCCTTATAAGGTGCCTTTTTAGGTGCCTTATAAGTAAGGTGCCTTGTTAGGTGCCTTATAAGGTGCCTTGTTAGGTGCCTTATAAGGTGCCTTGTTAGGTGCTTTATAAGGTGCCTTGTAGTGTGCTTTATAAGGTGCCTTGTAAGGTGCCTCATAAGGTGCTTTGGCTAAGCGCCGTATTAGGCACCCCTGGACAAGACACCATAGAAGGCACCCTGGGTTATGGAACCATAGGTTAAGGTGGCCTAACAAGGTTATGGTGCCCTAGGTTAGTGTGCCCTAAGGGCTGCAAGGTGCTTCAGGATCACATGCATGACATGTGAGGCATAGAGACAGATGTAGCCCTAACACTAGATAGAGCACCGAGGAAAGGCAATGAACAGTTGAGTGAAGGAGGGAGAGCTGGGAGCTGCTGGATCTGCCATATCTGTGAGCATTCCATGTGGCTGCCAGTACTGTTGACAAATATGGTGGGGGCAACTGTACCACAGCACAGGGTGTTGGCAATGTAAAGTACTGGAAAGACAGTGGGTGGCAGACGAGGGGAATACGTGTACCCCAGTGGAGGCGGAGGTGACAGGATAGTTACATTGATGGGTGGACAGAGGAGTGGTGGTGCCATGCAGATCAGGCACAGGCGAGGCAAGCACGAAGAGGCGCGATGCAGGAAAGGGTAGCAGTGCAGGACATGGGGTGGCAGCCTGCACAGGCAGACAGGACTCTACACAGCTGACAGACGCAGATAGACTGACCGAGGGAATGCTGGCAATTATGGCGCGGGTATTATGAGCTGGCAGCACAGCTCTGCAAAAATATGACTGTTACAGGCATACAAACTATTTGAGTAGGACAGGCATGAAAAGGAGGGAACAATGAGGAATTGAACCCATGAACGGCATTGTACTAACCAGTAGGCTATACCTCCATGGTGTATCTCATAGCAATGTCTGGGTACAGAAGGACTGCAGGTCACTGCACAAACTGTCTGCTCTGAGTGACAGGATAGGATAACCCCACCAGTACCCATGATGCAATGCACATGCTGAATAGCTGTCTACAGCTGATCACCAATTGGGGTCTGCACCTCTCCGGTACCTCATCTTGGAAAGACGAACTGACAGTACGTGATACTGGCACAGAGTAGCTACAGACCATGCCATTGTGCAGGTTCTGTGTTCACCCTGAGGGATAGGATGGGCGTCCAGCACTAAGTCAGCAGTACATGTGGTGCTAGAGATAAGTCCTGCTGTACATCCCCATCACTACCAGTGTGTGACAGGTATTCCTTGCAGTGCATCCGACAGTAATTTGGTGTCCATCCCGCAGTCACATGTGGCTCTCCGGGACCAGATGCCACCCAGATTAGTGTGTACCCAGCATTAGGGTCTGGCTGACATGGGCACCTGTTATCAGGGCAGAGGGGTTACTAGACTTGCATGAGGTTTGTGGAGTAGTGCCTCTACAGGTCAAAGTGGTATACACTATATACCCCAAAGGGCCTACAGTCACCCTTTTTGTAGGTACGGGACATGTGCTTAAGCCCCGGTGAAGCAACCTCCAACCTTCTGGTATAAGACAGTTCTCTAGGGTTGGTGGGCTAGAGCCATACCTGTGAATGGGGCAGTGGCAGACCAGCAGTAATGCTGGGATTAGGTCTAAAAAAACCCCAACTACCTCACACCACCAACTGCCATTCACCAGTAGACAGCACATTCACCCTATAGAGTGCTCCAACCATGCACAGGTTACTTGCAGACAGTCCACTAGCCAGTCCATAGTGTATTCTCACAGAAGACCTATGTGCATCAAGCAGGTATCTCAGTGATTGGACCCCAGCACTGGGAACACACAAGTATTACTGGAAACAAATAGTGTAGAGCACTATGTGGGAACATAGCCATGCCATGGCCACTGCTCGGTCAGAGTGAGTGCCCTTCCAGCATGCCATGCTGTGGCTACTCTGTCCATGCAGGTGGTGGTTGGGCACTACAGTGTCCCAGCCATTGCCCCACACCCTGTGAAGATGTATCCTGGCCAATCTGCCCTGTCCGGGCCATACCCACAATACCTTGCTCCTCATTATGCACATATTCAGGCTAACGCTGCTAACAGTGGGGCATTGTGGGCCCAGTGAGGTGTGGGCAACCACAGAACAATGGATAGATACACATACACACACACACACTCCTATTGCAGCATTGTGCAAAGATAGGGGTGGTTGGCAACCCTGCCCGCCACACTGGTCCTGATCACAGTGCTGACATTGATAAACTGTGCAGGAGGTAGTAGTAGTGCTCTGGTGATAAATGCAGTTCCATGCTGGGGCCAACAGCCTGACTCTCCATGCAACTTTGGATTGTGGAGCCTGTGTGAGTGGGTGTTTGTACCCCTGTTCGCCACTGCTTTGTGCTCTGCACATGTTGCTGTTGTACCTGCAATGTAGGGTAAAATATAGGGACATGCTCTGCAGGATCCACAGCTGGGACTTAAACCTGTGACTTTCTTCTTCTGCACACATTGGCTGTGTGTACTGCACCACACTGTTGCCAAAGATGCACTGCAATCCCTGGTGCTACCTGTATTTTTCCTCAGCCAGACCTTTTATGCTGCACTGCACACCACGTACTAGTACAGGGCATGGCCTAGGTTCACTGCAGGAGGGTGCCACTGCCCCCTCCAGCATGGGCACACACCCCCTGCCATGCTGACATGACCATATGCTGTCAGTGCTGATAGTGCGCAGTCCCATGCCATCCACTGTGTGGTAGGCGGTTGCCTAGGGAGCGGGGTCTGGGGTGGGGAGGCATACATGGAGATCCTCACATCCGCCCCATCACCGCCTGCCAATATTATGTCCCTTCCGCTTGGGGGAGGGTTGGCTGGGGGGATGTCAGTTCAGTGCCCTGGCAACTGTTAGCTAGGGTGAACCGGGTAGATGTAAGTGGATTGTGTTTGGTCTTTGTCAGCTGCTTTCTTGCTGATGTCCGGTTTCTATGTTCCTATGTGCCACCTAGGTGACTGCCTAGCCCACTCTGTGTCCCAGCTGCCCCCACTACATGTCCCGTCTGCAGCCCCCTAAGCCCCATTTGCACCATCACCATAGTGGCCTTTCATACTTGGGCACTATGCTGTTGCTGCAAATAGAGCACTACTATCACTTTTATTGGGCTCCCTGTCTATGCTGTACATTGTGACACTTAAATGGTTTCTCTCTCTTGCAAATGTGTGCTAATGCCAGGTTTTCAGTCGCGGTAAGATTCAGCCCTTAAGTTCCCCGTGTTAGTGTGAAAGGGGCCTCTCCCTGCCTATTGACCCCTTCTCTCCGCCCTCTCTCCACCCTCTGCGGAACTTACCGTGGCCAGGAACCCTAACACGCGTTACCTAACGCGTGTTAATGTAGCATCTGCTACATTAACGCAGTTTAGTAAACATACCCCTAAGAAAAAATGGTGTTCCTGCCCCAGACCTTAGATAATCAACATCATTGTCTAGTCCTGAAGCCTATCTTGTCAGGATCTTCAATGTTGACTCCCAAGTGATGGTTTCCCCCTCCCTTTTTGTTATTGTAAACCGCTTTGACCTGGTGAAAAGCGGTATGTATATAAGTGCAGCTAAATAAATAAATATTGCTAAATGATCTATAGATGATAATCTCTGATGTGAGTGGGGCCTGAAATTTAGGATTTCTTGGACCCACTTCCATATTGGAATCCAAAACATCTGAACATTAGGGCAAAAGAAAAACATGTGGGAAAGCATATCTGTGACATAACCAGCAAGAATTGCCAGCAGAAGGGTCCCATTTTGCTATGCGGACTGGCATTATGTACGCTCTATGTGCGAGAAAGAATAGTGTTTGTGTTATAGAGGTTGACTTTGATGTTCTGATAAGCTTCCCCCAAAACTGCTCCCACCCTACCGATGTAAGGGTGGAGCCAACGTCATAATCCGATATTTTTTGGAGGCCTGTTAGCTGAAGCTGCAGTCACTTGCAAAGTAACCGATAAAACTGAAAAGCAGCACATGGCGCCTTTTGAGCGTTTTTTACTACTGTGAGAAGCCCCCACTCCTCAGTCAGTGCTTGAACATCTATTTCGGTCTTACTTATAGAGTGTTTTAATTCAAGCCACTGAAAATAACAGGAGACAAGTAGACTAAATTCCGACTGCATTTCCAGAAAAGTCTTCCGTTGCTGTCCCGAGAGCAGTTGGCTGAGCAACCAGATGCCTTTGGAGTACCACTGTTTACATGCTATGGGCCTCTGCTGGATTTTAAAAAAGGGGTTGTGCCATAAAGGTTGCAGTCTGGAGGGTTGATTCCCCATTGGGAGAGAGCAGGTGAGTTTTTGAAAAGATCTCCGAGTATCTGCTATGATTGAAGGGGAATTGGGTGTGCCATTTTGCACCATGCCGGGAGGAAGCCACCTAGGAAATGGTGCTACTGTTCTTTCCACTAAAATGAGCCATACTGGACAGTTGATATAAGGCTCTGACACCCATTTAGAGCCCTGCTTTAGAAGGAAAGCACAATGGTATGATTGAAAGTCTGGGAAATTGTCTCCCCCATGTTCTTTTCTGTTCTGCCGTTTTTTCGTGGCAATCCTAGGTGGCTTCTTTTTCCATAAAAATTATACTAGTAATCTTTCGACCTGTTTATAGAAACAATCAGTCATAAAAAAGGGCAGCATTTCCAACATATAGGGGTATGTTTACTAAACTGAGCCGGTTCCCTCAGAGGCACGAGACCAACGAACTGCCTCCGGCCCAATCGGGGCTGTGGGAGGGGAGCAGCAGCTCCTTTAAACAGCAGCCGCCGACGGCGGGAAGAACAGCTGAGCCGGTTCCCTCAGAGGCACGAGACCAACGAACTGCCTCCGGCCCAATCGGGGCTGTGGGAGGGGAGCAGCAGCTCCTTTAAACAGCAGCCGCCGACGGCGGGAAGAACAGCTGAGCCGGTTCCCTCAGAGGCACGAGACCAACGAACTGCCTCCGGCCCAATCTGGGCTGTGGGAGGGGAGCAGCAGCTCCTTTAAACAGCAGCCGCCGACGGCGGGAAGAACAGCTGAGCCGGTTCCCTCAGAGGCACGAGACCAACGAACTGCCTCCGGCCCAATCGGGGCTGTGGGAGGGGAGCAGCAGCTCCTTTAAACAGCAGCCGCCGACAGGTGGGCCCGCGCCTGTCGGGCCCGCGCCTGAGGGCCTCGCCCTTTGGCATGGCCCTTAGGCGCGGGCCCGTGGCAAAAATTATTCTATGTACAACCTCCTCCTTCTGTCTCTCCCTTAGGCTGTTCCTCCGTTTAGAGGTATGTCTGTATTACATGTTAACATGATGTAGTCTTTCCCTGTTACCTATGGATCCTTTGCTTATCACTTTGATATTTTGATAAGGTGGTATAAACTGGATTTATTGTTTGATCTGTATAGTCTGATGTTTGTATGTTTGCATTTTATGCTAACCTGATGTAGTCTTGTAACCGCTTTGATTGTAAGAAAGGCGGTATAAAAAACCTGTTAAATAAATAAACTGCGGTAATCGTGATTAACGCGCGTAACGTAACGTTAACGATCGTTCGCACGTCATAACGCGCGTTCTGACGTGCGAACGATCGTTAACGCTACGTTACGCGCGTTAACCGTAGTTAGCGATCGTAAACCCCCGCGGCACGTTAAAACAGCGCAGAAGGTGGAGAGTGGGCGGAGAGAAGGGGTCAATGGGCGGAGAGTGGGCGGGGAGAGGCTCCCCTCACACTAACGCGCTGAATTTCAGAGCTCAATTCCAACGCTAATGAAAACCTGCCGTTAAAGGCATATTAAAGGGGAGAAAAACCATTTCGGTGTCAGCAATGTACAGCCCAGGCAGGAAAACCAAAAATAAGTGATAAGTGTGATACATGTGCACAGAACAAAAGGGCACAGAAACACTGAAAATGACCCCAACAAACTGGATAAAAACAATAACCAAGCTGGTCAATAGTGGTATAAATGAGAAACATAACCCCCCCCCCCCCCGAGTAAGCTCCATAGAACAGATATAAATTGTGGAAGGGTCTATACTCCGTCCCCATACAAGGTGAATGGGCCCACAGTGAAATAGCGCTGCTCAGGGTTTCCTCCACCACCAGACAGGGTGCCTATGGCGTGCACATGTCCCGCAACAGCAGGGCGGGCATGTTGGAACGGCAACTGGACAGATGCTGGAGAAGGGGATACAGAGGGCTGCAGGCGGCACTTGTCAAGGTACCACCAGGGAATGCACCACCTCTGTGATAACATGGTGGTGCAGTGCACAAAGCTACTGTATCCAGAAGCAGAAGGTCACAGGTTCAAGTCCCAGCTGTGGTTTCTGCCAACCCAGTCCTCATATTTTACCCACCACTATAAAGTCCTAATACAGACAGAACCTTATTTGCAGATGACGTAAACATGCCCAAAACACCTACATCCTACCCTACAGAGCACAGACACCATAAACATACCATTTACCTAGAGCAGAGCCCCCCAAATACAGTCCTGGAGGGCGAAACACCCATTCAGGTTCCATGCTGCCTCTGATAAAGATGCCTGTGCTGCATTTCTATGCGCCACCCCCATGGTATGCAGATGTATCTCATATTCATGAGGGACAGCATGAAAACCCGAACAGTGTTTGGCACCGCAGGACTGGAGTTGGGAACCTCTGCCGTAAAGCAGCAGCCAACAGGGGCAGACACACCCGCACCCACAGGCCCCATTATCCCAAGCCTCCTGGAGAGGCAGGACTTTGGGCTCTGCATGCATCTCCCAATACTAGCACTTGCATACCTTAGTAATGCCACCCTAAACCTGGGAATATGGTACACAGCTATCAAAAGGTTGCTATGAGTACTGGCAGATAGCAGTTCCTAGGTTAAGTACAATGTTCGGAGTGAGCTGCATCATAGCAGCCCTTCTGATGTCTGTGGTGTGTGCTTCAGGTCTGGTCTCTGACAGTGTTTACCACCCTCGGGAGTGACCCCCACCAGTATTGCGTACCATATCCATGCCTGCACTGTGCCCAGGACTTGTGTGGTGGCCAGGGCTGCTAAACACCTCTATAGTAGCACAATGCTGGCCTAGGTGTGGGAGTGTGTGTCTGTCTATCCAGTGTGTGGTGGCTGAAAACACCCTCCACAGCCCACACTGCTAGCACTGTTGCCAGTATTGGCCTGCCAATGTGCATAATGAGGAGCAAGGTACCGTGGGAATAGGATAGGGTGAATAGGGTGGCCTGGCCTGGCCGCATCTGCACAGGGCATAGGGCAATGGCCGGACATTGTAGTGCCCGATACCACCTGCACGGACAGGGTGGCCATAGCATGTCCTGCTGGGAGGTCACTCTCACCCTGACTGAGCAGTGACCATGGCATGGCTAGGTTCCCCCATAGTGCTATATAGTGTTTTTCTTATGTGATATTTATGGGTTTCCTTTTGGGGCCCAATCACTGACTTATCTGCTTGGTGTGTATGCTGATATCCCCGTTTTGGGTACATGCATCTCCTCTAGGACCATGCACTATGGACTAGCTGGCGGACTGTCTGCAGCTAGTATGTGTCTTGCTGGAACACCGTGCAGAGGCTGGAGGCTTGTTGCTGGAGAATGTCAGATAATGGTGGGGGGCAGCTGCGCATTTCCAGACCTGCCGTCTGTCTGCTCTTGCCTTATGGATGTGTAGTGCTCTGCATTGCCTGCCCTGTAGGGTGTTTGAGCCCGAGTAGGACTGGGGTGATGGTCCCCTCTACTGCCACCATTGCAGGGGGTTGAAAGTGGATCTGTGGGCGGGAGATCCTGTCCCCCACCCTGAGCCCTAGAGGGTGCGTTGGGTGGTTGTATGTAATCTCCCTGGTAACCACAGCAGAATGTAGGTGTGGTGCCGTGCAGTCCTCCTGTAGCCAGCCATGTGTTTATTAGCAGCTCTAGCCCACTGGTTACTTCAATGCCCATGGAGCCAGAGGTCATAGGTTCACAACCCACAGTGGGGTTCATTGATAGGGTTGTCTTAGGCATTGTCTATTTTTACTGTATATTAGTGCTGCCAGCAGAACCACCCTCAGGGTACTGTCACCTTAGGGTAGCTCAAAAGGCGCCCTATAGGGCGCCTTACGCGGCGCCCTATAGGGCACACCTTACGCGGCGCCCTATAGGGTGCACCTTACAAGTCGCCCTATATGGTGCGCCTTCCACTTCTCCCTATAGGGAGCGCCTAAATATTCCTATCAAATGGTATATAATACATGACCATGTCAGAGAGAACGTCACTATTAGAACATATTGCATAAGACGGGTACAATTTTCCTGACATATGGAAACTGTAACCCACCTGCAGACTGTGGATTAAAATATTATAGTTGGCTTTCAAAGGGTTACACAGGATGCCTCAGCCAGCCTTTTTCATTAGGCACACTGGGGAATTGAACCCATGACTCTTGTACCAGCAGTCTGTGTAGTAACCATTGTGCTACAGCTCTGTTTCTGTCTTTGGGTGTCTGCGCGCTGTCTTAGGCGTGCGCGCAGTGGTGCGCGCTGTAGCGATCGTTGCTGCGAGGTGCATAATAATGCGCGCAACTGCGCGTTATCGGTTACGATGTCCCGCCCATGTCATTTTTTGGTTTTCCTTCCACTAACGCGGCTCCTAACGCGAATTGCACTAACACAGTTTAGTAAACATACCCCATAATTTACCTTTGGGGTAATGGTCATCTTAATCATTTCAAGTTGACCCCACCAGGATAGAAAGAGTGAAGACAATTTATTTATCATGTCTTGCACTAGTGATAAAATCTTAGATTTGTTATACTTTAATGCTTCAGAGAGAGGAGAAGAGTAATATACACCAAGGTGCTTGATCACTTTGGATTCCCATACAAATGAAAAAGTCTCTACATCAAGTCTGGTTGGTTGAGTGGGAATGTCATGGATTTGGACCAGTTGATTTTATACCCAAAAGACGCAAATACTGGTCTATAAGCAATAGCACTTCTGGTATTAACTCAGGGGTGACAAATAGGAGGTCATCTGCGTATGCTGAGAGCTTGATTTCAGGGCCTGAATTGTTTATACCATGTACTTCTGAGCTTTGGTGAAGGAGGAGGGCCAACTGTTCCAGTTAAGTCAAACAATAGCAGTGGAAGGGGATAGCCATGGCGGGTGCCACGACAAAGTGGAAAGTCTCGAGACTTATGTGCATTTGCAATTATATTAGCCTGCGGTTGGGCACACATAACTCAAAGCATATTTAGAAAATCCTCCCCAATCCCAAATCACCTGAGGACAGAGAACAGGAAAGGCCACTCCACTCGATCAAATGCCTTTTCAGCATCCAAAGACAAACCCACTAGAGGGTCTTCTCCATTCTCCTCCTCCTACAGTACATGGCAAAAGCCATCTGGCATCGTCAGCCGTGGAGCGACGATCAATAAATCCACATTGATCTACATGGATCAGAGATGGAACGACTTTGGCTAACCGTTTGGCCAGAATCGAAGCAAACCTTTTATAGTCTGAATTGAGCAGGGAAATTGGGTGGTAATTACCTACTACCTGGGGATCTCTACCTGGTGTTTCAAGGACAACTATGGAGGCTGAGGCAAACGCACCTGTATATGAATCTTTTTTAAGGAGAATGGAATAATATTGCTGCAAGTGTGGTCCAATCTCTTTTGAAAAAACCTTGTAAAATTCAACAGGAAGACCATCTGGGCCTGCCACGTTGCCTGATGGCAATGACCCAATAACTTTCTGTAATTCCTCGCTTAAAATCTCCCTGTCTAATGCAACTGCCTCAACCTCTGACAGAATAGGGTATGATAAGTTGGCTGTTAGATGTTCAAAGGCCCCTTCTTGAGGGGAAACGTCAGTTGCGTACAATTGCATGTAGAATAACCGAAAGGTTCTACAATGTCTTCGTCTTTTAGTATCATTCTCTGGGTCAGCTCATCCCGTAATAACAAACACTATACGCGATGCCTCTTTATGCATCTTTAGAGAGTTGGCAAGAAAATATCCAGCTCTATTACCTTCAGTGTGGAATCTGCCCTGATGGGCATGGATGATCTGAGTTGCCTCAGATGCCAATATACTGTTGTATTGAAATCTGAGCCATTGTAAATGGAGTAGGATGTTAGGATTTTCCTGTCAGATAAGTATACTTTCCCCAGCTTTAATCTGTTTGTCAAGAGCCAACAATTCAGCTCTGCGCTGCTTGGATAAGCATATAGCAAAACTAGTAATGGTAGTGAGTATGGAATCTTTAAATCCTTCCCACCAGGACCATCCCGGGGTTGGCTCAGGGGAGATGAATCTAAAAAACTCCTCAATAGCAGCCCTGATTGTCGCACCAAATTCCTGATTGCTAAGAAGGGATCTATAAAATTGCCAGCATGATGCCAGAGCATTATGTTTATGTTTATGTTTATTTACTTGATTAACCGCCCTTCTAAATTAATCAGAGCGGTGTACAATATACAAATTAACAAAGTGAGGCACTAGGCCAGAAAATTGAAAGGAAATTACAATATTTCAAAGGACAGAAGACAGAGATTGGGAAAGAGAAAAGGTATAGACCAGGAGAAGGAGTTCACACAAAGGGGGTGGGTAGGTTGAAGGCAAGGGAGAAGAGATGAGTCTTTAAGTCACGTTTTAAAGAAGGATGATGGGGTTCCAAACGGAGGGAGGTAGGAAGGGAATTCCAGAGGGCAGGGCCAATAAAGAAGAAAGCAGAGGAACGAGTGGACTGAAGATGGGCATGGGCGGGAGGGGGAAGTGTGAGGCAGTTAAGATGAAAGGAGCGGGGCGTGTGCCTGGGCGTGTGGAAGTGGATGAGGTCTGCCAGGTATTGCGGGGTGTTGGTGTGAAGGGCTCTATGAATGAGAGTGAGTAGTTTGTACTGGGCACGAAAAGCAACGGGTAACCAGAGAAGATGAAGAAGGAGAGGAGTGATATGGTCATGTGGGGAAGAGTGAGTGACTAGATGAGCAGCGGTGTTTTGGATCCTCTGGAGGCGGTAGAGTTGGGATTTAGAAAGACCAACAAGGACAGAGTTAGAGAAGTCAACGCGAGACATAACAAGTGATAAGAGTAAAGTTGTAAGGGCGAATGGGGAGAGGAAAGGGTGAATTGAACGGATCTGACGGAGGAAGAAGAAGGAAGTCTTAGTGATATGAGAGACATGAGTGTCTTGAAGGGCTAGCGAAACAGTAGCATAATCTGAGATATGAGCAGCATGAATTTCTGTGTTGGTTACTATTGGAAGTAGGGTCTTGGAGATAAGGAAAAAAATCAGTGCACAAGAGTGAGCCGTGAAGGGGTGAGAAGAATGTATACTCTTAATCAATGGGGTGTTACAAGCGCCAGGAGTCCACTAAGCCCAGATCTTGTGCTATATATAACAGTGTGGTGTGTGCTTTAGGAGGGTTGAGTGATCTGAAGGGCTTACGGTCCACCAGAGGGTCTAGAGTTAAAGTCCCCACCCATTATCATTGGATAGGTGGAGAAGTCAGTGACTTCTCTTGCAAGTTTATGAAAAAACTCTGAGTCATCTACATTTGGGGCATAAATGTTGATTAAAGCCACCACTAAAGGACCCAGCTTGACTAGTGCTTTCGTCCAGTGACCTTCTGTATCTGAACTTGTCCTCTCTACATCCAGAGATAGGGATTTCCTGGCTAGAATAGCAACCCCATTTCACTTATGGTTAGCAGTCAAAAAAGCTACCACTGTAAATGGATTGGTATTTAACTTTAGAGACGTGGCCACATTTAAGTGAGTATCTTGTAGGAAGAGAAATAGAAATTACACTTACCTGGTAATTGTCGTTCCTTGAGGAACTACAGTTTAGTCCTCCAACTCTGGGTAGTGAACCTCGTCCTGCAGCTTGGAGACTGGGCATGTCAAAATCGTGACATCACTGGATATAGCCTGCTGGTCTCTCCCATCAGCCCCTAATGAACTATTGACAAAGCAGATTCAAAGGAGCAACAAATAAGTAGCTATCATAACAAATTCAACCTTAAACTTAAACTGAACGCATAATCTGACATGTTTAATTACGAAAACCCCTTTCCCAAAGGAAGGAAATGGTTTTATTATTATTTCTTTTTTCTTTTTTTTTTACCCTCTCTTTTTTGCCCTATGCCTGACCAAGGATAAGAGAGAGAATAATAGACAGAAAAGCTAGAAGAAGAATAGAGCCCATCCAGACCCAATTAAAGGCTCAACTCACCTGTAGTCTTGCACTTCTCCCAACTGAACTACTACTGCAAACCACTTCATCCTGGGCAGGAATGAGGACTAAACTGTGGTTCCTCAAGGAACGACAATTACCAGGTAAGTGTAATTTCTATTTCCTTATCGTTCCTACAGTTTAGTCCTCCACCTCTGAGATGTAACAGAGTAGTAATCATTGGGAGGGACCTTTCCAGCCAGAGTGCAACACCGCCGACCCGAAACAGGCATCATTTGCCGCCAGAACATCCAGGCGATAGTGCTTACTGAAAGTATGAAGCGAAGACCACGTAGCCGCTTTACAAATTTCCACTGGCAGAACCAAACTGTGTTCCACCCAGGAGGCCGTTTGCACTCTAGTAGAATGAGCTCTTAAGCCTGACGGTACCGGACGACTTTGCAACAGATATGCGGACGCAATTGCTTCCTTAATCCTCCTGGAAATGGAAGCCTTCGCAGCTGCCTCCCCTTTGCGGGGACCTCCAAACAACATGAATAGACGGTCCGATTTGCAAAATGTCTCTGAGACTTTTAAATACTGTCGCAACGGCATAAACTACGGTCCGAAATGTTCCCCTCCGCTGAACCCAGAGTTGGAAGAGAGACCGTTTGGTAGAGATGAAACGGAGACACTACCTTTGGTAAAAACGACGACACTGGCCGCAACACCACCTTTTCCCTGGAAAAAGTCAAAAATGGCTCCTGACATGACAGCGCCTGCAACTCTGAAATTTGCCGTGCTGAACAGATGGCTACCAAAAACACTGTCTTTAAGGTTAAATCTTTAACCGACGCCTGGTGTAAAGGCTCAAATGACTCCTTAACCAATGCCCCTAAAACCAAGTTGAGATCCCACGGTGGAACCGTGATTCTACGAGACGGTCACAGCCTGGATACTGCCTTGAGGAAATGCAAAACGTCTGCATGAGACCCTAGAGCCACTCCATGGACTTTGCCTCTAAAGCACGACAGTGCTGCTAATTGAACTCTCAAGGACCTGGCTGCCAGGCCCTTATCAAACCCGTCTTGCAGAAAACTTAACACCAAGGAAACGGATACCGTAGATGCACGGACTTGCCTACACGAGCACCAGTCCTCAAAAATACGCCAGATGCACACATACGCCAGAGACTTGGACCTTTTCCTTGCTCGAAGTAAAGTAGCAATGACTGCTGCCGAGTAACCTTTCTTCCTCAACCTTGCCCTTTCAATGGCCATACCGTAAGTGAAAATCGATCCACCTGAGGCATCCGCAGAGGCCCCTGCAACAACAGATTTTCCAACACTGGTAACCTCCAGGGATCGCTGTCGAGCAACCAAATGAGATCGGCATACCAGGGGCGCCTTGGCCAATCCGGGGCCACCAGCAACACCTTTCCCCGATGAGCTTCGATCCGCTGAACCACTTGACCTATGAGCGCCCACGGGGGAAAAACATAGAGGAGTCCTGACGATGGTCAATGTTGCATCAGTGCATTGATTCCTTCCGACATCCTTTTGTGGCGTCTGCTGAAGAAGCGACTCGTTTTCGCTGATTGAAAGGTTGCCATAAGGTCCATTATGGGTCGTCCCCATCTGTGAACTATCCGCGCGAACATGTCTGGATGCAACTCCCATTCGCCGGCATCCACACGGACTCTGCTGAGAAAATCCGCCATCACATTGTCCTTCCCTGCAATGTGAGCCGCCGATATTGCCAAGTCGTGTTTCAATCCAAGATAAAAAAAGAGACTCTGCCTCTTCCTCCATGGCCATACTTCCTGTGCCGCCCTGCCGATTGATGTAGGCCACCGTCACCGAATTGTCGGACAGCACTCGCACCGCTCGACCCATCACAGTAGCCTCGAACACTTGCAACGCTAGACTGACCGCTCTGAGTTCTTGCCAGTTGGTCGACCACTTGCTCTCCTGTATTGACCGGGTGCCCTGCGTGAAACGAGCTCCGCAGTGCGCTCCCCATCCCGCAAGGCTTGCGTCAGTTAGCAAGGGAAGCCACTCCAGCTGTTCCAGAGGCATCCCCACCGTCAGAGTTCCTGGAAGTAGCCACCACCGAAGGGACTGCCGGACCGAGAGGGAACAAGGGAGTCATTTGCTCAACGAGTCAGATTGATGCGACCACCGGCGAAGCAGTGCTCTCTGTAATGGCCGCATGTGATACCTGGCCCACGGCACCACCTCCAACGTCGCCGCCATGGTTCCCAGCAAATGAAGGTAATCCCATGCCGAAGACGCTGACGCAGACCTGAACTTGCGAACCAAGCGTCGCAGTACTTGGACTCGACGATGCAGCAGAAATACCGCTCCGCTCTTCATGTCGAACCGGACTCCCAGATATTCGAGATCCTGGGACGGAACTAGGTGGCTTTTGGAAGCATTGATCACCCAACCTGAGAAACCTCACCACCTTGCCTGTAATCCGAACGCTCTCGGTCTCTGACTTCGCTCGAATTAGCAAATCATCAAGATAGGGGTGAATTAGAACCCCTTCTTTCCGTAAAGCCGCCGCCACCACCACCATAATCTTGGTGAAGGTTTGCGGCGCTGTCGCTAGACTAAAGGGCAAGGCCTGGAATTGATAATGTCCCCAGGGAAACGCAAAAACTTCTGATGAAATTCTCTGATTGGGATATGTAGATACGCTTCGGTGAGATCGAGGGAGGTTAAGAACTCCCCTTGGCGCACCGCAACGATGACCGACCGCAGTGTTTCTATTCTGAAATGCGGTACTCGCAGACAGTGATTCACCCCTTTTAAGTCCAGAATAGGTCGGAGCGCCCCGTCTTTCTGTGGCACCACGAAATAAATGGAGTATTGACCCACGCCGTAATCCGCTACAGGGACTGGCACGACTGCTCCCAATTGTAAAAGTTGGTCTAAAGTCTGACGAATCGCTAGTGTTTTCTGCTGTCCCCTGCATGGAGACATCACAAACGAGTCCTGCACTGGTCTTGCCAGCTCCAGCGCGTAACCCTCGCAAATGATCTCCAACACCCACTGGTCGGACATGATTTGGGTCCAGGCAGAAAGAAATGCCCGAAGACGCCCCCCTATCGGTTGACTTTCCACCTGGACCCACCTCCTTTCATTGTGGTTTCCTGGTGGTTGCTGCGGAAGCTGCTGTGAAACCTCGACTTGCTCCCCAAAACCTGTGGGCTCTGGAAGCAAATCTTCCTCTTTGAAAACCACCCGACCTGGAGGTCTGAAATCTTCTGAAATCTCTAAACTGACCCTGGAAGTTTGGTAAAGATTTTCCTAGTTTAGGTTTATCCTCCGGGAGTCTACCACCCTTAGACTCACCCAAATCCTTCACCAACTTGTCAAGATCTTCTCCAAACAACAACCTTCACTTAAAGGGAAGCTTACTAAGTCGCGGCTTAGAAGACCCATCGGCCGCCCAATTTCTCAACCACAAGGATTTCCGGGCAGCGACCAACGAAGCCATACTATTTGCTAGCGCCCTGATCAGGTCGTAATGCACATCTGCCAAATACGCTGAACCGGACTCTAGGCGATCAATCTCCCTTAGGCCTTCTGGATCTAGATGCGGAGACAGGCGTACGTGTTGAGACCACCTGAGACAAGCTCTTGCCACCTACGCCCCACAAATGGAGGCCTGCAAGGATAAAGCATTAGCCTCAAATGACTGTTTCAACAAACCGTCCACTTTCCTGTCCTGTGCATCCTTTAAGGCCGCGCTACCTTCCACCAGAATAGTGGTCTTCTTTGTGACCGCCGAGACCGCTGTATCAGTCCGAGGGGAATGGAATCTCCCCTTGTCCTTATCCGCTAAGGGATAGAGCCTGTTCATGGTGCAGACCCCCCGCAGTCCAGCCTCGGGTTGATCCCACTCCTCCTGGATCATGTGGTCCACCATGCGGAGTACGGGGAACACCACTTGCGTCTGCCTCACTGCCTGAATAACAGGATCTTCCACTTCCTCTACATCAGTGGTTCTCAACCTTTTTTGTACCGTGACCCCTTTTACCATTGGTCAACTTGTGGTGACCCCCAATGATAAAATCAAATGCGTCTCTCTTCCTTTATTGTTAACGCATTGTCACTGTAATCATTTGTTGAATTATTAATATATTATAGGCCTTTGCAATATGTTTTTATTTATAAAATTTACTTATTTAAACCACAATAACAAGTAACAATACTGGATTTCAAAATTATGATGATTTTGTAGTCAAATCACTAATATGAAAAAAAATTATTTTTTTCTACCTTTGTTGTCCGACCAATTTATTCTCTGATCATGCTGATCCCGATCTGAGGCTTCTGCTTTCCTGTCTTCTCTTAGCTCTCTTTCTGTGGTCTATGGTCCAGCTGCCATTTCTTATCTCTTCTTTCATTTTCTTCACTTCTTTCCATCAGCCTATTTCCAGTCCCAGTAACCCTCCCCAGTATCAGCCCCTTTCCAGTCCTCACTCTCAGTACCTTCCAATGTCAACTTGCATGCCCATGACTGCCACTGCTGTCCATTCCCTTCCAGTCCCCCTCCTTCCCCACTGACCAGTCACTTCTATTACAAATACCATGGCAGCCCCTCTCAGATCCACTCCCTTCCAGTTCCATTCTCCCATCCCCTCGTATCAGTCCATTTGTAGCCTTAGCCCCCAGTTTTCTTCCAGGGCCAGCAGCTCTATCCTCCCCTCCACACAATCAGCCCATTCCCAGTCGAAGCCCCCCAATCAGCTCGCTTCCATTGCTAGTCCCCCCTCAACCCCATTACCAGTGCTAGCCTCCCCTAATCAGCCCAATACCAGTCCTATCCCCCCCCCCCCAATCAGCTCATTACCAGTACTAGCCTCCCCTAATCAGCTCATTTCCAGTGCTGGTCCCTCCTCAACCCCATTACTAGTGCTAGGCTCCCCTAATCAGCCCATTACCAGTCCTAGCCTCCTCTAATCAGCCCATTTCCAGTCCTAACCTCCCCCATCAGCTCATTACCAGTTCTAGCCTCCCCTAATCAGCTCATTTCCAGTGCTAGTCCCTCCTCAACCCCATTACTAGTGCTAACCTCCCGTAATCAGCTCATTTACAGTGCTAGTACCTCCTCAACCCCATTACCAGTGCTAGGCTCCCCTAATCAGCCCATTACCAGTCCTACCCCCCCCCCATCAGCCCATTACAAGTCCTAGCCTCCTCTAATCAGCCCATTTCTAGTGCTAACCTCCCCGATCAGTTCATTTCCAATACTAGCCTTCCTTTAGTCCATTACCAGTCCTAGCCCCCTATCAGCACATTACCAGTCCCAATCCCCCCTTGATCAGTCCATTCCCAGTCCTAGCCTTCCCTAATCAACCCATTACCAGTCCTAGCCCCCCCCCCATTTGCCCATTATAATCCTTACCCGCACTGTCTCTCCCCTCTGTCCAGCATTTATTCCGTCTGTCCAGTATGTCCCCTGTCTCATCCCTTTGTCCATGTCAGCCCCCCTCCCTCCCTCCATCCATCCATCCATGTTAGCCCCCCTCCCTCTGTCCCTCCATGTCAGCCCCCCTGTCCATGTCAGCCCCCTCACTCCCTCCATCCATCCATGTCAGCCCCCTCCCTCCCTTCCTTCATCCATGTCAGCCCCGTCTCTCCATGTCAGCCCCTCCCTCCCTCCCTCCATGTCAGACCCCCTCACTCCATCCCTCCCTCAATGTCATCCCCCTCCTTCCCTCCCTCCATCCCTCCCTCCACCTCAGTCACCCCCCTGTCCATGTCAGCCCCCTCCCTCCATCCCTCCCTCCATGTCAGCCCCCTGTCCATGTCAGCCCCCTCCTTCCCTCCCTCCATCCATCCCTCCATGTCAGTCCCCCCCTCTGTCCATGTCAGCCCCCTCCCTCCCTCCATCCATCAATGTCAGCCTCCCCTCCCTCCCTCCATGTCAGCCCCTCTATGTCCATGTCAGCCCCCTCCCTCCCTCCATGTCAGCCCCCCTCTGTCCATGTCAGCCCCCCTCCTCCATGTCAGCCCCGTTGCAGGTTCCCTGCCCCCTCCTCTCCTCTCCCCATGTCTGCCTCTGTAATCTTCTGAATATGTAATCTCCTAGTCTGCTCTCCATTTGGTCTTGGGTTCATTTCACAGAGACAGTAGGGTAAGCAGCACAAGTAAGACAACCAACCAGGTGTGGCTTGGAAACAGGTCTTTATGTAGAAATAGTCTTATTACATAGGTACAGAACAGAGTTATATATAGTGGTTGTTAAAAAGCTGCTTCAGTGTACATCAATGAATCTGTGTGTGTGTGTGTGTGCATGTGTATGAAAGGCTCTATGTGTGTGCATGTGTGTGTGAGGGAGATCAGAGAGAGAGAGAGGGGGAGGGGTGAAGAGAATTGATTATCAGAGCCTCCTGTCCTTCATGTCTGATGAATAGAGGAAGAGAGAGAGAAAGGGGAAGTATTTCTGTCCTTTATAGTGAATTTTCTCTAGCATCTCCCTTTGAGGTCTGCTATTGTTTCTAGGAAGGAGGGGCTGCAGACCAATCTCAACAGACCCGGAGACTGATCTCATCTTGTAAACTACCCTCATTAACTTTGAAGACTGATATCACCAGAGTAACAAAGCTGCATGAAATCCAAGGTCTGGGGAAAAAGCCATGACACCTATGCCATGCTGATGTATGCTGACAAAAGTAAAACGTGATCACCTTTCAGAGCTGATTATGTAAAGTCATTTTTATTGTTTTCACTTAATACACAGAAATAACACATTTACAGTCAACTGGGAGTCCGGCAGGCGGGCTAGAGAGTCCCGACAGAGCAACAGTAAAGAAATTACCGGTTCCTTCATAGAGATGCATATACACACAAGACAACTGCAGAATTCAGCAATCAGTAAATACAAACAAACCAACCAACAGCTTCCACCCTAGCACACAGAAATATCAAGAGGCACTGCCCAGAGCATATGCGGGCGTTGGCTATCATGGCAAGAGGTCAGCAAAGCTACGGTCGTAGATGCTGTGCTCTGACATCAGCATAGAAACCCCAACAAAGCAACAAAACAAGGTGCCCCTCTAGGTTCCTCTCCCCACCCCATCATCCCTTAGCACCTTTATATCCCCCCCCTCCCTAACTACAGAAAGCCCGAGGTCCCCAAATTCCCCTCAACCCAGCAGATGATGAAACCCCTCCCCAGAAAAGGAAGGAAGGAAAGAAAGAAAGAAAGAAAAGAAAAGAAAAGAAAAGAAAGGAAAGAAAAAAAGAGAAAGAAATCCTTCCTCCAGTGGGATCAATTACTCCTGGGCCCCCTCTCGCTCCCGGGTAATAACAGAGGTGTGGGCAGAGAGCAATGGCGCCCATATGGATTGAAAACGGGCCCACGCTTTAGGTCCCAAAAGGCGGGCGGTTCTACCCTCCATAGATCTAAGATCGCCCAATAAGCGCTCCCATTCCACTATCCCGGGACCACCCACCGATAGCCAATTACGCAAAATACAATGTTTAGCTACTAGAAAACTCTTCTCACATAAGTGCTTCTGTGCTACCGTTCCCTGAATCCCCACAGTGCCCACACTAAAGAGACACCAGAGGGGATGCAGGTCCACGGCCCCTCCCACCCAAAGTGCCACTTTACTCCCCACCGCTCCCCAAAAGGATTGAATCAGAGGGCAAAACCAAAATCGGTGAGATAACGTGCCCGGATGCCCATTACAGAGACCACACACATCAGATGCCAAGATCCCCATTTTCGTTGCTCCAGTTTCAGAGACATACGCTCGCCATATTAGCTTAAATTGCAGTTCGCGGTATCGAACAGCTTCTGAGGTTTCTCGGATTCTATGAAAGGCAAGCTCCACCAACTCCACCGTGAATCCTGCCACTCCGTCGCGCTGCCAGCGTTCTGCCAGGGGTAGGAGTCTCTCCAAGCTACCCGGGGGAGTCAAGAGGTCCCTCATCTGCACAGCAGTAAGCTGCTCCTGGCATTGCTCCAATACGGACCAAAGGCTGTGCATCCGGGAGAGTAAGTCCATGCCCCCCGGCAGACTGTGGAGGAAGTGCCGTACCTGTAAATAATAATAGAAGGTCTCCTTCTTCAAGGCATATTTCCGGGATAAGTCCTGGAAGGAGCTGAGCTGATCCGTATTCTCCCTCCGTAGCTGTCCAAGGTACTCCAGGCCTGCCCGCGTCCATATCTGACCCACCCCGCCTGCAACGCCCGGCGGAAAATTCCTGTTGCCTTTCAGGGGCAGACAGTCCGTGATCCTCCATTCCCGGCCGCGCGAGCGACACAAGAACTTCCAAACCACACGAAGTGTATGGAGATAGGGAGACGCCCGCCACGCCAGTGGGAGTGCCATGCCCCCACAATGGAGCAGATAAACCCTGTGCCAGTTCTCTGAGAATTGATCAATCAGAGTGATCGGCAGTCTATCAGCATTCCCTATCACCAAATCGCTCAATCGCCGTGTGGTGTAGCTAAGATTATAAGAGCGCAGCGGAGTCAGTCCAAGACCCCCCTCCGCAGCCGGCCTCATAAGTGTCGCCAACGCAATGCGTGGCCTGCGAGATCGCCAAAGAAATCGACTGAGCTGCCCGTGCAGCTCCCGCAAATCCTGCCCAGTCAACCAAAGGGGGAGATTCCGCAACAGATATAGCCAACGGGGCCATTCTATCATCCGTACCAGTGCTACCCGTCCCAGTAGGGACAAGGGGAGATCCTTCCATTTCAGCAACCGCGCTTTGGTGGATTGAAGAAGAGTGTGAATATTGACTTCATACAGAGATCTCAGGCGGGCTGGGAGGTAGACGCCCAAATAACGAATCGATCCCGTTGCCCAACTGAGCGGGAATGCGCCCCGCCATTTGTCCCGCGATTGATGATCCACATCCAATACCATCGACTTCGTCTGATTTATTCGAAGCCCTGAGAACCTACCGAACCGTTCAATTAAATCTAGGGCTGCCGGTAAAGACTCCATCGGTTTCGTCAGACACAGCAAAAGGTCATCTGCGAACGCACTAACCTTTATACCCCCTCCTTGCCAGGCAATACCAGATATCTGCGGAGATTTAATTAATGAGAGTAAGAGAGGCTCCAGTTGTAAGACATATAGGAGAGGAGAAAGCGGGCATCCCTGATGTGTGCCACGATGTAAGAGAAAGGGTGAAGAGCAGAGCCCTCCAACGTCAACCTCCGCTCGGGGAGTGGCGTATAACGCATGCAACCCCTGCAGAAAAGTCCCCTGAAAGCCAAACCTCCGAAGCGCCGCAAACATATAACGCCACGAGACCCTATCGAAGGCCTTTTCTGAGTCTAAACTGGCCAGAAGTAGTGGGTCTTGGGCCAATAGAGTCCGCTCCATGCCCAGCAGGACCGTACTAATATTTACGGATGCTTCTCTACCCCGAACAAACCCAGCTTGGTGGGGGCCCACTAGTCCCGCTAAGCACTTCTGAAGGCGTTCAGCTAATATTGATGCAAACAGTTTTTGATCCACATTTATCAAAGAAATCGGCCCGATATGAGGCAGGGTCCTCCAGATCCTTCCCCGGTTTCGGAATCAGTGTAATTCTAGCCGTTCGCATATCGCGGGGGAAACTACCGGTCTGCACCACTTCAGCATAGAGTGCCGCTAGCGTGGGGGTGACAGGAGCCTCTAACATTTTATACGCCTCATAAGTGAAGCCATCCGGACCCGGGGCCTTATGCGATTTCCCAGTTCTAATCGCTCTCTGGAGTTCGACGCCCGTAATCTCCTGATTCAGCATGGCAATCTGGTTGGGGTCAAGCTGCGGTAGCGATATTTGCTCCAAAAAGGCCTCCATGGAGGCCCCGTCTCCCTCGTCAGCTGTGTATAGCCGTTCATAAAAGGAGCGGAAGACCTGTGCCACCTCCGCCGTCCTAGTATGCCTGTTCCCTTCCCCATCGCGGATAGCCAGCACCCCCCGAGGTCCCGCCTGATCTCTCACCAAGCGAGCCAGCAGCTTCCCGGATCGATCTCCATAACGAAAGAATTGATGGCGATAGTACTGTTGAGACTGGATGGCTCTTTCTTGTAGCAACTCATTTAGCTGCTTCTGAAGTTCCAAATAACCCGCCACATCTTTCGAGTTTTTGAGGGCCGACCGTTTCGCTGCTTGGAGCTCCCTAGTCAATCGAAGTACATCCGCATTAATGCGCTTACGCTCCGCACCCACATACGCAATAATGTGTCCACGGAGAACGGCCTTTCCCGCCTCCCAGAGCACCGCCACGGAATTAACCGTCCCCTAATTAAACTTAACGTATTCGGCCCAATGTTTGCCCACGAAGTCGCGGAAATCCGGCCGCGAGGCAAGATGGCTCGGAAAGGACCACTTAGAACCTCCCCGCCGCTCACAACACCACGACAACGAGACCATGGCATGGTCGGACACAAGGATCGGTCCTATCTCCGCATGACGCACCTTCCGGAACCAATGTTGCGACACCAAAATGTAGTCAATTCTAGACCACGTCTGGTGGGCACGCGACAGATGTGTGTAGTCTCTGCTATTTTGATGTAACACTCTCCAGGCATCCACCAGCCCACCCAGTTCACAGAGATATCGGACCCCCTTTTTGCTCCAGCCCCCCCCCCCTGAGAAGGGTGGGAGCGGTCCAGTTGGGGGTCATGAGGGCAGTTGTAATCCCCAGCTAATATTACCGGGACCGGTGGGGCGCCCAGAACCTTATGCAGAATTGTTTTAAAAAAAACATGGTCATAGGTATTGGGGGCATACACACTTCCCAAGAACAATTCTTCACCCTGAAGCTTAACATGGGCGAACAAAAATCTTCCTTTAGGGTCTAGTTCAACCTTTAAAATCTCGCAAGCCAAGTTCTTATGTATCAAAATTGCAACCCCTTTTTTACGCGTGTCGGATGGAGCAGCTAGAACTGTCCCCACCCAATCTCGTTGCAGCTTGGAATGTTCTATGGCCGTTAGATGCGTCTCCTGCAATAGAGCCACTTGGGCTTTTTGACGCTTCAAAGCTTGGAGAATTTTAGTACGCTTCACTGGAGTGGTAATCCCCCCAACATTCCAAGTTACAATGTGTAGCTCATGGTGGATGGTGCCTGTATTCGGTGCATACAAACGTAGGATACAACAATTGATTCGGAGCGTGGGGTAGCCCAGCCTCTACCCCACCACCCATTAATGGCAGTCGGAAGCAAAGGAGTTCCCAGACATACCAGAGCCATTGCCCATCCGGGAGTAGGGACCCATGATTAAGCCAACTTCCCCAAGATTTCCCTCCCCCCCTTACAGCCCGTACACCCTTCCCATCCCTCCCCTCCCGCCCTCCCACCCCCTCCCATTCCCCACCTCCCACCCCTCCCATTCCCCACCCCTACCCCCCCGCCAACCGACATCTGTCATTCCCTCAGTTTCCTTAACTGAGGTCTCGGTCAGAACGACGCTGCAGGGCAGCTCCCCTTGTCCTCCCCGCTCCCCCCCGATCTCCCACGCTAACATAGCCTAACACTACCAGATTCTGAACCAAAACCCAGGACAGCAGTAACATAACCATAACATAGCTTCACATGCTCACAAAAGAAGAAAGAAGAAAGGGACACAAGACACATAATATGCAGGGGACATTCAAGTCGAAATGCTCCTCCAAATAGCCGCTGAGCACCTCCTCTTCTAAGATCCTACCGCAGGATCCCTCGCAGCTACAGGTCACAGTTAGCCGCAAACAGTCCCCTCAATAGACTGCGGTCTGCCCCTTCCAATGCTGGATCTCATCCCTTCACCGGGGAGGCTGTCCCAGCTCTCATGCCTCTGGTAATTCTGCTGGCAGAGCATTCAGAAAGTGCTTCGCTTTTCCGACCTGCTCGAAAGTGTGCGCTTTCCCCTGATGAGTGACCCGCAGCGTGGCGGGAAAGGCCAAAGTGAAGCGGATCTTCCTACGGAACAGCTCAGAGCAAAGTGGTGCAAACTCCCTTCGTTTTGCCGCCACCGCCGCCGAGTAGTCCTGGAACAGCAGGATTTTCTTGTTGTCTAGCAGCAGTGCAGGAGCTTTCCTATAAGCTTGCAAGATTAAAGCTTTGTGTTGGAAATTGAGCACTCGCAGTATTACCACACGTGGTCGACCGCCTTCTTCCCGACGGGGGCCCATGCGGTGTGCGCGCTCAATTTTAAGGCGGCCGCGCAGATCTTCAAGGCCCAGAGCCTCTGGCAACCAAGTCTCCAAAAAAGGGAGCAACTCCCTCTCGGCTTTATCCTCTCCGATCCCCAGGAGGCGCAAATTATTACGCCTGGATCGATTTTCAAGATCGTCCAGCTTTTGTTGCATCTCTTGCAGGAGCTGTGCATGCTTATTCAGTTCCCTCTCATGACACCCCTCGTCACTTTCAAGGCTAGTGACCCGGTGTTCCAGTTCATCAACTCTCTTTCCAAAATCTGTCAGCGAATCCTCCATGCTGTCGAGCTTTTTCAGAAGCAAATCGAATTTCGGGTCTAGGAGTCTGACCACCTCCTGGGCAAGCTCCGCTGGGGCTGAATCCGTACTTTCACCCCCTGGAGAGACAGGCTGTGTCGTCGCCGACGTGGAGGCCCCAGTTCTGGAGAGCTTTTCACGGTCGCGTTTCGGCGCCAGAGGCATGGTAGCAGAGCGCGAAAGCCTATGAACGGTATTAGTCAGCTTCAGGTACCTGTTATGCGTGTCGGGGAATGTGGGGGAGGCAAATAGCAAGATTTAAAGCCGTTTATTTCCTGGAGCTGCCCCGGAGCGAGCGAGAAAGCGTCCACGCTCACTCACGCATCACGTGACCTCCTCAGAGCTGATTATACTGACTAGTATCATGTAATAAATTTATCGCTCCACTTTTTACCTAAAGAGGTGTGTTTTAAATGGCAACCAGGTCTCAGACTGTAGAAGAGCTTAATAGTGAGTTTGAGATGAAATCTTAAACTCTGGGCTCTTTTGTTGCATCAACGACCTGTTACGTTGCCTGTTATTTATAGCTTCTTATGCTTTCCCATTGATTACTTAACTGAATATTTTCACAATTGACCTTCCAGTATGTCGTCTACAAAACATTTTAGTGCACTAGCGCTGCTTAGCCCATACCAGATGTATCCACAATTGACTTGCTTCAAATCTTATACAGTGGTGCTAAAGTACTTATCTGGTTCGGCTGTCATTCCCCAACGCCAACCAGTGCGCCGTTGCGTTTCACTAAAGTGTTTTATCAAGGGGTCATATTCCGCACTAGATTCACATGCCGTTTCTAGGAATACAATGCACATACGCTATTAGATCAATCACCTCGATGCTATCATGCTTTCACAAATCTTTAGTTCCCATCTTAAATAATGTATCTTCAAACTACTTAGTTCACTCACTGCGAATTCAGCCGTGGCTACCGTCTTTCGTTACTTCTGTTCAGAATTTGTTATAAAGACACCGCACATGCTCTTTGTACGGCAGGTTTTTTATATAGGTCTCAATCACTAGTCATTACGCTCAAGCTGATCCTCATTGCAATTTCAACCTAAGGAGTCTGCCGCAGTGAGAGAGAGCTATAGAAGCCCCAAAGGACACGGCAGCATTACATGGAAACTTCACTAGATCCGGTTAGGGATTCCACTTCATGAGTCCTTCTTGAATTCATTTTGGCTTTCTGCTCATGTGCATGCTTTCCAATCTATTTGGATATTAAGACCCATGGGTACAGTTGATTGTAAAGTAAAGATTCATTTTTGTTCTCTATAAATTAACATCTGTTCCCGAGATCTTCTACCATTTCCATGTAAAACTTGCTCTATACAGAAACATTTGAGATCTTCAAAAGTGTGCTGAAAATTTAAACAGTGAGACACTATTGGTGCTTCCAAGCGTCTACACTTTAATCTGCTGCGATGCTCCTGTATACGGACGTGGAACGGACGTATAGTTTTTCCCACATAAATTAAATTGCAGGGACAGCGGATACAGTAAACTACGTGTGTTGAAGTGCAGGTTGTGCTATGCCATAAAAAAATATTTCCGATCTCCATATTCATCTCAAACTCACTATTAAGCTCTTCTACAGTCTGAGACCTGGTTGCCATTTAAAACACACCTCTTGAGGTAAAAAGTGGAGCGATAAATTTATTATATGCTGATGTATGCTGACATCTCCCACACCTTTTTTATTTTTATTTATTATTTGTGCCTGGAAATGGTGGAAGCAAACCTATGGTACCTGTTCCAGTGGCCATTACATGATAATAGGCAGCTTGTCTAATACCTCCTGAATTAAATACCTTGCTATGTCTAGCAGGTCCCCTGTCCTGCATAGTACTGTCTCTAGTGTTCTAGAGATAAACAAGTCCCCTTATGAGTCCAAACCTCGAGTCTTAGGTAGGGCAGCCACTACTGGGGGGGAACCCAATATGCTACCTCCATGCCCGTCTTAGAGAGAGTGAACAGTGCATAAGGGCTGCAGGAATTTTTGAGGAGGTTAAAGCCGAAAGGTACCAGGATGCTATGCATGAGGATAGGAAGCAATACTAGACTGCAGCTGACTCTGGTATTCAAAGTAATCAGAAATGCCAAATTAGCAGGCCAAATGAGCCTGGATGTAGGGGTACATGCTGGAGAAATTCAGTGTAACTATCTTAAAATGTTGTTGGTGTTTTTGTAGGACATGCACTGCATGTGTTTCATTTTACAGCAATATTTGTACAGCAGTTAAAATAATAATAGGGTGAATAAAAAACATTACAGACATGATCAGCAGTAGGGAAGTGTAACTACCTTAAAATGTTGTTGTTTTTGTAGGACATGCGCTGCATGTGTTTCATTTTACAACACAGGAAAATTATGATATGCATAGCAATATTTGTACAGCAGTTAAAATAATAGGGTGACTAAAAAACATTACAGACATGATAACAATTCCCACACAGACGCATGAGCATCTTGTAGCAAGTGTGTCCTTTCTCATAAGTGATGGTGTGATTCACTTCAGTGGATGTTGTTTTAAGGTGATCAATATAGGCATGGAGTTCTGTAAAGTTGAGCAGTTTATGTAGTGTCTCTTCTCCCATGCCAAGTGGTAATGGATGCACAGCATATGAGGTAAAGTCTGGAATGTCCATAGAGTCATTGGTAACCAGCGGTGTGGAATAAGTTGTCCCATTAATGGTGATGGCGACCAGTGGTGTATGACTGCACCAGGTATTGTTTAGTAAATGTTCTTAGGAAGGCGGGTGTCATGCATTCTGGGAGCAACTGACAAAGAAACATTCTTTGTCCTGACAGGAAATATTGTACAAAATCTAGGCAGGAGGACCTAGAAAGTAATGTTCTGGAGGTGCCCTCAATTCTTGTGTCCTTTCTAGAGCAGTGGAAACTGGTGGGGCCCACTGTACTTGAGTGATGTTTAATGAATAGAACACTGGCTTGTCCTGTATGGAACAGAAACTCAGGATGACCAGATCCTTTCCTTCCGGGAAAGGTGGGGGTATTTCTTGATAGCGATATGCCCAACCTGTGGAGTTAGCCCAGCCAATCGTGCATATTCGGATGATAGTTCCTGTAATGAGACTGGAGTAGATGAGAGCAGATACCAGAACAACAGGAAACCGAGACATAATAAAAGCTAACTTGTTTCACTCTACTAGGGAGTAAACTAATGCTCCCCACTTATACTATGTAACAACAAAAAAAATAATTTTTACTACTTATTTACATAACTATTAAACACATGTCCATTATATAGGACACATCAACTATACAGCAGAAGTAAATAGTTACCATCCTCAAGCGACTTTTGTTCAGAAAGCAGCTGTCCGTGCTGTCTTCAGAAAGCAGCTGTCTGTGTTGTCTTCAGGTGGTATCTGAAAACAAAGACTGATAAAACACGTATTACCCATATGGTTTCAACTGGGTGATGTGTTTCCAATACTGCTGGTTGTCGGGCATTAGGATTTGGTATAGGCTTGGGCCTAAGGTATCAGTAACTAAGTATGGTCCTTCCCACTTTGCAGTTCCAAAGGGGAGGTTTGGTCTAGGTCTCAGAATCATCACTTTACTCCCAACCTTGAGGGGCCTTAAATCAGAACCTTTTGCATGTATCTCCTGCAAATAATCTCTAGCTTTTTCTGTGTTAGCTAGCACAGTGGTCTGAATTTCTTTTAGATGTTCTTGCAGGGATTTCATCCACTCATTGGTGAGAATTACTGTCTGATCCTCTGGAAGAAAAGGACTCAACATATTTTCCCACCGTTGCATTGGCCTTCCCATTAAGGCTTCATAGGGTGCAAAACCTGTGGATTTACAGACATTAGCTCTGATACGCATAAGGACTAAAGGGAGCACCAGATCCCAATTTTTCCCGGTCAGATTAAGCATAGGGCTGAGGTGGGCCTTAATTGTTTGATTCATTCTTTCTACCTGCCCTGCTGCCTGTGGATGGTACGGAATGTGGAGTTGTTGTTCTATGCCTAGAAAATCAAACAATTCCTTGATGAGCTGAGAAACAAATGCAGGACCATTATCAGAATCAATAGTCTTGGGAATGCCCCAGCGTGTAAAAAATTGCATAGTTAGGATTTCTGCAGTGGTTCGAGCAGTTTGATCTGGGACAGGGAATGCTTCTACCCAATGAGAAAAGGAATCAACAACAGTGAGCAAAAATCTATTTTTCCTAGCTGTTAATGGAAGAGGGCCAACATGATCTATTTGCAATCTCTCAAATGGGCCACGAGGAGGTGTTCTCATTAACTGTCCCCTTCTCTTTTTAGGTTGCCTCCCAAATGAAGCACAGATTACACAGGAGGAAACATGATCCTGTATATCATGTTTCATTTCTGGCCACCATACCAACCTATTGAGGATAGTCTGCATTTCTTCTGCTTTAGGGTGTCCCATAGGACCTGCACCATGAACCCAATACATCCACTCTTTACCTCGAGCTCTAGGGAAAGCTATAACCAAGCCTTCCTCTCTTTTTGCACATAGAATGTCTTTCTCTATAGCGAGTGTGAGAAAGGGTGTGTGCTGATATAGGTTATCTGGGGCGTCCTGCACAAGCTTCCTCAAATTGGAAAGCTCAGGATCCTTTGTCTGCAGTGCTACGAAGTAATCTGGTGGTATTATCTGATCATAATCTGTGGAACGTGTAGCAATAGCAACCATGCGTGTCTGCTCATACCAGGGCCATATGAGGCCTACATGGCATGCTTCCTTGGCTAGTGAGTCTGCTAATGTGTTTCCTTTCACTAAAGGGCCTTTCTTCCTATGTACCTTTACTTTAATTAAATGTACTCTCTGAAACTTCTCACTCAGTTCTTGTGCCATAGTCCACAGTGATGAATTTTTCACTGTGGACCCATCTGTAGATTTAAATTTATTTGCCAGTCACCAGGGTAACAGGGCAATGGCACTTTTAAAGACATAATCAGAATCTAAAATGATTTGTATCTCTGGGTGTGAATCCTGATATTGTTGCATACAAGCCACAAAAGCAGCCAGCTCACAGTACTGTGCTGACGCTGACCCACAGGAATATTGTCTCTGCAGTACCACTTGGTTATTTGGGTCCAATTGTACAATTGCAAAACCTGCTAGTCGCCTGCCTCCTTCACATTGGCTACTACCATCAATATATACTGTAGGAAGAAAAGGTGAAATTTTGTCTAGTCCTAGTTCCCTAAAGATCATGTGATTAGGGGCACTGGGTGAGGACTGACAGTCATGAGGTTGCCCCTCCAGCAAGATTCCAGTCACTTGCACGTTAGGTTCTTTCAACAATTCAAACTTTACATTCTGTGCTTGCAACATGAGAGTCCACTGGACTATTCTCTCAGTCCTAATCTTACTACATGCTAACTTTCCCTCTACAATGAATTTGAGGGGGGTGTGATGGCTGCATATGTATGTGGTTTGAGCACCAATGATGTATGTAAATTTCTGCATAGCAGCATAGGAAGCCAGTACATGTTTTTCACAGTTTCCCATTTTGAGTTCAGGAGAAGTGAGAACTCTGGAACAGAAGGCAATAGGTCAGTCTACTCCTCCTAGGCATTGTGTTAGAGCTGCACCTATACTGTTCTCTCCAACTACAGGAGAAAATGTTGTGTGTGATCTGGGTGTGCAAGAACAGGAGCAGAAGTCAGAATGTGCTTTAATTTAGTTACAGCTTCTGTATGTTCTTCCTCCCAAACATAACTTTTACTTTTTAGCAGGGAGTAAAGTGGAGCTGCCAGTTCAGCATAATTGTGCATGAAGTCACGACAGAAACCAGTGAGCCCTAGAAATGACTGGAGTGATTTCTGATCTGTAGGAAGTGGCAGTTTCTGTATCAGCTCTATCCTCTGAGAATCTACAGATTTACCATCCTGGCCAATAGTAACCCCTAAAAAGGTAACCTGTGATTTGCACAGTTGAGCCTTGGCAGGATTAACTTTAAGACCAGCTTGTAAGAGGGCTTTTAATGTCATCTACATACTGAATTATATTATCTCTGCAAGACAATAGTGACAGGGCTTCCTGCATGTATTTATAAAATATTGAGGGGGAGTCCTTATATCCCTGTGGAAGCACAGTCCATGCATATTGTTTATTCAGCCACTGAAAGGCTGTTTTGTACTGGCATTCAAGGGCTGGAGCAGACTCCAAAACCCAATGGATATGTCTAAAACAGAGAAAAATTTACATTTGGGGTTCAGTTTAGAGATCATTTCCGGGTATGAGGCTACCATGGGCACTACAGATTTTGAAACTTGATTCAGGGCACGGAAGTCCATAGTGAGCCTGAAAGAACCCCCCGGTTTAACTATCGGCCAGGCTGGTGAATTGCATGTGGAATAAATAGGTCTAATCAGACCCCTCTCCTCCAGTATATTCACAATTTTAGTCACTGGTTCTATAGCCTGATGAGGTACTGGGTATTGTTTCTGTGGTGGAGGATCCTCACCTTCCAACAGTATTTCTGTGTGCATTTTCCCACAATCTAACTTGTCTTGAGCCCAGACTGGAATATCAGCCACCTCTGAAGGAATTACACACAGATCATACTGCTGAGCTGCCTTGGTGCACTGAGTTGCTAACTGCATGGGAATGACTTCATGCACTAAAGTTTTAGAAGCATTTGAAGTTCCTGAATACTGCCACAATTTGGATTAGCTATATCCACCACCAAATTTAACTGGTTGAGAACGTCAATTCCAATTATTTCTTTTGGTGTGTTCACTATAGTGGAGGCAGTGGTTTCTAACATTTCCTTGTTTTGTTCACTTTGCACAGGGATACCCCATTTAACTGGGATAGCCACACATTTGGAAGCTGTGTCATTAATTCCTTGAATTTCATAAATTTCCATATTTTTCTGATCTGCAGTGGGAGAAGCTCTGTTTGTAAAACTAATTCCAGCCCCTGTGTCAATCAAAGTTAGTTTATCCTGACTCCCTACTCTACTGATAACATTGGGGCGTCCACAAGAGTTCAGTATCAAGGATGTTACAAGCCTTAAACTGTATTCTGGGCCTGTGTCTGTTTCATCATCCAGAGGCTCTGGAATTGAGTCCTCTGCTGAAAGAACAGAGGCAGGCTGGGCTATGAATGCTTGAGACATTTTGATATCTGAACTCAAGAGGTCAGGACATCCCTATGCACTAGCCTTATGTTTGTCCTGAGCTGCTTGTATGTCCTGTTTTAATTTATCTATTTCTATCTGCAGTATGTGTTTGTCTTGTTCCCATTTAATTTTCTCCTTTTCTAATCCATCTCTCTATGCTTTGAGCTCTTGAAAGGGGATGTAACCTGAGGAATTTCTAAAAGTACCTCTGCTTTGTCCTCTCCAAGGTGTCTGTCCCCTGTATCCTTTGTCTATGTTTTTTGTGTATTGGGAGGATCCCTCAGCTTGCCACTTCCGTGCTTCTGATACTGCTATGACCTGTGAGGGCTGGGTCTTCCAAACAGACCCAATTCTGAGCATTAAAGTATCAAAAGGGGTTGCTTTAGGGTCTTCAGAAAATAACAGAATGTGTTTTGTAATCTCAGGGGATAGCAATTCTAATAAAAATGCCTTATGCATGCTCTCCCCATAATCTTCTGCATTGGGCCAGGACTCCTGCTCATTAAGAACTGCTTTTAAAATCCAGGCTCTATATGCAAACTCTTCCAGTGTATCATTTGGTAGAGGTGAAATAATTTTAAATACTTGCATTGGGGAACAGTGAAATAGTTTCTCAATGCCCCTTTTAACCAACTGGTATGGGTGAGTGAGAGAGCCAACTTTATAATAGTGTGGTCCCAGAGCCAGATGCATAAGTCTATCAAAGTCTGATTGTTTTCTTCTGTATTTCCCTAGACCCCAGTGAATCAGAATATCAATGGCCAATTTGCACCAATCATTTACATTAAAAGGCATAGGGCCAATTTTCTCAACTATTCTTTCCATGTCTCTGTCTTTTAAATTGTCCTGCAGCATCACTTTAACTGGTGCTCTGAGTTCAGTACTGGGTGCCATGTCTAAGTCATCTGAATTATCCTCCTGACACAGATCCTGATTATTGCTCTGTTCTGGCTGAGATAAACTATCAGGATTTTCTTCCTCTGATTCAGCTTTATTTTTTCTATTCCTAAGTCCAGCTATGCATACTTTAGTATTCTTTTGTTTCTCAATAGCTTGTATGCATGGCTGATAGGATGTGTCATAGGCATAAGGGGCTGAGGGAGAAATGGGCGTATATTTCTTTTGTCTTTCAGAGGCCAATTGATTCTTAACGTGCCTCAATTCAAGTTTAAGTGCTTCTAATTGCTCACTAACAGTTATAAAAGAATTTGTGGCTTGGATCACTTGAGTCCTTTGCATAGAGATGCAAATTTGTGCCTCCTCAAGGTCTTTGGTTAGTTTCGTACAATGAGAAGTCAGTTCAGTATTGTCCTGTTTCATGCTAATGAGCCCCCTGCACATGCCTTGGATAAAAAGGCATTTTCTTTTATTTGTTTTCTTTTTGAATTCTTGATAATGGTTTAACATTTGTCTTTGAATATTATACCATGATGACTCAGGGAATTCATAAAGGGACCACCTTTCCTCTTACAGTATGCAACTACAATGTCTTTAAGTTCTTTAAAATCAAAGGCTTCCATATTTGAGACTGCAGAAGGCTGTAGTTGGACTATCTCAAATGTGCAACCTTGGAAGGAGGAAGGCTCACTTTTATGAAGAAGTGAGACTTAGAATTATAGTTGGAATGGCATAAATCTTTTGGGTGTACAGTAAAGAGTACTGGCATAAAGACCACGCCTTAAAAATATACCTGAATAAAAAGTGCTTATCAGCTTTTAACAGGGTGGAAGTTTAGGATGAAATTATAGTAAGAAGGGTGTTAGGAGATTAACAGAATTGTCAGTTATTGTATCAATTGCAATAAGCTTTAAGCCTGCTCTCACTAAGATACTTACTGACAGGAGACTGAGAAATAAAAGGCAAAAGGGACAGGAGGTAATAGCTTTATCAGGAAAGATGTATATTGTATTCAATGAGGGACTGTTTTACCTGTGTAACTCTGTCTTTTCTTAGCAGCTCAAATACTATAGAAAAATCTGTAGCAAGCCTATACATAAAAATAAGACAATTGCAAGCCACCCTATGTAATGTCCCTAGGTGTAGGTAATAATTAAAATTCAGGATTGTTACAGAGCCTTTTGACAATAAAAATCTCACCTTGTCTAACCCACAAAACAAAGTTATCACTGAAACATTTCACTAAATCAAGCCTGTAACCAAAATTGTCAATTGTACATGGTCACAAGGGCTTTTGATTTTCCTGTCGCACCCTGTCTGAAATCCACTTTAATGTATCAAACAAAATTATTACTTACCCAACTGGAGATCTGCTGTGAAGTCTGAGACGGCCCCCAAAATGTAATCTTCTGAATTGCAATCTTCTGGTCTAGTAATCTTCTGGTCTACTCTCTGTTTGGTCCTGGGTTCATTTCACAGAGACAGTAGGGTAAGCAGCACAAATAAGACAACCAACCAGGTGTGGCTTGGAAACAGGTCTTTATGTAGAAATAGGCTTATTACATAGGTACAGAACAGAGATATATATAGTGGTTGTTAAAAAGCTGCTTCAGTGTACATCAATGAATCTGTGTGTGTGTGTGTGCATGTGTATGAAAGGCTCTATGTGTGTGCATGTGTGTGTGAGAGAGATCAGAGAGAGAGAGAGAGGGGGAGGGGGGAGGGGGTGAAGAGAATTGATTATCAGAGCCTCCTGTCCTTCATGTCTGATGAATAGAGGAAGAGACAGAGAAAGAGGAAGTATTTCTGTCCTTTATAGTGAATTTTCTCTAGCACCTCCCTTTGAGGTCTGCTATTGTTTCTAGCAAGGAGGGGCTGCAGACCAATCTCAACAGGCCCGGAGACTGATCTCATCTTGTAAACTACCCTCATTAACTTTGAAGACTGATATCAACAGAGTAACAAAGCTGCATGAAATCCAAGGTCAGGGGAAAAAGCCATGATACCTATGCCATGCTGATGTATGCTGACAGCCTCCTTCTTCTGCAGCTGCGGCTCCCTGCCTCTTAGGGAACCGCGACTATGCCTGTGAAGCCGTTGCGGAGCCTGTCTGTCTCTAAACGGGCTCCATGCAGCATTGTCCCGCCTCCACAGGAAGTGGTAGACAACTTCCTTTTGAGGTGGGACAACGTGCACGGAGCCCGTCAAGAGGCAGGAAAGCTCCGCAACGGTTTTACAGGCACAGCTGCTGTTCCCTAAGAGGCAGGGAGCCGCTGCTGCATTAGAAGGGAGGCGGTGAGTTTGCCGCTGCCGAGAAGTGGACTCAGCAGCGGCAGCAACTTGCGTTTTTTTTTTTTTTGTAACAGCGGAGTGAGGCGACCCCCGCTGAATCCTGTAGCGACCCCCAGGTTGAGAACCGCTACTCTACGTCCATTGGTTATGCCGTGGCGAGATTCAGAGTCTGAAGGGATTCCGTAATCAGAGCTGTCAGCTCCTCCCTCCGGAACACCCGAATGATCTTCGCCTGATCCTCAGGTTCGGGAATCTCTCCTTCTTCCAGGTCCTCCATACCGACCTCCAAATCCAACTCGGTCTCGTCCGTCTCGTGCCATTCGTGCTGTAGGGGAAAGCTCACCCGGCCGAGCTCTCTTGAGGGGCCTCGGAGAAATGCCCTCCCAGGTCTCCCAAGTGAGGTTGCTGCATAGGGGCCGCCAGCTGCAGTGGGTCAGGCAACTTCCCCTGACATTTCAAACAGAACGCCTGGTGTATTAGCAATACAAAATCCAGACAGAAATCCCCCAACTGGGACGGAACCCACAGCAAGCCCCACACCTGAAGGACCTGCGAGACCTTCCAGAGAAGACCCTGACGGTGTAACCACTATGGCCTCACTGCCGGACGCAGCCTTCAGGGCTCGGGGCCTCCACAACCCCCGTCTGCTCCATCTGTTGCTCCACAGAGGTGGAAACTACAACACAGCCCCGACAGACCCCAGTGTCAGCGACCGTGCCCCTGCGACAGACCCCAGTGTCAGAGACCTTGCCCACTGCAGACCACACACTGCAGATGCGTTGACATCAGTTATGCCCACAACCACTGCCGTGCCCCAAGCAACGTGAATGGAAGGCAATCTACTCTCTTGTCCTGAAATCTCTTTCATTTTATTGTCTTTTCTTTCTTTTTTTTTTTAAAGGGAAAATGCAAGAAAAAGCCCCCCGAAGTACAAGATCACTGGAGCACCAGTCGAGTCCCCTCCCCCCCCCTGAAGGGACCGAGATGAAAAAACTCCCCCAAACAAAAATGAAAGGGTAAAAGAAATGAAAAGAATGGAAAAAGAACAATGAAAGGACAAGAAATAAGGGAGCTCTCTGCCCGCAGTATGGCCCTCCGGTCCGAAAGCCGTCAGCTGCAGCAACTCCTGGCACGCAGCTCAGCTAGAGGCCTAAAATAGTGCCCTGCTCATCGTGCTGAAAATGGCACCAAAACCGCCGGTCTAAAATGAAGGCAGAAACCCCTCTTAGAAGATGAAGGGTGCTTACCCGCGGTGCCGGAAACCTCGGAATCGCTCCCAGAGCTTGCATAAGGCGGTCGCATCAGCCGCGATGTCTTCCGGCCATGCCGCGGCCACCGCCGCAGTGAGAATCACTGTCCCGGCAATGAGAGGCAATATGCTGTGTCCGCTGCAACCCTCTGCCTCAGCACACGACCCGACTGAGTGCCGACACTGCCTGTGGAGCTCACCCTCGTGTAATCAAGAAGGAGAGATCCCCAGTTATTGCCCCAAAAGCAAGAAAATGAAAAGGCAGTCAAGCGAGAGGTTTGTCTTTTACATGCCTTTTTTTTTTAAAGGGCCATACACTAATAACCAAATTAATGAAATTAGATCAAATTAGATTAAATTAACAACCAAGGAAATAAAACTAGAGAAAAATTTAGGATGAAACCTAACACCCTGACTAAAATGCTCCTTATCTGTTCCTCTAGTGAGCCCAGCACCTAGGCTCACTACGTCCTCCTGCTGCATGGAGACTGGACACACTGGGGGGCTGATGGGAGAGACCAGCAGGCTATATCCAGTGATGTCACAATTTTGACATGCCCAGTTTCCAAGCTGCAGGACGAGGTTCACTACCCAGAGGTGGAGGACTAAACTGTAGGAACGATAAGTAATGTCAGATTTTTTTTTGATTTGCATATATCAGTATCTTCTTGCGTCTTATGGAATTATTAATGTCCTTAATGTTCAGTGACAAAACCTTAAGAGGACCCATGCTGCCTATAAACTAGTAATACAGAAAGCCCTTGAACAGTATAGCGGTACAGAGAGACTGATGCTGGTGTATACACTTTCCAAGTCACTATAGTTGGACAATCTATGCAGTTTCATTTGACAATATGTAGCTCTGTGCCATAATAATTTATCCTTCATCAAGAAGCATGACATACATTCATCTTAATAGATACCTATACCAAAACAATGGTGCCGTGTGCGGAGCTTCAATTGTAACAAAGCAAGCCAGAAGAAGATACACAACATTAACAGCCATGGGAAACACGGGGAGGGCATACAAACCGAAGAGCCGCATAGGTGAGCCAACAATGCTCAAGGTAGACATTGAGGAGCACTTTAGGGATTTTCAGCATCCAGTCTTAGGCTAGTAACATTTTTCCAGTGATAATCACTGCTATATAACCAGGGTACTAGACTCCCTCATGGTTGCCACTGCATTAAACAGCTAGTACAGTAAACTAACTCTAGTTTGACTTTCTAACAGGAGTTAGTCTTTATACGATATTCAAACTTAGGGATTAGTTCCAATTTATGCTCTAAAGTGTAATCCAACTACAGCAACAGTGTTATCTCCTGAGCTCATAAATGAACAAAAGATTTACCGAGCTAGACAAACAGTAAACAACGGGAATTAACTGAAAGCAGCAAGTAGTTGCTCTTGCTTAGACTAGCCTTTGCCTCGGTGAACAGGAGAGCTGACCATGGCTTACAGCACCAATTCTTATGTGTATAAAAAAAAACCCCACCAAGTTGCTGTATTAGTCTAATATCAGGGATACATTAATCCCTTCACCGGGGCTTAGGTGAGGCATACGCAATTACAGACCCAAACATACCGGGCCCCCCGAGGATCACCGACTGCAGAGTTGCAGGTAAAGTTTGAATACATGACCCTTGTATTGATTAACACATTTGAGCTTGCTCCTTCACCTCAAGGAAAGTCTTTAGTGCTTCCAGATCATGAAAAGATCTAGTCTGGTTGTGCAAAGCGACCCAGGTAAAAGAGGCCGTACCATACCTGAAGTCGCGGGCAGAGTGCCAGAAGTTGTTTTCTTCTGTCCACGGTAGATTTGGCATAATCCGGGAAAAACAAAAGTTTATTTTCTTTCAGGGACACTGTTGAACATCTCTTGGCAGCCTCCATTACTTGCACCGCTTGCTGATGCCTCAATGTTCGCAGCATGATCGGTTGTGGATGTTTGCCATGTGCGATAGGGTGCGTATGTATCCAGTGAGCTCTCTCAATTTCAAATGGTTGAGAGAATTCAAGTTTCAGCAGCTTAGGTATCATGGCCTCGAGCAAAGAGAGAATACTTGTGCCCTCGGCACCCTTGGGGACCCTGAGAATTCTTATGTTATTTCTCTGCAATTTGTTATTACTGTCTTCTAGGTCTCATTGCAACACCAAGATTTGTTTACTGTGCTTATCTACTAAGTGGAGCCGCTCTTCATGTGCGTCGAGTAAACTTTTAGCCTTATCAGATCGCAGCGTTAATGAGTTCAGACTATTTTTCAAAGATGTAACATAGTCCGCATAGTAAGCAGCAACTCAGTCACCATTCGCTCTTACCAGGTCCTTAACAGCTCTTATTTCAGTAAGCAAACCATCAGGGTGTTCACGTGTGGCCACCATTTTTTGCAGAGACAAGAGCTCCAGTTTGGATCACTTAGCACCTGTGCTCTGCGTCGTTGAGTAATCTAGCCGTAGAGGTTTAGATCCAGACATTACCAGGCCACATGTACCCCGGGAATTTGTCAGTTTGTAACAGAGGATTATCGATTAGATGCAGGGTGTTATCATAGGTCCTCCAGAGCAATGCTCTCATGCGTCCATCTTGTACCGCGGTCCGCGGCTGGCTTGGCTCCCCCCCATGTTACCCTACTTCTAATTCATTTTCATTGGCTACCCATGTCCTATCGTATCCAAAACAAAATACTCACCCTGATTCATTAAACATTCCACACAGCTATACCTCGCTATCTCTCCTCTTCCATCATTTTGCACACCCTCATCGAGTGCTCCATCTGATTCATGGTAACCATCTTCATCTCCCCTCTGCTTTGCAAGCCAGATTTGAATCCACACATCACTCCACTTTTTATTTTCTTGATCCCAGCCTTTAGAAGAGGGCGCCTGCTACTCTTCATTTGGAATCCTCTTATACCAAACTTCAAGTCCCCACTCAAAACCCTGCTATTTCAAAGAGCCTATGATTTACGCCCCACCTGACTGCCATTAACTTCCCCTAGGAAGATTTTTTTCTATCTCTATCACTAATCCAATGCCCTCCTGTTATCCATTCTGCCTAGACTTTTAGGTATGAATGTTGATGCATTTTCCATTAGTTTATTGGAGTTATTTGCTTTTCTTTAACTTGTTTTTATAAACATAAACATGCTAGGGTCAATATTCAGCTGCATCATTCAGTGTTGTTGTTTTTAAATGCCAACTGTCATGGCTAAATTAAATCTGGATTTTCACTGCTGATATCTGGATAGAGGCTGGCACTAAATATCTCTGGGATCCAGAGTGTGCCACTGAATATTTTGCTGGCTGGTGCATCTGATTAGCAGTTCACATCTAGACTATTGCAGCCTCCTTTTCGCTGGTTTTCCTCTAAATCATCTCTCCCCACTCCAATATGTTCAAAACTCAGCTGTACAGCTAATCTTTTACCAGTGTTGCTATGCCCATGTCACCCCTCTGCTCAAGTCACTTCATTGACTCCCTATTTGTTTCTGCATTCAGTTCAGACTTCTGCTGTTCTATGAGTGCCTACATTCAGCTGCTCCTCATTGCCTTTCCTCTCTTATCTCTCCCTACACCCCTCCTCAGGAACTTTGCTCTTCTGGCAGATCCCTTCTATCTGTGCCCTTCTCTTCCACTGCCAACTTCAGACTTTGATCTTTCTGCTTTGCTGCTCCTTACGCCTGGAACAAACTAGCTGAGTTGGTATGCCAGTTACCATCTGTGGCCCTTTTCAAATCCAGGCTACAAGCTCATTTCTTTGAGACTGCTTTTGGATCCTGATCCCCTTAGTCTCCTGTTCATCTCCTATGTGTTTCCTCACCATTCCCCTAGATATATCCTCGTCTTCAGTTGTGTTGTCTGTCTTGACTAGATTGCAAACTCTTATGAGTAGGGACTGTCTCTTACATGTCTCTGTACAGCACTGCATATGCCTTGTAGCACTATACAGATGATATGTGCTGGTTGTAGTAGGTGCTAACCAGACAAGTGTTCTTGAATATCGGCCCCACTCATTTTAAATAGAAACTTGCTGAATGTGTTTCGCTCATACACGTTAGATCTGTTTGGACCAAAACTAGATGATAATGGGGTCAATTTATTTATTTTATTTATTTATTTATTTAACAGTATTTCTAAACCGCCTTATCTTATTAATCAAAGTGGTATCACAGCAAACAATCGGGTAAAGTGAGAGTGTTAAACATGCAGTGAGGGTGATATTTAGTTGAGTGTGTGTTGTATTGTGTGCTAGATTGGTTTGAGCTATGTACAATGTGTGTTGTATTGTGTGCTAGAGTGGTTTGAGCTATGTACAATATGGGCTATATACAGTGATGCAAAAAACATTTTCTATACATACAGTGTTTAGGCGGTATCATGTGCTGTTGTACATTCTCTGAGGTTATGTGATGTGTCCATAGTGTTCTATGAACAGCATGGTTTTTAGCTGTTTTCTAAAGTCTTTGAGGTCTGTAGGTGCCCTCAACTCGTCCGGTAGTTTGTTCCATATTGTTGGAGCAGCCATGGAGAGTGCTCTGTCTGTTGTGTCCTTGCATGTGTGTTTGAATTCACTTGGGGTGCTGACTCGGTTGTGTGTTTGTTTTCTTCTAGGACGTGTGCTGGTGTCTGGTTGTATGAGGGTGTGCAGGCTGTTGGCTGATGTGTGCTGATTTATCTTGAATAGGTTTATGATAGTTTTGTATCTGATGCGTGCGCCGATTGGGAGCCAGTGTAAGTCCTTTAAGGTAGGTGTGATGTGTTCCTGTCTTGCAGTACCGGATATTATTCGTGCTGCAGTGTTTTGTGCCAGCTGGAGTGGTTTGAGGGCTTGTTTCGGGAGTCCAAGGTATATCGGATTGCAGAAGTCCACTAGTGGGGTTATCAGTGCTTGACAGACGGTACGAAAGTGTTCTAGGGCGAGGAGTGGTATCAGCCTCCTGATGATTCGCATTTTGTAGTAGACTTTTTGGATTGTTTTGTTGATGTGTGGCTTGAGGTTTAGTTTATTGTCCAGAGTAACTCCGAGGTATCTCACTTCTGATCTTATTGGTATAGTAGTGTTTTGTATCTTGATATTTGGCGGGTGTATGAAGCTTTGGTTCCGAGTGATGATTAAAGCTTCAGTCTTGTTGTAGTTTATTGCGAGGTTGTTGTTTTGACACCAACTCGTCATTTGGGTAAGGCAGTCTGTTATCTTAGAGAAGTCCGGGTTGTCGATTGATATCGGGGTGTATATCATGATGTCGTCTGCATATATTGTGTATTGAATGTTGTTCTCTTTCATGATGTTGCAGATTGGTTGGATGTAGATGTTAAATAGGAGTGCTGAGAGTGCGGATCCTTGAGGTACTCCTTGACGGACATTTATGGGTCGGGAGGTGTTGTGTCCCACCTTGACCTGTAGCTGTCTTTCAGTTAGGTATGAGTGGAACCATTCCAATGTGATACCGTGAATACCAGTGTTTTTTAGTCTTTCCAGGAGCGTGTAAATGGACTTTCCAGGAGCGTGTAAATGGACTTATACTGTACATTCACCAGTGGCCCAATCTTACTTTCATTGCATGCATGGACTTGTAGTTTGACTTTATTAAGAAGCAGGAAAAGAAAAGTCCATGCCTTATAGTGATGCGCATACAAAATAGTCAGTTTGTTTCTGGATCATTTCTTCCCTAATTTTCACTTTTGTGGTTTGATGCGAACATTTAGTTAATAGACATTTTTAATACCCATTATAACTTTTTAATACATTAATCAACTTTACCTGTATTCATTTGTAGGTTAATACATGTTAGATCAATTTTGTGCACACTAAGGGGTATGGTTACTAAACCGCGGTAAAGTTATCAGCAGTAAGTGCAGTGTTAAATTATCTGAAGCCATATAAGGCAGTGGGCAGGTAGGGGGCGTTCCGGCATAAAGGGAGCAATGGGCTTTTTAACGTGCGTTGAAGGGCGCCTTGGCTGTTTAACGCATGTTATCGGGACATTGCATGTTAAAGCTGACAAGGCGCCCTAAGGGCTTTAAGGCGCCTAACTTAAGGCGCTTTAAGTCAAGGCACCCTAAGGGTTTTAAGATGCCACAACCTAAGATGCCTTAAGTTAGGGCGCCATAAAGCCCTTAGGGCGCCTTAAATTAAGACGTCTTGGGTTAAGACGCCTTAGGTTAAGGTGCCCTAAGGGCTTTAAGGTGCCTTAGGTTAAGGCATCTTAGGTTAAGTCATCTTAAAGCCCTTAGGGCACCTTAACCTAAGGCACCTTAGGTAAGGTGCCCTAAGTTAAGGTGCAAAAGATAGACAGGAAGAAAATTGATGCCTTTGAATTATGGTGCTGGCGGCGAATACTGCGTATTCCATGGACTGCCCGAAGAACAAACCAGTCAGTACTAGAGGAGATCAAACCTAAGCTTTCTTAAGAAGCTCAGATGACAAGACTTTGACTTTCATACTTTGGACACATCATATGAAGAGAGAGATCATTTGAGAAAGACATCATGTTTGGCAAGATAGAAGGTCAACGCAAAAGAGGAAGGCCAGCAATGAGATGGATCAATACAATAACAGCAGCTACAGGTACCAGTCTGTCAATAATAAGCCACCTGACTGAAAACCGAACACATTTTAGGACAACTATCCAGAGGGTCACCATGAGTCGACACGGACTCGACGGCACTTAATAACAATAACAACAAGGGCAGTAAGGTGCCCTAAGGGCTGTAAGATGCTTCACGTTGACAAGCATGAACTGTAGGGCATAAAGACAGCTGTAACCCTAACACTGGATAGAGCACCAAGGAAAGTCAATGAACAAGTGATGGAAGGAAGGAGAGGTGGGAGCTGATGGACCTGCCATATCTGTGGGCATCCTATTGGCAGCCGGTAAAGTGGACAAACATTTTGGAGGAAGCTATACCAATGCACAGGGTGTTGGCAATGTAAAGTGCTTCAATGACAATGGGTGGCAGAGGATGGGACTATGTGTCCCCCAGTGGAGGCAGAGATGGTAGGATATTTGCAATAATAGGAGGACAGAGGAGTAGTGGTGCCATGCAGATCAGGCACAGGAGAGGCAAGCACGAAGAGCCGCAATGCAGGAAAGGGGTCCAGTGCAGGAGATGGGGTAGCAGCCTGCACAAGAAGACAGGACTGTACATGGTTGACAAAGCCAGATAGATGGGCGAAGGGTGGTTGGCAACTGAGATGAGGGTGTTAAGGGCTGGCAGCACAGATCTGCAGAGATGTGACAGTTACAGTCATGAAAATGATTTGAGTAGGACAGGTATATAAAAAGAGAACAAAGAGGAAGTGAACCCATGATCCCTGCCTAGAGAGTCATTGTACAAACCAGTAGGCTACACCTCCAAGGTTTTTTGCACAGCAATGGCTGGATACAGAAAGACTGCATGTCGCCGCACAAAATGTCTGCTGTGTGTGCCAGGATAGGGTAGCCCCACCAGTACCCATGATGCAATGCACATGCAGAACAGCAGTCTGCAGCTGATCACCAAATGGAGAATGCACCTCTCCAGCACCTCAGCTTGGTAAGAAGAACTGAGAGTGTGTGATACTGATATAGAGCAGCTACAGACCATGCCACTGTGCAGTTTCTGTGTTCACCCTGAGGGTGAGGATGGGCGCCTAGCATAAGGTTCGCAGTACCTGTGGTGCTAGAGATAGACTCTATTCATGTCATTGCCAGTGTGTGGTAAGTGTTCTCTGTAGTGGAGCCTAAAGTCATCCTGTGTCTATCTATATGCCCCAGTTGTATGTATTCCTGGTGTACTGGGATCAATCCACAATAGTGCATGCCCAGTGTTACAATGCGGCTGCCATGGCCACCTATCATCAGGTCAAAGGGGTATCTAGACTCGCATGAGGTTTATGTAGCAATGCCGAATATACTGCCCTCTCTGCATCAAAGTGGTTTACAGTATATGTCCCTTGTCCCCAAAGGGCCTGCAATCAATGTTTTTGTAATTGAGGCAGTGGAGGGACATGTGGCATGGCCATGAAGAATGGATGTGGGACTAGCAACCCCAATCCTGCTGGCCAAAGGCTGTCATTCAGGGTGGTTGGACCAGTAGGCCAGATCTGTACCTGTTAGTTGGGCACTGGCAGACCAGCAGTAGTGCTTGGAGTAGGCCTGGAAATCCTCAGCTGCCACCAACCAAGGTCTGACATTCACCAGCAGAGGGCACAGTCAGACTGTACCTGCTGCACCCCACCAGGTGTTCCAGCCATGCACATACTAACTGCAGACAGTCCACTAGCCAGTCCATATTGCATGTTCACAGAGGAGCTATGTGCACCCAGAGTTGGGATATACAGCACAGACACCCATCAGGAGCCTCAATGATTGGGCCCCAGAACAGGGAACACACAGATATCACTAGAGACAAATACTATATAGCAATATGTGCCATGATCACTGCTTGGTCAGAGTGAGAGTGTCCTCTCAGCATGACTTGCTGTGGCCTCCCTGTCCATGCAGGTGGTGGTCGGGCACTATGATGTCCAAGCCATTGCCCTACCCCCGATGCAGATGCATCCTGTCCAACCCACCCTGTCCGGACCATACCCGCAATATCTTGCTCCTCAGTATGCACATTTAAAGGCTAACACTGGAAACAGTGTACGCATTGTGGGCCGATTGAGGAGTCAGAATCTACAAAACAATGGATAGACATACACACACACACACACTCCTAACACACTTTCCCTCACACGCAATTCATAACATTTCTTTCACTGCATGAATTACACCTCCACTACTTTTGATTGTATTGTTGTGACACCGCCTTGATTGTAGGATAAGGCGGTATAGAAATAATGTTAAATAAATAAATAAAATAAAGATAGGTATGGTTGGGAATCCTGCCGACTACACTGGTCCCAGTCATAATGCAGGCATTGCTAAGGTGTGCAGGAGCTAGTAGTAGCACTCTGGTGATAACTGCTGCTCTATGTGCTGGAGCCAACAGCCCTGACTCTCCATGAAGCTTTGGATAGTGTAGCCTGTGTGTGGGGGTGTTTGTACCCCTCTTGGCCAATGCTTTGGGGATTGCACATGTTGGTGTTGTAGCTGCAATGTAGGGACATGCTCTGCAAGATCCACAGCTGGGACCTGAATCTGTGACCCTCTGCTCCAAGACACCCTGGCTGTGTGTACTGCACCACACTGTTGCCACGGAAGCACAAGAGTCCTTGGGGCTACCTTTGCTTTTCATCAGACAGAACTTGTCTGTTGCACTGCACACCATGCACTGGAACAGGGCATGGCCTTGGTCCGCTGCAGGTGGATGCCACTGCCCCCTCCCCACCACCATACTGACATGTCCATATGCTGTCGGTGCTGGTAGTACGCAGTCCCAAGCCATCCAATGTGCAGGTAGGCGGGTGCCTTGGGTGCGGGGTCTGGGGTGGGGAGGCATACATGGACATCCACACATCTCCCCCATCACCGCCTGCCAATGTTATGTCTCTTCCACATGGGGGAGAGATGGCTGGGGGGTGTCAGGTTGGTGATCTAGCAACTATTGGCTAGGGTGGACCTGGTAAACGTAGGTAGATTGTGTTATGCCAGCAGACTGGACAGATTAGGGCATGCAATGTGGGTACAGTGTACCCAATTTGGACTACTGGGTGTACACATGTTTCAGACAATGTGTGATCACACCCTACACTGCCTTACCAGGGGCTGTAGTAAAGGGTGTTCATTTAGCTGGGTTTATGAACAGTTTGGGACATATCCTGGGGAAGGTACATAGACCCTTGTTAGAGTGGCTCCCAGATGTGCATTGCTTGCCCCATTATAGGCATTGTGGTTCCTATGTGATGTTTGGGGTACCTGCTGCTGGGTATGCATTCCCTGGATAGAACAATCTGGAACACAGATTACTGGGCATGTTTGACCTTGGTCAGATGCTGTCTTGCTGATTTCCTGTTTCTCTGTTCCTATGTGACACCTAGGTGACAACCTAGTCCACCCTGTGCCCCAGCTGCCCCCACTGCATGTCCCACCTGCAGCCTCCTTTGCCCCATTTGTACCATCACCATAGTGCCCTTTCATACTCGGGCACTATGCTGTTGCTGCAAATGGAGCACTACTATCACTTTTCTTGGGCTGCCTGCCTGTGCTGTACATTGCTGACACTTAAATGGTCTATCTCTCCTGCAAATGTACATTTACCGACAGGTTTTCACTGGCAGTAAATTCCTGGTGTTACTGTTCCAGCATTAGTGTAGCAGGGGCTTCTCTCCACCTACTCCCCACCCATTGACCCCTTCTTTCCACCCTCCTGGACATTTACCGCTGCCGGTAACATTACCACACGTTAACATTATATTAGGTAACGTTACCGCATGTTAACGTTACATTAGGTAACATTACCACGCATTAACGTTACCAATGCTACATTACTGCAGTTTAATAAACATGCCTCTAAAGTTTTTTAATGCATGCTAAAACCAAATGCACCTCTCCCAGTGCTTTCGATAAGAATAAATCCAGACTCATGCTACACAGAGCTTTCACAATCTCACAAAACCTTTATGAATATGCTCTCCACCGTGAGGTCGGAAAATCTGTGGAGATTATAACATACTACTGCCAAAGAATACTCATTTGTTCCCATGCCCACTAAGATTTTTCATGACTAGATTTTCTTATATCTAACACCCTGCTACCCAATGTAGTAAATGCTAAGATAGAAGAAATTTTAGTGGAGGGGACATTTTTAGTGGTGGCGACAAGTCATTTTAAATAAAAACTGGATATTCAGTGCTAATACATATCCGGCCACCAGCACTGAATATCTGGAGTACCTGGATTGAGGTTTTATAATCCAGTCAGCAGTGATATTCAGCTGCTAACCAGATTGCAAAACTGCATGACCTACAGGAGACAAGCCCCAAGTTACCTTCAGGAGGTTGGAGATTGTTGGTGCTTAGGTATGTCACCTAGCCCCTGGAAAATGTAAAAGGTTCAAAGGACGTGCATCAGATGTAGTGAAGTTGGTTAGCTATTTATTTATTTTTATTGAATGGTTTTATATACCGCCTTTCAGAAAAATCAAAGCGGTTGACATAGAACAAAACTTGAACATTACATTGAAACTTATTCAAACAATTGAAATTACAATAAAAATGGTAATTTGAGGATTACAATGCTGAGTAAATGCTGATTAGGTATATAGATAGTTTAAACATATATACAGATTTAAATATTTACAAATTTCAAAAATGTTATCATCTTAACTGAGCAAGGAAAAATGTATTGTAGTTCACTAGAATTATTAGTGTAAAGAGTAAATGTGATAGATAATGTAGAGAATTGGGTATTGTAAGATAGAGTAAGAAAAAGGAAAAAGTAAGTTGTGAATTGATGAATATGTGTATACATGAGTTTAAGTGGGAAATATTTCATCTATTGGGAATGAGTCTCCAAAGTACTCTATAAATAGGTGGTTTTTAAGAACTTTTCGAAATGCTGAAAGATCTGTGATATCTCTGAGTTTATCCGGCAGAGCGTTCCATATTAAAGGAGCATTGAAGCTGAATGCCCTATTTGTTGTAGTTTTATTGAGTTTTGAAGTTGTTTGGAACAAGTAGTGTGTTCAGGTTCCTTTGTCTCACTGTTCTGGTCCTTGAATGAATTGTCAGTAGATCAGTTAGATATGATGGGGCTATATCTCTTATCAGTTTGAACGTTGTCATGATAACTTTATATTTTATCCTACTTTGTATAGGTAACCAGTGAAGTTTGTACAGTATAGGGGTTATGTGTTCAGTTGGACCTGCATTTATAAGCATTCTTGCAGCAACATGTTGTGCTACTTTTAGTTGGTGTGTAAAGCATGTTTTGGAATACCTTGAAGAATTATGTTACTAAAATCTAAGTGAGGCAGGATCAGGGCTTGAAGGACTGATCTGAAGTCCAGATTTGATAATAATGGTTTAAGATTTTTAAGATATCTTAATTTATTATATATTGTGTTTGTTGTATTCCTGATGTGTGTTGTTAGACTTAACGTTCTGTCTATGATAACGCCAAGGTATCTTATTTCATCTTTTATGGGGATGCTTATGTTTTCAATTTTTATTTCTGTTGGGGGGTAAATTTTTGATGTCTAGAAACAAATAATGCTTCTGTTTTCTTGAAGTTAATGTGTAGATTATGTTCATTTAGCCATTGCGTCATTTTAGTGAAGCATGATTTGATATTGGAGACGTCTAGGGAGTCTATGTCCATAGGGAGATAAATCATAACATCATCAGCATAAATTGCATATTTTAATTTGCACTGTTGAATGATGTGGCATATAGGTTGTAAATATATGTTAAAGAGTAGAGCTGACAATGCAGAACCTTGTGGGATTCCTTGTTTTTGCGTATAGGTTTTAGATGTATGGTTTCCTATTTTTACCTGTTGCGATCGATCAGTTAGATATGATTGGAACCATGCAAGAATAGTGCCATGTATACCAATCTGTTTTAGTCTTTCAAAAAGGATACGATGGTTAATTGAATCAAAGGCAGCCGATATATCCAAAAATATAAGTAATACTGCTTATACATGAAACAGTGGGTACTGAGCCATGTGGTGTAATGTACTGTATTCAGAATAAAAACAGAAAAATACTTGAACCAAACCTTTTCTTTGATTATAACATACAAGAAACATCTCACAAAGATAAAATAATACAGATACCAAAGCAAACCAAAGACAGAAATAGAATAATTAAATAGTAATATCTTCCAAAATAAATCAGCAATTAAGGTAAACTAGTAGAATATGTAAATTAAAAGTTTGCACTGTTTGCTGACAACAGAAACCAAGGCAGTTTTTTTTACATCCAGCTGAAGAAGTAAATTTGGTAATTAATACTTTACAATTTTTGAGAATGTTACACAAGTGCTACAAATTCTATTTGGATCCAGATACATGCCCAGTCTCAACCAAATCCTTGGTACCTTTTCCTGCTAGGAAAACAACCCAGCTTTCTTTAGTTTATTTACAGTATGGTTAGAACCTACTGTATGGCAGTTCAATTTGGTCTCTGGCAGTTGTAAACCTCAAACTTTCCCCAAGGGAACCTTGAAGTTTCAGAGTTGTCAGGAAATGCAGAATCTTTTCCTTCTGAACTCTGACCTACAGCTGGGGCATAATTAATCCTTGCTGTTTTTTAAGTCTGAGTCAAAAGCGTGTAACTCTGGAAGAGTTGAAGCCCAACTTCCAGGTTTTTTCCTCTCCCAAAGCTAGGAGAATCCTCTTGATGCTTTTTAGCCAGAAGCTGGCCAGCAACTAATTCCTCAATTCAAAAAACATCTGTAGGTTTCAATCAATCACGGATGGTTGCAGTCTGATGCAAGAGCCAACACTCCCATTGCTGACTAAAACGTTTTAAAAATTTGCTCATTGTAATCCACTTTTTGAATAGGTGTCGGAAAGGGGTGGGCCACATGGGCTCTGGCCCCACAAAAAATTGCAGTGGCAGGCAGTGAACTTCCCACAGGGATCCCATCCCCTATGGGCAGAAGAAGAAAAGCTGTGATTGCAGCAAAGACCCTTCCTGTCTGCCCGCAGTAGATTAGGGATAGAGTTAGGTCAGAACTTGGGGCAGTGCTTAGTACCCCCCTCCCAAAGAAAATGATCTTTGGCTGCCCCTGACCTTGGGGTTTACTATTAGCAGTCAGTGTGCTCAAGTTTAAAATTCCCCACGCTTATAACAAACATTCATGCCAGAATTTGTGTCCTTAAAGGCAGAAACCTCTGAAAGGGAGCATGTCTTACAGTCAATTTTAAATATACACAAGGGTTCTATTTAGTGAGGTCCTCACAGAGCAAGAGGGCAGAGGGAAGGCAGCCCTCAAAATTATCCAAAAAGTGGCCATATTCAGCTGCTGCCTGGATAAGCTAAACATTTAATTAGTTCTGCTGAATAGCTGGCCTAAAGTATGTATATAGTGCTAGTAGTGACTGCATCATATGTATATTCAGTATACATATTAGTTTAAATACCAGCCTTTAATTATTACATTAGAATATATGAACATAAGATTTGCCTTACTAGGTCATACCAATAGTCCATCAAGCCCAGTATCCGGTTTTCAACAGTGGCCAATCCAGGTCACAAGTACTGTCAGGATCCCAAAAGGTACACAGCTTCCATGCTGCTTATCCCAGGGATAAGCAGTGGATTTCCCCAGTCCACTTTAATAATAGTTTATAGACTTTTCCTCCAGGAACTTGTCCAACCTTCTTTTAAACCCAGCTATGCTAAGAGCTTTTACTACACTGTCTGGCAATTAATTCCAGAGCTTAATTATGTGTTGAGTGAAAAGATACATTGCCATAGCTAAATATCAATCCCTTAGAGCAGTAGTTCTCAATCCAATGTTCGGGACATACCTAGGCCTGGTGGATTTTTTAGGATTCCCACAATGAATATGCATGAGATAGAGCTGCATACAATGAAGGCATACATACAGATTTATCTCATGCATATTCATTGTGAGAATCCTGAAAACCTGACACGCCTAGGTGTGCCCCAAGCGCTGGGTTGAGAACCACTGCCTCAGAGTATCACAGAGCCTTGTGGTTCATCTTAGGTAAGATAGCTACTGAAGGTAAAATGAATCACCCTTCAGGTACCCTTGTCTCATATTGGACTACTGTCCTCCGTCTTGTGCTAATGTCTTCAGCTCCAGGCCTGCTGACCCTTTCACCCTGGAACTGCAAAACTGCAGTTTGAAGTATGGAATGTGCTAACATCCTGAAATCACAGAACTGACACAATGAGAGGGGCTGACCTTAACATAGTAACATAGTAACATAGTAAGTGACGGCAGATAAAGACCAGCATGGTCCATCTAGTCTGCCCAGCAAGATGGCAAGAGTAGGTGCACCTGTCGCTCTGTGCAGGCCACCCCTCTCCATGTTTTTGTTTCTGTTTAGGGGTGAACCCACCACTCCATGTAGGACACCCTTATTTGTTCAGATGCTAGATAGTTCAGAAGTTAGATGGTACTGTTTGTTTTGCTTTTATCCTGTTGCTGTAAAGGGATCCACTGTGTTTGTCCCATACCGTTTTGAATTCCATCACCGTGTTTGCCCTCACCACTTCCATCGGGAGGGCATTCCAAGCATCCACCACCCTTTCAGTGAAGAAATATTTCCTGACATTGCCTTTCAATTTACCACCTTGCAGCTTCATGTTATGCCCTCTAGTTTTACAGCTTCCCCGTCTTTGGAAGAGGTTTGTTTGTTCATCATTTCTCTTTAAGTATTTAAAGGTCTGAATCATATCTCCCCTGTCCCTCCTCTCCTCCAAAGTGTACATATTTAGGTCTTCAAGTCTCTTCTCATAAGGCTTCTGACGCAGGCTCCAAATCATTTTGGTCGCCTTTCTCTGAACAGTTTCCAGTCTTTTTACATCTCTTGCAAGATATGGCCTCCAAAACTGAACACAGTATTCCAAGTGAGGCCTCACCAGTGACCTGTACAGTGGCATAAGTACCTCTTCCTTTCTGCTGGTAATCCCTCTTTGAATGCAGCCCAACATCCTCCTGGCTTTTGCCACCGCCTTGTCGCACTGTTTTGCCACCTTGAGATCATCAGAGATAATCACACCAAGGTCTTTCTCCTGAACCGTGCATACCAACCTCTCACCCCCTATTGTGTACTTTTCCCTTGGATTTCTGCTACCCAAGTGCATGACACTGCACTTTTTCACATTAAATCGTAGTTGCCAAGCATTAGACCAGTCTTCCAGCTTTTGTAGATCTTTCCTCATGTTATCCACTCCCTCTGGGGAGTCCACTCTGTTGCAAATTTTTGTGTCATCTGCAAAAAGACAGACCTTTCCATTCAGTCCTTCAGCAATATCACTCACAAATACATTGAACAGTGCCGGGCCCAGGACCGAACCCTGAGGCACCCCGCTAATCACCTTCCTCTCATCTGAGTGAGCTCCATGTACCATCACCCTCTGTTGTCTGTCAGTCAACCAATTTCTAATCCAGTTTACTATCTTGGGACCCATCCCCAAGCTACTGAGTTTATTGACAAGCCTCCTATGAGGAACAGTATCAAAGGCTTTGCTGAAATCCAGATAGATGACATCCATTGCATGCCCCAGATCTAGTTCCTTGGTCACCCAATCAAAGAACTCAATCAGATTTGTTTGGCAAGACCGTCCTTCGGTAAAACCATGTTGCCTGGGATCTTGCAACCTGTTGGTTTTGAGAAAGTTCACTATTCGCTCTTTCAGGAGCGCCTCCATTACTTTTCCTGCCACCGAGGTAAGGCTCACAGGCCTGTAATTTGACACTTCTTCCCTGTCACCACTTTTGTGTAGAGGTACAACATTAGCCATTCTCCAGTCCTGAGGAACCACTCCTGTTTCCAAGGATCTGTTGAAGACATCCTTTAACGGTCCTGCAAGAACCTCTCTGAGCTCTTTCAGTATCCTGGGATGTATCCCATCCGGTCCCATGGCTTTGTCCACTTTCAGTTTAGCAAGTTGTTCTAACACCTCATCTTCTGTGAATGGTGTGGTATCTACTTCAGTCCTATTTTTATATTTGAGAGTCACAGCTGATCCATCTCCAGGATCTTCTTTAGTAAAAACAGAGCAGAAGTATTTGTTTAGCAATTTCGCTTTTTCAGTGTCACTTTCCACGAGTCCTTTCCCAGCACTTCTGAGTCCTGCAATTCCAACTCTGATCTTCTTCCTTTCCTGAATATACCTGAAGAAAGATTTGTTGCCACCCTTAACATCTTTAGCCATTTTTTCTTCTGCCTTTGATTTTGCTATCCTTATTACTCTTTTAGACTTTTTCAGTTGGATCCTGTATTCATTTCTGTGTTCTTCTGTTTGCAAGCTTTTGAATTTTGAAAAAGCTGTGTTTTTTGCCTTTATTTGCGCAGCCACCTCTTTGGAAAACCAAATAGGTTTCCTTCTCCTCTTGTTTTTATTTATTTTTCTTACATATTTATCTGTTGCCCCTTTTATTGCCGCCTTTAGTTTAGTCTGGAAGAACATAAGAACATAAGATAAGAACATAAGATATGCCATACTGGGTCAGACCAAGGTCCATCAAGCCCAGTATCCTGTTTCCAACAGTGGCCAATCTAGGTCATACGTACCTAGCAGTTTCCCCAAAAGACACAGGTTCCGCAATGCTTGTACTGGGTCAAGCATTGATATCCTGGGTCCCTTCTTAATAATGGTTTATGGACCTTTCCTCCAGGAACTTGTCCAAACCTTTTTTAAACCCAGCTACACTAACAGCCTTTACTACATCCCCCGGTAACAAATTCCAGAGTTTGATTACACGTTGAGTGAAAAAATATTTTCTTTTATTGTTCTTAAATAGTTTACCCTGTAGCTTCATTGCATGTCCCCTAGTCTTTCTATATTCTGATAACGTAAACAATCGATCTATGTTTACCCGTTCCACTCCGTTCATTAATTTATAGACTTCTATCATATCTCCCCTCAGCCGTCTCTTTTCCAGGTTAAAGAGCCCTAACCTTTTTAGCCTTTCTTCATAGGAGTATCCTTCCATCCCCTTTACCATTTTGGTGGCTCTACTCTGAACCTTTTCTAATAACTCTATATCCTTTTTAAGATACGGCGAACAGAATTGCACACAATATTCAAGGTGTGGTCTCACCATGGAACGATATAGAGGCATTATAATATCTTTTGTTTTATTTTCTATTCCTTTCCTTATGATACCTAGCATTCTATTTGCTCTCTTGGCCGCCGCTGCACACTAGGTCGAGGGTTTTAACATGTTATCCACAATGACACTCTTTTTCCTGGGTGGTGGTTCCTAATGTGGAATCTTGCATTGTGTAACCATAGTTTGGGTTGTTCTTCCCTAGGTGCATAACTTTGCACTTGTCCACATTAAATTTCATCTGCCATTTTGATGCCCAGTCTTCTACTTTATCAAAGATCCTCTTGCAATTTTCCACTATCCTCTTGGGTTTTAACAACTTTAAATAGTTTTGTGTCAACTGCAAATTTGATAACCTCACTCGTTATTCCACTTTCCAGGTCATTTATGAATATGTCAAAAAGCAGCGGACCAAGCACAGATCCCTGGGGTACACCACTATTCACCTTTCTCCATTGGGAAAATTGGCCATTTAGCCCTACCCTCTGCTTTCTATCTTTTAACCAGTTCTTGATCCACAGTAGTACACTGACTCTTTAGTTTTGCCAAAAGTCTCTAATGAGGGATCTTGTCAAAGGCTTTCTGAAAGTCCAGATACACTATATCAACTGACTCACCTTTGTCCACCTGTTTATTCACACTTTCAAAAAAACATAACAGATTAGTAAGACAAATAACAGATTAGTAAGACATAGCTATAAGGTTACTGAAACTGCCACCTGGGCCCCTTGGTTAAGTAAAGGGGAACAAAAAAAAAAACTAGGTGGCAGGATGTAGTTGACCAACATCAACATCTGGAGTTAATCTGCAGGAAGCAGGGTGAGCAAAAGGCGAAGGAACTGCCAGGAGGGTGAGAAGACAGGATGTCACAAGGGGAAAGAAGAGGGCAAGAGAGCAAAAGGTTAAGGAACAGATATGCTTGAAAATGGGGAACAAGAAGACGGAGAGGAAACTTGTCAACAAATCTGTTTTACAAGCCTAAAAATGAGCATAAATATAGGAGAGAAATTCTGATGGACAGACACTGGCTGACCCTCCACTGCAGTGATGCTTGTCGCTGTCTCTGGACCCTTTACACTCAAGTCAGGTGCTTTGCTTGCTATAGATGCTGTGCATTGATATTGAAATTTGTACCTTATCATTTAAATGCTAAGCTTGTGATATTACATACCTGACATTAAAATTTCTACTTTACTTCAGTGGCACAATACTTTATTTGAAAGAGGGTCCTGTACTTTACACGACAATTAACAAGAGGGTGAAAACCCACAACAATACTGGAGGGAACTAATGGGATAATTTTATATGTTGCTCTCTGTAGTGCCAGACAAAAAGCGGAAACCAAAAAACAGGCCTACACACAAAAATAATTATGCAAAACACTTTATTGGAGGACCCAACTAAAAAGTTTCGGCCTGAGGCCTTCTTCAGGGGTCTTTGTTAGCAATCACCCCAAGAACTGCTGCTAACAAAGACCCCTGAAGAAGGCCTCAGGCCGAAACGTTTTAGTTGGGTCCTCCAATAAAGTGTTTTGCATAATTATTTTTGTGTGTAGGCCTGTTTTTTGGTTTCCGCTTTTTGTCTGGTTTGCCCTTGCGGATACCTTCTTTTTTTGTGTTCTGGCTCTCTGTAGTGCCTGCATATTTTTCTCTGTGTGGAGGACTTTGCCAAATTTTCAAAGTGAAAGTATGTATGTACTTTTGTTTTGAAACGTAGCCCAGGACACCTGCTCTGTAGCATGCACTGATTTTCTGGGTTAATTTACATTCATGCAGGTGACTTTTCTGAAGCATGTGAATGAATGCAAACCCCTCACCTACCTCATCTCTGAGAATACCTCCACTCAATACCAATAAAGTAATGTAGGTAGAGGCTGCATACTGTGGTGAACAAATCTGCTCCAGAGCCCTTGAAAGTAGAGAAAACACAAACATTTACCTCCAAGCAGAAGGGAAGTGCAGGGAGCTGTGACTTTAAAGCTTCAGCTAGAGAGAAAAAAAACATGCCCAAAGCTGATGTCTGCAGGCCACGCCCAAGCTCCCTAGCAACTGAGAAAGGTAACGAGAGACAGCTGGGGGAGGAGTGGGAAGTTGCAGGGCAGCCCCACTCATTTAAGCCCCAGAGAACAGGAAGTAGGAAGCAGCAGCAGCAAAAGCAGTGGCAGCAGAAGCAGAAGGACGGAGACAGACACAGGTACAGGAAGGAAGGAATTGAGACCAGAAGCAGGCACAGCCGGGAGAGCAGCCAGGATTCTTCCAGAGAGCGCTGCAGGGAGGCCAGCCTAAGGAAAGATTCCCCTCATAGCCAGCACCACAATCTTGAACAAAGCCAGGGCTGTAGAGAGAAGACAGCTGGCTCAGGAAACAGGAGGTTTTATCCTAAGGAGACTGCTGTCTATAACCAAGGTACGGGGACTTTCCAGGAAGAGCTGGGTCCAAGAGTTTTACCTCGGGGAAGGCCGGTAAGAAAAGCTGTTAATAGAAGGGAGGTGAACCCTTTAGAAGTTTTAAACAGTTTGCTGCAAGATAAGGATCTCCAGTGCCCTGCTAACACCCCCGAGTCAAGAGGGAGGTCTCGTTGGGAAAGGCTTGTTAAGGTATTAGAAGAAATCAAGCCCACGCTGTCCCAAGTTGTTGCCAGTCAGGAAACTGCAGAGACTGACGAGGAATGCATGCAAGTAGATAATGCTGATACTGAAAGTGATTTATCAGAATGTGAAATGGATTGCTCTCTGTCTATGAGGGTAGAATGAAAGGCTATAGGTTTTAAAAGCCTGAAGAAAATCCAGGAGTTATTGTACCTGAATGTCTGCAGTAAAGAAAGCTAAGAAGGTTTGAAAGTGAAGTTGCTGCCGTGTTTTAAAAGTGTATGAAACATTCAAAAGCTGGTTTGAATGTGTCTGGAGCAACTAGCTAAGCCTGTGATAACTGAAGTAAAGAGAAAGCTTTGATATACGTGTGGTGAAGTTAAAGCCACTGTTTGTTCCTGAAGGCTGCAAAGGACTGTTAAGTGTTTTGGTGTCTAATGAAGAAAGGATTGCATTGCTGAGGAAAGCAAGTGTAATTAATGACACTGTGAAAGTTTGGATAGAAGTTATCTTTATTTTGAGGGGAGAAGTATCCACCTTATACGATGTGCTGAGCCTCTATGGAGGTTCCTTTAAACAAAGGAAGAAAATAAATTCCTGTTTTGCTTTCAAAACCCTCGGCTCAAGCATTAATTTGTTCACAACTACAACTCATTGTTCAGCAACTACAACTCCCAGAAGCCCAGGCTCTGGGAACCCATATAAAGGGACATTGATAGGTGTACTCCCCCCTATAGGCAACTGCCTAGACAGGGGTAAGAGGCGACAATACACAGACGTTTACCCACATGATTTCCTAGGAAATTCCCTTTGGAACTGATAAAAAGCTTGGTGTAAATAAACTAGATATAGTGGTACAGAAAAAACACCAGAATAATATTTTTCATAGAGGTGCTACTGCCAAGGGAGTATTCTGTGAATAATGTGGAGAGGGAAAAGATCCTCAAGTGCCAGGCAATGCAGTCAGAGACCAAGAAAATGTGACAGAAAGATACAGAAATATTTCCCACTGAATTGGGAGCCACAGGCCTGATTGAGAGGAATTTCCAATCACACCTCGATAGGTTGCCGTACATATTACATCCCATGAACTCCAGAAGGAAGCTCTCTTTGGCACGATGCTCATACTACGGCAAGTGTCAGCAGTGAATTTGAGAGGCTGAGATCATACTCCATATACACTGGCTTAGGAGTGAGGTTCATTACTATCATGGTATGTACCAAATTAATCTTATTTGGTGACATTGCCCCCCTGAGCACAATTTTAGAAAAGGCTGTTCCCATGGATAAGGCACTATTTTATCCACTGATATGCTTTTGAAAGTTACCCTTGCTATGGAGATCTTGCATGCCTTTCTTCCCAAGATGATAGAGCAGAAAGAAGGAAGATATAAAAGACTATCCTGCCCATCTGACATCTGACATTGAATATCTGGTTTTGCCCCCGACAGTTTCTGCTATCCAGTTAGCAGCAGATAGCAAAACTGCATAGAGGGGGATAGTCATTGACCTGTCCTAATTTTATGTGGTTATCTATTGAATTAGCAGACTGAAAATTACAGGATAAGTGCTGGGTCTGCCCTAGCCCTGCCTACAGACCAGTTTAGCGGGCTGAATAACAGCTATAGTGGGGTTTATGAGGGTTGCAGATCCCTTTGAACATCGGGCCCCCAGTTTCACTTTTGCCCGCAGTGGTCAGGCACTTTAGAAATGCTGACCGCCACAGGATCAATATCAGGCTGATATTTTCTAGAAATGTTTGATCGAATTTACATGGTCATGGAAACTGTAAATAAAAAACATTTTCTGCCTTTGTGGTAAATTTGACAAAAAAAGCTAATTCAGAAACTATTTTACTTAATGGAAAGATTTTTGGTGCCAAAGATCAAAAATAAGAAAACTTGACCATTTTACAGCTTTCCCAAACCAATCCTTTTTAAACACTACAGAACTGGTGATCAGTCAGTTTCTCTTGTTTAAGTTTATTGCAAATATTTTCATAAAAATGGACATCTCAGCTAATTTTGATTAAACCATTGATGTAGTAAACATTCACGGATCAATATTTAGACCCCTTCATCAGTTGTTTTTTTAATGCTGGCCATAGTAGTTAAATATAATTTCAGTTACTGTAGAAACACCTTCACATGATTATAACAACATTTATACATCTATGGGGTCATTCTGCTCTGCGAATAGCGGGGATGAACATCCAGTTTGACGTCCAGTTTTGAACGTCCAGTTTTGACGTTCAGTCCCTGCTATTTGGAATATGTGGAATATGTCCCCTCGACTTTGCTGGCAAGCCATGGAGGACATCCCAAATCAGGTGAGCAGGAGCATGGGTTTCCCCGCTGCCCAATCCTGGGCCTAGCAGGCCTTTTCGGGGGTCGGGCAGCGGGGAAAGTAGTTTTTAAATTCTGCGGCAGATCGGGGCTCTTGCATGATGTCCTAGTGCCATGGCGATGGGACGCCACAGCAGTGGGGCTCCATGCAGGAGCATAAGCAGGGTTAGGCGGGGGGGTATTCCGGACATTCAGCTGGCCTGAATTGGGGCATGTCCTGCCCATCCAGCCCGGTTGCACCCAATTCTTCTCCCGCAGGGATGTATAGCTCCTGCAGGTGCAGAATCAGATGCAAATCTGACCCTCCAGATTTTGGACGTTCGGACAGGCCAGACAGGCTCCGTTCAGAATTGGTCTCATATAGTGGAATACATGTGTCAATGCAATTTCAGAAAAACACTATTTACAGTGCAGAAATTTCTAAGGGGCTTCGCCTGGGTATACCAAACAAATAGATGTGGACTTATTTTACAATGAGAAGACACACTTATCTTTTAAGAAAACTCCCATTGGCTTTTACCCCTATTAAAGACACCCACAAATGCCAGCTTGAAGGGGCAGGTGCATAGACCAATGGAACTCTCTTCCCCGCCGCTCTCCCTAGAACCCCTGACATCCTCCAAACTACACCCATCAAAACCTTCAGATCAAGCTGACCCCTTTTATAACAAATGTATCAAGCAAACTCCCTCATATGCAACTGCAACATCAAACAGACACCCCCATAACAATCCTCCCTGCTGACCAGCACCTCCACCCCCTCTCGATGCCATCCTCAGCTCTTATTAGGGTTTTTCTTCATGTCTAGTGGGTGGAAAGCGTGATCCCCAGTTTCTTCTGCCCCATTCGAACCATTAGGGGTCGCGCTGCCAGCCTTTATTTGGCAGCTTGATCCTTAGCGATAATACCAAGTGACTACTGCTTGGGGCAAACTGGTACTATTTTGAACCCAGGTGGCAATGGGGCCGGAGTAAATGGGAGTCACTTTTGCCCCCTTGCCATTAGAAACCAGGAAGACCCCTGGTAGGAGCCGGGGGAGAGGTGGGATGGAGGGGGACTTATCTGCCAGGGGGGTTTGCAATCAGAGGTGTCTGCTCGTTGTCATAGTTGTATTCAGGTGGTATCTGGAGGATGTCAGGGAGGGAATAAGAGCCTGGAGTGGGCATCTTCTCTGCCACGAGGGTTGTCTTAGCTGCCCAGAACAGGGATTTAAAAAAGCTGCAGATGTGGACATTTGTACTTTACTACTATTAAACTGAGTTACTTTCAAACCGTTTGCAGCTGAGGGTCTGAAGGATTTGAAGAGACTGATGGTACTGCACTTGTCCCATCTGAGCCATATTGGAAATGGAATGGATAACATAATAGAATCCATATGTGCTGAACCCAGGGATCTTCGAGAAATAAAACTAGTCGATTGTTGCCTGTCTGGGAAGGCTGTGAGAATACTTGGTAAGTTCTAACATTGGTTATGCCAATTAATGTTGTCTCTTTGATAACTGTTTTATTTTTAAGCCAAACATTTTATGATATGCTTCTTGGTTCCAAATGTGTGTTTTTTTCTGATATAATTGCTTTCAGAATAACGATTTGGCCTGAGAGCATGTTTAAGGGTTGATAGCTGATTTCTGGATTAAACCTTTTGGCAGTATTGGAGACCAAGAAAGACAGGAGAAAGAACAAAAAACATCCAAAAATAAATATTCCTCTATAAATATTTTGTCATTGCAGTAAAAATCACCTACAAATATTGGGGGTAAATGCTCAGCAAAATGCTTATTTGAAATCAGAACAAGGCAGTCTTCCAACATCAGATACTCATAAAATTAACAACTAGAGCAGAATAAACTCAAAGAGGTATGTTTACTAATTGGGGCCATGGCTCCGATATCGCACGGAAGCCGCTACTGCCGATTAGTAAACATATCCCAAAGAATCTAAATATTGAACTAAAATAAATCAAATAAATTATTCTAACAAATGAAATATCCAAACTTATAGAAAGCAAACTGTATATCAGAATCCAAGGAAACAATAATAGGTTGCCAAGAACAAAATTCAAAATCATAAAGCCTCAACTTTAAAGAATAACATCTGAAAGAGCAAACCAAAGATAAAGTACAAATTCCAGTGAATCCAGCTCAAATGAAAATTTCCCAGGTTAGATCATGTCAGTAAAAATATGCTGTAATAAATAGTAAAACTGATTCCCACGAACGTAACTTGCTGCCCCCACTATTTTATGATTAAAAGACTCCCATTTGGCTTGTTTGTGCCACAAACAGAAATTTGTTCATATGTACATGCAACAAATTTATATTTAGTGTTTCCAAACCAACGGAGGTTGGAAAGAATTCCACAAAAGGTGTTGACGGATGTTTGTCAGTCTGTCTAACTGTCTTTTTGTCTGGGGCATAATAACTCTCCAAACATGTAACTGAATGAGATGAAACGTGGCATAAAAGAAAAATAGGTAAAAAGACAAATTCGGAAATGGCCCAGATTGGATTAGAGGTTCCAGAGATATAAATCCCTGTAAAAAATGATGCAAAGCTTTTCTGGGAGACAGAGTTTCAATTTTGGTAGCATAGAAACTTATATACAGTGAAACATAGCAGTCAAGAAATTGCTTCTTTCAAACTGCCTCTCCCTGATCTCTACTCTCCCAAACTGTTCCCTCCTCAACTCAAAACTACCTCCACACAACTGTCCCCACAATTCAAAACTATTCACCCAACTGCTCCACCACCCCTAAAACTGTCCCATAAGTCAGAACAAATAAGTATGTTTTTAGCTGTTGGCAAAATGCTAACAAATCATTAAGCATTCTGATCTCATGGGGCAAAGCATTCCACAAACAGAAGATGATGCACGTAAGAAAAAAGCCCTCTTCCATGTGGCCTATCTTCTGTACTCTTTTGCTACAGTCTCTTGGTAGCTTGTTTACTAAGCAGTGATAGCGGCTTCCGACCGCTATCTGATTTCGGTCAGAAGCTGCTACTGCTGCTTAGTAAACAAGCCCCTTGATCTTTGAATACATACATTATGTTGGTATTTGAGGATCTTCTTTTCCACCACACTGAGCCGTTGGAGCAGGCGAGGGCCACATGGACCTTGGCCCCACCCAAATTTTCCTTCCAGTTGCCCCCTTCTGACAGCTTCCCAGCATCTGTAAATTGCCTGCAGAATGGCAGGAGCTTGTTTTATTGCTCAGTTGCCCTGCCCATTATTAACTGGCTATGGCAATTTGCACCACATAGAAGTTGAAAGCATAGAACAAGTACTTCCTGTTTCTCATGTGATACAGGAAGTGGCTGCTCTCTGCTTTCAACTCCTGCAAGTTGTAGAGAGAGGCTAAATGGGCCCCCTGGAGAAAGGTTCAGAAATATGGAGAAAGAACACTCTGGAATTCACTGACAGCCTGACAGAATATGTGTGAAATAAACTAAGGTCATATTTTTGCAGAAACCGCTAGACAAAGAAACAGATGTTTGTGTGAGACAGAATGTTTTTTTTTTAATTTAATCTTTCTAAATTTCACACAAAAATGCAAGAAAACACCCTTACTTAAGAAATGTGAGGTGCAAGAGGAAAAGAACATAATACATCATTTTTATATTCATAGGAAATATCCAGAAGAAACAAAAATACTTGTAACCCCCACCTTTAGCCCACAACCAAGAAGGGACTCCAAAAGGAAAAGCAAATTAATCACGATTCTCTACATAAGAAATGAAACACAGCACAATACAGTCAGCATTCCCATAATCACGGATTTGAGGTGTCTACCTGCCCAACCTCTGGGGAGCCGTGCGCATTCAAAAAGGAAATTAACTGAGAAGCATACAGAAATATATATGAATTCCCTAGCAGCTTAATCAGGCATTTTCATGGGCACTTTAGGAAAACCATGCCACCCAACTGCAAGACCCTAGGTTGCAAGAGCAGAAGGTCTCTCCTATGAGACTGGGTGTCCTTAGACAAAGCAGGAAATATACGAACAAAACAGCCCTTAAAACACACATTACGCTTCCTAAAAATTAACTTAAGGAGTCATTCAATATCTGAAATTAATGCTAACATTAAAATACAAGTAGATGGAATAATCTCATCAGCTACAGAGGTTTCTAACAGTGCCATAACATTTAACACTTCCACACTTTGAGGGTCAGGAATCTCAGCTCCCATAGTGGTCTTAAGGCCAGTAGGGTGATAATATATTTTTATAAAAGGTGAGCAAGATTCAGCAAGATTCCCAATACTTCTGTCAGATAGAGTTTAAACATCTCCTTTGCTGAAACATTAGCACATTTTGGAAAATGTATCAATCTCAAATTTGAAAGCCTACTATGGTTGTCCAACTGCTTCAAATGAGTTTTAAGACAAGTAACATCTTTAATAAATGCCTCTGAATGACTATCCAGATGGTTTACTTGTAAATAAAGTTCTTCTGCAGAGGACTGTAAAGTCCCAATTCCAGTAGCATTTACTGATATCGCCAAGTTCTTCTGAATCTGTCCTTTTAGTTCTCTCACCAGTAGAATAAAGGCTTCCCCCAGCTGCTTGATCGCATCCCAAACAGTCTCAAGTGTAAAGTGCTCTGGGTGAGTTAAGTCAAAGGTAAAAGGCACATCACCCAACACCCAAGCTCGCTGCTGGTTCCACAGTTCCCTCTGGTTGCGCAACACCAAGCAAGCCTGCCGACTCTGATGGGCTTCTAACCCCAGAGAACAGAAGGAGTTGTTGGCACTCACACTGAAGCCTTCCCCCAGATGAATCTGATTCCAGAGATAGCCCCAGAAGGGGTGGAGAGGCACCAGAAGCAGAACCCGCCACCATCTCCGCATCTCTGGAGGATGGCTCAAGACCCAACTGTATCTGGGGTCACCGTAAATCAGGGGACATAAGATCCAAACTCGATGGAAAATCTGAGCTCCATGCTCCAGCATTCTCCCCACCAAGCAAACCGCTCCCAACTCCACTGGCTGCTGCTCCCGCCTGACCATGAAGTCATCCATAGGACCTGAGGAAACAGGGGTTGAAGTGAGCCGGGCTGCCTGGGGCTGCTTACCCAGCCGTCCCTTCATCTTTCTCCCCATAAGGAAATGACGGCAGAGCACTAGAAACTGTGTGCGGCCATCTAGGATGTCTCCAGAGACAGAATGTTTATGTTTGCAGAATGCTTGTCATGGCTAGAAGTGATCAATACATATGTACTCAGCTTGACCTGTAACAGCAAGGCTTGACCTGAAACATATGGGCGTAAACTATAGATACTGTATGAATTAACGAAATGCAATGCAAAGCTTGACGTAAGCAGATAAGGCAAAATTGCACGTGACAGTTTTTGCTAATACAAGAAGTGCTGCATGCAACGAATGAAGGGTGTTACAGGTGAACACTCCAGTTTGTGGATCTAATTCCTTCCTACTAAAACTTTAGCAGAACTTTATTACTGTTAAGATATAACTCTATGTGGTGTTTTAATTTCTTTTCTCACTTGCTTCCGAGTCCAGAGATAGGAACCAAGAACCAAGGAAGGATTCCTGTGCTTGTTGTGGTTAGGATTAAAACATGCAAACACAAGTGACCAGAGCCAGCAAACGATGAGCAGAGCAGCAGAGTGAAAATGGAGCTCCCACCACTCTGCAGGTGATTTACAGATGCTGGGCAGGTAGAAGAACGGGGCTGATGTTGGCAATAGGGCTGAAAGATGAATCTGATGCTGGGGATGGGAAAAGAGGGCTGATGCTGGGAGCAGATAGGAAATGGATCTGATGCTAGGTCTGGGAGAAGGGTGCTCAGAGTTATCATGGGGGCTGGGATGGGAGAAAGGGAAGATGCTAAGGGATGAGGTGCAAGAAAAAAAAGAAGTTCGGATACTGTTTGGGGGGACAAGCAAGGGTATACTGCATTGTGCAGAGGAAGCTGTAGATGGAGAAGTAGAGTGATGGATGGAGGAAAAGTAGGGTAAATAAATATTGGAGAAGGATGTTGGTGGTGGAGGCAGGGGAATGGAAGCTGGGGAAAGGGGAAAAAAGAGGCAGAAGGTGTCAAAATGAGAAACAAAGAAAGGGAATAGATCTTTGAAGTATATGAGAGAGGGTGGAAACTGGGGAAGCAAAAGAGGGAATGGGAGCCTGAATAAGGGGGTAGGCCAGGAGACAAGGGAAGGGATTTTGGACTTAGTACACACTGTTTTCAGGAATAGCTTAAAGATGACTTATTCTCAGGTACAGTAGGTATTTCCCTGTCTCTTGGAGGGCTTACAGTCTAAGTTTGCATCTAAGACAATAGAGGGTTAAGTAACTTGCTCAAGATCACAAGGAGTGACAGTAGGATTTGTACTAGGCTTCCTGATTCTCAGCCTGCTGCTCTAAACATTAGGCTACTCTTCCAGAGGGACTGGGTTACAGGGAAGGAGCTGGAGTTGGTGAGGGGACAAGAAGCAGAGATAGCTGAGGCTGGGGAGATGATGAGTATGGAAAGTAGAAATAGGGGACTAGAAAGTGGGTGAAAGATGGGGAAATAGGAGGCAGAGGAAGAAATAAGAGACATAGGTGAGAATAGGAGGATTAGGGAGGTAAGCTTAGGAAGTGGAAAGCTGGTATTGAAAGGTGGAACAAAGGACACTGAGGAATGGGAGGGGGTTGGAACAGAGAAATCTAGCTGCAGTTAGATAAAATGGCAGATGAGAGAAATGTAGAAAAAAGATGGAACAGAAGGATCATTGGCAGCGATAGATACAAGGGAGAAACTGAAGAAAACAGGGACAGTGAAGAAATATAAAATAGAAATGAGAGAATGGAAAAGGAATGAGGAGAAAATCAACAAAAGGAAGTAGCAAAGAGAGACCTGGTAAAACAAAATGATTAGACAACTAAGATAGAAAAACATTTGAGCCTGATATTCAAAAAGATTATCCAGTTAGCAGGACCTGATAAGCCCTGGTGAGGCCAATGTTCAGTGGCAGTATCTGGATAGTGCTACTGAATATTTCCTCTGAACCCTGCAGCACTATTTGGATAGTGCTGGGGCAGCCTGTGAGTAGAGCACGAGAGGAGCCGGTACTTATCTAGATAGTGGTGATTTACAGCGCCACTATCTGGATAAGTATCTACATAACTTAGGACGGGTAAAAAGCTCTCTTACGTCTAGTCAGATTGTCTATCCTGTTAGTGACTGAATTGGATAGCCATTGCAAATACCAGATATTCAACTGTAGCTGCTATCTGGATTGCTGCTAAATAACTGGTATATTTTGCCTGTAGTAGCTGGCATTTAAAAGAAACCTCTGACCACAATGGGTTGAATATAAGCCGGTTTATGTTTAATTTTTAGAGAATTAAAATTTCAGCTTTAGAACGAGGGAGTTCTTGTACGTATTTTCTTCTGTGCAGAAAAATGCATTTCTGTTTCACGTTTTTTAGTTTGTGCTGCTCACGTTCTGGTCTCGGGTTTTCCATTTCATTTTTTGTTTCAAGAAGTTTCTAATCTGTAGTCTTTTTTTTACTAGGTGATGGTTTGTGCTTTTATTCTGCAACTGCAGTGAGAGATTCTTTGAAAATGCTGCTTCTGTGTGGAAATCCATAGCAGTTTGACATGTTCTCCATTCCCGCTGGAGATGTGCTGGTATACTAGAATATTTGTAGTGCTGCATTTGCATGGGTAAGGTTAGTGGTATGAGTTCTGGGACTTTGTGCTGCTAAGGTATTGCAAGTTTCTGGCTGTTGTTTGCAAGATTTTATGCTACTTCCAGGGGCGGCCCAAGGGGGGTTGCGGAGCTATGTGTGGAGATGAATTGCTGGGCATCATGTGCATAAGGAACCTCATTTGTGTAAATATTTGCATAATGTTAACATGGGCTTTTAGTAAACATGCCTCTTAATGAGTGTCTGAATAAAGAAAGACTAACAGATTTCTACATTACTATATTGCAGTGACAACACCAGGCCCTTTAGGAAGTACTACAAATCATTTAGAACCCATAGCAAACCCACCGTATCATAACAGCACTATCAGGACTCACAAAGCACCAAACCCTACCTATCAAAAGGTGTCTTACTACATCATAGGCTAACACCTTGTAATGAAGACGTGCAGTTTATTCATAAAACAATCACTTATTTGACTTATTTAGAAAGGCAAGTTATTCTCTTAGTTACACATGAGTAGTTAGAAAAGATAACTAGAAAGCAATTAGAATAATGATAACTAAAAGCACTTAATTACAGAAGAAAAAGATAACTAGAAAGCTAATTACAGAAGAATAATACTTCACCAAAAGAGTTCTACTTCATCTCCTGTCACACTTCGATTGAATGGATCCCTGATTCAACCAGACAAGAGAGACTTCTCAATCGGGAGTTTCTCTAGGCAATGCGTCCATTCCTAGAAGAAATCCGTCTGTTTCTCTGTCTAGCTGAAAACAGGTACCCATTTTATCCAGTTGCAAGGACAATCCAGTTATTTCCTATCATGTGACATACACGTAGTATAGGGTCAGTTATCCATTAAGCACATTCAAGACACTGGTCAGGTGTTTGACAATGCTCAAGGGACACCCCCCCCCCCATGGTTTTAGAAGCTCAAAACTTCTACATTATAATTGATGAATTCTTATCCTGTCTACATTGGCTAGGAGAATTGTTTCCAAGGCTAGGTGACTTGTCCTTTTTGTCCTCTTTAATGGGTCTCCATTTGTTTGCTAGGAGAAGGACTCCTAGGTGAATTGTTCTTTTGTCCTCTCTAATGGATCTCCATTCATTTGCTAGAAGAACTACTCTTCCCTGATCTCCCAGTGTCTTTCTGTAGTTATGTAAATTGTTTCAACAGTTTCAAGTACCCCTATTTCAATGGTTTCTTTTACCCCTTACCTACTGTTGAGGCATATTCACTGCTGAGGCATATTCAATAGTGGCATAATCAATAGTCAAAATTCATCTGTACCACATTCGGTCCTTTGACTATTGATTGTACCTATAAGATACTGGTAACATTGTAGGGACCCCTCCCTGGTCTTTCAGATATCCCTCAGGCTAGATGTGTAAGCAGTTTCTCACCAGACTGCAAATACAGCTTTGGTCTCTGGTCTAGCAAGCTGGCTCATGGCTCAGAAGTTCAATTTCCTTGCAAAGTTCAATATTCCTTGCTGATCCAAATAAATCTTTAATTAGTAATACAAAAGGCAACACTGCAAATATTATACCAGTACTTCGGGGTGTGGTTATTCTAAGATGGCGACAGTGAGTTTCTGATCCAGAATGCCGAAGCGAAAGGGCAAGCCCAGGACTTTCCCTGCAGAGTCGGAGCTTGCGGTGGTGGGCCCTATGGATCGTTTTATTTATTTATTTTATTTATTTAACAGTATTTCTAGACCGTCTTATCATAAAAATCAAGGCGGTGTCACAACAAAACAATCAGAAGATGTGGAGGGGGTTCATGCAGTGATGGGGAAGTGAGGTGCGGGGGGGGGGTTCATGCAGGGAGTGCAGGGGGGGTGGTGTGCGTGTGGGGGGTGTGTTCTAGATTAGGGGGGCTATGTACAGGGTGCGCTATGATACAGCATGTTCTATAATACTAGGTACTATTCAGATAGGTCATGGGATAAATCCTGTGCCGATATACAATCTTTCGTCAGGGGGGGCGTCTTTGTTGAACAGACCTTGTTGATTAAGTGACGTGTCCATAATGTTCTATGAACAGAGCTGTCTTCAGCTGTTTGCGGAAGTCCTTGAGGTCCGTTGTCGCTCTCAGCTCGTCTGGGAGGGAGTTCCAAATGGTTGGGGCTGCCAGGGAGAGGGCTCTCTCTGTGGTGTCTTTTCGTGTTTTTCTGAAGTCCCTCGGTGTGTTGACTCTGTTGGAGGTTCCTTGTCTTCTCGGGCGGGTGCTGGTGTCTGGCTGAATGAGGGTGTGCAGGCTGTTGGCTGAAATGTGGTGTTTGATTTTGAATATGTTTATTATTGTTTTGTATTTAATGCGTGAGCTGATTGGAAGCCAGTGTAGGTCTTTGAGAACCGGGGTAATGTGGTCCTGTCTTGTTGAGCCAGAAATGATGCGTGCTGCGGTATTTTGGGCTAGTTGGAGCGGTTTGAGAGTTTGCTTTGGTAGGCCAAGGTAGATGGGGTTGCAGAAATCCATTAATGGGGTGATGAGTGCTTGGCATACCGTGCGGAAGTGTTCTGCGTCGAGGAGGGGTTTAAGCCGTCTGATGATTCTCATTCTATGGTATGCATTCTTGACCGTTTTGTTAACGTGAGACTTGAGATTTAGTTCGTTGTCCAGGGTTACTCCAAGGTATTTTACTTCGGATTTTATTGGAATGGTTGTGTCTGCTATTTTGATGTCCGGTGGGTGGATGAAGTCATGGTTGCGAGTGATTATTAGAGCCTCAGTCTTGCTGTAGTTGATTGAGAGGTTGTTGTTCGTGCACCAGTTTGTCATTTGTGTTAGGCAGTCAGTTAGTCTCTTGTAGTCTGGGTTGTCGGTAGAGATAGGTGTGTATATCATGATGTCGTCTGCGTAGATGGTGTATTGAATGTTGTTCGCTTTCATGATGTCGCATATCGGTTGGATGTATATGTTGAACAGGAGTGCCGAGAGGGCGGATCCTTGAGGTACTCCTTGGCGGATTTTTATGGGTTGAGAGGTGTTGTGGCCTATCTTGACTTGCAGCTGCCTGTCGGTGAGGTAGGATTGGAACCATTTTAACGTGGTACCATGAAGTCCAATTTCCTTTAGTCTTTCCAGGAGGGTTAGGTGGTCAACCGTGTCGAAAGCGGAGGAGATGTCGACGAAGATCATTAGGATGCCTTTAGTGTTGTTGTCTATGACTCTGAGGATGTTGTCTATGAGGTAGATCAGCAGTGTTTCAACTCCATGTTGGGGGCGGAAGCCGTGCTGGTTGTCGTCTAGAGGAGCGTGGTCGTCGATATGTTCCTGTAGTTGTTGTTGCACTGCTTTTTCTATGATTTTTGCCAGAAAAGGTATGCTGGATATTGGTCTGTATGCTGCAGGGTCTTTCTTGTCGAGGGTGGTTTTCTTAGGTATTGGGCGTACTGTAGCCAGTTTGAGTTGAGCTGGCAGGAGACCCTGGGTGAGTGAGTTGAGGACAATGTCGTGTATGATGTGGATGAAGCTCGATTTGGTGGCCTTTATCCATGATACTGGGCAAGGGTCCGTGGGGGCGGTGCTTGTTCTGATTGCTGAGATGATGTGGGAGAGCTGTTCTGTTGAGGGCAGGTAGAAAGTGTCCCATGTCTTGGGGTGAGAATCAGGCTGGGTAGCAGAGCTGGTTGCAGTTGGTTCTGTGGAGTGAAATTTGTCTTTGATGTGATCAGCAAATTTTTGCGGGTCTATTTGTATTTCCTCTTCTGTTTTCTGTTCCTTTGTGAGGATTTTCACTATGTCGAAGAGCTCTCTGGGTTTGTTTATGGAGGTGTTTATCATGTTTGTATGGTATTCTTTCTTGGATTGGTTGATGTGTTCGGTGTATAGTCTTTGGTTTGTTAGGTATATCTGCTGGTTTTCTGTTGTCTTGGATTTTCTCCATCTCCGTTCGATCTTTCTGAGTTCTCTTTTCTCTTGTCTTATGGTCGAGGAGTACCAGGGTTTGTGATGTCTCTTGTTGTTGCAGTGTTCCTTTGGTCTGGTAGCAGTAGCTGTGGCGGCGTTGGATAGTGTGTTGTTCCAGTTGATTATTTGAGTCTCCAGGTTGTCTGCTTCTGTTGACAGTTGATTTAACGTGTCCAGCAGGAAGGTGTCTCTGTCGAATTTCTTGAATCGCCTTCGTATGTGGGAATTGTTGGTTTGTTCGTTGTGATTGTCTTTTTGAAGTTGCAGTGTGATCTTGATTGTGTGGTGATCAGACCAGGGGACTGGGGTGATGGAAGGTGTTGAGATTAGTCCTCTTGAAGTGAGGGAGTTGGTTGCGAATATGAGGTCAGGTTTTGTTCAACTTACCGACGACCAGCGAAGGGAGGTTAGAGTGGACTTGGCAGCGTCAGCGGAGGTTTGGCGTCTGCCACCCTAGAATTGTCTCTCTCCCACGAAGAACGCACTCCTCCTGTTCCAACTGGTATTTTGAGTCTTCCTCGGGCGTCTGGCTCGTGTCTTCTGCCCGAAGAGGCGGGGGCTGCGGAGTCTGTGCAGGGAGCGCTTGAGGTTTCTCTTGAAAGCCAACTGCCGGGTTCGGTGGTTAGAACCTCAGTAGGAGTGGACCGGATTGAGGCTGGTGCTGGGAGCCTTGAAGTGGTTGCGCATTCCTCTGGAGAAGTTGACCCTGTATTGCCTTTGGTTTTTAGTTTATCTTGCCCTTCTATCATTACCCTGGAAAGCATCTGGGAGGCGATTACTCAGCTTTCGACTGTGGTGAATCAGCAGCTTGCCGTATCCTCTGTGAAGATTACCTCCGCTGAAGAGAAGGTGCTCTGTTTAGCTAATGCGGTGGGGCTAGCTAGTAACAGAATGGATTCTTTGGATCAGAAACTTTCACAAGTTTCTGATTTGACGTTCTCTTTAATGAAAGATAATATTGCTTTTAAAATGAAGTCAGAGACTTTGGAAAATGCCACCCGGGCAGCCAATGTGCGTTTATTAAATTTTCCTGTAATTCCACGGGTAGCTCCTTTGGATCTGTTTAAGGAATATCTGCAAGATTCTTTGTCTGTACCCTCAGAACTGATTCCACTGATTGTGAAAGCTTATTATATTCCTACTGGGAAGAAAGAGGGGAATGCGGTTATGGGTCAGTTAGAATTGGATTCCCTTGATGTCTCTGCTTTACTTCAGTCTCCTAAAGTAGATGAAATATCTGTTTCAATGTTGCTAGTTACGTTTGCTATTTCCTCTGATCGAGAGTGGTTACTTAAACTTTTTTATAAAAAAAGGGCGAGTTTGTTTTTTGGTAAGACGATATCTTTCTTCCCCGATGTTTCAAGAGAAACGCAGAAGCTGCGTAAAGCTTTTTTGTTATTACGCACTGGGGTGCTTCAGATGGGGGGTTCCTTTATATTAAGGTTTCCATGTAGATGTATTATATTGTATCATTCTCAGAAGTTTGTTTTTTTTCAACCTAGTGAATTATCCTCTTTTATCACTTCTTGTGCTGTAACATATTCGCCCGCTTAATATTTCTGTCCTGTTCTAATGTGAAGTGGGGTCGTCGGTTCCTGAAGCTACCTTATTTATTTATTTATTTACATTCTCCTATATACCATGCTATTCTGCATCAGTGCGGTTTACATTGAACAAACTGAAATTACATTGAACAGGGCATTATAACTTGGAGATAACTATTTTACAGGGAACGTGGGCTATGGAGTGTTAAGTGGCTTGCCCAAGACCACAAGGAGCACCTGTGGGACTAGAAACCCCAGTCCTTCCGGCCCAAGGTTGCTGTCTTCTAGTGGGATTTGAACCCCCGACCTTCCGGCCTTGCCCCAACCACTAGGCCACTCCTCCACTCCACCTTATTGCCTATAAATATTTCCTTTGTGTATCGGGGGTTCTCCTTCCCCCAATTGTATTCTTATTAACCCACCCCCTTGAATGTGGACTAACGATGTAATTGTATTGTGATAATGAATTTTGTTACAGTTTTCTTCTAATTATTTCCTTACAAATTGCATCATTTCTGTACAAGTGTGTTTTGCTTGTTATATCTTTAAAATGATAAATATAAAATAAACCAGTACTTCTCAAAGAATACCAATATATCTCCTACTGGGGAAAGAGAACAAGTGGGACTGTCAAATAGAAACAATATGAACAGAATACCTCAGCTCGGTTACACATGCAGAACATAGACCATCACCACACAAAGAACAAGGGATCACAATTTAGAAATAGGAAGATGATAATTAAACTGGGAACCCCAAAAGCCAAACATGAAATGTACAACACTGGAGAAATAAAGCTATAAATTAATTTCCACTTGCACTAAACAAAAACGCAAAGATGTTAGCAATACACACTTCCCAGACCTGACATATTCCAGTTAATAAATTCAAAATAAAAAGTATTTTTCTACCTTCTGTTTGCGATTTTATTTTTTAGCTGCAATTTCTCTGGTCACTTTCTTCTTGTTTCTTCATGTCTTCTGTGAGCTATCCATTTGTCCTTTCTTCTCTTTTAGTTTTTTTCCATTCTCTCTCTATATCTGCTTTAACAAACTGATCTTTTCCCCTTTTGCTCTTTCCCCCTTTTCTTTCTTTATTCCTTTATCATCCACTCAAATTTCACCCTTCCATTCTCAATCCCCAACTTACTCTCCCAATACCCAGCCCATCGTAAACTTTTCTTCCACACAAAATATCTTTTCCCCTCTCCATTCTCATTCCGTATCCTCAACCCTTTCTAGGCCTTCCCCAAAATCAGCTCCCTTATAGCTCTAGATCCACCCAACATCCACTTCCTTCTAGTCCAGGGGTGGGCAATTCCGGTCCTGGAGGGCCGCAGACCAGTTAGGTTTTCATAATGTCCCTAATGAATATTCATGAGATCTACTTGCATCCACTGCCTTCCATTGTATGGAAATAGATCCATGAATATTCATTAGGGACATCATGAAAATCTGACTGGTCTGCGGCCCTCCAGGACCAGAATTGCCCACCCCTGTTCTAGTCCCAATCTCCCAAGCCCCCACATCAGCCCATTTCCAGCCCTATTCCAACTCCCCTCAGCCCGCTTCCAGTCCTATTCCAGCCCCCATCAGCCCATTTCCAGTCCTATTCCCCCATTAGCCATTTCCAGTCCCATTCCAGCCCATCACCCATTTGCAGTCCAAGCTCCCCCATCAGCCCATTTCCAGTCCTAGCTCCCCATATGCTCTTTTCCAGTTCCAATCCTAGCCCCCTCGACAGCTCATTTCTAGTCCTATTCCAGCCCCCATCAGCCCATTTCCACTCCAAGCTCCCCCATCAGCCAATTTCCAGCCCCCTCATCAGCCCATTTCCAGTCCTAGCCCCCCATCACAGCCCATTTTTCCAGTCCATGTTTCCCCCACATCACAGCCTATTTCCAGTTCTAGCCCCCTCAACCATTACAGCCCATTTGCAGTCCTAACCCCCCATCACAATCCATTTCCAATCCAAGTTCCCCCATCACAGCCCATCCATTCCTAGCCCCCCATCACAGCCCATTTGCAGTCCTAGCTCTCCATCACATCCCATTTCCAGCCCCACTTCCCTCTCCCTCGATTACAGCTCATCCAGTCCTCGCCCCCCCCCCTCGAAGAGCCCCGCAGCCGTCTAAAAGGCTGCAGAGGGAGCCGGGGAAGTCAGCACGAGGCCCCGGCTCCCCCTGCACAGCCACCAGCGTGAGGAGTCTTTTCCCTCACGCTGGCGGCTGTATCTGTGAAGCCTCGAATGCTGGGAAAGGTTAAAGGCATTAACCTTTCCCAGCATTCGCAGCTTCACAAATACAGCCGCCAGCGTGAGGGAAAGGACTCCTCACGCTGGCGGCTGAGCCGAGGGAACCGGGGCCTCACGCGGGCTTCCCCGGCTCCCTCTGCAGCTGTCCATTGTGGGAGAATGGAGTTTGCACAGGGCCCCCTGAAGCGCGGGGCCCTGTGCGAACAACATTCTCGCACAATGGACGGCCGGCCCTGGCTACTTCTCAGAGTATCTGGAAATGAAGGGAGTTTGTGTTGCTGTCACTGATGTGACAAGGACATTTGAATACAATATTTCTGTATGTTGAGTTGTAAAGTGAAACATTCTACTTCTGCTCTATACTCACTGCTGGGGGAGTTTTATTGATAGATCTGCAAATGTCCAATGTGTCCGATATTCAAAGAGATTAACACGGTTAATAGACCCTCTAACCGTGTTAATCCCCTTTTCTGAGATATTCAGTTGTACTAACTGCTGAATATCTGTGGGTGCCACTGCTGCATGCCTCAATGCTATCGGCTAGTATAGGGGCATCCCATGAGCAAAACCCGATGATAACCAGGAAATGGTGATATTGAGTCAGGTGCAGCAAAGGCTGGCCTAACTTTCACCACTGAAGCTAACCAGGCAGCAGCTGAATATCGTCATTGCCCGGTTAGCTTCATCGCTATCTGAACAACTTGGATATTCAATGCTGGGACTCAGATATAGCCCTTGTATTGAATATCTACATTGGACACCTTACAGCAGAATCAGGAGGTCAAACATGGCAAATACCCTTGCCATTCCCTCTCTGGCTAGTAAATCCTCCCAGTACACTAGGAATAGAGCCTTCACCTTATTTGCACCTCTGCTCTGGATCTCCCTGCCTGCTCCAATCCGGCTTATCACTGACCTGTCCACCTTTAGAAAGGCAATAAAAACACATCTCTTCCAGCTATACCTTGTCCACATAACATAGCCCACTACTACCTCACCTACTTCCATTCCTGAGAACACTATCCCCTTGCTGATTGTAAATAGTTACTGCTATAGTAGTCTTTAATCCTATGATCACACTGCCATGTACTCTACTGTTGTATTGTTCTAATTGTTAAACTCTGTTACTGTTCATTGTAAACCTGTTCTATGTACTGAGTTGTTCCACTGTAAACCGCACTGATTTAAAATAGCGTGGTGTATAAAACAAAATAAAATAAATAAATAAATAATGTTCAGCGGCGGATAACCACTTTAGCAATGCTAGCTGCTGCCGCTGAATATCAGGCCCTATAAGATTTACATAAAATCAACTAAGTATAAATTAGGGTGAGAGCTGGGGACAGAGTTTAGGCTCCCCCTCTAAAAGGTGTTCCGCTGCCACTATCTCCACACTTAGTACAGAGTAGCCGCGTGGTATGTACACTGCTATTAGTAATGCCAAGCTTGTGCTTTTCTACGTTATCATAATGTCTAGATGATTGGAATTAGGCGTTTTTTATGGGAATGGGACTGCCCCACATGATCACAGCTTAATCATTCTCCAGAGTTCTGTCAGCAATGAGTGGATCCAGGTGGATTCCTGATAGAGCATCGTTATAATATTTGTTCTCTGTACTCAGGCATAATGTCTCCAATTACCATCCCCTAGACATATCCTAATCCCCAGTTGTTGCGTTGTCTGTCTTGACTAGATTGTAAGCTCTGATGAGCAGGGACCATCTTTTTCATGTCTCTATAGTGCTGCGTATGCCTTGTAGAACTATACAAATGATTAGTAGTAATAGTAGTAGTAGTAGCAGTGGTGTACTGTGGGAGGGGTGGTGGGTACGGTACATCCAGGGTGCCAACCAGGAGGGGTGCAACTCTGCCAAGCCCACACGTCGGAGGCAGCATGGCAAACTTACCTTAAAGCTGTGTGGGAGGGGGCACCCCAGGTGCTGGGAACGCCACTGAGTAGTGGTAATATTGATTTTATCCATACTATGACAGAAAGGACCCTCACTCCTATGCCAGGATATATTGGAGATTATCTGAGTTTCACAGATTTACTGCAAATATTTGCATCAACACTTACACTTCCAATGAGAGCCTCCTTCTGGAGTATGTAAGGTTTAATATACAAGGTTTAAGATGTGTTTAGAAATTCTTTTTAATCAGGCCAGTGGCACCCAATACAGTTGGGATAATTTCTGTATCTTTCTGCTATATTTTCTTGCCCTCTGATTTCATTGATTGGTACCAGGGGTCATACTCTTTTACCCTGAGCAATGTGCGGCCAGAGTGATTTTTTTCTTTATTTTATACTTAAATTGTAATGGTCACCTTACTAAGATTTAGTATATATTTTAGACAATGGGGTTATTACATGAAAGTCCTCAGTAACAATTGGTGAGAGTAATATATTCTCACCCCTTTAGAGATGCACAGCAAGTCACCAGCATTACTACTGAATTGTAAGATGTTTCCTCTGTCAACCCAGTGAAGTTTATGTGGTATTCCTGGTTTGATTTAGGATGGCAAGTACAGGTATTTTCAGACAAGCCAGCTATCCAGTGAAAAGATTATAGATATAAAACACAAACTAAGCAAAAGCAAGTGGGATATGGTAACATTGTGAGAGTTTGAGCCCTAGGATTCTAGTACACCTCCAAACAACAAAATCCTCAGCTCAGAGGCAATACATACTGCATTAGGACACAAAGTCTGTCTTCCCCAGCAGGCTGACAATACAGTTTCAAAGACATAAAGCAGCTTATACTCTAAGACAAAAACTCTGGGGAGTGTTTACTAAACGGCAGTAGCGGACTCCGTGCGATATCGGTACTGCCGTATAGTAAACACACCAACCCCCTCCCCCGTCTCTCAGTAAGTCAGTTCAAAAGCAAAAAAAAGTTATTTAAGTCTTCTCTGACAACAAGGAAAAATCATGCTGCCTTGTAAGCAGGTAGGCATCAAACCTCCTCTTAGGAAACAACGAGTGTGACATACCCTGAGTAGTAGGGTGTAATCTCGAAGCTGCCCTTCCTGCTCTGGACCTCTCTGCTTTGCCTAAATCAGAGGGTCTTATACTTCTTGGTTGGATTCCCACTTCCTGTTTCTGTGAAGGTGACTAGGTGAGGGAATGTGGTTAAGGTGACCTAGAGTTCTCCTATAAATTCCCTCATATGGAGTTGATGCAGTAATTTATGAAAATAAAAACATTAGCCTTGTGTCATATGTTCAAAGAATTTGTGACACTATGGGGTATGTTTACTAAACTGCGTTAAACGTGAATAACGCGCGTTGTACGACTTTAACGATCGTTAGCGCGCTATAGCGCGCGCTGTAGCGCATTAACGATCGTTAAAGTCGTACAATGCACGGTATCACGCGCTAACGCGCGTGATGCTCCGTGGCGCGGTAAAACAACGCAGAAGGCGGAGAGAGGGCGGAGAGAAGGGGTCAATGGGCGGAGAGTGGGCGGGGAGAGGCTAACGCGCTGAATTTCAGAGCTGAATTCCAACGCGAATGAAAACCTGCCGTTAAAGGCATATTAAAGGGGAGAGAAACCATTTAAATGTCAGAAATGTACAGCCTAGGCAGGGAAAACAAAAAAAGGTGATAAGTGTGATACATGTGCACGGAACAAAAGGGCATAGAAACACTGAAAATGACCCCAACAAACTGGAAAAAAACAGCAACCAAGCTGACCAATGGTAGTATCAATGAGAAACATCAACCCCCCCCCCCCGAGTAAGCTCCATTGAACAGATATTTATGTGTTCCCTTATTTTAGTTATGTATGTATAATGCGCAGAGGGGCCCATACCCCATCCCCATACAAGGTGCATGGGCCCACAGTGAAATAGCACTGCCCAGGGACATCCCCACCATCGGACAGGGTTCCTATGGCTTGCACATGTCCCGCAACATCAGGGCGGGCATGTCGGAACGGGCAACCGGTCAGATACTGGAGAAGGGGATACAGAGGGCTGCAGCTGGGCCACAGTGGGGACTAGGGTGATGCCTAGCTGGCCCATAGGAATGCCAAAACAGTAGAGCAGTCAGACAGCAACTGCTGAGGGCCCAACATGTGCAAGGTGTGCTTCCCACAGTGTCACAGGGAATAGTACCCAGCAGGTACCCCCAATGGCACGGAACAGTGGCAGGCGGTGCTGGGGGAAAGCATGGGCAGCTATGCGGGCACCCCCACCCCAGAACACGCACCATAGGCAGCCGCCTACCTGCACACTGGATGGCTTGAGACCACATACCACCAGCACCACCAGCAGAAGGGCATGTCAGCACGGTGGCTGAGGGATACTGGTGGTGGAGGGGGCAGTGGCAGCTGCCCAGAGCAGACCGTGGCCTAGCCCCCCTCATGTGGGTGTAGTGCACTCCAACAGACAGGCCCTGGCTGACCAACAGTCATGGTACCACCAGGGAACGCACCATCTCTGTGAGAACATGGTGGTGCAGTGCACAGAACCAGTGTACTCAGAAGCAGAGGGTCACAGGTTCAAGTCCCAGCTGTGGTGTTCACCAAACCAGTCCTCATATTTTACCCACTACTATAACGGGCTAATAAAGACAGAACCGGTCTTGCAGATGACGTAAACATGCCCAACACACCCACATTTTACCCTACATAGCACAGACACCATAAACATGCACGTTACCAAGAGCAGAGCCTCCCAAATGCAGTCCTGGAGGGCCACACACCATTCAGGTTCCATGCTGCCTCTAATAAAGATGCCTGTGCTGCATATCTATGCACCACCCCCATGGTATGCAGATGTAGCTCATGCATATTGTGATAAGGAAGCTTATCATAGCTCAGGTAGGAGCTATAGAAAAGATGATGTGACTCTGAACAAGCAACCTGTCAGTTCTGGTAGAAGCAAGAAAACAGAGTTTTCACATAAAAGACTACCAGTCCCAGAATGCACCAGGTTTCCAGCAGCCATGAGAGGGGCTGAAGTGAGAAAATGTGTGTGCAATCAAGAGAGCTATGAGGTAATCCCTAAGCACTCATCTCAAAGGGCAGGGCCTGATTCAAGACAGCTGCGCTGTGTTAGGGAGCAGCACACATTAGGACAGAATAAGAATAGAGCTTATTCTTCAGATAACAGTTACTACAAGCTCCAGCCCAGCTTCAGGGAGAGCTTCAGCTACAGAGGGAGAAAGAGATACAGAGACAGCAACGGCTACAAGCACCAGTATCACCTGGAGAAACAGAAGTCAAGCCAAGCAGATAGAGAGAGAAGGAAACTCTCTGGAAGGAAGAGAAGAAAGGCCATTGGAAGGTCTGGGAGATTCCAAGGCAGTACTCATACTGGGAGGTATTCCAAAAGCCAGCAGAGTCCATTGGACTGGATTCAGCCAGAGGAATGGAGTGGCAGAGATAGGAATCACCAGTGGCTACCTGGAAGAGAGAAGACTGCATGTGGAAGGGGCTTTCAGACCAAGGCCAGAAGGTATGTGAGAGGAGATCCAGTGTCCAGGGATCAAGATTGGAAGGCTGGACATCAGAATTGGTTACAGATTGGCCAGGCTATACAGAGAGGAATAATGATAGCAGGAGAGGCTCAGGTATGAACACTGATCCAGACCCTATCTATAATAGAGAATGGCAGCAAGGGAATGAGCATTCTCATGATAGTGCCTTAATGAAAGACTCGTCTGTGCCAATGTATGATAATGACCCTATGCTGATTGATACAGCAGATGAAAGTACAGTTTATATGGACTGTTCTCTATCTAAATGCTATTGCTAGCTTTCTCTGAGCAAACACATCAGCCATCACAAAGAAACCTAACTTTGTTCTTTATTTCCACTGCAAACAGCTCTTAAAGCAGGATTTGGGCTCACACAGTAGCAGCCAGCCAGCTAAAGGCTTTCAGCTGGTCCATTGATAGTAATTAGGGCTGCACCTGATTGTGTGTGTGAGCAAGGGAGAATCACTGCTGAGATCGGCGTGGAAAATAAGCAGAAGTTAACCTAACCAGCAAAGTTTATTCTTTACTTTGTGCCTTTGTATTTGGTAATTATTTGCTAAGAAAACATTAGCTAATTGCCTGACAAGCTGAAGGTTGTTTTCTGGTTTACTTTGTGATTTTTTTGTTATCCATTTTAAAACACTGCAAGCAAGTAACCTCATTTATAGTGCTATCAAGCATACATGTGCTGGGTGAATTAAACCCCATCAATAAAAGAAGTATTTTATTGATCTTACCACTTGGTTTCACAACTCAAATTATTGTCATCAGCTGTGTTTGGGAGTGAATGAACTACAATACCCACAATACCTTGCAAGAATCATATGAATATATGCATCGTCAAGATTGTGTAAGTTCTCACCCTAGGCAGCCGTCTGACAATATTCATGAGGGACAGCATGAAAACCCCCGAACAGTGTTTGGCACACCAGGACTGGAGTTGGGAACCTCTGCCGTAAAGCAGCAGCCAACAGGGGCAAACACACCCACACCCACACCCATAGGCCCCATTGGCCAATGCCCCCTGGAGAGGCAGGACATTGGGCCTTGCGTGCATCTCCCAATACTAGCACTTGCATACCTTAGCAATGCAACCCTACACCTGGGTATACGGTTCACAGCTCTCAAACGTTTGCTATGAGTACTGGCAGATAGAAATTCTTACGTTAAGCACAGTTTGCTGATTGAGCTCCATCATAACAATCATTCTGATGTCTGCGGTGTGTGCGTCAGGTCTGGTCTCTGACAGTGTTTACCACCCTGGGGAGTGATCCCCAACAGTATTGCATACCATAGCCATGCCTGCACTGTGCCCAGGACTTGTGTGGTGGCCTGGGCTGCCCCACACCTCTATAGTTGCACAATGCTGGCATAGGTGTCGGAGTGTGTGTCTGTCTATACAGTGTGTGGTGGCTTCCAACACCCTCCACAGCCCACACTGCTAGCACTGTTGCCAGTATTGGCCTGCCGATGTGCATAATGAGGAGCAAGGTACCGTGGGAATAGCGTAGATAGGGTGGCCTGGCCCGTCCGCATCTGCACAGGGCATAGGGCAATGGCCAGACATTGTAGTGCCCGGTACCACCTGCACGGACAGGGTGGCCATAGCATGTCCTGCTGGGAGGTCGCTCTCACCCTGACTGAGCAGTGACCATGGCATGGGTAGGTTCCACCATAGTGCTATATAGTATTTGTCTTATGTGATATTGGTGGGTTTACTTTTGGGGTCCAATCACTGACTTATCTGCTTAGTGTGTATGCTGATATCCCCGTTCTGGGTACATGTATCTCCTCCAGGACCATGCACTATGGACTAGCTGGCGGACTGTCTGCGGCTGGTATGTGTCTTGCTGGAACACCGTGCAGGGTGCAGCGGCTGGAGGCTTGCTGCTGGAGAATGTCAGATAATGGTGGGGGGCAGCTGAGCATTTCCAGACCTGCCGTCTGTCTGCTCATTGCCTGCCCTGTAGGGTGATGGTCCCCTCTACTGCCACCATTGCAGGGGGTTGAAGGTGGATCTGTGGGCGGGAGATCCTGTCCCCCACCCTGAGCTCTAGAGGTTGCGTTGGGTGGTGGTATGTAATCTCCCTGGTAACCACAGCTGAATGTGGGGGTGGGGCCGTGCAGTCCTCCTGTAGCCAGCCATGTGTTTATTAGCAGCTCTGGCCCACTGGTTACTTCACTGCCCATAGAGCCAGTGGTCATAGGTTCACAACCCACAGTGGGGTTCATTGATAGGGCTGTCTTAGGCATTGTCTATGTTTGCTATATATTAGTGCTGCCAGCAGAGCCACCCTCAGGGTACTGTCACCTAAGGGTAGCTCAAGAAGCGCCCTATTGAGTGCCTTATATGGTGCCCTATAGGTCGCGACTTACGTGGCGCCCTATGGGGCGCACATTACACTTTGCCCTTTATTATATGCATTATATGCCATTTGGATGGAATATTTAGGCGCTCCCTATAGGACGAACCTTACACTTTGCCTTATAGGGAGCGCCTACATATTTCTGTCAACTGGTATATAATATATAATATATACTACATAATTTATAATACCATGTCAGAGCGAACGTCACTGTTGGCACATATTTCATAGGAGGGGTACTCTTTTCCTGACATATGCAAACTGTAACCCGCCTGCAAACTGCGGATTAAAATATTATAGTCAGCTTTCAAAGGGTTACATGGGATGCCTCAGCCAGCCTTGCTCATTAGGCACACTGGGGATTTGAACCCATGACTCTTGTACCATCAGTCTGTGTAGTAACCATTGTGCTACAGCTCTGTTTCTGATTTTGGTTGTCTGCGTGCTGTCTTACGCTTGCGCGTAGCAGCACGCGCGCTGTAACGATCGTTGCTGCGCCGCGCATAATACCGCGCGCAACTGCGCGTTATCAGTTAGGATGTCCCGCCCATGTCCTTTTTTGGCTTTCCTTCCACTAACACGGCTCCTAACGCGAATTGCACTAACGCAGTTTAGTAAACATAGCCCTATGGCACAAAATGTGCGTATTTCACTTATGACAGGATGTCCCAAACCTGTCCTGGGGACCCTGAAGGCAGTGTAGTTTTCAGGATTTCTCAATGAATAGAAAAGAGATAAACTTGTATATACTGGGGAGCATATTCAGAAGGGTTTAGCTGGTAAGTAGGACAGTAGCAATCTTGATATTCAGTGGATATCACCACAGACTACAGAGATGCCTGATTAAACCCAGGGCAGTTTGTGGGTAGGGCGGGGTGGTCCCAGCAACTATCTGGTTAGCGGCAATATTCAGCAACTAACCAATAGCTAGAATGCATAAAGTTAGAATAGGGCAATGGTGGGAAGAGTGCTGCACGAGCCAACCAACGGGTTGACAACGGCATGTGCGGGGGTTTAAAAGGTTGCAGGAAATGGATGAACCAAATCCTGAGGAGCACAGGAAGGAGATGAGCAATGTTCCAGATCCAAACTTGAATAAAGACAGCAAGAGTTCAGAGAATGAGGCAAAAAAATCAGCAACAGTGGGAATCTGTGATTTACCTCAGTGTCGGATTGGAAACAAGAAAGTAGACGATATGCGATTCATGATTACCTGCACTAATTGGTACTGGAGGGACCCTATATGGACAATGTCAGTGGTCAGTTGAGCAATCCTGTTGTAGTGATATTAATACGTGAAAAATAGTGTCTGTTCTGTAAGAAATAAATCACTTCAACCGCAAAAAAAAAAAAAAAAAAAAAAAAAAAAGAATAGGGCAATGGTTGTCCTAACATTATGCAGTTTATGCTATCCAGTTAGTGGCTGAATATTGTCATAACTGGATAGCAACAGCATTGTCTGGAGAAACTGTACATTCAGCTTTGGCTACCAGATAAGCTCCAGCACTGAATATCATGTTTAAATGAAAGCAGCAGCGTCCAGAAACTTTACACGGACTGACCACTGCTACTGAATATAGGCCCCACTGAGTCTCCAGTGCATTCATATTTATTTCAGACATATTCATTGTGGATATCCTGAACCCCGACTGACTGTGGATTTCAAAGGAAAGATTAGTGATGTGCTGGCTTCCGAAGATTACTAATTTTTGAAGTTGTCAGAAACTCTTACCTTTATTTCAGGGGCCACAGAACACCACTTTGATTAGGGGGCTAAGCTCTGCCTTGACTCTACCCCAAGCTGCACCCTAAATCCACCCCTAGCCCCCCATGGCTTTCCCCTCTTGGCCTGCCTGAGAGGATTCTATCACCCACAGGCAGATCCCCATGGGCAGGAAGGGAAGGCCACTGTGATCATTGCAAAGGCTCCTGTTTGCCCATGGAGGTCTGATCTCCTATGGGCACACAGGAGGAGTCTTTGCTGCGAACACAGCTGCTCTCTTCCTTCTGTGACTGGTGGGCAAAGTTTTATTGGGGACAGGGCCCATGTGGTCCACTCCGTTTGGACATCTTTGCTTTATTCACAAATCCTGATAATGTTCTTATTTTCTTTCCACAGCCAAGAATATTAAATATTTCCCAAAGCTAAGGATGCTTGATTCCTCTGAAAATAATTTGAAGGAGGAAGGCAAAGATTCTGTTAGTATGCTAGGTAAGAAAGAGGATTTCTCACTTCAGAGACTGCGTGTTTGAAATGAAAACATGCTGATCACATTTACTTTTGTTTAGTTGACAGCCTAAACAACTTTCCAAACATGACAGTGCTGATGCTACCTTGGGGATGTGAGGTGAGGCTGTGTCTGGACAGCTTGCTGCAACAGCTAACACAGATGCCTCGGCTGGTAAAACTGGGGCTGAAGAATTGGCACCTGACTGATACAGAGATTGCAAAACTCTGTAAGTACACTGGTATTTAAAGGATATTTTTGGAAAACTTACATGTACTAGAAAACAGGTAGAAATGGATTTCCCAAATCTGTTGAATGTATGCAAATTTATGTTTATTAAACCCTTGATATACTGCCTTTGTTGTGTTGTGAGGGCTTGTGTGCATCAGTGATGCTGAGAGCTCAGTTATCAGTAGCTTAGCTACTGGCAGGGTCTCCCAAGATAGACAGGTCTCAGTTGAGATGCCAGACTAAGACAAATCACTCATCTGGGCAGCAGCAGAATGGGACAGTGTTATAAGCGGAGGATCATATTTCTGTGACAAATGCAACAACACTGGAATTAACTGCACGGAAAAAAGGCTTGAAAAATCTACTTCTGTATCTTGCCTGTAAAACCAAATGGATTGTCACAAAACAAATTGCACTATAGTGCTGGAAGATGAGACCCCAGGTTGGAACGCACTCAAATGGCTACTGGGGATGAGCTGAAAACCTCTCAGAGGAAAGTCAGCATTTCTGATGTGGTTGGATCTGCTGATGTAGCTGCACATGAAAAGAGAGTCAGAAACTGCAATGCTATCTTACATATTGGGATATGAAACCAAAGGAAGTTGGAGGTGGTCAAGAATGAAATGGGTGTCAGTGAACTGAAATAGACTGGCTTTGGGAACTTTGCATGTGATGATCATATGGTTTACTATGCGGGAAATGAAAGACAAAAGAAGAAATGGTGTTGCATTTATAGTTAAGAAGAAACTTTGAAAGAACTGTAATGAAATACAATGCAGTCAGTGAACACTTAATTTCTATTTGTCTACGAGGAAAGCCCATCAAGACAACTATAATTGAGGTATATGCCACTATACTATCAAACTGCAGAAAAGGAAGACGTTGATGAGTTCTATGAACAAGTACAAGCTAAAATTGATAGAACATGCAAACAGGATATCCTGATAGTCATGGGTAACAGGAACGCAAAAGTTGGCAACAGAAATGAAGCTGGAGAAAGATTGATAGAATTCTGCAAAACCAATGATCTATTCATCTCAAACACCTTTTTTCCAGCAACACAAGCACTGACTGTACACATGAATGTACCCAATGGATTGTACAGAAATCAAATTGACTACATCTGTGGAAGACAACAATTGAAAAGCTCAATAACATCAACAAAGACAAAACCTGGACCTGGCTGTGGTAGAGATCACCAACTACTAGTATGCAAACTCAAGCTAAAGTTGAAAAACAGCAAGCCATTCAAGAATGTAGAAAAATATGACCTTGAGAATATACCACTGGAATTTAAAGACTGCCTGAGAAATCGACTTGCTGCTGTAGATACGAATGACAGATTTCCAGAAGAGTTATGTGAATACATCAAGACGATTGTATTGGAAGAAGGCGATAAGTCTCTACATAAGGTGAAAAAGCAAAACCAGCCAAAATGGATGACTGAAGAAACTCTGAAAATTGTCCAGAAACGCAACAAAGCTAAAACCAGAGGAGAAAGAAAGGCAATCGCAGAGGATTGGCGTTGTGTGTGTGCGGCTAGGATTATTTGTAATTAAGTGGGCAATTGTGTTCTGTGCCATTTGGAGAGGATGTATACTGTTTTTAGGGAGACCATGGTAGATGAGATTGCAGTAGTCAGGGGTAGGTGTAGTGAGGGATTGGCAGACAGTACGAAAGGAGTCAGGGTTTTTAAGAGCGGTCAGAGGTTTCGGAGGGTTTGTAATTTGGCATGGTTTTTCTTATGTGTTCAAGGAATGTGAGGTTCTGGTCCAGGGTAATACCAAGATATTTGAAATGATTTTTTCTGTGGAGGGTGAGGCCGCAGAGGCTAAGAGATGACGGAGGAGAGTAGGAGGTGTTAGTGAATATTTGGAGAGCTTCTGATTTAGATTGGTTGATTAATAGATTGTGATGAGTGAGCCAAGTCCTTATATTTGTCAGGCATTTGGTTATATTCGAGAAATCGGGGGTGCTATATTGAACGGGGAGAAGAACATGATGTCAACTGCGTAAATTTGGTAAAAGATTCCATGGTTTTGGAAAATTTTACATATAGGTTGAAGGAAGATGTTAAATAGGAGGGCGGATAAACTGGATCCTTGAGGAACTCCCTGTTTTAGTGTGAAGGGTTGGGAGGTGTCATTTCCAATGACAAACCTGTTGTGTTCTGTTATTAAGGTAGGAGCGGAACCAGTTCAGGGTTGTGTTTCTAAGTCCAATTTCATGGAGTCTATCCAAAAGTTGGTGGTGGGGGAGACAGTCAAAGGCTGCGGAGATAGCAAGGAATATGAGGAGGCATCCTTGGGGGAGGGGTTCTGGGTGTGAATGGTCACAGAGTCTAAAAGGGATGTTATAAGGGTTTCAACTCTATGGTTCTTTTTGAAGCCATGTTGGAATAAGTCAAGGGGGGAATGATCATCTATGAACTTCTGAAGCTGGGTCTGGACTATTTTTTCAGTGATCTTTGCAAGAAAGGGGATACTTGAGATGGGTCTATAAGATATGGGTAATGATGGGTCCAGTTTCAATCATTTGAGGATGGAGCAGATTGAAGCACATTTTAGTTGATCAGGTACATATCCAGTTTGGAGTGAGGTTTGTACCATATGTAGTATGTATGGGCTGATGGTGCCTTTTGTGGTCTTTATCCATGCGACAGGGCATGGATCGAGAGTAGAAGTGAATGCATTAAGATCTTTAATGACTTTAGTTATGCTCTCAAGTACAAGGGGCTCAAATTCATTCCAAGTATTTAAGGGCGTTGAATTATAATTATTGTATGTTGGTTGGGAGTCAGTTAATTGGAGAGGTGGGTGGAATTTTGAGCCGAAATGGTCAGCTATGGTTTGTGGAGTTATTTGGGGTATCTGTTCCAGATGAGATGGTTCGCTTATGAGGGATTTGACGATGGAAAAGAGTTCTCTGGGTTTATTTAGAAAATGCATGATGGTATTTTCATTGAACTCTCTCTTGAGTCTTAGCATCTCTGAGCAATAGAATCGTAGTTTTTCTGTGTAGCTTGTATGTGTATTTGGGTCACGGGTACGTCTCCAGTGACGTTCGAGTCACCTGAGTTCCCTTTTGAGATCTCTTAGTGTGGTAGAGAACCAAGGAGCTCTTTTGCAATGTTTATGAGGATGTTGATTGGGAGGTAGTAGTGCAGCGGTAGAAAGAATTTCATTCCATTCTTTTATGTGGGAGTCAGATTTTGTTTGCTTGTTGTTGAGTAGCTCTAGTGATGGAATGATTTGTTCAAGGAAGATGTCTGGATTGAATTGTTTGAATTTACGAGGTTGTTGGACTGGGGAAGAATGTTGTCTTTTTTGAGAAGAGGAAGGGATTGAGAAGAGGATGAGTGAGTGGTCGAACCATGGTATTGGTAGGATGGTGTGTATATTTTGTTTGCTGGCTAAGGTGTGTTGTGGGATAAATATTAGGTCAAGACTATTGCCTTTACTGTGAGTGGAGGTTTTTAGGATCTGTTGAAAGTGTAGAGCTTCCATGGTTTGCAGGAATGAGGTGGCTTGTTTCTGGGAGATTGAGTGGAGATTGAGGTCACCTAGGATTATAAGTGGATGTGAAATTGGCTGGGGGATGCAAGCTGCCTCGAGTATCAAGGAGAGGTCGGCTGTGTCAGCTTGAGGTGCCCTGTAGAGGAGGTGTAAGGAGAGTGTAGGGTTAGAGACTCTGATGGAATCCATACCTGATGTGGAAGTAGATTCAGCTGTAGAGAAGTGAAGTTCAGATCTTGAAATTACAGTAACTCCATCACCTCTGCTGGTTATTCTGTTACATATGTTGATAGAATAGGTGGTGGAACAGAGTTGGTTAATTAGAACAGAGTCAGTCTCTTGTAACCAAGTTTCTGTGAGACATAGAATGTCCAGGTTGTATTCAAGTGTTAGGTCAGAGATGAGTGGGATCTTGTTTTTGGCTGAGCGAACATTAATCAGTGCGCGTTTGAGGGGGGGGGGGGGTAGAAGTTGGCAGGGGCTGAAGTGTGAATGAGATTAGGATTGGTGTAGATTGTTTTAAGGTTACAATTGTGGTTGTGGTGATTTGTGTGATTGTAGGGTAGGCTGTTTGGTATGTGTGTGTTTCTTAATGAGTATATTATAGGGATTGGGGTTGGGATATGAGAGGAGGGATGAGGTAGTATACAGTAGTAGGAGACTGGTCCATAATTTAGTAGGGTGGAGTTTGGCCGGTTCCATATTGGTGGTTGTAGAGTATGTGAGAGGATGTTAGAAAGTGGAGGGGGGAGGGGGAGGGGGAATTATGTAGCCATCTGATGTCAAACGTGTACAAATTAAAGAGAGTGCTGAGTATTAATTGGGTAGTTGGTCAGGTAGAAGAAAGTTCAGTTAAGAATCTTGGTAAACTGTTTTGGAGTAGTTGGTATCTCAGTGCAATGTTAGAAGTATACAGTTTTGACCAGGGTTAGGAATATTTGAATGGTGGATTCAAGTCTAGCATATACAAAGATATACATATGAGAAAATAACAGGTGGTGTGGAAAAGCATAGAGAGAATTTCAAGTGATCTTCAGAGAAGCATACCCTTTATGATGTTTCGTCTGCGTTCCATGCCTAAGGGCCATGCCAAAGGGCCCTCTGGCGAGGCCCTCAGGCACAGGCCCGCCAGGCGCGGGCACGTCTGTGCGTGCTCCGCCCTTTAAGCAGCTTGCTGAGCCTTGATTGGGTCTTGCAGAGTGGAGCGTGAGGAATTCAAAGTCCCGATTCAGTCTCTGATGCCCGATCAGTGCTGCTGTAGCTGGAGAGGTCTTGGCTGCAGAGGATGTTTTTGCTGCATGCTCTGCTCTTTAAGCAGCTTGCTGAACCCCGATTGGACCTTGGAGAGTGGAGTGGGAGGAGTTAAAAGTCCCGATTCAGTCTCTCATTCTGGCCAGGTGGTCGATAGTACACCCCCACTGCCATCACCTTCCCCTTTTTACATGGAATTTCAATCCGTAGAGATTCTATAGCGAATTTTGTTTCCTCTAGAACTTTAATCCTTTGTGACTCAATGCCCTCTCTAACATAGAGTGCAACCCCTCCACCAATTTGATCAGCTCTATCATTACGATATAGTTTGTACCCAAGTGTCAGTGTCCCACTGGTTGTCCTCCTTCCACCATGTCTCTGAGATACCAATCTTCTCATTTAATGCTATATATTCTAACTCTCCCATCTTATTTTTTAGACTTCTAGCATTTGCATACAAGCATTTTAGAGACTGTATTTTATTCATATTAATCTGGTTATCGGTAGGCAGGGGTACTTTAGAATCTTTAAGTTCTGTCTGCTCTGTACTCAAGGGCATTTGGGCTACCTTTATCTTTATTGGAACCTCTCTGCTGATGTATCCTAACTTCATTTTTTTGGTAGTATCCTTCAAGGATACATTGTTCTGAACCATGTGCTCTTGGGCAACTGTCGGCTCTCCCCTATTATCTAGTTTAAAAGCTGCTCTATCTCCTTTTTAAAGGTTAATGCCAGCAGCCTGGTTCCATCCCGATTAAGGTGAAGCTCATCCCTTTGGAAGAGCCCCTCCTTTCCCCAGAATGTTCCCCAGTTCCTAACAAATCCAAAACCCACATATTGAGACTCCGGAGCTCTGCCTGCCTTTTGGGTCCTGTGCGTGGAACGGGATGTATTTCGGAGAAAGCTACCCTGGAAGTTCTGGATTTCAACTTCCTACCTAAAAGCTTAAATTTAGCCTTCAGAACCTCCCTACCACATTTTCCTGTCATTGGTACCAACATCTACCAAGACAGCAGACTCCTCCCCAGCACTATCTAAGACCTTGCCTAGGTGGCGTGTGAGATCTGCTACCTTCGCACCAGGCAGGCATGTTACCAATCATTCCTCACGTCCACCAGCCACCCAGCTATCTACATGCCTAATGATCAAATCACCAGCTATAATGGCTGTCCTATCCCTTCCCTCATGGACACTTTGCCCTCGAGAAACTTCCTCAGTGCGAGAGGGTTTTACATCACCTGGGTGATGCTCTCCTGTCACGTGACCTCTCTCCTCCATGGCAACAGGGATGCTGCCAGACTGGAGGTTGGACTTCAGGACTATATTCCTGTAGGTCTCGTCTATGAACCTCTCTCTCTTCCTTATGTCTTCCAAGTCTCCTACTCTTGCCTCCAGAGATCGGACTCGTTCCCTGAGAGCAAAGAGTTCCTTGCACCTTGTGCACACGTAAGAGCTCTCACCAACTGGGAGAAAATCATACATGTAGCACTCAATGCAAAAGACTGGAAAGCCCCCATCTCTCTGCTGGACTTCTGTCTGCATCTTAGTTTTAAGGTTGTGTTTAGATATTTAATGTCTTTACTTACTAAAGGTTGCTGGGGATACTTATAATAATAAAACTACGCCTAATACATTTAATGTACTTTGTTCACCTGAAATTAAATTAACCTCAGGTCCTTAATGTATACTGATGAGAATAAACAGCTGCACCTGAGAGTGAATATGGCACCTCCTTTCCTTTAAGAGGTTTAAGCAGCTATAAAGCTACGATTATCCCAGGAGTGGTTGGGGAGGGAGGGAGGGAGAGGAAAAAGACTTTCTAAGGTAATCTGTAACCAATCTCCAGGAGGAGTCCCACAGCCCTTGCTTGGATAGAGGGAGTCTTGGGCTCTAAATCTAACCAGAAAGCTCCTTTCTGTGTTTTAAATTTAAACTGAAACACTTTGCTGGCTCTGACTGATTTAACCAACACACTGGGTTCACAGATTAATCAGCTTTAATCTAAAGAATTCCTTTTTCCCAAGATTTAGAAAAATTCCCAGAAGTAAATACTTACAATTGCAGATCTCTCTCCAGAAGTAGCAGTCCCCTTTTGTAGTCCTCCGCATGCACCCTAAATTTCTTCCGAAGGTGGTATCGCCCTTCCATCCCAACCAGGAAGTGATACTTCCTACCTTCTTTTCAAGACCTCACTTCAGTAGGGCGGAGATAGTCTTTCACACTTTAGCCTGTAAGAGGGCTTTGTCCTTCTATATCCAACGCACTCAGCAGCTGTACTGAAATTTAGAACACTGCTGCGCTGAGCGCCGGGAAACAGGAAGTCCCCTTTGACCTCAGTGCGGCAGCGTTCTAAACTTCAGTACAGCTACCGAACTGAAGGAAAAAGACACACTTCACTTTGACAGCTGTTAGAGGTGACCTGGGGCCTCTCCGGCTCCCTCTAAAGCATTTTAGACAGCCGTGAGGCTCTTCGGGAGGGGAGGGGAGGGGGGGGGGCTTGGACTGGAAATGGGCTGAGTGTACGGGGGCTTGAAATGGAAATAGCTGTTGGGGAGGGAGGCTTGGACTGGAAATGGGATGAATGGGGGGAGCTAGGACTGGAAATGGGCTGATGGGGAGGCTAGGATAGGACTGGAGATGGGCTGTTGGGGGGGTGGAGCTAGAATTGGAAATGGGCTGATGGTGGGGTTAGGAAAGGACTGGAAATGGGCTGATGGAGGCTGGGACTGGAAATGGGCTGTTGGGGGGGGCTAGGATTGGAAATGGGCTGTGGGGAGGGGCTTGGGTTGAAATGGACTCATGGAGGGGCTAGGCCTGGAAATAGGCTCAAATAGGATGATGGGGGTCTAGAATAGGACTGGAAATGGATGAGGGAGCTAGAATTGGAATGGGCTAATGGAGGTGCTAGGACTGGAAAAAGGCCAGTGCAAGGACTAGAAGGGAGTGGATGCTGGGTGAGGCTGGAACTAGAAGGGAGCTGATGTTGGGGGAGGACTAGAAGGGGATAGGGCTGGGAGAGTGAAATGGAGAGAGGAAAAAATATTTTGTGTGGGAGGGAAGAAAAATCTATGATTGGCCGAGTATTGGGAGAGTAAGTGGGGATTGAGGATAGAGGGGTAAAATTTGAGTGGATGAAAAAGGAATAAAGAAAGAAATGGAGGAAAGAGCAAAAGGGGAAGATCAATATGTTAAAGCAGATGTAGAGAGAGAATGGAAAAATCTAGAAGAGAGAAGAAAGGACAAATGGACAACAGACTATGGAGAGTTAGCCGAAGACATGAAGAAACTAGAAGAAAGTGAATGGATTAATTGCAACTGAAAAATAAAATGCACAAACAACAAAAGGCAGAAAAATACTTTTTTATTTTGAATTTATTAACTGGAATATGTCAGCTCTGGGAAATGTGCGTCTTTAACGTCTGCATTTTGTTTAGTACAAGTGGAAATTAATTTCTAGTTTTATTTCTGCAGTGTTGTTGTATATTCCAAGTTTGGCTTTTGAGGTTCCCAGTTTAATTATTGTCTTCCTATTTCTAAATTGTGATCCCTTGTTCTTTGTTTGGTGATGGTCTGTATTCTGCATGTGCAACCGAACTGAGGTATTCTGTTTATGTAGTTTATATTTGATAGTGCCACTTCTTCTCTTCTCCAGTAGGAGATGCATTGGTATTTTCTGAGATGTATTGGTTTAAAATTTGCAGTGTTGCCTTTTGATAGGTAGGATATGGTGCTTTATGAGTCCTGGTAGTTCTGTTATGATATGGTGGGTTTGCTATGGGTTCTAAATGGTCAGTGTTCGTAGTACTTCCTAATGTGCCTGGCAGTTGGCACTGGAGTATAATAATGTAGAAATCTTTTAGCCTTTCTTTATCCATACACTCATTAAGAGTCATGTTTACTAAAGGTTAGTGCATGTTAATATTATGCAAATATTTATGCAAATGAGGCCCCGCACCAAGTCTCTGCACATGGCCCCGCACCCCCCTTGGGCCGCCCCTGCTTGTGGCAGCTCTATGGGACAAGTATCAAGACTTACAAATGATTTACACAACATTTGCCAACCTTGAATTATAACACCCTATCTTATCAGTGCATAAGTTCCTCCAGACAGTTCCTGAAGACATAGTCATGCCATATGTTTTGACTAGGTTCATAAATTAGTTTGAAGCTCTTAAAACTAACAACTCAGCAGTTTGTTATTTTCTTATATTTTCAGCTTTTCAGTCTCTGGTTAACCCTTTCTTTCCACAATTTCCCCCCTTTTTGTCAGAGATCCCACTAGCGAACTATTGATAAAACATACTGTTGTCTCTATCAATCTCTGCACTTCATCATAACCAGAGACTTCATCAGTTTTACTCTCAGAAATATATATAGTAGAGTTATACTTTAGAATTACTACTACTTGGTATGGTAACATTAGCAGAAGAAAATAATACGTGAGAAAATTAGTTATAAATGTCCCCAGCAGATACCACTTTCTACTTTGGTTTCTCCCACAGAATCAGTATAATAGTTCTCCTTCCATTGTTTAAATAATTTGGTTTTGCTTCTAAGCAGTTCTTTGGGACTTCATAGCATGCTTCACCTTTCTCTGAAGTTTAAGCTTGGTTTCTCCCAAAGGCTGGACCTTCCACTCTCATTAGAAGGTATCTTGGCATTTTGGTGGTGTGATGTGTGAATCCAAGTAGGAAGTTTCATACTTCACTGCAGTGGGTGATCAGAAGCAGTTAGTATGGTCTTTTCCATCTGGATTCTGGGCAATTCTTTCATTAACATAAGAACATAAGATATGCCATACTGGGTCAGACCAGGGTCCATCAAGCCCAGTATTCTGTTTCCAACAGTGGCCAATCTAGGTCATATGTACCTAGCAGTATCCCCAAGAGACACAAGTTCCACAATGCTTGTACTGGGTCAAGCATTGATATCTTCGGTCACTTCTTAATAATGGTTTATGGACCTTTCCTCCAGGAACTTGTCCAAACCTTTTTTAAACCCAGCTACACTAACAGCCTTTACTATATCCTCCGGTAACAAATTCCAGAGTTTGATTACACATTGAGTGAAAAAATATTTTCTTTTATTAGTCTTAAATAGTTTACCCTGTAGCTTCATTGCATGTCCCCTAGTCTTTCTATATTCTGATAACGTAAACAATCGATCTACGTTTACCCGTTCCACTCTGTTCATTGTGAATCATTGGAATCTCTGGGGTTGCAACTGGTGACATGGCTTCTGGCTTCATCTGCAAGAACAGAACAGTGAAAAGGCCAAACACCCTGAATTAGATTTTGCAATAAAACAAATGTTTTCATTTTTACCAGTAGTAATATCTACATAAGAACATATCTACCTTCTATAAGGAGAAGTTCTACCCATCCAGAAAATGAACAGTCACCTAACAATATTCAAATCCTTAACATCTGAGTAATTGGATATAATCCAGTTATACATTCAGAAAGGTTTTCAGTGGCTGTGGCTTGTGCCCTTGACTGGTCTTTGACTGTTTTCAGATCTGGCAAGTTGCACACATTTCTGCAATTTTTGAAAATTTAGGATAGCACCAATGTTGTGAGAATTTGTGAATCATCCCCTCTTTGCCTTCATGTGTCTGGCCATGATATATGGAGGCAACATGAAGTAAAAGAACATCTGGAAGCGCCACATGGCCAATGTGGGCTTTCCAGAGCAAGGTGCACCCAGCCTGTCTCCAAGTATCTATTTCCAATTGTTGAGCATGTGTCTGAGCTTAGATAAAGGGAATGGAGATGGCATCTTCAAATATTAGGGTTGCAGAGTAGAGTGTGCATCTCTTCGCTTTACATATTTATTAGACTGACACATCACTTCACATTGTTAGATTATCTTCACCACTTTACTGACCATCACTATGAATATCCCATCTCACTTTTCACAACACTTCTCATCACTTGAATCATTCCACCAACTATGTACATAGACATTTTTTCATACCATACTAATGTACCCTTATATGGTAAGGTTTCTAGCAACATCAAACAACTGTTAAAACTTAGTACTGCTTTTAAGTGAACTGTAGGTAGAAGATATAAATTTATATTCTTAACAATAAGCAAAACACAGTGGGGGTTATTCCGAATCATGAATAGTGGGGATGGACGTCCCAACGGGAAATGGTTCAGAAGAAGGCAACCAAAATGATTTGGTGCTTGCGCTAGAAGAAATATGAGAAAGACGTGAAGACCTAAATATGTATACGCTAAAGGAGAGGAAGGACAGGGGAGATATGATTCAGACCTTTAAATACTTAAAGAATATTAATGAACAAACAACCTTTTTCAAAGACGGGGAAGCTGCAAATCTAGAGGGCATTATATGAAGCTGCAAGGGGGTAAACTGAAAGGCAACGTCAGGAAATACTTTTTCACTGAAAGGGTGGAGAATGCTTGGAATGCCCTCCCGATGGAAGTGATGGGGCAAATACAGTGGCAGAATTCAAAATTGCATGGGACAGACACAGTGGATTCCTTTATAGCAACAGGCTAAAATCAAAATAACCTTAACTTTCTCAGCTATCTCAACAAATAGGGGTGACCTGCATGGAGTGGTGAGAATACCCCTAAACAAAGGCATGGGGAGGGGTAACCTGCACAGAGTAGTGGGTGCACATACACTTGCCACCTTGCTGGGCAGACTAGATGGACCATGATTATCTGCAATCATATACTATGTTAATTTGTACTATGTTACTCCATAAATGCATTCACTCTACTGCCCCTCATTAACTTTCTTCTCTCCTCTCTCCCTACACCCATCCTTGTGAACTCCGCTCCTCATCTAGATTTTTTCTCTCTATGCCCTTTTGTTCTTCTGCAAACTCCAGACTTTGATCTTTTCACCTTGCTGCTCCTTATACATGGAACAAACTTCCTCTATCTTTATGTCAAGTCTCTTATCTCCCTCTCTTCAAATCCATGCTAAAGGCTTACCTCTTTGAGGCCGCATTTCCGATCCTCATCCCTTGTTCTCCTTGTCTCCTTCCCTATTTGAACTTCCTTGTTTCCCTTGTATTGTACTGTCTGTCCTGATTAGATTGTAAGCTCTATGAGCAGGGACTTTCTTCTTTATATGTTTGTACAGCTCTGTGTATGCCTTGTAGCACTATATAGATGGCTAATAGTACTAGTGGAAATGCCAGCTGCTGTCTCCTAAGAGTTCTGCCGCCGCCTTCCCTTAGCAGATGCACAAGCAAGCTACCAGCTACATCTGCATGAACTCACTCACTGGATTTCAGTCTGCTTAAAAATACTACAAGCATTGCCAATTGAGGAATTCCTAATTAACCCCCTTTCACAGTTCTTTTCCACCTTAAAGTACCAATTTTCAAGCTTTATAAACTTTCACAATTCCTTTTTTCATCAGTTCTAATATGTGAACAATAGTTATGCCTTTTACAAATTACCTGCCACAGTATTAAACATGCCCCTTTTAAAATCTTATGCTAGTTTGACAAAATACATACAACATGTAATTTATGAAGTCAGAGATGAACCCAGAGGACACATGATATATACCACATAAAAAAAGAACACAAACAGGGTTACCTTTTTTTTGACTTGCTTAGAATTTAAATAATTTTAAGGTTCTGGTTGTAGTCACTAGTTTGGACCTCCTATTGCCTTGACAGAGCTCTCAACCCTTATTTTGAAAGTCAAAAAGAAAACAAAAGATTTTTCCTTACCTTTCTTCAACTCCAGCCAAGAATTCTGGTCAGTTCAACACAGGTCCAGCAACAGAGCGATGGCGCTAGATATCCCTGTTCAGTTGTCAATTGTCAATTTGGAAATAAGATTACACAAGACCATGCTTGCTGGAGCATTATTTTTTATTTTTGCTAGCAAGAGAGGAAACAAACAGTATACAACTGAATACTTTTATTTATTTATTTATTTATTTAACAGTTATTTATATACCGCTCTTTCCCTTGTTTCAAGTGCGGTTTACATGTAACAGTAGGTTAATTGGTATGAGATATACCAGGACATTTTACATAGAACAGATAATTATAAATTACAAGGAAAATTGTAACATTACAAGTATAACATATTAGAACATATATACATTGCTAGTTAAATTATTAATCATCATGTAAATGAGTGTGTAGTATGGTTAAATTAGTGTATTAGTGTCGTTTATTTTTGAAAATAGGGTATATAATATTAAAAATAAATGTTAGCCTGTATCCCTTTGAGAATTCTGTTTTGGGAGTGTATTATAGTGTAATGTAAATAAGTGAGTTTTTAATTTTTTTTTAAATTCTTTTATGTCAGACAGTAGGCGAATGTTGTCAGATAAATTGTTCCAGAGTATTGGAGCAGAGTGTGAGAAAGCTCTCTTATTGGTTTGTTTTCTGGCTTTTGTAAAATCTTTTGGTATTGTTAAAGTATTTATGTTTCTGCTCCTTTGAGATCGTTTATCAATGTCAATGTTAATCAGTGTATTTAGTGCAGATGGTGCAAGTTTATTTATAAGTTTAAATGTAGTGACAAGAATTTTATATTTGATTCGGGAGTAAATTGGTAGCCAATGAAGTTGGTTCCTCTAAGGTTCCTTTGCAGCAGCCCTGAATTATAGAGGAGATGCAGCAAACATTATAGATGATTTACACAACATTTGCCAACCTTGAATTATAACACTTTATCTTATCAGTGTGTAAATTCCTCCAGACACTTCCTGGAGACACAGTCATACCATATGTTTTGACTAGGTTCATAAATTAGAAACATGAGGACAAAAAACGACCACATGGCCTATCTAGTCTGCCCTTCCATAACAACTACTATAACGGTCCCCTGTTTTCCTTTAGAGATCCTCTGTGTTTGTCTCATGCTTCTTTGAATTCAGATACTGCCCTCATTTCTACAACCTCCACTGGGAGATTATTCCACGGATCCACCACTCTTTCCGTAAAGAAATATTTCCGCATATCACTCCTGAATCTATCCCCTTTCAACCTCATCCCATGTCCCCTTGTAGCAGAGCTTGCTTTCAATCAAAGGAGGCTCTCCTCCTCTGCATTTATGCCATGCAGGTATTTAAAAGTCTCAAACATATCACCTCTATCCCACATGGATACACCAGGAAGGTCTTGTCAGACAAATCTGATTGATTTCTTTGACCGGATTACCAGGGATTTGGACTGCGGGAGAGCCATAGATATGGTGTATTTAGATTTCAGTAAAGCCTTAGACACCATTCCTCACAGGCAATTTATAAACAAATTGAGCATCCTAGGGATGAACCCTAAAGTTACTGCTTGGATTGGAAATTGGTTGAGTGGGAGGAGGTAAAGGGTACAGGTAAATGGGGCTCACTCTGAGGAGAAGGATGTTAACAGTGGTGTGCCCCAGGGATCTGTCCTTGGTCCAATTCTTTTTAACATCTTTGTTAGTGATATAGCAGAAGGACTGTCAGGTAAGGTTTGCCTTTTTATGGATGATACCAAAATCTGCAATAGAGTAGACACCTAGGAAGGTGTAGATAACATGAGGAGGGATCTAGCTAAGCTTGAAGAATGGTCTAGAATTTTTCAGCTGAGATTTAATGTTAAAAAATGCAAGGTCATGCATTTGGGCTGCAGCAATCCAAGGGAGCGATATAGTATAGAGGATGAAGTACTTTTGTCCACTAAAGCAGAGCGGGGCCTAGGTGTGATTGTATCTGATTATCTTAAAGTAGCTAAACAGGTAGAAAAGGTGACAGCAAAAGCTAGAAGGATGCTTGGGTGCATAGGGAGAGAAATGGCCAGCAGAAGAAAGGAGGTGATGGTGTCTCTGTATAAGTCTTTGGTGCGACCTCATTTGGAGTATTGTGTGCAATTCTGGAGACCGCACCTTCAGAGGGATATAAATAGGCTGGAGTCAGTGCAGAGGGTTGCTACTAAAATGGTTAGAGGTCTTCATTATAAAGCACATGAGGACAGACCTAAGGATCTTAATATGTACACCTTAGAGGAAAGACGGGATAGAGTGATATGATTGAGACGTTTAAATACCTCCGTGGCATAAATGCACAGGAGGAGAGCCTCTTTCGATTGAAAGCAAAGCTCTGCTACGAGGGGACATGGGATAAGGGTGAAAGGGGATAGATTCAGGAGTGATATGTGGAAATATTTCTTTATAGAAAGAGTGGTGGATCCATGGAATAATCTCCCAGTGGAGGTTGTAGAGATGAGGACAGTATCTGAATTCAAAGAAGCATAAGACAAACCCAGAGGATCTCTAAATGAAAAAAGGGGACTGTTGTAGTGGTTGATTTGAAAGGACAGACTAGATATAAGGCCATGTGGTCTTTTTTCTGTTGTCATGTTTCTATGAATGAAGAAATTTGGCAGCGGCCAATATTCACAGTTCCTGAATGGAGCCGCGGTGCCATGATGACAGGATGGCATCTACGGCTCCATTCAGAAGTCTGACTGAGGTAACCAGGTAAGAGGCTATGTGTACAGGCCTATCGGAATCGGGGCCAGCCTGCATGTTCAGGCCCTAGACCCGATTCTGATCCCTTGGGCACCTCTAGCCCCCGCGGGATCAGAATCGGGTCTACCTCCAGGCATCCCGATTCCGAGCAGACACACAGGGGCCTGGACATCCAGATTGGAATGTGCCTCCACATTTATTATGGAAACCGGTCTCCTAGGAACTGATACTGTCCTTCTCAACCAAATGAAACTTCTAAACTATGACACTGCCAATTGCCCAAGACATGCGAAAAGAGGAAGCAGAGATCTCATCATAAGTAAGGATGAATTGAATGCAACATTCTCATCAACAATTAGCATAGATGGGTTAGATATGTTGATGACTGAGAACAAGCACTTAACATTCCATTTACTTTATAGATCTCCAACCTCTGATCCAAACAGCATCTCCACAATTCTGAAATCAACCTATTCAGACAAACCAATTTACAAACATCTTATTCTGCTAGATGAGTTTAACCTATCATCTATGCATCATACCCATGCATCGGCATTCCTGAATGCCATGGATGATCTGGGCTTTTAACAGATTATTAATGCACCCACACATGATAAGGGAAACAAATTAGACCTCATATTCCTACCTAACGACATACATATGATGTCTCTGAATGCTCCTATACAGATACAACCTATACCATGTTCAGATCACCGCTTGATATATTTCTCCATTGAACATCAGCTGACCAATCATAGACCATTAAGAAGCGAAACTGCAGAATGTCGGTTTAAAAGATTTGATAAAGATATCTTTCTAAATGAGACCATACCATATTTGAACACAAATGGAGCTACAAATGAAATTAATGAGATACTGAGCAACTGGAACACTATGATAAGTAAAGCAGCCTTAGTTCCTAACCCACAAACTAAAATGAGAAAAAGAGGGTCACAGGTGTGGTACACTCAAGAATTAAGATTGCTGAAAATACAGCTAAGAAAACTTGAAAGAAAATGGAAAGTTACCAAGTCACAAGATGATAGGACCCTATATATGAATACCCTCCAAATCTACCATACAAGCATAAACGACCAAAAGAGAGAGCATTATTCAAAGAATCTTATGAAATCCCTTAACCGTCCAAGGGAAGTTTTTGATATTGTGAAGTCATTAGCTAGATCCCCTACCACACAGACCATAAATCCAGTTTAGACCCATTACAAGAGTAAACTGATTATGGCCAAACTCAGTCTTAGTGATGAACAAACCTGATAACAGTAATAGTATCGCTTCATGGAATACCTTCTCTAAAATCAATACTGACCAGTTACTCCGGACTATTACAACGATAAATACAACATCCCATCAAGACCCTTGTCCAGTAAGCTGGGTCAAACTAACAAGAACTGAAATGGCACCCCATATTCTCAAAATTGTGAACCTTTCCCTATCACTGGGCCATATGCCAAAGACCTCAAAGAAAGCAACTATCTGTCCCATTCTAGAAAATATCACAATAAGAGTTGTCCCAATTCATATAGGCTCAAATCAAACCTACCATTCTTAGCAGAAATTATTGAAAAAAATATACAATGACAAATCCAGGACCACCTTGAACAGAGATGGTGTCCATCTGACCAAGATGTGTCTTCAGCAGGAGACTGGCTTACCTACTGAAGAGGGCTTTAAACTAGATTCTTTGGGGTTGGATGAAGAAAGCCCTCACATAGGGGAAGAAATAGCCCAAGTAAGTGAAACATTAAATACCTCTGTAGAAATGGGTAATAGGAGCAACATCTAGAAAGCAGTTTGTATAAATGCACATAGATCCCAGATGTTGAAACTTTAATGGAAGAGGCTGACTTGGATTTAGTGGTGGTTACAAAGACATGGTTCATGGAAAACCATGACTGGGATGTAATTATACCAGGCTATACTTTATTCAGGAAGGACAGGATAGGAAGAAGGGGAAGTGGAATGGCACTATATGTCAAAAATTATATTAAAACTATAGAATTGTGGCTTAAAAGGAAGAGAAAAGGCACTGCGGGTTAAACTAGAAAGAGGCAAGGGGAAATCCATTTGCATTGGTAACAGAATCCACACATGATGGGGCCATACTGGACTTAATGCTTATCAATGGGGAAAGTGTTTCTAATGTCATAGTGGGAGATCATCTCGCATCCAGTGATCACCAGATGGTATGCTTCAGCATTAGTACTAAGGCAGATAAAATCCATTCAAAAGCGAGGGTCTTAGACTTTAGGAAAACTAACTTTGCAAAGATGGGACAATACTTCAGAGAGTTGTTAGCGGGACGGAGACAGCTGGGGGATGTAGATAAACAGTGGGCAAAACTGAAAGGGGATTTTCAAGGACAACCAACCTTTTTGTTAGAAAGGTAAATAAATGTAAAAGGAAAAGGATGCCACTATGGTTCTCAAAAGAAGTAGCTGAAAAGGTGGAAAAAGGGAGGCCTTCCTGAAATACAAGAGATCACAGAGAGAGGAAGACAGGCATCTATATTTGGAAAAACTTAGAGAAGCTAGCAAAGTAATCAGGAAAGCAAAGGTACAAAAAGCAGAAGAAATAGCCGATGCAATAAAATGTGGGGATAATACATTTTTCAGATATGTTAGTGAGAGGAGAAAGAGCAAATTGGTATTGTCAAGGGTGCAGTGAAGGAATATGCAGAAACTGATGAGGATAAAGCAGAATTGCTTAACAAATATTTCTGTTCTGGGTTCACAGATGAAGGGCCAAGAGTAGGACCTCAGAAAACACCCACAAACAGGAACAGAAGTGACCTGGATCCAGAACGATTTTCAGAAGACTGTGTTCATGAGGAACTAGCTAAACTAAAAGTAGACAAAGCCATGGGTCCAGATGGGATACATGAGGATGTTCTAGTGGCTCCACTGTCTGACCTTTTCAATGTCTCTTTGGAGTTGGGAGTGGTGCCAGAGGACTGGAGAAAGGCACATGTGGTCCCTTTACACAAAAGTGGATATAAGGATGACTTTGAGAACTACAGGCTGGTTAGTCTAGCATCTGTGGTCAGTAAATTATTGGAAAGGCTTCTAAAGCAGAGAATAGTGAGGTTTCTGGAGTCCAATGGATTGCAGGATCCAAGACAACATGGATTCACCAGAAGCAGGTCTTGTCAGACTAGGGTGTTGGACCAAGGGAGAGCTGTAGATGTGGTATATTTAGATTTCAGTAAAGCCTTTGACATTGTTCCACACAGGCGACTTACAAACAAACTGAGCACCCTAGGGATGGACTCTAAAGTTACCGACTGGGTTAGAAATTTGTTGAGTGGGAGGTGACCAAGGGGACAGGTAAATGGAGCTCACTGAGGAAAAGGAGGTTACCAGTGGTGTGCCGCAGGGATCTATCCTTGGTCCAATTCTGTTTAACATCTTTGTTAGTGATATTGCGTAAGGACTGTCTGGAAAAATTTGCTTCTTTGTGGATGATACCAAAATCTGCAATAGTGTAAACATATAGGAAGGAGTTGATAACATGAGGAAGGATCTAGCTAAGCTTGAAGAATGGTCTAGAATTTGGCAGCTGAAATTTAATGCTAAAAAATGCAGGGCCATTCACTTAGGCTGCAAAAATCCAAAGGAGCTATACACTGTAGGGGGTGAGGTACTTCTGTCCACAAAAGAAGAGCGGGACCTAGGCGTAATTGTGTCTGATGATCTTAAAGTAGCTAAACAGGTAGAAAAGGCAACTGCAAAAGCCTGAAGGATGCTAGGATGTATAGGGAGAGGAATGGCCAGCAGAAAAAAGGAGGTGATAATGCCTCTGTATAAGTCTCTGGTGCAAACTCATTTGGAGTATTATGTGCAATTCTGGAGACCGCACCTTCAAAAGGATATAAGCAGGTTGGAGTCGGTGCAGAGGGTGGCTACTAAAATGGTAGAGGTCTTCATTATGAAGCATATGAGGACAGACTTAAAGATCTTTATATGTATACTTTAGAGGAAAGGCGGGATTGGGGCAATATGACTGAGACCTTTAATTACCTCCATTGCATAAATACTGTACATAGGAAGGTCTCTTTCAATTGAAGGCAAGCTCTGCTACAAGGGGACATAGGATAAGAGTGAAAGGAAATAGACTTGAGTAAAATGTAGAAATATTTCTTTATGGAAATAGTGGTAAATGTGTGGAATAGTCTCCCAGTGGAAGTGGTGGACACAAGGATAACATGTTAAAACCCTCCGCCCAATGTGCAGCGGCAGCAACAGAGCAAATAGAATGCTAGGTATCATAAGGAAAGGAATGGAAAATAAAATAAAGGATATTATAATGCCTCTGTATCATTCCATGGTGCGACCACACCTTGAATATTGTGTGCAATTATGGTCGTCGTATCTTAAAAAAGATATAGCATTATTAGAAAAGGTACAGAGAAGAGTCACCAAAATGGTAAAGGGGATGGGATACTCCTATGAAGAGAGGCTAAAAAGGTTAGGGCTCTTCAACCTGGATAAGAGACAACTGAGGGGAGATATGATAGAGATATATAAATTAATGAATGGAGTGGAACGAATAAACGTGTCCATGTCAGCACCCCTCAGTATTTGGCTGATATTATCCATCTTCAACCTTCCCCACGTCTTCTTCACTCTGCTCACGGTAGTCGCCTCTTCCTCCCCATCTCAGGCCCACCTTGAACTCACCCGTCACTCTGCATTTTTCTTTCTAGGTCCTGCTTTATGGAATTCGCGCCCTCAATCGCTTTGCACTGAACTATCCCTTCCCCGCTTCAAAGTTCTCCTTAAAACTCATCTTTTCTGCCAGGCCTTCGATCTCCCCTCTTCCAACGATGGTGCCACCTCCCCCAGTCGTGCACCCCACCTTTCATAATATATTCCCCTCATATTTTCTTTTGCTCCTCTGCCCCCTCCCCCTCCCTGTCCCTTGGCACCATGTTCTCTCTCTGGACCTGTCTCTGTTCTCTATCTCTTTCTGTCTTGTCTATCCCTGTCCTGTCTACTGATGGCGTTCCTTTCTGACTTTATTTTTCAGCAGCCTCTATCTATTTTGTATTGTACACCGCCCTGACGCTCCGGCATGGGCGGTTTATCAAACTCTGCTAATAAAGATAAAGATAAAGAATGTAGATCGATTGTTTACGTCATCATAATATAAAAAGACTAGGGGACATGAAATGAAGCTACAGGGTAACATATTTAAGACTAATAAGAGAAAATATTTTTTCATTCAATGTGTAATCAAACTCTGGAATTTGTTACCGGAGGATGTAGTAAAAGCTGTTAGTGTAGCTGGGTTTAAAAAAAGTTTGGACAAGTTCCTGGAGGAAAGGTCCATAAACCATTATTAAAAGGGACATGGGATATCACTGCTTAACCCAGTACAAGCACACAATCCTCCTTCCCTCTTTTTTTCCAGCTCTTAACTGCCTTTTTCAATTTCACTTCAGTCCTCCCAAGATCAACTGTTTAGTGGTCTTCCATTGCTAGAACTGCAAATAGTACCCCAGCTCTGCTCTGGAAAAGGGCAACCCCCCCCCCCCAATCTACAGTTGCAAGTATTTTTTTCCACATCCAGTGAGAATATAGCTTAGGTTTCTATGCTGTTCTTGTAAACCTCAGAAGCAGCAAATTTAAATACTGCCTCCCTGCATCAGGTTCTGCAGTTTCTCTCCTGAAGGACTGCTCACTAAAGAGATCCCTGCACTCCCCCCCCCCCCCCCCCAGCACACTCAATGTTTTTCTATGGGGCCAGGACTTGTTTTTAAATTAAACTTAATTTTCAGCATTAAAATAGGCTTTTGAAAGCCTGCAAATCCAAGATTACCCTTTTTAAATTTATAATTTATCTGAGGCTCTACTGCTCTCTCTGAGTCATGGGAGTGAAGCCCTGCACCCCTCCTGGGGCACGACACAGGTCATTTATTTATTTTAATGTACTGGTAACACTAGGATAGATCAAAAAAGCTAAAATGCTCTGTACCCATCTCCCTTCCCTCCTCTTGTCCCCTCCACCCTTGTGTGCAGGGTTTTTTTTTCCTTCACAAGTATCTGATAATGAAGGTAGTTTGTGTCCCTGTTGGATCAAAAGTTTTTTTCATCTGTCTTCAGAATCAGACACCGAGCCAATTTAGTTATTAGGACATAGCACTATTTCCTGAATTGACTGCTGCCGGAAACAGGATACTAGGCTTGATGGACCCTTGGTATGATCCAGTGTGGCATATCTTATGTTCTTATATTCTTATGTGGTCATTGAGTAGACACCCTGCCATGCTGGCCTGGGGCAACTGCTCTTTTTGCCCATTGGTAAAAGTGGTCCTGGAGAGGAAGGCCCCTGTCTATTGAAGGGACTAGGTTTGCCCAGCACTCAGGAAACTGCTAACTCAAAAGACTTGAGGAAAAGTGTAAAGAATGACAGGAGGGAAAAGATTGTCTTTTTCAGTAGCAGCTCAAGGCAAGTTCCATTCAGACACAGCAGGTAGTTTCCTATCCCTGGAGGACTTACAATCTAATTTTGTTCCTCACAGGGTCGGTGCAAGTGTACTGGGTGCCCTAGGTGAACTTTCAGACTTATGCTGCCTCCCTCCACAAGATTTTGTCAATTAAACTCAACAGTCATGATTATTCCAACAAGACTCCTTCCACAACAATCCTGAAAAATGTATAACTGGACACCATCAGGGGATATTAAAAAAGGATAAGCTGCTTAGCAGGACCTGCTAATTGGCTAAAGCACGGCAATCTTGATAGTTAGCAGCATTATACAGAAAGTGTCTCTAAATAGCTCCACAGACAACAGGAAAGACACCCGATTAAAACCGGGCTGGATTATGGACAGAGCAGAAGTGGTCCTGGCAGCTCTACTGTTAGCTAGCATCCTGCCAGTACCTCTACCACAAAATGGTCAAGAAGCACCCCCATGGCCTACCATTTGGGACACCCATCCCTGTGGCCTGACATCTTCAATGGGAGGTGCAACGCAGTGCACCCACATAGGGCACCCAAGCTTCCACCCCTACTGGGAAGCGCTCTGGAGGAACATCATAATGCAACCCACACACTCTCATGGAGGTGGCCAAACTCAAGCAGCCCCCAGGCTGAACACTCCAGTTGTTAGGGAACCAAAGACCCACAGGACCTTGGAAGCCCACAAGAGCTCCCCAGGTACACAGAATGCTTCAGCCCCTGAGCAGTGGCAGCCCAAGGGGGATGCAGGGCCATGTGCCGAGACTCATTGCTGGGCATTATTTGCATAAAGAGCCTCATTTGCATAAATGTATAATGTTAATGTGCGCTAACCTTTAGTAAACGTGCCTCTTAATAAGTGTCTGAATAAAGAAAGACTACCAGATTTCTACATTACTATACTCCAGTGCCAACTGCCAAGCACATTAGAATCATAGAAACATGACGGCAGAAAAAGACTACATGGTCTATCTACTCTGCCCTTCCCTAACACCATCTACAAGAGTCCCCTTTTTTCTTTTAGAGGGTCTCTGTTTGTCCCATGCTTTTTGGAATTTAGATACTGTCCACATCTCTACCACCTACACTGGGAGATCATTCCACACATCTATCACACTTTCTGTAAAGAAATATTTCTGCATATTACTCCTGAGTCTATCCCCTTTCACCCTCATCCTATATCCCCTCGTAGCAGAGCTTGCTTTCAATCAAAAGAGGCTCTCCTCCTGTACATTTATGCCACTGAGGTATTTAAATGTCTCAGTCATATCACCTATGTATTAAGATCCTTAAGTCTGTCCTCATATGCTTTATAATGAAGACCATTAACCATTAGGAAGTACTATAAACACTACCCATTTAGAACCCATAGCAAACCCACCGTATCATATTAGCACTGCCAGGACTCATAAAACCCCAAATCCTACCTATCAAAAGGGAACACTGCAAATATTAAACCAGTACATCTCAAAAAATACTCTTGAAGTGGAGGAGTGGCCTAGTGGTTGGGGCAAGGTACTTCAGGCCAGAAGGTCAGGGGTTCAAATCCCACTAGAGGACAGCAACATTGGGCTGGAAGGACTGGGGTTTCTAGTCCCACAGGTGCTCCTTGTGGTCTTGGGCAAGCCACTTAACCCTCCATAGCCCATGTTCCCTGTAAAATAGTTATCTCCAAGTTATAGTGCCCTGTTCAATGTAATTTCAGTTTGTTCAATGTAAACTGCACTGATGCAGAATAGCGTGGTATATAAGAGAATGAAAATAAATAAATAAATACATTTCCTACTAGAGAAAGAAAACAAGTGGCACTGTCAAATAGAAACTACATAAACAGAGTACCTCAGCTCGGTTACACATACAGAACATAAACCATCACCAAACAAAGAACAAGGGATCACAATTTAGACATAGGAAGACAATTAAACTGGGGACCCCAAAAGCCAAATTTGGAATGTACAACAGCACTGGAGAAATAAAAATATAAATTAATTTCCTCATGTACTAAACAAAAGACAAAGATGTTAGCGATGCACATTTCCCAGAGCTGAGATATTCCAGTCAATAAATTCAAAATAAAATAGTATTTTTCTACCTTTGGTTTGGGCATTTTATTTTTTAGTTGTAATTGCTCAGTCACTTTCAATTGCTCAGTCACTTTCTTCTGGTTTCTTTGTGTCTTCTGCAAACTCTCCGTTGTCTGCTGTCCATTTGTCCTTTCTTCTCTATTCTAGTTTTTTCCATTCTCTCTCTACATTTGCTTTAACATACTGATCTTCCCCTTTTGCTCTTTCCTCCATTTCTTTCTTTATTCCTTTTTCATCAAATTTTACACTTTCGTCCTCAGTCCCCCCTTACTCTCCCAATACCTGGCCAATCATAGATTTTTCTTGCCTCCCACACAAAATATTTTTCCCCTCTCCATCCTCACTTCCCCAACCCCATCCCCTTCTAGTCCTCCCCCAACATCAGCTTCCTTCTAGTTCCAGCCCCACCCAGCATTCGCTCCCTTCTAGTCCCATTCTCCCATCCCCCCTCATCAGCCCATTTCCAGTCCTAGCCTCCCCATCAGCCCATTTCCAATCCTAGCCCCCCATTAGCCCATTTCAAGTCCAAGTTCCCCATCAGCCATTTACAGTCCTATCCTAGCCCCTATCAGCCCATTTCCAATCTGTGGAAAAGGGCCATACCCTGTTTTTACTCCTAACCAGCCTTCAGTCATGACCCAATACTATGCGGAGACTGACTTGGATTATAGTGAAGACTGACTAGGTTTGGTTGTGTGCCCCAATACACAGGGGGAGATACGTGCTACTACCTTGGGGTATGATTTGCTTTTCCTGTTAGATACAGGGGCCTCTACATCGGCCATAGCGCTCTCAGTTACCCCCTCCTCTGTTTAAGGCACTGCCTACTGCTCCTAAAGTCCCTTGTGAAGGAATTGAGGGAAAAACTATAATGCACCAAAAGTTGTCTGATGTGCCTCTGCTTGTGGAAGGGAAATTGTATCATACAGATTTCCTGGTTGGCCCTACTTTGCCTGTCAATCTGCTGGGAAGAGATTTTCCATCCAGAAACAAGACTGTTATCAGCTGGGAAACTGGCACTTTGACTTGTACCTTATGTCCCCTGCAAGTTCAACAGCCTGCAGCTGTAACACCGGCTGTTGTGACAGCGCCTCCATTAGATACACTTCCTTCAACCTTATGGGCTGTGCCAGGTAATGACATTGGACATCTCAACATTTCTCCAGTCAAGATTGAGGTACGTCCAGGAGCTTCACTGCCATATGTGCGTCAGTACCCTTTGCCTGCTGCTTCAGTAGCTGGAATACGGCCAGTGATTGAAAACTTGCTGACCCAGGGTGTGCTGGTACCCACTTCTTCTCCTTGCGATACTCCTATTTTACCTGTGTTGAAGGCTGATGGTAACTCCTACAAATTTGTGCAAGATTTGAGAGCTATTAATCGTATTGTTCTACCAGTTTTTCCCCTGTACCCAATCCTCATGACATTTGGACTCATATACCATGTGGCTCCACCCACTTCTCAGTTATAGATTTAAGCTCTGCCTACTATTCCATACCAGTGGGGGAGGAGTCAAGGTATTTACTGGCTTTTATGTACGAAGGGCATCAGTATACCTGGACTACTCTTTCTCAAGGGTACACCGAGAGTCCTGCTTATTTTTCGCAGGCCCTTAAAGCTGCTTTGCAGGACTTGGCATTGGACAAATCTGTATTAATACAGTATGTAGATGATTTACTTATTTGCTCTCCTTGTTATGATACTTGCGTTGCGGATACTATGTTAACTCTTGTACATATCTCTCGTCTGGGATTGAAAGTTAATCAGACTAAATTGCAATTTTCTTTGTCACAAGTAATATTTCTGGGTGTATGTCTTTCCTCAGCTAGACGCTCTATCACTGCTCAGAGAATTGGTCCTATTATGTCTATGCCTTTCCTTGCTACTGTACCTCTGATATGTCGCTTTTTAGGACTTTTAGTATTTTGTCGCCATCCTTGCCTAAGCCTCAAGGACCCTTCCTCTTCCTGCAAATGGACTTTACTGATCTGCCTTGTGCCAAGGGGGGAAGGGAACACCTTTTCTGAATGGAGAAAGGACAGTAGGCCTGCTTTTGGCGCGCTGCCTCCCTTCATCAGAGCTCTGACATAATTAATTAAATAATTGTGTCTATTGTCTTTTCTTCCTGGTAGAAGGTTACAGATAATTAATTAAAGAATCCAGGTTCATTTGAAGAAGGGCAGGCCCTGAGGTGAGGGTTCAACACGATCCAAGCTCCCCATCAGCCCATCTCCAATCCTAGCCCCCCATTAGCCATTTCCAGTCCTATCCTTGCCTCCCCCCTGAATAGCCCCACATCTGTCTGACCGTCTTCAGAAGGAGCCAGGGAGGTCCGAAGCCCCAGCTCACGAGCTGCACAGCCACCAGAGTGAAGAGCAGCATCTTCCTTCACTCCAGCAGCTGAATTCTCGTGAAACTCACTGGTGCCCAAGTTAAAGGGCATTTCTTGTTTCCTGGAACTCAGCGCACCAGCACGTTTCACAAGAACACAGCGGCTGAGTGAAGGAACATGCTGCTCTTCACTTCGGTGACTGTGCAGAGGTGAGCCGGGGCCTCGGGCCTCCCCAGCTCCCTCTGAAACCGGCCTTGCAAACTGACTATGTGCGGAATGAAGATGGCACAGGGCCCTGTGCGAACAATATTCTCGCACAATGGATGAGCTGGCCCTGCCCCTGAGCATGAGGACCAGGTAAGAGGCACTGATCAGTGAGTTCCCAGAAAGCAAACCCATGTTCAGTACTTCAAATGTTGAGTAGCTGCTCAGAGCAGGTAAGATTCAGCCATATCCTCTCTTGGTCAATTGAGGGGCCATCTGCCTACAGAAACACGGCCCATGGCAGTGGCATGATCCCTCAGGTGTATATATACCATGCTACATGCTCCACCCCCATGAAGGGGAGGTAGGAGGTTGGATGACACCTTCTGATGTCATACCATCATGCAGGTGCAGTATGTGAAACTCTTAGTTTGCATGCCCCACCTCCTACTGTACTCTCCTGGCACAAACTCTGGTTATGTGGCCAGTATTGGTGGAAGCCCACAGGTCCTATATCCTGATACTTCTACAGCACACAACACCAGCAGTCCTCTGACAACTATCCAGTGCATATGCAGACATGATCAGCAGTCAGTCAAGACAGCTGTTGATGCTTCTGTGGTTATTTTCCCACTGTCCCAGCAGGTTCACTCCTGACCTGCAGACCCTGGTTTTGAGGTTGTCAGGCTGTTGTGGTCCACTGCCATGGTAACTGCACCATGCAGCCCCTCCACACCAGTGGCTAGGCAGGGGCCTAGGTATTCTGCTGGCATCATCTGTTTGCCCTGCTTCTGCCCTTCATATTTCCTAACGTTAGCGTATGAATCACATATTCAGAGCGGCCTAGCAAGGTGGGTGCAACTACCATCTGGTAAGAGGCAGGCGGTAGATACACCCACGCTAGCAGCATCCTTGTGCTGCTTGCGCTTGACTAGTGTGACTTCCCCAGCAACACGCCACAGCACCACCCACTCTGCCTTAACCCCACCTATTCGCATACTGCTTGGGTACCATAGTATTTTTAGTGTAGTCATTCACCTTTTGGCCACACGCTCCCAGCTAATATGCAGCCAAAATATGCATCAGCCCCAAGCTAAACTTCACACTCCCGACTACTGCACTTTAATAAACATGCACCTGTATCTCTGTAGTGCACCATGGGAGGAGTGGTCTAGTGGTTAGGACAAGGTACTTCAGGCCAGAGGGCCGGGGGTTCAAGTCCCACCTGGGGACAGCAATCTCAGGCTGGAGGGACTGGGATTTCTAGTCCTATAGGCACTCCTTGTGGTCTTGGGCAAGCCACTTAACCCTCCACTGCCCATGTTCCCTGTAAGTATTAGTGTATGTGTCTCATATCCCCTCATGTTAAATGTATCCCCCAATTGACCGCTTTGACCTGGTGAAAAGCGGGATATAAATACAGCTAAATAAATATAATGCGCACATCATTGAGCAATAGTGCAAATTGCTGAGCACACTATTGAGCAACAGGATGCACTGTTGATGACATGGCAAAAATCTTTAAATGAATCTGTCATTTCCTACCACGTTGTTTCAAATGAATGCACATCCGTACATTACACCTGCAGGTGTAAACATAGCTGCCTTGTGCACCGTGACTGCTTTTTTAAAGGGGGCCTCTGTGAAGAGTTCCTCTATCAGAATGAGTTTACATTCTTGCAGGTACAGTGTACAGAGACCCAGTGGGGAAACTGAAAAGAGAAATTTCCAGTCAATATTTAAACTCCAAGGATGGTGTATAAATAAAATGCATATATTCAGCACCACTATCCCGATAGTGAGCAGCGACAAATAATTGTGGAACTATCTGAATAGCAGCAATATTCAGTCCTTTGTCCAGATAAATCTAGGGCAATGTTTTTGTAGGCTGATTATTGCCTTTCTCTAGATAATTTGGTGTTCCACCCACACTCCTCCCATGCACTGCCCCAGCACTATCTGGATAGTATCAAGGCAGTCTGCAGGGATTTTTCATAGCACTGTTCATATATAGTGCTACCTAGGGGAATTATTTAGATAACAGTTGCTGTTATTTGCATGATTCCCTTTGAATATTAACCTGTTTGTCTAACACAATTCACATCTGAATAGCTTTCTTATTGAGGATCTGGGTGTAGAGCATGGTACTGTGTGCCTTGGACTTCTGACACTCTTCTTTTCATTTCCAGCCTCCTTTTTTAAGGAGCACTTGCAAGGCCTGCAGCAGATGGACCTGGCAGGGAACTGTGTGACCAGCGATGGCTGGCTCTCCTTCACTGAAGCACTGCCAAGCCTGAAGGATCTAATTGTGCTTGACCTCAGCAGTGAACACAGTCTTCAACTCTACTCAGGCCTCGTTCTGGAACTCAGCCATATCATATTCAAGCTGAAGAGTCTACAGAAAGTCAGGCTAAGTGGATGGCAGCTGGACACCATTGACCTGGAGAAAATTAACAGTGCAAAAGCCGGCTGTGAAGGTGAATTCCAGTTACTGACTTCCTAAAACCTATCAAAAGACTGCACTGTAACTCAGCCTGTGTGTGCTTCTTACCTTAACAGCAACACTTTTGGTAAAGCACCTGAAATGTAAAAGGGGAGAAACTGCCAGATTTTAAAGAGACTCAGTTATACACCTCTCCATAGTGTCCCATTCACTGTCCTCCAAGCAAATGTTTTTTCCTCACACACCACCTTCCCTAATCACCTTCCAAGTATCAAAATTATTAATAGCCCCTCTGCACCTGCAAAGTTTCTGAATCATAAGGTAAGACATACCACACATCGACCCAAACTGTAGCACATACAGATACTGGCACAATATAAGAACATAAGATATGCCATACTGGGTCAGACCAAAGTCCATCAAGCCCAGTATCCTGTTTCCAACAGTGGCCAATCTACGTCATACTGTTGCAGCGAAGTGCACACAATGAATAATACCAGGAGTCAGTGCAAAGATCCAAGCCAATTTATTGTGCACAAGTCTCAGGCAATGTCACATTCAAAAAGGTCTGAGCAATGGAGTCCAGCAAACAACACCTTATATACCTTTCTTCTTCAGTTTAACATAGGCAAACTTTCTATTGGTCTCACACCTATCCAATTGGGAACTCTCTCTGGGCCTAACACTCTGTTCCCCCTGCTCAGAATTCTCTAACAAAGGCACAGTTCTTAGACTTTGATACATTTCTTCTACGAGGTCACTGCTAGCTTACTGAGCACTGGAACATATCTGTCATCAGCATAGAAGAATTCAATAAAGGATTCATACAACCTTATCAAAAGCAGTTTAGAGCAGTTTCTCTAACTTTTACTGACTTTGGTTTTTCTTAGCATTACTATTCTCAGGTGGGGGCTGGGACTCAGGCCTAGCTTACAGACCTCTCATACGTTTACAGGCTATTCTAGGCCATAGCCTACCACATTCCCCCCTTTGATTATTCTCACCCGCAAGTGAGAAAGGGTGAGAATCAAATCATACATTACACGTGGTCATCAGCATCATGTTGGGGTATAGGGGAATATTGCCACATAGCGAATATCTTTGTAGCTGCTTACACTCAACAGTACTATCAATAATTGAGTTCAGCATACGTAAGCATAAGGGTAGGAAACATGGGAGAAACAAGCAGATAGCCAATATTGATAAGACAATGAGCACAAGTGTTTTCAGGCCGCCCATCCCTGAAAACAGAGAACCAAACCATCCATCGAGTTGCAAGCCATGCCAGGTCTGGACGGGTACATAGGTTTGCTTTCTCATATGATTGGCTATATCTTCTACAACCTGTCCTTCATTATCGATTTGCAAACAACATTTAATTAAATTTAGCTTTCCACACACCCCTCCCTCAGCTGCAAGTAAATAATCTAATGCTAAGCGATTCTGATAAATAGCTGTACGCATTTGCGTGGCTTGTTTAGCTAACAGGGTTAGTGCTTTACTAGTTTCATTGGTTATTATTTCAACAACAGCTTGCAAACGTATAATACGATTTAACGTATACACAGGGGTGTGGTAACCCCAAGAGCCATTTTGTGCCCAGGTAGCAGGTCCATAGTAGGAAACAATTCTCTCCGGTGGCCATTCTTCAGATGTCACATCCCATTTGTCCCACTGGCCTATCTTCAGAACCTCTCGCTTCTGTCGACTTCTATATATGGGAAATCCCAGTTGTCCCCCATGGTAAATAGGCAAGAGGAAGAAGGAAAGTCTTATGGTCCCCAAAACACACGCACCTCCCCAGTTAGCAGGGAGTCTAGCATATGCTCGAGTTCCACAAATCCAATACAGTCCAGGTGGAGCTTGCCAGGTATTGTGAGAAGCCAGATTTGTCCATAACCTGGCAAGGTTAGGAAAAATAATCAGAGGATTAGAGGGTTCCGGGGCATTGGCACCTGACCACCAGGATGTCTTTCTGGTAGTAGCATTATAGTACTTCTGGTTTAAACAGACCAATTGTCCCACTAGCATAGTCAACTGTGGTCCAGCACGAACAAAACATAGGTTACCAACAATGGGGTTAGCTAGGACCCATTCATTGGTAGCTTTATGCAGATCAGTTTGGTTGTATGGTACAGAATAGTTCAATTCTTCCCAAGGCCACTGGTCTCCCATCTGAGTTCCCCCACAGAAAAGGCAGTCAGAGACATGGAGACTTGATGCTCCAGCTCCAGCTAGTTCAATGAACAAATTCCGGGAAGCGTGGGGAACTACAAATTCTGCCTTCATGGCCTCATAAAAGGTATGATGTATTTTATAAGGTGAAGAGACATGAGTTTTTGTGTTAAACTGTATATGTACAAAAGTTCCAGGGTCAGTTCTACTTCCTGCTATACGTAGACCGAATCGGAATCCCTGCTTCCACTGGCTCGGGTCGAGGATGAGGAGCCGTAGGGGATTACAAGCACCTTTCTTGCACTTCTGAGGTTCCAGTAGGGGTAATCTCACTAAATTGGCCTTGCGATTATCTCCATCTTGTCCAGTAGGGCTACCAGACCAGGTAGCATAGTACACACAGCCCCATTTTGGACAGAAATAGTCATCTTTCGATGGCTTACCATAAGTGGATGGAGAATGTATCCCAGTGCGTATTCCCCATCTGTATGCACCTTCGGGACACATATACTTGTTATCATAGTAGTAAGCTTGTTCCCATGACCCACACCTGTAATAGTCATTTCTGTTTATCAGATCACAAGCATCAAAATACAGGGCTACAGGTCGGGTGGGATCAGAGAGTTGACTTGTGGCATTTATGAGGGCTCCATCTTCATCATTCCATCATAGTTCCAGGACATAGTAAGAAGGATTCTGTCTGGGACTAAAACAGGTACGAGTCTTTCCTTTCGTGCAGACATTCAGTTCTGTACCATTATACATGCATTGGCTGTACCAGTGCAGGTGTAGTAAGAGTGATAAAGTAAAGTCTGGGTGATCTTCATCCCAGTTCGGGTAGTGGTTATACAAGCTGCACAAGGGGGCAGGGCAAAAGTAGTCCCAAGGCGCCCCAGGGCTACCGCAAAGATGAAACAGTAGTAGGTGATCATCATGATCATAGTCTCTGATGATGGATAAACTGAAATTCTGATAACTCAGAATTTGAAGACTTCTCCTCCTTCAACTTCCAGGAGTGGGTTTTCAGATCTTCATGATGATGGTGGTTTTCTTCGCCGTGTAAGTCGCAATGGTGTTGCAGGATCGGCAGTCGAGGTCCAAGGATGACTCTCAGGAACTGCTGCTGGCTTTACTCGACTGTGGTGAATCCAGGAGTCAATTTCTGCCACTTTAACTGCTGTTGGCGTTGACAGCAGAACGACACATGGTCCCTTCCAATGAGGCGCCAATGGTGTCTTCTTCCACTCTTTGACTCACACCGAGGCTCCAGGCTTGAAAGGATGCAATGGCTCTGTCAGATTGATAGGCAACTGGTCCTGCACCCAGGTATGGAGGTCCTGCAAGACAGAACTTAGAGCCAAGAATTCTTCTCTAGTGATTTCTGATCCAATCTGACTCATATCCCCCCTTATTCCCTGAACTATGGGCGGGGTCGCCCATATAAAACCTCAAATGGGGAAACTCCTAATGACTTGGTAGGGGCTGAACGTATTCTGAGAAGGGCTATGGGGAGAGCTTGGGGCCACTTCAGGTGGGCTTCCTGACAGAGCTTGGACAACTGGGACTTCAGGGTTCGGTTCATTCTCTCTACTTTCCCTGAACTCTGGGGTCGATAAGCTGTATGCAATTTCCACTGTATTTGTAAAGCACGGGCTAACTGCTGAGTTACTTGGGACACAAAGGAGGGCCCATTGTCTGAAACTATGGCCAGGGGTATTCCGAACCGAGGAATGATTTCATGGAGCAGAGCCTTAGTGACTTCTCTGGCCTTTTCAGTTCTGGTGGGGAAAGCCTCCACCCACCCAGAAAAGGTACAAACTAGAACCAATAAGTAGTGATATCCATTTGCTCGTGGCATTTCTGAAAAGTCTATTTGGATATTTCCCATGGGGATAACTCCCACTGATTGAACTCTTGGAGGTGGGACAGGACCCTGCCGGGCATTATTCATTGCACAGGTTACACATTTTCGGGCTATTGAGGCAGTTAAGGGTCCCAACAATGAGATACAGAAATACGGTTTCAGAGCTTTTTCCATCGCAGTTTTCCCATAGTGTGTAGCCTGGTGGAAGGCATGGACAAAGGCTAGACCCAGGGCTTCAGGGATCACAGTCATACCAGGGGGTGAGCCTCCCTCAGGTGATGGCAACACTATCCATCCGGTCTCTGATAACTGCCCACCCTCATTTTGACAGTAGTAGTCCAGTTCACTTAGGGTGTATCGAGGTGTCCATGCACTGAGAGGTACTGGAAATATGGCTGCTTGAACTGTAATGCTAGGGACAGAAATTCTCCCAGTGATTGCTGCTTCCCGGGCTGAGGCATCAGCGAATCTGTTTCCTCGGGACACTTCTCCATCTCCGGTCTGGTGGCCTCAACAGTGCATTACAGCAACTTGTTTGGGGGCCCATACTGCTTCCAATAAAGTCAATATTGCTGGGCCATACTTGATGGACTTGCCTCCCGAGGTTATCAATCCGCGCTCTTTGTACAAAGCTCCATGGGCATGCAATGTTGTAAAGGCATACTTAGAATCTGTGTATACATTCAGACGGATCCCAGTCCCTATTGTCAGTGCTCGAGTGAGGGCTATTAATTCGGCCTTCTGTGCTGAAGTTCCCGGGGCCAGAGCTGATGATTCTATTACCATGTCCAGGGTCACCACTGCATAACCGGCACATCATTGTCCATTAATAATGAGACTGCTTCCATCCACGAAGAAAGTTCTTTCTGGGTTGCTCAAGGGGATATCAGTTAAGTCTGGGCGGCTTAAGTATACTTCTAGGCAATCATGGTCAGGAGGACCTGGACCAGTTGGCAGTAGGGTAGCAGGGTTCAAGGTTTGACTGACACTCAATTGTAGCCAAGGATTTTCACATAGCATACTTTGATATTTCAACATTCGTGCCTTGGTGAACCAGTAGTTCCCTTTGTGTTCCATTAGGGTTAAAACAGAATGTGGTACAATGACTTGAAGATTCTGTCCCAAGGTGAGCTTGTCAGCTTCACTCACCAAGAGGGCTGTGGCTGCTACGGCTCTTAGGCAAGGTGGCCATCCTTTTGCAACAGGGTCCAATTGTTTTGATAGATAGGCTACAGGTCGCTGCCAGGATCCAAGGGGCTGAGTCAAAACTCCCAACGCATTCCCACTTGACTCATGAACATAGAGACGAAATGGTTTCTGTACATCTGGTAGGCCCAAGGCTGGTGATGACATTAATGCTTTTAGCAATTGGAATGCTTTATCTTGTTCTGGGCCCTATTCCATGGGAGATCGTTCCACTCCCTTCGTGGCTTGGTACAAGGATTTTGCCAAAAGTGCAAAGTTGGGTATCCATATTCGGCAGTAGCCCGCAGCTCCCAAGAAGGCCCGCACCTGCTTTCTGGTGGTGGGGGTTGGGATGCGGCATACTGCCTCCTTTCGCTCAAGTCCTAATTTCCGGATTCCTCTGGACAGATGGAACCCCAGGTATTTCACTTCTGTTTGGCACAACTGCGCTTTGGCTCTTGAGACCTTGTATCCGGCTTCATTCAGGAGGTGTAAGAGATCACTGGTAGCTTACACACATTCAGTCTTGGAGTTGGTGGCTATAAGCAGATCATCTACATATTGGAGCAATACTCTTCTTCCTGGAGTTACAGAGTAGCTTGAAAGATCTTGGTTTAGAGCTGCACTGAAAATGGTGGGTGAATTCTTGAGGTAAGCGAGTCCAAGTGAGTTGACCTCGTCTTCCTGTAGTGGGGTTTTCCCATTCAAACGCAAACAAGAGTTGGCTGGCGGATGCCAGGTAGATACAGAAGAAGGCATCTTTTAAATCCAGAACGGTGAAATGAGTAGCTTCTGCTGGAATCAGTCCCAGGAGAGTGTAAGGATTTGGTACTACCGGATGTATAGTTTCAACTGCACTGTTCACTAGTCGCAAATCCTGCACTGGGCGGTAGTCACCTGTCCCAGGCTTCTTGACTGGGAGGAGGGGGGTGTTCAAGGGCGATTGGCATTCTCGGAGGAGTCCATACTGTAGTAATTTCTTTAGGTGACAATGAATGCCTTTGATTGCTGGTCGTGGGAGAGGATATTGTCGTACATGCACTGGTTCTGCTCCCGGTTTAAGGGTGACGAGCACAGGAGCTATATTCTTTGCTAGGCCAGTAGGATTATCCTCTGCCCACACTCCAGGTGGAGCTGAGATGCTGGTGGGTATACAGGGGCCAGCTGCTTTGGATGAAGGTAGACTATAGAACCGCCATTCCTCTTCTCGGGTGACAGTCAGCACCATCAGGCCAGCGGATTTCGAATTTACAGTCATTTCCGTTTTCCCTCCTTCAACAAAGGATATCTGCACCTGGAGCTTAGCAAGCATGTCTCGGCCCAAGAGGGGAACTGGGCATTCAGATATGTACAAGAACTGATGCATTATTTTCCGTTCCCCCAGTTCACAGGCGCGGTTCTGCAGAAAAGGTTTTGTGGTTCTAGTTCCAGTAGCGCCAACAATGGTGACAGATCGGGAAGACAAAGGAGCCACTGGCTTAGCCACCACTGAATGTTTGGCCCCCATATCAACCATAAAGTCCATGTACTGGTCCCCAATCTTTAAGTTGACCATAGGCTCCTGGGGACCCAGGGAAAACTTGGAACCCGGTCTGGCCTAGTCCTCATCCACATAGTCGTCTTCAGTAGCCACCATTCCTTCTACGGCGACTTCTTCCTGCTGGAACTGTGCACGCTGCATTCCTCCTCGTTGCTGGAATCGCCCCCCCTGCTCCCCTGGTGCTCCCTCCTCCCCTCCAGGGGGTGGAGCTACTATTCAGGCATTCGTTCTTCCAATGTCCTTCTTCCTTACAATAGGCGCACTGATATGCACCTAAGGGGGACCGAGCGCTCCCTCGGCCCCTTCCCCGTCCTCGGGTCCTTCTGTTTGAGTATCCTCCTCCACGTCCTTCAACTAGAGCTGCAGCAAGCAGATCGGCTTTCTTCTTCATCTTTCTTTCACTTTCCCTTTTACATTCTTGATCACGATTCACAAATACCTTCTGGGCAACTTCCATTAGCTGTGCTGTGTTCATACCCACAAATCCTTCCAACTTTTGCAGTTTCCGTTTTATGTCTCCCTGGGACTGACTCACAAAAGCCGCATTCACCATACGCAAATTCTCCTGGGCTTCTGGATCGTATGGGGTATAAAATCTATCAGCTTCAGATAATTGTTCATAGAAGGCGGCTGTACTTTCATCTGGGCGCTGAAGAACGTCTGCCACCTTCCCAACATTCATGGCTTTCTGGCCTCCCCTCCTCAGGCCTTGCAGTAGGGCCTGTCGGAAACGGGCGAGGGCCCTCTCTCCATCTGTACTATTTGGATCCCATCTCGGATCTTCATTCTGGAAATCTACGACCGCTGCCTGTCGGGGATCTAGGTCTCTCCCGTCTACAGGGTTCTCTTCCAGCCATTGAGTGGTTGCTCGTACTATCCGTGCCCGCTCTTCAGTAGTAAAAAGGGTGGACAAGAGCTGGCGGCAATCAGACCAGGTAGGCTGGTGGGTCTGCATGATACTAGACATTGGTAGGAGGCATAGTGCGTTTTCCAGTGCAATAAATCTGTGGTAGAAAAGGGCACATAAACGAGACTAGCTGGCCCGGCCACAACCTGACCATCTTCATTGAGAATAGGTAATCTAGGGACCTGGCGTAATGGCATCTGGCGAACTTCTTTCTGGCCCGCCCCTTTGCTTCGGAGGGCGTAGCGCAAATTTGCGGGCCCAGCGGTGGCTCCTCCGCTGGGGCCTAGACTAATGGGTGACCCTGGACTGCAGTTGATCCCCCGCTGGCAGTTCCTTCAGAAGACGGCGGTTCTGCCGTGGAACTTTGTTCGGGACTGGGTCTCCTGCTTCGGGGAGGGGGTTGCTCTCCTTCGGGCAACGGAAGTGGCTGATGGGGTAGAGGCAAATCAGCTGGAGGGACTCTCTCTTCCTCTGGCTCTGCTTGGGGTAACGGTGGAGCTGATGGGACTGGTCTATACAGAAACAGGGGTGGATAGTTCGGGACATCGGGAGGCTCTGGGGCTGAGTAAATGGGGAGCTTTTCTCCCTTAGCCCCCGGGACCCCCTTCGTAGTTGCTAACATTATCCTGCACTGCTCCTCACTGCAGCGCTTCATCCAGGGGGGTTGCCTTTCACAAATATCTAACCAGGAGTCTATATAGGGAAACTGGTCGGGGTAATGTCTACGCACTATCCCATGCACTCGGGACACAATTCTAATATCAAAAGTACCCTCTGGTGGCCACAAAGCGTCCAGCACCGGCCACTCCCTACGACACAATATTTCCAATTGGGATGGAGACTTTTTGTCCCGTAATCACCGCTAAATCCCTTCTTAAAATTCGTGATCATACAGTTCAGCGGAGTTTGCACAGACTCCGCCCCTCCCATTATGACGTACAAGACAGCAGACAAAGAGGGAGGGTAGTATAGCTGCCGGTAAGGGGTCCGTACAGCCCACGGAACAGTAAGGGAGACAAACACCAAACGCTTCCTCCTTTTCGAAACCTGGGCGCGGTCGCCCGGCCAGGAACTGTGCTACTCAGGAGTCCACTCTCCTGTGTTTCAAGACCTCTCATTCATTCAAACAAACAGGCATGCCACCAGGTTCCCAAAATTCCATAAAGGCCTACCTTACTTATCCATGAGGGGTGGGGTTTCGTCCTCGCGCATACTCATGCAAGGAGTACTCGGCCACACCCTGAGAGGTGATCAGGCTCTCTGTACCTTAAACCATATTAGTCTCGTGCATACTCATGCAAGACTTTCCCATAGCTAACTGACTAAAAACCAGACAAATTGCTACTCAACGGATCCAGTATCTAATGCGCTGCGCAACCAGTTCCTCCTTGGGTTGAATCCTGGACTCCCCTCGGGTTCGGAGTTGTTGGCCGGTCGGACTCGGCAGGCCGCCGAGGCAGGGCAGAACCCTCTCCGATACAAGGGGACCGGCGGCGCCTGGGGTCCCCCGCTGTCGGTCGGCCGCGGTCCCGACCGGACCAAACCTGGAGGCGGTAATACGTGGTATATTCACTTGCGCACCATTCACGTACCCCACTTTCCCGGCCAACGCACGAGGAATATGTTGCAGCGAAGTGCACGCAATGAATAATACCAGGAGTCAGTGCAAAGATCCAAACCAATTTATTGTGCACAAGTCTCAGGCAATGTCACATTCAAAAAGGTCTGAGCAATGGAGTCCAGCAAACAACACCTTATATACCTTTCTTCTTCAGTTTAACATAGGCAAACTTTCTATTGGTCCCATACCTATCCAATTGGGAACTCTCTCTGGGCCTAACACTCTGTTCCCCCTGCTCAGAATTCTCTAACAAAGGCACAGTTCTTAGACTTTGATACATTTCTCCTACAAGGTCACTGCTAGCTTACAGAGCACTGGAACATATCTGTCATCAGCATAGAAGAATTCAATAAAGGATTCATACAACCTTATCAAAAGCAGTTTAAAGCAGTTTCTCTAACTTTTACTGACTTTGGTTTTTATTAGCATTACTATTCTCAGGTGGGGGCTGGGACTCAGGCCTAGCTTACAGGCCTCTCATACGTTTACAGGCTATTCTAGGCCATAGCCTACCACAATACGTACCTAGCAGTTTCCCCAAAAGACACAGGTTCCACAATGCTTGTACTGGGTCAAGCATTCATATCCTGGGTCCCTTCTTAATAATGGTTTATGGACCTTTCCTCCAGGAACTTGTCCAAACCTTTTTTAAACCCAGCTACTCTAACAGCCTTTACTACATCCTCTGGTAACAAATTCCAGAGTCTGATTACACGTTGAGTGAAAAAATATTTTCTTTTATTAAATAGTTTACCCTGTAGCTTCATTGCATGTCCCCTAGTCTTTCTATATTCTGATAACGTAAACAATCGATCTACGTTTACCTGTTCCACTCTGTTCATTATTTTATAGACTTCTATCATATCTCCCCTCAGCTGTCTCTTTTCCAGGTTAAAGAGCCCTAACCTTAATATCATAAGCCTCCCTTTGGACAAAGCTAAGGCTAAAAATAAAGCGAGACAATGGTCAAAATAGGTGCATTAGTGCAAAGTATGCAATCACTTTTAGAATGCATACTTTGCCCTGATTTTGAAAACTAACTAGTGGAAATTACACATGCGGCTGTGTGATTTTCACCCTCTATTTGTGTAAATAGTGCAGAAGGGGAAACGGAGCATAATGTTTTCAAACTGTCAAGTGCGCATGGTGTCTTACCCCCCAGACTAATCCCTCCTGAAGGCGTGCTCCTTTCTAGGGTAGATGCAAACATAAGAGCTGCATCAGAAGACATACAGAAAGACACTGGGGTGCCTAAGGAGAGAAGGGAGAAGTGCACATATGATAGAGACATTTCAAATACTTGTGAAAGGTATTAATACACAAGAAACAAACCTTTTCCAAAGTAGGGACGTCTGTAGAACTAGGGGACATGATATGAACCTTCAAGGAGGTAGACTCAGAAGCAATGTCAGGAAATATATTTTCATGAAAAGAGTGGTAGATGACAGAATGCCCTCCCAGAGAAGTTGGTGGAGACAAAAATGGAATTCAAAAAAGGAGTCAGATATACACAGAGAACCCCCCCAAAAGCTTCAGCTCACAACAAAAATAAAATGAATTTTACACTTCTTAAGAAGGAAGGGGGGGGAGGGATTAGGGGTGTTAACAGCAGCTGCAACTCTGTCCACCTTACTGGTCAGACTGGATGGACCAAACTGGTCTATCTGCCATCATATACCGTGTTATTATGTTTTCAGCCCTGTTAATGGTGGGCAATTTTCAGGCACACAATTTAAATTCATTATTTACCTGGGCAAAAAAGCTGTTGTCAGAGCTATGTGGATTGCCTAGATGAATAGTGGCAGAATATCACTACTATGTGCATAGTGCTGGCATTAACCATTCAACACCTGCCAGGATGTAGATACTGGTGTTGAATATCTACAGTGCCTTGCTAAAGGATTCATCCCTTTGGTTTTTGTCCTGTTTTGTCGCATTACGTACAACCTGTAATGAAAATGGAGGTTCATTTGTATGTTAGATAATGGACCTAACAATATATTCCAGATCAGTGAGGTGGAATGCCAATAAAATGCCTGGTATAAATAATAACAGCCAGTAAAAACCTAAAACTTTTGAGTGCATATGTATTCATCCCTTGTACTATGAAACCCCTAAATAAGATCTGGTCCAACAGATTAACCTCCGAAGGCACATAATTAGTTGATTAGGCTTCACCTGTGTGCAGTCAGTATCACATGATCTATCACATGATGCCTGCATAAATATACCTCTTCTGAAAGGTCCCTGACTCTGCAACACCACTAAGCAAGCAACATCAAGCCCAAGGAGCACTCCAAATAGGTCAGAGACAAAGCTGGCGAAGATGGGCCAATACCTCAGGGAGTCGTTAGTGGGATGGGAACAGCTGGGGGATGTAGAAAAACAGTGGTCAAAACTGAAACGGGGTATTTTAAAGGCAACCAACCTTTTTGTTAAAATGGTAAATAAAGGCAAAAGGAACAGGAGACCGCTATGATTTTTGAAGGAAGTAGCTGAAAAAGTGAAGAAAAAGAGGGAGGCCTTCATGAAATACAAGAGATCACAGAGATAGGAAGACAGGCATCTGTATTTGGAAAAACTTAGAGAAGCTAGCAAAATAGTCAAGAAGGCAAAGTTTCAAAAGGAGGAGGAAATAGCCAATGCAATAAAATGGGGGGATAAGACATTTTTCAGATATATTAGTGAGAAGAGGAAGGGCAAAAGTGGTATTGTCAGACTCAAGGGTGCAGGGGGTGGGAATATGTAGAAGCTGATAAGGATAAAGCGGAATTGCTTAACAAATATTTTTGTTCTGTGTTCACAAATGAAGAACCAGGAGCAGGACCTCAGAAAACACCCACAAATAAGAACAGAAGCGAGGGACATCTTGAACAATTTTCAGAAGACTGTGTTCGTGAGAAACTAGCTCAACTTAAAGTAGACAAAGCGATGGGACCGGATGGGATACACCCTAGAATACTGAGGGAACTTGGGGACGTTCTAGCAACTCCACTGACTGACCTTTTCAATGCCTCGTTGGAGTCGGGAGTGGTGCCAAAGGACTGGAGAGAGGCTCATGTGGTGCCTTTACACGAAAGTGGAAGTAAGGATGTGGTTGAAAACTACAGGCCGGTTAGTTTAACTTCGGTGGTGAGTAAATTATTGGAAACGCTGCTGAAAGAGAAAATAGTGAGTTTTCTGGAGTCCAGTGGATTACAGGATCCGAGGCAGCATGGATTCACCAGAGGCAGGTCTTGTCAGACAAATCTGATTGATTTCTTTGACTGGGTGACCAGGGAGTTGGACCGAGGGAGAGCTCTAGATGTGGTGTATTTAGATTTCAGTAAAGCCTTTGACACTGTTCCTCACAGGCGACTTATAAACAAACTGAGCACCCTAGGGATGGACCCTAAAGTTACTGCTTGGGTTAGAAATTGGTTGGGTGGGAGGCGACAAAGAGTACAAGTAAATGGAGCTCACTCTGAGGAGAAGGATGTTACCAGTAGTGTGCCCCAGATAATTTAAGCTGTACAAAGATCTCGATGAATCACAATGCCCAAATACTGAAAATGATCCACCACCACGACCTAGGCAAAAGGGTGGCGAACCTACCCCATTGACCTTAACAACTGCTTGAGGGTGTGTATAAAGCGAAGCAATCCATGTACAAAAAGTAGTCCCAAAGCCAAATCCCTGGAGGACTTGCAGGAGGTATGGCCATTCTAGTTTGTCAAAAGCTTTTTCTGCATCAAGCGATAGAATGTTAAACAATCCTGCTTTACACTTTATGCCCTGCAGGACATTGAGTAGACGACGCACATTCTCAAACCCATATTTCTATTTTATAAAACCAGTTTGATTAGGATGAACGATATCTGGAATTAACGTGGCCAGGCAATTAGCTAAAATTGTGATGAATATTTTGTAATCCAAATTTAGCAAAGATATTGGGCGGTAGTTAGAACATTGCAAAATGTCTTTGCCACCTTTAGGGATCACAACAATATTCGCATGATAAAATGAGTCTGGGAGCCTTTTTTTGACAAGAATTTCATTAAAGACTGTCAATAGAATTGGTGCGAACAAATCCGGAAAAACCTTATACAATTCCGCCAGCAAGAAATCTGGCCCTGCCGCCTTAGCAGACTTGAGGTTCTCCATCACTCGATGAACCTCTGAGAGTGTAAACGGACGGTCTAATTGTTCTTTCCCCTCTGTGGATAGCTGAGGGAGAAAAGCCTCCTTTAACCAATCCGAAATGTCAGTGGGGGTCGCCGACGACTCACTAGCATATAACCGCTCATAAAATGCAGCAAAGGTGAATGCTATATCACGAGACGTGTGTAAAAGCTACCCCTGCTGGGATTGAATAACATCTACCCTGTGGCGTTGCCGCTGCCGCTTTAATTGCCACATCAACAACGTGCCAGCTTTATTACCCTGCTCATAATAACATTGCTTGGTGCGCAAGAAAAGCGAAGCTACTCAGTCAGTTTCCAACGCTGCCAGTTCCCCCCTACGTTGTGTCAACAAATTCCAAACCTTCCCTTCCCCCCTCCTGTGTTTCCGTTCCAGCTCTAAGATCTCTCTCCGTAAGTCCTCCTGCCAGAGTGTTAAACGTTTCTGAAAGGAATTCGACAGGGAAATAAAATGACCTCGAAGAACCGCTTTCCCTGCATCCCATAAGAGAGCTCTAGACATCTCCGAGGAATCATTAAATTCCAAATACTCCTTCCAACATTTACGAACCTCAGAAGCAAACTCCTGGTTGAGCAAAAGCCCACGGGGCAAAGACCACCGCTGAGCTGAAGAATCAGCCACTCCCAGAACGCGATCAATAGAAATGACTGCATGATCAGATGGCCCCATGGTCCCAATAGTGGCTTGATGCAGCCACGGCATCCCTGATCTTAACAAAAAACACATACCTATCTGAGAATGGCTTCGGTGGGCCTGAGAATAGAAAGTATAATCCCTTTCCAGCATATCTCCATGCTTCACATAAATCAAACTGTGAAATCCAATCTACTAGTGACGGTCGCCAAGCATTTCCAAAAGACCAACTCCCCGAGCGATCTAACTCCGAACTAACACAATTGAAATCCCCTCCTATAATCAAAGGCACTTGACTACATTCCTGAATTGTCTTTGAAAGATCGATCAATGAACTACCCACTACTGTGGGTGGGAGATACACATTGACAAGAGTTCACACAACCCCTTGGATGGAACCCACTAGTATCAAAAAACGGCCCTCCGAGTCTGCCACTTTATTAATCAGCTGAAAAAAGTACGAAGGGGAAAACAGACTAGCAGCCCCCCGTTTCTTGGAAGAAAAGTTAGCTAAATGTATCTGTGGGAACCTACTTTTGGCAGAATCAAAGTGATCATGTCTAGACAGATGGGTTTCCTCTCAGCTTTCTCTCTACATAGTTGCTCCAACACTCTTCGTCTTTTGCACAGGTTATTTAAACCATGCACATTCCAAGAAATAGCCTTAACCATTCTCAAATCTGTAGAGAAGCCCCTTATAACCGATCACATTAAGCAAGATCTCCCTTCCTCCTCTCCCAAAACCTTGAACAGCACTCGTCCCTCCCCGAAAAACTCTAACAAAGCTCCCCTCCCCTAGTATTCGGAAATAAGGTAGAATACGAGTGCTCATCAAAGAATGACTAATGCTCCAGTCAAAATCTCAGTAAGAAGAGCCCCCCCACCCCCCCATTCCCTCCCCCTCCCCTCCCTCCCCCCCAACTCTGTCCCTTCCCCTCACATTCCTATAACTGCAGGAAGTATACTTATCAGATAGACGTCTCAACGCAGGTAACATTACAAGTGTCACCAGATAAGGCATTAGAAGGAAGTGTAGAAAAACTAGAAATATCCCCAACTCCACCCCCTCCACAAATCGGCCCAATAAAGAGAAAAGCAATAAACAAAACCCCTTAACATACTTTATTATTATGGAACGTATTCCTATACTGACTTCCTCCCAGCCTCCCACCACTCCCCAGTGTATCTCTTCCACCTCCCCATCGCCTTCCCCACCCTGCTTAATACCTCCTTTCCCTCCATGCTGTCTCTATGCTCAACTTAGGGCCTTAAAAACCATTCCACCCAATAACAGATTCTGAAGATAGAACATTCCCAAACACATACTCCCACCACGCACTTAGCATTCATAATATGATCAAGTGGGAGCAGTGGTGTCCATCTCCTTCTGCAGATTTGAGTCTGTATCAGAGTTAGATGATTTCCGGGAACGTGGCACCTTATGCCTCTTTGATAGCGACATCTCCCACTCTCCATGCGTGCCTCTCTGTCGTGACGGTCGCTCTCCATGCTTCATGATATCAAGAAACTCCATTGCTGTCGACAGATCTGTAATTTTTTGAGCACAGTTATTCCATTCAAATATCAATTCAAAGGGGAAATCCCATCTGTATGAGATCTCTCGCTTCTGCAGTGCCTGGGTTAAGGGCTTAAAGCTCCGTCGACGCTCTAGGGTCTACTGAGAAAGGTCCTGATATATTTGAAGTTCCTGACCTTTGAAGACAACTGAGCGTCTACCCCTTAGACTTCTCATTAGAGCCACTTTGTTGGTAAAGAAGCAGAAGCAGATTATAATCGCTCGGGGCTGTGTGCTAGAGGATCGTCGAGTCCCCAGAGATTGATGCGCTCTTTCCAATCAAACCGGTTTAGGAGCATTGGGTAGACAGAAGGCATACAGATCTTGGACTAGAGCCATAGTGTCCTCCGACCCTCCCGGTTGCTCCTGAAGGCCAAATATTCTGATGTTGTTACGTCTTTGCCTGTTTTCAAGATCATCCTGTCTTTCTTTTAAGTCTTTCGATAGTTGATCTAATTTCACGATCTTAGTCTGGAGGGCCACAGATGAATCCATTTGTTCCCCTATATTTAGCTCAGCCTGTGTAACCCTGTCATCCAGTGACTTTAAATCTGAGCGAATATCACTCACCGCCTTAGAGAATTCCTGATGGAATAGCTTGAGCTCCTTTAAGATTTCCAAAAAGTCTGCTTTTGTAACTGGAGACTGCAGGCCAGAGGTATTAGCTTTGGAGATAGACAAGCTTTCAGCAGCATGTGAGGGTTGTGCATTAAGAGAGTCTGAAGATCTAGCAAACTTGGAGAGGGAAGCTGCATAAGATTTTGCAGTAACCATACTTGTCATGCAGATCTGATTTTGTCGTCCAAAAAGGTATCTTGCTTTATGTGTACACAATGCAATCAAGGCAGACTGCCGCTCTTCTGTGAGATTCCGACAAGTTGCTCCCACCACTTAGACACAGCAAGGGCCAAGATATCCTTCTTCAGTTAAACTCTCAAGGATGTTTAGGGTGACCACAGAAGAATAAAGGCTACTGTACTGTCGCAGTGTCAGAGTAAAGGATGGAAGCTATCACCTGACCAGCTCCTGTTAAGGCGGGGTGTCTTTACCCTACAATGAACTTAGAAAGACAGCATCAGATAAGACAGCCTCGACTCCTCCAGTAGACGTGTCAAATCTCCGCAATGATGCTCCCCTAAGAACTGGAAGTGAGGAGGAAGTACCATAAATTCAAAAAACTTGCATCAGTGAAAGTATACTACATATGCCCTGCAATACTGGCCAAAGACACAAGAGGGTGTTCCAGGATAAAGCACCAGTCTTACAGATAGAGAAAAACATTCACAGCGAGCATCACCTGTCAGCTGCAGACAACAGCCCTCAGTAGCAGATGAAACAAGACTAGATGGTCCAGAGACGGCTCTGACAGAATCCCAACGTGCCGATTCAAATTTTGCATTTAACTTCAGCAGTCTCGGAAGAATCAGCTGGACTCAGTAAATTGCGGCAGTCATCTTGTTGAAACCTTTGCGTTCCAACGATGCGTTCCAGGAACCGGCGGCCATTTTGAGGAGAGAAACAGCTTCAGGCAGCACACGTCAGCAGGAGCGCTATCATCGTCAGCACCAGCTTGCGTTCAGAGCAGCTTTCCCGCCTCTACCAAGAGCCCTGTCTGCGTTCCAACTCGTCTCTCGCAGGTGCATCTGTCATGGCGGCAACATTAGTTATTGACTCACTTCTTGTATTCACAGGGTTAATCGCGGGGGACATTGAATATCCTTAAAAAGTGTCACGGGCCCAATATACACAATCCAGGAGGGATCCCCCTTCACAACCACTTTCCAGGCTATATTTTCAATGCTGTAGCATTGTAGGCAGATGGACACGCAGGGAACTTAGACAGGCAAAGCAACTGAAGCAGCACTCTCACCCCGTTCCTCATAGAGAGCTAAGCCAGCGAACCCGCTTCAGCCAAATTTAATTTACTGGAGATGTCAGCCACACGCTGCAGGTTCCCTCCGACCAAGCCACAACGGGGAGATCAGGATCTTGGGGCGTTCTATCAGAAGGCTGAACAATCAAACTGCAGCATGTTATGCAGATAGCTTAGCATTGCTTAATCAGAGCATTTACCGACCAAAAAACTCATCTTACGAGCATGGATTCCTGGTATATGGAGGGAGCAGTTGAGGAGCTCTAAGGTAGTGTGGCCATTTTGGTCGGGCTCACGCGCGCACCCCCCCCCCCCCCCCCCCGTATTTTTACTTTTTGGACATTGAAGGTTTTGGATTGTCTCTTGGTTTTTGAACCCAACATTGTAATGGGCCGGGTTTGCCACACAGATGCTGCAGCCGCTTAAGCCAAAATTAACCAGGCAGTGGTAATATTGCATATTGCCTGATTAGCTTCTACAGGTAAAGCTAGGTGCAGCAAAAGCTGGCCTAGTGGTTGGGGCAAGTTGCCTAAATCCAGGGGTTCAAATCTCACTGTAGGACAGCAACCTTAGACCAGAGGGACTGGGGTTTCGAGTCCCACAGGCACTCCTTGTGGCCTTGGGCAAGCCACTTAACCCTCCATTGCCTCAGGTACTAAAACATAGATTGTGAGCCCTTTGGGGACAAGAGCAATATCTGAATGTACACCATTTTGACCCAGTGAAAAGTGGTATGTAAGTATTGCTAAATAAATAAAAAATTATTTCCTCAAATCTGAACAAATATTTTAAAATTTCAGAGGCAGTATCAAGAACACAGAACACAGATACAAATGACAGAGCCCCGGAAGAGTTATGGAATGACATCAAGAAGATTGTGTTGGAAGAAAGCGAGAAGTCTCTACAAAAGGTGAAAAAGCAAAAACGGCCAAAATGGATGACGGAAGAAACTCTGAAAATTGCCCAGAAACGCAGAGAAGCTAAAGCCAGAGGAGAAAGAAAGACAATCGCAGATCTCAACAGAGATTTCCAACGTGCAGCAAGACAGGCAAGGAAAAGTACTACAACGACACTTGCAAGGAAATAGAAGCAGAAACTATTCGAGGAAGAACAAGATCGGCTTTCCTAAAGCTACGAGAGTTAAAGAAAAAGTTCCAGCCTCGAATTGGAATGTTAAAAGATGCTCAAGGTTCTATGTTGAATGATGCTGAGAAGATCAAGAAAAGGTGGAAGGAATATACAGAGTTTTTATATGATAAAGATCAAGTGGACCAACAGCCGTTTCAACCTGTACCTTATGATCGGGAACCATTGGTGATGAAAGAAGAAGTTGAAGCAGCATTGAAAGCCTTATCAAAGAACAAAGCACCAGGCATTGATAGCATTCCCATAGAAGTATTGCAGTAATCTGATGCAGCTGTTACCGTACTTACAAGGCTCTGCCAAGAAATATGGAAGACAACATTATGGCCAACTGACTGGAAAAGATCTGTGTTTATACCAATACTAAAGAAAGGTGATCCAACTGACTGTGGAAATTATCGCACAATCACTCTGATCCCACATGCCAGCAAGATTCTACTGAAGATTATTCAAAAGAGACTACAACCATACCTGTAACAAGAACTACCTGAAGTGCAAGCAGGGTTCAGGAAAGGGCGAGGAACGAGAGACATCATTGCGGATGTGAGATGGATCCTTGAAAAGACTAAAGAATACCAAAAGGATATCTGTTTGTGCTTTATCGACTATAGTAAGGCTTTTGAGTGTGTAAACCATGAGAAACTCTGGGCCACATTAAGAAGCATGGGTATACCAGAACACCTGATCGTTCTCTTGCGCAATCTGTACATTGATCAAGAAGCAACAGTTCGAACGGAACAAGGAGAAACAGAATGGTTTAAAATAAGCAAAGGTGTAAGACAAGGCTGCATACTTTCCCCCTACCTGTTTAATTTATATGCAGAACAAATCATCAGAGAAGCAGGATTGTATGAAGACAACAGAGGTGTGAAGATTGGTGGAAGACTCATCAACAACCTTCACTATGCTGATGATACCACATTACTGGCTGAAAGTGAAGATGATCTGAAACATTTGCTTCTCACAATCAAAGAACATAGTCTCAAAATGGGCCTGCACCTTAATGTAAAGAAGACAAAGATCATGACAACTGGCATAATCAACAGGTTCATTGTTGAAGGAGAAGAAATTGAAATTGTGAACAATTTTAACCTACTTGGATCAACTATCAATAAAGAAGCAACAAGCAGTCAAGAAATCAGACGACGCATTGCTCTTGGCAGAATGGCTATGAAAGACCTAGATAAGATTCTCAAGAGCAGAGATGTCTCTCTCCATACAAAGATTCGATTTGTTCAAGCCATGGTATTTTCAGTAACATCATATGGATGTGAAAGCTGGACAGTGAAAAAGACAGACAGGAAGAAAATTGATGCCTTTGAATTATGGTGCTGGCGGCGAATTTTGTGTATACCATGGACTGCCCGAAGAACAAACCAGTCGGTACCAGAGGAAATCAAACCTAAACTTTCTTTAGAAGCTCAAATGACAAGACTTCGACTTTCATACTTTGGACACATCATGCAAAGAGAGAGATCATTAGAGAAAGACATCATGCTTGGCAAGATAGAAGGTCAACGCAAAAGAGGAAGGCCAGCAATGAGATGGATCGATACAATAACAGCAGCTACGGGTACCAGTCTGTCAAGAATGAGCCGCCTGACTGAAGACCGAACACAATTTAGGATAGCTATCCAGAGGGTCGCCATGAGTCGACTCCGACTCGACGGCACTTAACAACAACATCAAGAACACAAAACTGTGAATCTGAAAGATTATCCGTATTCCATTACTCTCCACCAACACCTTACAGTTGATGCCACACCAGGAACAAAAAGAAAAAGCTAAAACCACAGCACCAGATTTATAGAGCAAATCTGCCATTCCATAATAGCACTAACTTCCAAAACTCACTCAATGAGGAGCCTATCCCATATTTCAATGGGCCCTAGAACATCCATATTCCTACTAGGAGGATAGATCCCTACATAGAAACCCCATGTTAACAGAATACCTGTCCTCATTTACACTCTTGAAACATATTCTGCACTTGGTGAGCATCTATATAAATGACCATAAAATAAAAACAGAAATACATAGACAAAAATTAAACTAAAAACCCAAGAACTCAGACTTTGTGTATGGTGTAATATAGGGCTTTTTTTGAGGGGGGAGGGGACCTGGTGGTACTGAATACCAGCATCTTTTACATTGCTTGCTAAAATTGTCCCATAGTCCTCATGTATTAATGAAGAAGCCTGAATATGAGTATTGGCACCTTTTTTTTTGCTAGGAATGAGACACTGGTGTAACACCAGTTAAATAGAAAGAGATGCATATAAAACAAAGCCAGCACATATAAGTTATAAAAAGTTGACAAATTCCAATAACTAAATTGAACATAAAATTCTTTAGCTTTGTTGTCTGGCCATTTTATTTTTCTAATGGTGTTGGTTGCACATACCTACCAATTGCCAGGCCCTTGTTGTCCCTTCCAAATTCTCACTCAGTCTTCCCCATACCCAGTTCCCTGCTCCTTTTCTGCCCCCTCCCCCAAGCAGTCACATATCCCTAGGCCCGATATTCAAAGCACTAGGCATGAGTTACCCTGTAAAAGAGGGCCTTACCCTATAATACTGCCTTAACTGTGTAAATCACATATTCAACAAGGCGGCTTGAATCGTTGAGGTCTGGCTACCCGCACAGCACCAAGCACTGAAGTCCGGGGGCAGAACGAGGGAATGTCACCAGCAAACCCACTTAAAGTGGATTTACAAAATCCATGTGTGCCTACATTGGACGTCACAAACCGCGTAGCATAAAGCAATGGTTTCTGCGCATACGACCACAGATGGTGAGCGGTAAACCCGTGTAGTGGCAGAACAGTGCACAGTCAAGCGAGGGGAGCAAAACGACACTGGAAAGGCAGAGACGCCATGTGGGTCATGCATATGGTGATCCAGAGGTGGAGACACACCCTCCATGCCTAGGCATAGTAGAGGACAGGCAGTGCATATCCAGCAGCAGACTGTGGCCCACCACCCGAGACGCAGGTACCGTGCCCCGTGTGTATACAGGCCCAGGGTGAGCTACCTGAAACTGATGGAGGAGGAGGTCTACCAGAGATATAGACTGGATAGGGCAATGATAACCGAGTTGTGCAGCATACTCAGTGAGGACCTGGAGCCCTCCTCATCCAGAAGCTAGGCCACACCGGTGGCCATGACAGTGACCACTGCCCTGGGATTCCTTGCAACCGGCAGCTTCTAGCATGTGATAGGGGCAACTGCTGGAATCATGCAGTCCATTGCCAGTCACTGCATAGGAACATTCACCAGGGCCCTAGTGCGGAGAATGTGCCACCTCATAGCCTTCCCCCGGACACAGCAGACATGACAGGAGACCATTCAGGCTTTCTACAGTGTTGCTGGTATCCCATTGGTGCTTGGATGTTTAGACTGCATCCACATCGCACTGCAGGCACCAAGGCTGGAGTAGAGGGCAAACCGGAACAGGCATGGGTTCTCAGTTTGAATATTTCTGTTTCCATTGTTTGAATTGTCTATAACAAGCCTGCTCAAAGGATGGAGCTAATTGGATTACCTTACAGCCTGTCCACAAGTACCTAATCAACTCTAGTCTTCACAGTTTCGAGAGACTCCACACAGCTAAACTTTCAGCCTTTACTATTGCCTGTTTTTTTTCCTAATATAGATTTTAGCTGTTGGATATACTTCATTTTTAGGAATATTCTGACTGCCTACAATCTCCAGGAACAAGCAGGAATGAGTCTTCACACATGGGAGACGTCGCCGACGGAGCCCGCACGGGAATGCTCCCCAGCATCCAATCAGAAAGCCTTTGGGAGCATACCCCGCGCCTGCGTGGTGGCTTTCCGCCCTTCCTACTGCCTCTCCCCAGTTTTTCATTTTCCGCGGAGCAGGCAGGACGTCCCTCCTGCCACCGCAGAAATTTTTTCTTTTTTCTGTTGTCGCGGCTTTCCCGCCGACGGTGGCACCTCCGTGCCCCTTTTCTTTCTTTCTTTCTTTCTTCTTTTTTCATTTAATTTTCGTCGCCCCCTCCGGGCGCTGAGGACTGGGGCATGAAGCCTTCTTTCCCCAAGCCTCACGGCGGGGACTCTATTTTCCACGAGGACTCTACTGCCCGGTGCCTCTCCTGTGTGGGGCCTGACCCCTCTTTTCCGGATTCTCCGGGCTACAGTGTCGGAAGGAGACCCTCCCTTTTTCGGGTATCCCTCGACGACGTCTTCGCGCCCAAGGCGCGGTCGTCGGATTGTTCTTCTCTCCAGGATCAGGTAACCACACAACAGTCTGTTAAGACTAGCCGAGTCTTGAGGGGCAAGTCTCATGCGCGGCATGGCGATGGCTCCGGCCAACTCCTCAAGTCCTCCTCGGCTGATATACCCTGGCGGGAGTCCTCAGGCTCCAAAGCATTTACGGGGTTTCGGGATGTTCCTGAGGTTCGCTCCTCACAGAACATTCCAGAGCCATGCTCGAGGGAGGTACCCGCTTCGAGCGGTGCCGATTCCCCGGCATCGGCGTCGGTGTCGAGCGCTCCGCTCCTCACCGAGGATTGGCGGCTGCTGTCCTCAGCGCCCCCGGGGCCGCTCGACTCGGTCCATCCGTCCCGGCCAGGCGTGTGGGTGGCACCTACTTCGAGCGGTGCCGATTCCCCGGCATGGGCGTCGGTGTCGAGTGTTCCACTCTTCGCCAGGGATCGTCAGCCATGCTTGGACGTGGTGGCCGCTCCGGGCGGTACTGAGCCCCGGCGGCTGCGGTCCTCGGCGCCTCCGGTGCCAGCCGATTCGCACCGGTATGGCGTTCCTGCGGGGGTGGTATCCGCCTTGGGAGGTTCCGACCCATCGGCGTCGAGTGACCCAATCCCCACTGTGGATCGCCAGCCGCTGCCTTCAGCACCTCGGGGGCCGATCGGCTCGACACTGCCTGACGGCCCTACGCTCCGGTCATGCGCGGGGGTAGTACCCGCTTCGAGTACGCGGGCGTCGGTGGTTGCGCCCCGCGCCAGGGATGGTCATCTGGCCTCCCTCCCCTCAGGGCCGCTCGCTTCGACCCACATCGGGTCGCCGATTTCCCAGCCCTGCGCAAGGGTGGTACCGGGTTCGAGTGGCGCCGCTCCGCCGGCGACGGCAGGGGCGTCGAGCACGAGGGGCCGCCATCGACCTTCCCCGGGGACCTCGGGGTATGTCGGCCAGCGCTCGAGCAACTCCCCGGGATCGATGCGGCCGTCGAGGGCCCCGGTTTTTCCTAGAGAAGGGGCCTCGAGGTCCTCGACCGCTCCGATCCAATCTGGGTCTGCGGCATCCCGCGACGGGGCACCGACATCGGCGCAGGGGCTTTGCAACCCCTCAGGGACTCGTAGTCGGGTGACCGGGGTCCCCTCGGTGACGGGCCATATGTCCTGGGAGGTTTTCTCTCCGGGTCGGACGGGTGCGAGAGGAAGCCAAGCTTCGGGCAGTGCCCGCCGATCGACATTGGCGCCGGCGTCGAGTGACCCCCTCTCCACCGAGCTCCCCCCTCGGGGACCCGTGATGCTCGTGGCATCGATCGGCGCGGTTCCGATCCGCGCTCCGGTTTTTCCACCACCGGCGTGGTCGCCCCCGCCGGGGCCCTCTAAAGGGAGTCGATCTCCTCGCTCGGTTCGATGCCCAGCTTGGAGTCGGTATCCAGCACATCTCGGGATCGGTCCCTGTCCCCTCCCGCGACGCAGAGCGGAGACCGCTGGCCCCTGTCCTTTGGCAGCCGTGGAACCGCTTCGATCGCAGGGAGCTGCGCCACCCCCGAGTTCGGGGCAGAGGCTGATTCCTGCGGCGCCGTCGGTGCCATCGACCCCGTCGATGCCTAGCTTGGAATCAATTCCAGGAGCTGACGACGCCATGGGGGCTGCCCCGATTCGGGTCGGTTGGTCCCCTCCTATGCACAACGGGCATCGGCCCGAGCGGCCTCTATGTGCCCGGGAAGCCGCCCCCGTCATAACGCCTCCAGTGGTGCCACCTTTTCAGGATTTCCTCCTTGACGTGGCGGACTTGCTGGCCATCCCTATCCCGGACCCGAGCCCGGGCCCTGAGGAACAGGCAGCCGTGATGCTTCCTCTGCATCCCTCCCTGCAGGATGTCCTGCTGGGGGCTTGGCGGTCGCCTTTGAGGGTGCCGGCACCGTCGACTGCGATGCAGGCTCTATACCGGGTGCCTCCGTCCCCGGGTTTTCGGCAGCACCAGCTTCCGCATCGGTCCATTGTGGTGGAATCGGTGCTGAGGAAGGCCGGAGCCAAGGAGAAGCATGCTTCTCGCCCCCCAGGCCGGGCCTCAAAGGCGCTAGATACTCTAGGACGTCAAGCCTTCCAGACGTCTATGCTGGCGGCCAGAATTATCTCATATATATTTTATATGAGTTTGTCGCTGCAGGAGGTCACCGAGAGGTTGTCTCGGTTATCCCTCTTCGTATCGGTAACCAAGGCCTCTGAATATTCCCTGCTCCTTTATCACTGTCGGAATATTTCCAGGTTCCTTTCTCATGCTTCGCTGGACTCCTTCCAGTCCGTCAGCAGAGCCTCTGCTGTTGCCCTTAGAGCACGCCGTACAGCATGGCTGCAGGCGTCCGAGTTGTGTCGACGGGCACAGCACAACCTGGGTAACTCTCCCTGCGACGGAGATCACCTCTTCAATAGCAAAGCCTTGCGCCAGGTCGCACAGTGCTTCGCTAACCTTCCCAGGGTTAGCAGCCAGCCTAGGGCCCGGCCCCACGGCGGCGGTAAACGCCTCTCTAGGAAGAGGAAATATCAGCCCTCCGTCCACCCTCCAGGCGCGCCCAGGCACGGGGCCTCTCACCCCGGGTTGATGCCCCCGGGCCCGCGCCAGAGCTCTCTTACTAAGCATTTTTAGGCTCAGGCAGGCGGCTGCCTGCACTTAACCCCCTTATTGGAAGTTTACAATTGAGCTCTGCTCTGGGGCTCGTTCAGTTGCACTTGGTTCGGAGGCTTACCTAGGGGTTTGGGTATTCTCCTTCCGTTGGTAGAGAGACCACCTCTATTCCGTGTTAGCTATGGCCAACGGCCAACTTAATTACCCTTTGGTACGTCTCCGAACCCTCCTCAGCCGGTATTCCCCCTGCTGATTGCTTCCGTACCGGGAACCCCCCCCCCCCCCGTCTTTGCGGGGGGGGGAGGCGAGTTCTGCGTGCAGGTCCTGGGGACACATATAGGGCCTCCAGCCCCTGTGGCATTTTTACCTGGCTGATGCTATCCCCTGTCCCCCACGCTACCGCGCTGCTGGTTCGCCGATCTGCCCTTGTCCTCCAGAATAGATCCCTCTACTGATGGGTCTTGCTGCCACCTTCCAGGTGGACGCTCTGTGGATCGATGGCAGATCCGCCCTACCAGGGTGATGCTCAGGGGGGGTAGGACCCTCGGCATACCTGCGTTAGTACCGGAGTGGGCGTTCTCATGCCCACTGGCTCAGATATACTAGATATCACCTGCTCGATAGGCGCATATTGGGGGATGCCCATAGTACCTGTGTTCTACTGCCTTTTTTCCCTATGGCCGGTACTCATGCCCCCCCCCCCCCCCGGGGTCAGGCCAGTCCGCCTGCCTATTCCTCGATCGGCCCGCGGACTGGTGGTACTCTACTGCTGTGAAGTCAACAGCTCCTTTTCAGTTAGGTCCTCCTCCCGGAGGTCTGGACCCTTGTCTCCCTATCTCTCGCTAGGGCAGACTGTGTACCCTTCTGCTCTGGGGTACACCCCTACTTTTCTCCGGAATAGGCTCTCTAGTTCGGCCGTCATCTACTGGTAGTCCTCTGAGTTGTGGACTCTACTCCTAAGGGAGTGCTCGGCCTTGCATTAAGCCTCCTGGAAGACCTGCCGTCCTTCTCCTGACCCAGCTGATGCCTGGATCTTTTAGCCTTCCGGATTTGGAACTTCCTCCTCGCTGCGGTGAAGTTCCCTCGACGACCTCGCTACGGCGTCTACAGTACCTTCAGCACAGGTCTACTTCTGACGACTCGGTAGGTAAGCTCTACAGGGTCCTAAACCATTAAGTCATTAAAACCTAATGGCCGGTAAGCTCTATATGGTACTAGGTCATTTACTCATTAAATGCTTAATGATACTCTTCATGCATCCCTCTGACTACTCTTCTGTAGCCTGGGTTTTTTTTTGCTGTATCTTAATGGTACCTGTTCTGCACTCTAAAGACTTTCCTCTGTAGTCTTTAGATTCGCTGTTCCTCTATTCAACTCCTGCCCTCCATCCCTCAGGGGATGCCGGGGATTCAGGTTGGACAAATGCCATCCCGTCCTGGGCTGCGCCTTGGGACCTCCCCGGGCATCCTTAGCTGGGGAGTCCCCATGTGTGAAGACTCATTCCTGCTTGTTCCTGGAGATAGCACAGTTACTTACCTGTGATCTCCGGAACAGCAGGAATTAGTCTTCACAACCCACCCACCTCCCCTAGGAGTTGTATCTTTTTTTTTTTTTTCTATTCATTCCTCTCCTCTCCTTCCAGCTCAGCTATGAAACTCAACTGGGGAGAGGCAGTAGGAAGGGCGGGAAGCCACCGTGCAGGCGCGGGGTATGCTCCCAAAGGCTTTCTGATTGGATGCTGGGGAGCATTCCCGTGCGGGCTCCGTCGGCGACGTCTCCCATGTGTGAAGACTAATTCCTGCTGTTCCGGAGATCACCTGTTACAGGTAAGTAACTGTGCTTTCCTTGCATAGCCTTTAAATCAGATATCTGAGTGTGCCCTTAGTTCATGTAAGGCCTACTGTCCAGGGACACTTAGGTTCCCACCCACCCTACCCCTCACCACACCCGCCCCAGGGCTGCATTGCCTACATACAGCCATCATATATGTAGACATCTGTCCTTTTAATTAGGTGTTATACCCACCTTTTCTCCTCCTAGGACCCCTTAATCAGCATGTCATGTATTCATTGCAATAACTGTGGTGCTTTCATTCTGAGAAGAATCATTTGGAACCTAAGAGCTTGCCCTATATGCAACAAGTTAGCTGCTATGCATAAAGAATTGACTCTACTAAGGGAAGAAATAGCTGCAATTAAACGCACCTCTTCTATGGTACAAACAGAACTAAATCTACCACTGCTCCAATAAAGAATCAAAAATCACAGGAACAAATGGATCACAGTGGGCTCTGGTAGGTTGCGACCTGTAACACAGAGACATCCTATACATCAAGAGATATGCCTGCATAATGCCTTCTTTGCTCTGGATAATGATGATGCCTAATCCGTGGAAACTGAAGGGCCCTTAAATGGGAGAGTCAATGCTCAATCTAATGATAATCCACCAAATATGAAGAAAAAAACACAAAACAGAAAACTACTACTTCTTGGAGATTCCATCATCAAAGGCACCAACTTGGGAACACAGTTCAAAGGAGAGAAGATGATCAAATGCCTCCCAGGCTCTTCAGCCAGCAGGAATACAAACCAAATTGTTGACATAGTTAGTGCAGACAGTGAGCACTCCAAAATTGATGTTGTCATTCACTTGGGTACAAATGACCTGGCTAGAAACAGTGCCTCTGCAGTTCAAAGGGACTTCCAGACTCTGGGAAAGATACTCAAGTCCATTGTAAACACTGGGGCATATGATGGATGTTATCTACCTGGATTTCAGCAAAGCGTTTTATACTGTTCCTCATAGGAGGCTTATCAATAAATTCAATAACTTGGGGATGGGTCTCTAAGTGGTGAACTGGATCAGAAATTGGTTGACTCACAGATGACATAGTAACATAGTAGAGGACGGCAGATAAAGACCAGTATGGTCCATCTAGTCTGCCCAGCAAGATGGCAAGAGTAGGTGCAGGCCACCCCTCTCCATGTCTTTGTTTATAGGTGAACCCACCACTCCATGTAGGATACCCCTATTTGTTAAGGCGTTAGATGGTTCAGAAGTTATATGTTTCAGTTTACTTTCTTTTTATCCTGTTGCTGTAAAGGGATCCACTGTGTTTGTCCCATGCCGTTTTGAATTCCATCACTGTGTTTGCCCCCACCACATCCATCGGGAGGGCATTCCAAGCATCTACCACCCTTTCAGTGAAAAAATATTTCCTGACATTGCCTTTCAATTTACCACCTTACAGCTTCATGTTATGCCATCTAGTTTTACAGCTTCCCCGTCTTTGGAAGAGGTTTGCTTGTTCCTCATTTCTCTTTAAGTATTTAAAGGTCTGAATCATATCTCCCCTGTCCCTCCTCTCCTCCAAAGTGTACATATTTAGGTCTTCAAGTCTCTTCTCATAAGGCTTCTGACGTAGGCTCCAAATCATTTTGGTCGCCTTCCTCTGAACAGTTTCCATTCTTTTTACATCTTTTGCAAGATATGGTCTCCAAAATTGAACACAGTATTCCTAGTGAGGCCTCACCAGTGACTTGTACAATGGCATAAGTACTAAAGGTGATGGTAAACGGAACTCACTCAGATGAAAGGAAGGTGATTAGCGATGTGCCTCAGGGTTCAGTCCTGGGACTGGTACTGTTCAATGTATTTGTGAGTGATATTGCTGAAGGACTGAATGGAAGAGTCTGTCTTTTTACAGATGACACGAAAATTTGAAATAGAGTAGACTCCCCTAAGGGAGTGGAGAACATGAGGAAAGATCTATTTTACAGGGAGTAGACTTCCCTAAGGGAGTGGAGGAGTAGCCTAGTGGTTGGGCAAGGTACTTCAGGCCAAAAGGTCAGGGGTTCAAATCCCACTAGAGGACAACAACCTTGGGCTGGAAGGACTGGGTTTTCTAGTCCCACAGGTGCTCCTTGTGGTCTTGGGCAAGCCACAACCCTCCATAGTCCATGCTCCCTGTAAAATAGTTATCTCCAAGTTATAATGCCCTGTTCAATGTAACTTCAGTTTGTTCAATGTAAACCACACTGATGCAGAATAGCACAGTATATAAGAGAATGTAAATAAATAAAAATAAATCTATGAAAGCTGGAAGAATGGTCTAATGCTTAGCAGTTAAGATTTAATGTGAAGAAGTGCAGTGTCATGCACTTAGGAAACAGAAATTCAAGAGAAATGTATGCAATAGGGGGCAAGAGGTTGGTGTGCACAGACCAAGAAAAGGACCTTGGAGTGATTATTTCTGAGGATCTCAAGGTGGCAAAACAGTGCAACAAGGCAGTGGCAAAAGCCAGAAGGATGCTGAGTTGCATACAAAGAGGAATTACCAGCAGAAAGGAAGAGGCACTAATGCCACTGTACAAGTCGCAGGTGAGGCCTCACTTGGAATGCTGTGTTCAGTTTTGGAGACCATCTCTCACAAAGGATATAAAAAGACTGGAAACGGTTCATAGGAAGGCAACCAAAATGATTTGGAACCTATGCCAGAAGACTTATGAGAAGAGACTTGAAGATCTAAATATGTACACTCTGGAGGAGAGGAGGAACAGGGGATATATGATTCAGACCTTTATATACTTAAAGAGTATTAATGAACAAACCTCTTCCAAAGACAGGGAAGCTGTAAAACTGGAGGGCATAACATGAAGCTGCAAGGGGGTAAATTGAAAGGCAATGCCAGGAAACACTTTTTCACTGAAAAGGGTGGTGGAATGCCCTCCCGATGGAAGTGGTGGGGGCAAATACAGTGACATAATTCAAAATGGCAATGGACAGACACAGTGGATCCCTTTATAGCAACAGGATAAAATAAAAATAAACTTAACTATCTCTTATATCTCAACAAATAGAGGTGCCCTACATGGAGCGGTGGATACATCCCTAAACAAACGTATGGGGAGGGGTGACCTGCACGGAGCAGCAGGTGCACCTACTCTTCCCACCTTACTGGGCAGACTAGATGGACCATACTGGTCTTTATCTGTTGTCATATACTATATGTTGCTATGTTTGTGCCTGCTACCCAGGGTCCTGCCAAGATGCATTCGTCCTCGCCCAGTCCAACCTGGGACAGGCAACAGCCAGGTGTCAGCTTGGAGATGCATGGCTACTAGTGAGTGAGCACATGTGTGAGCTCTAGGACAGGCCCAGAATGGATGCCTGTGGCAGTCAGATGCTATGGATACAGCAAACAGGTGGTGAGAAATGTGTACCATATGTTACACAACACATGAGTGTGCTGTCCATAGCATCCCATAGACTATACCCATTGCACATCCCAATGCACATGCTCACAGCTCACATTGCACCCTAGAGGTGACCGTAGATATCCTCTGATGACCTGTCTTCTGACCACAGTGCACCACCTCACGAGCCAGCAGGAGGAGAGGTACAATAGCGCCCATCAGCAGACCGCTTCTGGTGCCTCTACAGGAGTGACTGGCAACTCTTCTACAGCCCAAAGTGAGTATGCCATATATTCACAGCATGCTGCATACTCCACAACCTGGCATGAATGCATGGAGTGCCAGACCCCGAGCCAGGTGCATCTCTAAACCCTTGAGGAAGCCAATCCGGCGAAACAAAAACTTTTGTCGGGCAGTTGGCTGTTTTGGCGACCGTGGCTTACAGTAGTAGTTGAATCAAGCAGTTTTCAACTATCGTTACGTGCCGAACCCAGGAAGCTGTTCAGATAAGTGAATATATACCTTTTTGGATATGCAGATAAGCTGACTTTTAAGACTTTTTTTCTGTTTTGTTATAGGAAAAACGGATTGCATCTTGTGGGCTTTAGTACTAGATAATATTTACCATGCACCATGTAGAAGTGTAGACGCTTTTCTTTTAATTTTTATGTATATTGTTGAATTTTGAAGGATCCTTAAAAGTACTTTTGTGGATGTAGAATAATAAATTTATGGTGAATTCGAGTAAATGAATAAAAAAATATAAAAATAAATACTATTAAGAATTATAAGGCTGGAGACCTATGATGTGAGCGTCTGCCATCTCCCTATGGTGACTAGATTCGCCAGATGTAGGGGTAAGGCCATCCTGAGGTTGTTTAATGCCATATTGAATTAGTGTTGTTTTTACTTTGTAGAAGATATATATGAATATTTTCGGAGACTGTAATTAATTAGGGTATTTTGTGTTAGTTATGTGCAAAAGTAACCCATTTGAAGAAGTTGCCCCAGAATAACTTCATAAATAAGTCTTAATTAAGCTAGCAGGGAGCTTTACAGTTCTGGAGCTGTGACTGAAAAGGCTCGCAGCTGGATCTCATCCAGGAATACCTGCCAAAAAGTGGGAACATCAAGAAGTCCACTGTCCTGCAATCTTAATGTGCGTGGAGGGAGATAGTGCTCTAAGGCTATGGCAATAGACAATGGTGCGTCATGATGCAATGCTTTCTAAATAAGTGAAACTCAAACTGAACTCTCCAAAGATCGGAAGTCAATGAAAAGAAAACAATGTTAGAGAAATATGGCTAAATTTACCAATATCTGTTATTACTGGCATGTCAGAGTTTTGAACTGTTTGTAATACTGAAGTACTCCTTTGGGAATGCCAAATAAAATGCATTACGGTAGTCACGATGAGATGTTATTAATGTTCAGAAATTATCACAAGGCAATGTAGACTTTAAATGCTTTCTTTGCTACCTCCCTTATCTGTGACTTCCTGCATAAGGTGGAGTCAACCATGACTCAGATCTTTAACATGAATTCTAACAGGTATTCTCCAGTCATTGATTTGAATGTAACTAGGGGGATACAGCTTAGATCTTTTACTTAAGAATATTATGCTTGTCTTATCAACATTTAAACACAACCTATTGGCCAACATCGAAGAATTTGTTATCCAGCCACTGCCCAGTTAGGTTGGGCAGCGAAAGTTATGCCAGCCTTTACTGTGCCTGATTTTTGCTGTGTTGTGATAACTGGACAGCAGCAGCTTAATATTGCCACTGTCTGGTTATTGTTGGGTGCTGCCCTCAGACTACCCCAATGCTAACTGCAGCGGCAGCACCTGGGAATATTCAGTGGCACTAACCTTTCAATATCGGGCCCTGGGTGTCTATGAGGCCTTTCTACTAATGTGTGCTAAGCAGTTAACGCATGATTTAAAGCATGGTAACTCTTACGGCATAGCTGCAGTAGCCATTACCATGCTGGCATGACAGCCCACTTTAATTCACGCATGCCTGGGGAAACGGGCATGTTATGGAGCAAAAGCAGTCATGGACTACACACTGAAATTAACACGTGGAACCTGACTGCCCTCTGTCACCGGTGTAGTTAGCATGAGGAGGAGATGGTAAGTGCTGTGCATAGTACACTGTGTGTTAACGGTGTGGAATGCTGGGATCACTGCCAATGTGTGCAGCCTAATTCTATAAGGATCACCTAGTTCAACATATGTTGTCAAGTGCATATTCTATAATGTACTTTCCCTTATAGAAGTTTAAATGATGGTATGTGCGTCAAATAGAGGCCTGACACATTTACACCAATCCTAATTTGGCTCATTCGTTATACTGCCTTTGGATCAAAGGTGCAACAAGTGGGTCTATAAAAGTTACAAAAAGATAAAAAGAAAGAACAAGAAAGCAGTTGGGGGAAGGGAGAAAGGGAGGTGGAAGAGGAGAGAACAGGAGACATCACTCCTCAGTGTTTCTATACTTCAGAAACTGAAACAGCTTCTCACATAGAAATGCACTGGGCCATTTTCTTGGAGACTTTATACTTCTCTGGCTCTTTTTAAGAGTTAATGTGCCTTTTCATGATTTTTTCCCCATGTCAAATTCTGTCCTATTCCTTTAAATATTTGGAAAGTTACCCGTATTTTGCCCCTAGACAGACATTCTTGACTCCTTATGTATAATGATTTCCAAACATTTATTGGATAACATCTAATGTTATATGTAAATCTTTTTGCCTTTGGACTTGGAGGAAATAGGTTCACTTGTGCTATCTGAAGATTATGCTGTCAAGGATCAATCTATACCCTATACAGTTTTGCCCTATGATGATACTCTTAATCCATACTGCCACCCAGTGGTGTAAGGTGACATCAGTAGAGGATTCCATAAACAGTGGCCCCAATATACCATCTACTGTCCCTCCCCCAAAAGCAACTTACTTGTATATTGCAATTCCTCCTCCGCTCCAACCACATCCTGGGAATACCTGCACACAGACTGTGTAAAAGTAGTCACACACTTTCTGTGCACATACTTTATCTGCAGATTGTAATCAGGAGCTGGTCCATCTGCCCCCGTGCAGGCTCCTCAAGGGCAGTCCAGATGCAGGCCTCACACACTCATGCAGAAAAAAGTTAGCCCCCAGTGCCAGTATCCAGTTTGAGGAAGCCCTTTGTTATCCAATTTGTTCTGTTGGCAGAATTTCCAAGTGAACACAGGGAACAAAACTCCCAGAGTATCAAGAGAGGGAGAGCAAAGAAAAAAAAAAGAAGACATCTTTTGAAGTCCAGGGTGGGCCTAAGCAAAAGCCAAGTCCTGCTCCTGAAGCACCTTAGCCCCACAGAGAAAGTCCTTACTTCTGTGGTTCCTTTGGCAGGCACAATCCATCCCAACCACATCAGTGGTCCTTTCCTCCTCCATCTGCAGTGATTCTCTCTCTTAGCAAGCAGGCCAAGGCCCCGCCCCAAACTGGCAAGGCTCCCAGGGGGAAGAAAAATATTGTTGTTTATACTTCCTGTCTCACAGTTCCAGTTTATTCAAAAGAAATCCAAGGAAGTTCAGTTTAGGGCCTTAAACCCCCTTTCCATCTACAGCAATCGCACACTTCATTCAAGTCCAATCCAAATGCAAAAAGACACAAAAACAAAAACGTGATCCTTTTCTCAACCCTGTCTAAACGGCCCCTGTGCCCCAAACAGTGGGCAGAGAAAGGAAAGGAGGTAGACATACCATTGTAACTAAACCTTGGTCACGCTTCCCACCTCTACCTGCCCTTAAACAACAACAAAAAAAAAGTCCACAGTCGATCAGCTCATTCTACCTCCATTTCCTGCTCTGCTGCAGGTAAGTAATGTAGCAACCCATCTGAGGCTTCTACTTCCATTTCCTTAAAGGACCCTTCAGGGAGAGGCTGGCTGCTAGCATGGGAACCTTCAGGACATTTAAATTCCTCAGTTAGGCTGAAAGCCTTGAACCTCATCATCCCAGGGAAACTCCCTGTCTCTAACCTCTCCCCTGATTTCCTTGTCTACAGTTGACTCTTAATTGGGCTGTGATTGCAGAGTTGACAGGCTACCCAGTTTTAGGAGTGAGATTTTAAGCCAGTTCTGGATTTCTGACAATCTCTTTCTGATGCATTATGGGATCTGCAGCACTGATTCCAATGGATAAAATCAGGGACTACAAATAACATACTGCATTGCAATGCAAGTCAAAACCAGAACTGGCAAAAAGCTCACTCCTGGAACTGGGTAACTTGACAACTCTGTGATGGGCTCCTAGGAGAGAACACATTCTGATTGTGCTCCCAGGGAAACTGCAGGTCCTCTTCCCCTCCCCCTGTATTTCAGGCTAAAGGAAATCTCCTGCCCTTGGATGTTTGCAGAGGACTTTCCCTGCCTACAAAGGACTGATGGTACTTGCTTTCGCTCAATCTGGGGCCTCCCCTGACTGCAGGCAAGGGCCTCATCCCCTTTTTACCCTGGGCAGAAGGAAGGTCTTGCATTGGAGGGGAATTTCTTATTCACCCCTGGTCATCTTGCTCTTTAAGGGAACCTTCAGTGCCATAAGATGTGACCATGCAGATTTATAAAAGCCCTTTCTACATGCAAAACAGACTCTACATAAAGACAAAGCTTTAGAAAATTACCCTATTCATAGCAATTTTGAAGAGGTAAATTGTTTGAAGCAGTGACTTCATTTTCATTTAAACACTCACTTTTTGATTGGTGGAGGACATTTTTGAGTTAGTGTTTGGACTGTGATTTCTCCATATTTAGAATTCTTGGTGAAGGAGAAAGAAATAGGAACGCTAAATGGAGTTTTTCTCAATGTGATTCTACAACGTGCCGTATAACCCCTGAGGAAGGCATTGCCGAAACACGGCCATGTAGGGTCAGGCTCTTTTGCACCCCATATTTGAGAATTACATTGAATAAAGGTTTCCATTTGTGATTACCACATTTTGGATTGATTTGAACATTTTTGAGTTATTCACATTTTTAAATCTACATATGCTAATTTTCAAGGGAAAGGGTACATCCCAGGCAAAGCAGGAACATCTCTCTGTGAGTTTTGGGTTTCCTTAGGCAATTTTCAAAGATAACATTTATTTATTTAGCAGGTTTTATTTAGTCAAAGCTGTTTACATTGCAACTTAAACTTGTCAACACACATTAAAAAGGGGCATTGACAAGTTGGATTTTTCTTGAGACAATGGAGGGTTGTAACTTGCCCAAGGCCATAGCTAATGGAGAATTAATTGACTTGCCCAAGGAGTGCTAGTGAAAATCAAAACCTTATCTTTTTGTTCCCAAACTAGTGCTCTAACCATTAGGATACTTCTCCACTCCCCACAGTGCTAACCTTACCTTAAACCTTAAACCTTGTCAGCTATGTATTACTAGACTATAGAGAAGCCAGACACACCCCCCGCTCCTTCCACCTTAACCGTCTTACCCTCCCCCCGCCCTCCCGTGCTCACTTGCAATCTACCCGTTCCTCTGCCTTCTTTTTTGCTGCCCCTGCCCTCTGGAATGCCCTCCCTCCCGCCCTTCGTCTTGATCCACAGTTCCCCAGTTTCAAGCAACAGTTAAAGACCCATTTGTTCTCCTTAGCGTTCAATGTTCCCTCCCCTTTTGTTTGATTGCCCTCTGCCCCCCTTTTACCCACCTACTCCCTGTTATGTCTTGTCCTGTCTCTCTTGGTTTCTTGATTTCAGCTGTCCTGTCAACCATTGTATATTTCCTTTCCTTTCGTTGGCTTCGGCCCTCTTTTATTGAATTTTAACTGTACACCGCTTTGTTTTTAATGAAAGGCGGTTTTTATCAAATAAACATAAACATAAACTTAAACATAAGCCTAATTTCCACTATAACAGCATGACATTTGCCTATCTGGGAAATCTTACATTCTCTGCTACAGACTAAATTTATGATCCCAGTGATGTCTGGAGCCACAATTCACACAATTATACAATGTGCTACAGAAGTGCTAGGGAAATTTCAAATTATATTTTTATTGCAACAAATGAAGATTTACAGAAATAGCCACTAAAGCTACAATGAACACATTACATACAGTAAAAATGTACTATAAAGCTGCAGTCCTCACTCTATAGGCAACTTCTCCAGCGCCAGTACTTTATTCATTTAATACAGCCTTCCTCTACCTCAGACTCTCATAGAAAGGCCTCTGTGGCACTTGAATTATTAATGTTATTTCCCTCCTCATTTACATTTATAACGAATACTCAGTATATTTCAGATGAATGCAGCATAAGCAAGCAAAATTCAAAACGCTTGCCAGAGAATTTACCCACACACTGCACAAAAGCAAGGATTTGGGGGCCATATTCAAAGCATTTTACACATTTAGCAGCTAGCCACCACTGCTGAATACGGGCCTCTTTGTTTTTGTGTGTTTAAAATGCTAAAGACTAACAAAATGCAGAACCTGTGTGTATACAACAGCTGGAGATTCCAGTAAAAGATCGAAGACTCAGAGGATACAGTGATGCAGTTTCAGACAAAATCAATATGAACTAATCAGATCCAGTGTTTGTGAGATAGTCTGTCACTCCTTCAACATGGCTACTCCTAGGACAGCAGGAAAATTGTAGGGGAGAAGCTTCCAGAATTTTAACATTAAATATTGCATTTTGCACAAGATGAATGTTAAATAAATAAATTAAAATTAAGTCTGCTTGGGAATGGGAACAGAGCATAAAGAGAATGAATTAGGAAATGGCACAGCAATGTTAGTAAACGTTACTATAAGGTCGCACTGTGCTCCTATTCATTTAAATAAAATTGTGGAGTTGTGTTCATTTAGTTCTTCAATACATTGTTTGATGACTTGCAGGCCAGAATACAGGTATGATACTTCCTCATTTCAAACTGAGCTTCTTTTGGTAAATCTTCTAAAGCTTCCAGGATCCTGTAAAGAAAGAGAGAAAACAGTGAGCTGCAGTCACCGCTAAATTTTTAGATCACTTAGGTAACACTTTTCCTGCTGTTGACTGGTCTGTTGCATTTGAAAGAAAATGTAACCTGATAGATAAATTAAAAAAATTACCCGGGGAGGTCTGCGGGTAAAGAGGAGCTATAGATTCTTATTTTTTTCTCTTGGCTTGAAACTAGATGTGGCAGAGGGGAGCCACAGAGAATGGCTGAAAGCAGTAGTGTATTTCTAAAAAAAAAAAGAAAACTTGGAGCTCCGGAGGAGCAGCAGGGGACAGTTCAGGGTTTTTTTTTCTAGCCGTCAGGGTAGCGGGAAGCTAATGTTCCGATGACATATTTTGTGTGTTTGTTTGTTTTTAAATGGAGGCGCTGTTGAATCGGGGCTGTCCCTTCCTGGTGAGACCTCTGGGAGGGGCAGTGAGCCCATGTGCATTTCCTGAGTGGGGTCCAGGCTGCTTGGGTTCATGACTGGGACTAGAAATGTGGCTGTTGGATGGGTTGGGAGGCAGCTATGGTGTCTGCAGTTGTTCCTAATCTCAGCATGTGCGTGCTGGGGGGCTGTGGACATCAGGGTTGCACTTGGCTTGGGGGGTCCATGCCAGTGCCTGTAGCCTGTATGGGGAAGGCCTGAAGTTGGTGGCTGCTGATGGGTGGGCCTGCTTGAGGCCTGTAAAGGTGGGCGGAGCCAGCCTTAAATGGCCCAGGCTCCTCTAAACTGCTGAAATCGGCCAAGTAATAACAATTATTTTTTTAACCTTTGGGTGATCCTAGGGAGCCTGGAGAGTTGGGAAAGGCAGAAGAACCTTTAAAAATAATTTTTATGCATTTCTTAAGATGGATTTTGCCACAGTTCACAGTGTTTGAAGAATGGGGGGTGGGGGCTGATTAACTTGCGGCTCTGGAAAAGGCACATGAGTGCAGGGGAAGTATAAAAATCATGAAATTTAAATACAGAGCTTATAAAAAGTTTATTTTTAATGTAAAAATTGTAATTTTAATAATGGAGAGTACCCAGACGTAAAGGAGGGATCTTCCAGGGGAGTTTCATGGTGTTGTGATTCAGGCAGGAGACGAGTTTGCTGTGATGCAGAGAAGAGGCACCAAAATGGTCAAGGGGATGGAAGGATACCTCTATGAGGAAAGGTTTAAAAGTTTAGGGCTCTTCAACTTGGAAGAGAGATGGCTGAGGGGAGAAATGATAGAGGTCTATAAATTAAAGAATGGAGTGGAATGAGTAAACATAGATCAAGTGTTTACACCATCAGAAAGTAGGAAGATAAGAGGACATGCAATGAAGCTACGCTGTAACCCATTTAAGACTAATAAGAGAAATCATTTTTTTCACTCAATGTGAGGTGTAGCCTAGTGGTTGGGGCAAGGTACCACAGGCTGAAAGGTTGGTGGTTCAAATCCCACTAGAGGGTAGCAACCTTGGGCTGGAAGGAGTGGGGTTTCTAGTCCCACAGATGCTCCTTGTGGTCTTGGGCAAGCCACTTAACCCTCAATTGCCCATGTTCCCTGTAAGTATTAGTGTATGTGTCTCATATCCCCAATTGTGTTGTGGCCACTTTCCTTAAAGGATAAGGTGGCATACAAAACTGTCTAAATAAATAATCAAACTGGATACTCAGCAGAAGAGCTCAGAGAGAGGTTTCTGCTAAATATGTGGTTTCAGTAGTTGCCACTACTGGCTATCCAAATATCAGCAATATTCAGCCACATTAATGGACTGAAACTTGCCAGTAATTGTTTGCCTCACTCTGAGATAGTGCCATGGCAATTAGAGAAAATATTCAGGGGCACTATCTGGATAGAACCCACTAACCAAATAGACCCTTTTGAACACTGAGTACACCATAAAAAAGGGAATTGGGTTTTAAAAATGCAGAAGAATCCTGCTTCTCCTCCACATAACTTAAATCTAGTTTGGTAGCCAGGATGTTGTTGTTGTTAAGTGCCGTTGAGTCGGTGTCGACTCATGGCGACCCTCTGGACAGTTGTCCTAAATTGTGTTTGGCCTTCAGTCAGGCGGCTCATTGTTGACAGACTGGTACCCGTAGCTGCTGTTATTGTATCGATCCATCTCATTGCTGGCCTTCCTCTTTTGCGCTGACCTTCTATCTTGCCAAGCATGATGTCTTTCTCTAATGATCTCTCTCTTCTCATGATGTGTCCAAAGTATGAAAGTCGAAGTCTTGTCAATCTGAGCTTCTAAAGAAAGCTTAGGTTTGATCTCCTCTAGTACTGACTGGTTTGTTCTTCGGGCAGTCCATGGTATACACAGTATTCACCGCCAGCACCATAATTCAAAGGCAAGGTAGCCAGGATACAATCCCTCAATTGAATCCCCTTAAAATATTGCGCCTGGGGGTAAACTGTACTTCTCTTGTAACATTCAAAATGGATGGAAGCTAACATTTTCCACCACCAGTCGCATAGTCCATATTCCACACAGGCCTCTGCACTACTCTACTACAACTAGAGTGAAGTGGAGGAGTGGCCTGGAGTCAGAAAGATCAGGGTTCAAATTCCACTGGCACTCCTTGTAGCTTTGGGCAAGCCATTTAACTCCCTATTGCCTCAGGCACAAACTTAGATTGAGACCCTTTGAGGACAGGGACATGCATATTGTATGTGAATGTAACTCACCTTGATCTTGTCCTGGAAAGGTGGAAAGGTGTGAGCTAAATAACAACACCTACTCTTGCCGCCTTGCTGGGCAGACTAGATGGATTATACTGGTCTTTATCTGCCATCATATACTATGGGGTATGTTTACTAAGCAGTCTTAATGTGCGCCCGGTGATAGTGTGCAGGATATCATAAAAGGAGTGGGCGTTCCGGTCTAAACGTAGCAAACCGGGATTATCGCGTGATAACAAGTGCTGCGCACATTATCGGGAGATGGATTGAACTATGCACGTTAACTCACGTAAACCTTAAGTCGGCGTGCTGACATGCAAGTAGAGCAGCAGAGGTGTAGCACAATGATTAATACACTGACTGATGGTACAGGGGTTATAGGTTCAATCCCCCAGTGTGCCTAATGAATAAGGCTTGCTGAGGCATTACCCTTTACTAAACGTGCTTTGTGAGGCATTTTAGTTTTATTTTAATTAGTGCTGCCAGAAAACACACCTTCACAGTGCTGTAACCTAAGGTGCTTCATAAGGCGCCCTATATAGCACTCCAGAGGACACATTATAAAGTGCACTGTCGGCCAAGGCACCCTATAATGTCCCCTATAGGACGCCTTATAAGGCGCTTTATAGGGCGCCTTATAAGGCACTTTATGGGGCGCTTTATAAGGAGCTTTAAAGAGCACCTTATAAGGCGCTGTATAGGGCGCCGTATAATGCGCTTTATAAGGTGCTTTATGGGGCGCCTTATGAGGCATCTTAAGGTTACAGCACTGTGAGGGTGTTTTTGCTGGCAGCACTAATTTATATTAAAAATTGACAATGCCATGGACAGCCCTATCAAATAACCCCACTGTGGGATCAAACCCATGACCTCTGACTCTACAGGCAGTGAAGTAACCAATGGGCTACATCTCTGTTGCCACTAACACACCCCTGGCTGGCTACAGAGGGACTGCAGGTCACCACACAAACTGTCTGCTGTGGTTACCAGAATAGGGTTAACCCACCGGTACCCATGATGGACTGCACATGCAGATCAGCAGTCTACAGATGATCACAAGATGGGGTATGCACCCCCACAGCACCTCGGCCTGGTAGGGGGAACTGACCGTGTGTGTTACTGGCACAGAGTAGCTACACACCGTCACATTGGGTGGGTACTGTGCTTGCCCTGAGGGTGAGGTGGGGCGCCGAGCACCAGGTCCGAAGCACCTGGCTCAGCTGAGCTGGCTATGTTTCAGGTCACCATCAGTGCCAGTGTGTGATAGGTAGTCCTTGCAAACACACCTAGGATACACCTGTGTCCATCTGTATTTCCCAGTCGCATCTAGCTCTAGCCTTTGTGGACTATGATGCACCCAGAATAGTGCATATCCTGTGTGGGTGCCATGGTCACCTGAATTAAGTGACAGAGGGTGGTGGTGTGTGGACCCATAGGCGGATTATGTAGTACCACCCAACCTGCCCCTGGGGCACAGGGTGGGGGACAGGATCTCCCACCAACAAATCCACATTCTACATCCCTGCAATAGTGGCAGTAGAGGGGACCATCAACCCCAGTCCTGCTGGGGAACAGACACCCTACAGGGCAGTCAATGCAGATCTGTACACATCCATAAAGCAATAGCAGACAGACAGTAGGCCTGGAAATGCTCAGTTGCCCCCCACCACTATCTGACATTCTCCAGCAGCAAACACAGTGAGTCTCCAGCCGCTGCACCCTGCAATGTGTTCCAGCCATACACATACTAACTGCAGACAGTCTGCTAGCTAGTCCATAGTGCATGTTCCTGGAAAAGATGTGTGTACCCAAAACTGGGATGTGAGCACACCCACCAAGCAGATAAGTCAGTGATTAGACCCCAGAAGGAGAACCCATAAATATTACTTGAGAAAAACACAATATAGCACTATGGGGGAACCTAGCCATGCCGTGGCCATTGCTCAGTCAGGGTGAGAGTGACCTCCCAGCAGGACATGCTGTGGCCACCCTGTCCATGCAGGTGGTGGCTGGACATTACAATGTCCCAGCCATTACCCTATGCCATGTGCAGATGCATCCTGCCCAGGCCGCCCTGTCCGGGCTATACCCATGGTACCTTGCTCCTCATTATGCACATTGGCAGGCTAACACTGGCAACAGTGCAAGCAGTGTAGGCTGAGTAAGGTGTTGGCAGCCACCACACACTCGATAGACAGACACACACTCCCACACCTATGCCAGCATTGTGCAACTATAGAGGCTTTTGGCAGCCCTGGCTACCGCACCAGTCCTGGGCACAGTGCAGGCATGACTGTGGTACGCAATACTGTTGGGGTCACTCCCCGGGGTGGTGAACACTGTCAGACACCAGACCTGAAACACACTCCCCAGACATCAGAGAGGTTGGTATGATACAGCTCAATGAGCAGATTGTGCTTAACTTAGGAATTGCTATCTGCCAGTAATCATAGCAACCTTTTGATATATGTGTGCCGTATTCCCTGGTTGAGGGTGGCATTGCTAAGGTATGCAAGTGCTAGTATTGGGAGATGCACGCAGGGCCCAACATCCTGCCTCTCCAGATGGCTTTGGATAATGGAGCCTGTGGGTGCGGGTGTTTCTGCCCCTGTTGGCCGCTGCTCTAGGGCAGAGGTTCCCAACTCCAGTCCTGGTGGGCCAAACATTGTTCGGGTTTTCATGCTGTCCCTAATGAATATGCATGAGATACATCTGCATACCATGGGGGCGGCGCATAGAAATGTAGCACAGACATCTTTATTAGAGACAGCATGGAACCTGAATGGTGTTTGGCCCTCCAGGACTGCTTTTGGGAGACTCTGCTCTAGGTAATGCACATGTTTATGGTGTCTGTGCTCTGTAGGGTAAAATATAGGCGTTTGAGGCATGTTTATGTTATCTGCAATAAAGGTTCCATCTTTATTAACATGGTTTAGTTGTGGGTAAAATATGGGGACTGGGTTGGCAGGAACCACAGCTGGGACTTGAACCTATGACCTTCTGCTCCTGAACATGCTGGTTGTGTGTAGTGCACCACACTGTTGCCACAGAGACAGTTCATTCCTTGGCGATACCATGACTGTTTGTCAGACTGAGCCTGTCTGTTACAGTGTACGGCACCCACCTAAACAGGGCTAGGACATGGTCTGCTGTGGGCAGCAGCCACTGCCCCCTCCACCACCAGTACCCCTCTGCCACCATGCTGACATGCCCTTCTGCTGGTGGTGCTGGTGGTGCGCAATCTCAGGCCATCCAGTGTGCCAGTAGGCGGCTGCCTATTGTGCGAGTTCTGGGGTACAGGTGCCTGCATAGATGTCCACGCTTCCCCCCAGCACCGCCTGCCAATGTTCTGTGCCCTTGGGGGCATCTGCTGGGTACTATCACCTGTGACACTGTGGGAAAAACACTCGTGCCCATGTTGGGCCCTCATCAGTTGCTGTCTGGCTGTTCTACAGTTTCAGCATTCCTATGGGCCACCTAGGCATCACCCTAGTCCGCACTGTGGCCCAGCTGCACCACAGCATGTGCCGCCTGCAGCCCTCTGTATCCCCTTTTCCAGCATATGTCCAGTTGCCCGTTCTGACATGCCCACCCTGCTGTTGCGGAACATGTGCATGCCATAGGACACCTGTCCAATAACAAGGGAAAACCCTGATCAGCGCTATTTCACTGTGGGATCATTCAACTTGTAAGGGAACAGAGCATAGACCCTTCCAAAATTAATATCTTTTTTTTAGCTTTCTCAGTAGTGTTTTTTGCTGTTACCCATTAATATCACTATTGGCCAGCTTAGTTATGTTTTTTTTTACATTTTGTTCAGGTCCTGTTCAATGTTTAGTTGCCCTTTTGTTCCGTGTACCTGTATCACACTTATCACTTTTCTGTAGGTTTCCCTGGCTTTGCTGTACATTGCTGACGGAAATGGTTTCTCTTCCCTTTAAATCTGCTCTAACGCCAGGGTTTCACTGGCGTTAGTTTTCAGCCCAGGAATCCACAGCGTTAGTGTGCAGAGAGCCTCTCCCCTCCCACTCTCCACCCATTGACCCTCTCTCTCTGCCCCTGGGGAGCCTTCCTCCGCCCTCCGGGAGCCTTTCTCCGCCTACAGCGCTCGTTTGCGCCGCTGCGTGCATTATCACGTGCTAAGGTACCCTTGCGCCCAGTAAAGCGCCATTATCACATGATAACGTGCCTTATCACCCGATAACATGACAGCAGCATAAATAGCGCCCTTTAGTAAACATACCCCTATGTTACTATGTAAATAAACATTTGAAAAGCTTTATTTTGCCAAATTGGAAATAATATGAATGGCACATAGTCTTACCTTTTACATCTAAATTTCTGAGAGCCTGGTATGACATGACAATAACCAGGTGGGCTTGCAGGGAGCAGGGCAACATCATAGCCGCTAACTCTATAGGAAGCAGCTGAACTTGAGACTAGTCCAGATCCTGCCAGGACAGGATATCTTGCGCTTGTAGCGACTGAAACCACTGTCCACTTTGGCTAAGCATAAATGTCATATGATACCGCCTAAAAAACTGAAACGTCACCCCTCCATGTCTCTTATCTGCCTGGAATTTCTGCATAGCAATGTAGGGCAGTTTAGTTTTTCCATAAAAACTTTGTCAAAGCATGTACTAAATCCTTATATAAACTATCAGGAAAAATCAAAGGCAACATGCTTGGAGCTCGATTCTATAACATGCACCAAAACTACTGTATAAGCAAGTGGAAAGTGAGATGTTTGTCCAGACAGACCCTGAAGCAAAACAAATATGGCATTTGAAGAACACCACAGAAACTGCAGTCACAAATAACATGCTGTCAGATATGTATTAGTGCTGTTTGCACTGCAGCATGTCCCCTCTCCGAGGGTCCCCCAGCATTGACAGCAACATGCCCTGCTATGTTGCATCAGAGCAGTTTTTCAGAATATACTGCCCAATCACATTGGTTCCTGGTGATGTTGCAATCAGCCCCACATTCCAGCTACTGGTCAGGCATACATGTCCCCCCAGGGTTGCGGATCAGCACACCAGGGCCTCCCCTGCACCCCCATACCACACACACACACACACATATGCACTCTTGCTTGCAGTCACAAATAACATACATCTGCAAAACCATGCCCTGCACCTATAAACAACTGCTGGTAAGACATAATGGCATAGAGTCTCAGGACAACACACCTGCTCTGCATTTCTCCGCCAAACATGAATCTGCTCCATGCTACCTCACATATCATCCCTACATCTACATTCCCATCTTTCCGAACGCTGGAATTATTTGGGAAGCCTAGAATAGCCCCTTTCGCACAAACAGCAAATGTCAGCATAGCCAGAATAAAGACTATTGCAGTACTTTATATTTCTGTAGGGGTGTTTTTTATTGTTCCCTAACTTTACAAATGTCCCTCACCTGTGCATTCTATTCTTTACAACTTAGGTAAAGAATAGAATGCACAGACAGCAGACACACCAGTTCAATAGAGACACGTCACAGTCATTCATCTATATGGGACGTGATGAAGATCAGAGCAGATATTTTTCTAAGTGCTGACCGTATTCCACGTTGCCGCTTGTTTAACATAGGAATCCTCAGGAAACACTCAGGATCTACACTGGCATTTCCTGAATATGCTTTCCACATCTCCGTCCCGTCCTGCCCACGTTCTAAGATCCCCGCTTTCGCGCCGTGCACATGCCGGGCCACCTAGTTTAGGAATATGTGTCTAAACGTTTTTGCAAGGAAAATGTCTATCTCGCATGTCCAGGTAGTCTATTTGCATTTCGGAATGACCTCCTTAGGATATAATTTACTTTAGGAGTAAGAAGCATTTGCATTATCACTTAGTGATTCCAGCACGAAAGACACTGAGCAGTCAAATCCCTTACTAAAGCCATTATTTTCTCCATTTTATGCTGTACAGTGTTTTCTAGAATCATGCAAATCCAGATTCCTGAATGAGGCACCAATCCTAGGGAATACTGAGCCACTTCACCACCATACCCAAGATAACTGGGAGGCATCACCTCAATCTTGCACTAGTTTACCCTATAACCAGATAAATCTGAAAACTTAGGCAGTGTTTCCAATAAATTCAAACAAATAACCCTGGCATAAACCTCCGTACGTATAGATTAAATTAAATAAACATGCATATGAGAAAACGTATCTTCTTCCTTTTTTCTTTTTTGTTGGAGTGACCATACAAAAGGGGAAGGAACCCCAATCCCACACCAGTCTATCACCTGAAACAGTCTCATTCAAGCCTATTACATCTAGGAAAATAGCCACCATGGGAACATCTTATTATTTGACACTGTGCATGATATTGCACAAAACTTTGGCACTGTCAGTTGAGTTTCTACCACCCATAAAACTAATCTAGTCTTTATGTATTAAGCATCATAGAACATTTTTCAGATGGAGTGCTAGCATCTTGGCGTAAACTTTCACATCATCATTTAAATTATTGATGGTTTAAAGTATTGGTGCTTTGTTTTAAGGTTTTACGTGGGATGAGTCCTCCATATTTGATAGGGTGTCTGGCTTTTCATGTCTCTGACTGTGGTGTTTGGTCACAGCTGGAAAGTGTGTTTACTGTTCTTAGGTCAAGAGAAGCTCATCAGCAGTTGACGAGGAGTAGGGCTTTGTCCATATTTGGTCCAACCATGTGGAATAGGCTTCCTATTCATGTAGAAAGAGATTACCTGCAAGTTTCAAAATTTGTAAAGAGCAATGTGAGGTTTGGCATATGAGGAAGTTCAGATGTAATGGGTCAGGGGTGCTGGGGAGATTGGTCATGGGTGATATTTGTTATAATGTTGATGGAATTGGGTGAGAGATAATGGGATGGAGGAGTAGCCTAATGGTCAGTGCAGTGGGCTTGAACCAGGGCATTTGAATTCTTCTTCTGTTCCTTGTGATCTTGGGCAAGTCATTTAATTCTCCATTGTCTCAGGTACAAGCTTAGATTATATGCCCTCTGGGGACCAAAACAATACCTACTGTACCCGAATGTAACTTACCCTGAACTGAAAAAGGACAAGAACTAAATCCAGTTGTATTTTGCTGTAAATCATCATGGATCTAAGGATAGTGGCCATCCATGAATCAAATGAAATAAATACATTTTAATGAAATTGGTCTGTAACTATAAACCTTCATGGGTTCTTTCGCTGGCTTTCCCAGAACCATGATTGCAGCTTCAACAAAGCTCCCTGAAACTTCAACTGTCTCAAAAATATCCTGATACAATTCTACCAACATACTGTCCAATGGCTTTTTAAAAGCCTGGTAGAAATTCTCTGTAAATCCATCAAGTTCAGGAGCTTTCTAGGTCTTCAGTCCCATAATCACTTCCTATACTTCTTGTTCATTAAACACCAGCTCTGAGACCACCATGCTCTCCTGAGATAGCACTGGATGCAACAATATTTCCAAATATGGGACACAGATGCCTTATCACATGCAAGCTCAGACTTAGATATATCTTGAAAAACCTGGCAGAGCTCCTCCATAATCCTGCCATTCATAAAAATACTGAAACTATTAGATTTTGATAGTGCCTTGATTTTCTCCCTATTCTTCCTCTTTTTCAAATAATAACCCCATAAGTGTCCATTCTTATTTGATTCAGCATAACACCTGGCCCTCTGTATGAACACAGGTACCCCAGCCTCTGTACTAAGTACCTTGTTATATTGAATCTTAAGCCACTGTAAATGCACCAAAGTTTCATATCTCTCTATATATTGACACTCTGGACTAGCAATCTAGTTTTCTAGATTATGTGGCTCTACTTCCTAGCTTTCTGAACCCCAGAAAGGCCTCCCCTATGTAGGGAGGCCTTAAATGCATCCCATATAGAAGCAATAGAAATACCTTTTTTCTTACTTAACTGAAAAAAAGTTCCTCTATATGTGAGGAGGCCAATTCCGATCGGGGCATGTCAGGATGTCAAAAATCTGGACGGGCGAGATTTCCACCCGATTCTGATCTTGCAGGGGCTAGACGTCCCAATGGGATCAGAATCAGATGCAACGAGCCTGGACAGGCAGGATGTACCTTGATTCTGGCCCACAGCACATCCAGGTATTTCTCCGGCTAGCTCAGCCTGGATTCCTGCATGGAGCCCTGGTGCAGTGGCATCCTGTTGCTATGGCACCGTGGCTCAATGTAGGAGCCCCAATCGCCTGCACAACACCAAAGTTCTTTTTCCCCTCTGCCCGACCTCCGATCAAGCCACTGTATGTGCGGGGAGCTCTGTGGCTGGAATAGGACCCGGGTGTTTAGCAGAGATTATACTTCCGACCGGGACGTATATCCCTGCTAAATGCGGGTCAGAATCTACCACTTAGTGATTAAATCCTAAAGGCCATATCCTCCAGAGTTGAGAGTTAAATCTCCAATTACATCTACCTATCCCCCTGAGATTCACCAGCAACCTCAAAATGATACCTGTATAACTGGACACCATCATGCTATCTATGCTGGCTTTAACCATGTTGGTCATTAAACCTTTACAAATGAGGAAATAAACTATTCTAGATATAGAGGGATTAAAATATATATTCCCTCTCATCTGGATGTAAATCTCCAAGAATCAACTAAACAACTTCCTGTATCAATGATTGCAGCATCCACACACTCATTAACACTCTACACTACAGACATACTGCCCCCCAATTACACACAACCTTATTTGCTAAAAACTGATCACAAACCCTCTCAAACATAACTTCAGGAGCACAGCATATGCATATAGTGCACCTGACCTCAACTCTCTTCCCAAAGACTCTGCCCCAAAACCAACCACAACATTAATTTTAGTCTCCAGTTCACATAGGAGCCTCAGGTCTTGGTGCCTAAGCAAAACACACTGTCATGGCTAAAACTACTGGCAGCCTGAAACATTACAATCTGCCACTGAAGCAATGAAGACACTGCAGCCATATATAGGGAACCAAACACACACTATCCATTGCAGCCTTACACAGAAGCAGCTCCCTGTTATTAAAGTACATATGCTACATAGCTCTCAGTCAATCCTCAGCACCAGTTTACTCTAAAACTCATCCTTTGGATCCATAATTCATGCTTACGGGCTTCCTTCAGAGAGCACAGATGAATGATCAGCTTGTCATAATACAGGTAACATAGTAATGGAGCCTGATTCCGAAAGGGGCACGTCTGGGTCCCATGCATGTCCCGAAAGAGGGGACAGCATTGATTCCACAACCCTGTGTAGACACACACACGGGAATGTAGAATTAGCATGTGGCTGTTCTCAGAGAAGCATGCCAAATTGGGGGCCTATCGTGCCTCCTCAGCTATGCACACAGGTAGACTGGGCGCTCACTGCCCGTGTTGCTCCAGCCACTCCATGTACCTGCAACCCCGTAAAAATCCCCAACCCCATGTCCTGCAGACCATGTGCAACCAGAACCAAAAAAGAGCCCCCCCCCTCGCACCTTCATAATGCACTCATCAACATGGCTACCAGGCAGCCTAATTTCAGTGAAGCGGAGATGAGGCTGCTAGTGACCATGGTCCTGGAGCAGGATGAGGTTCTCCCCCCCCCCCCCCCCCCACCGAGCAGAGGTGGCCAGCTCACACAGCAGCATGCAGGGACTGGGAACACATCAGGACCACCCTCACCCAGTAAGTACAATTCAACACAGACACAAACATGGAAGCAGAGAGAAGTGGTCAGACTGGAGCAGCGCACAAGCTAGCACAGAGACAGGCTTGCACCAAGGTGGAGAGGAAGGGCAGAAAAGCCAGGACCTCTCCCTGGCAGAAAGCAAGCAGGCTGCACAGTGACAGCACAGTACGGACAAAACAGCCCCACAGCAGGGGCCCAGGAAGCAAGGGGGGAAGGGGTGGATGGGAGAGAGGGGGAGGGGGAGAGGGCAGCAGCCTATGTTCCACACCTGGGAATAGTGTGCAGCAGGTCAGAGGCCAAGTCTCACCTGTGCAATGTACAAGTGCTGTGGAAACATGGGGGTGACTTATGGACACTCATCCTCCAGCCCCTAGTGGAGAATGAGTGATGTGCCAGAGAGGGTGGTGGGAGATGACCTATGGAGTGTTGTGGGGGAGGTTGCAGCAACATAGGCCGAGGGCTGAAGCAAGAGTGGCAAGGGGGTGGTGAGTAAGCATATGGGGGGAGGCTGAGTGGCTGGAGAACGGGAGTGAGGGTGAGGGGACAGAGTGCATGCTGGGGGAGCATGTGGGTATGCAGAGTGGATGGGGATTCTGAGTGCAGTGGTGGAGTGGAATGTGACTATGCACTTGCAAGGGGATGCGGATGGAGAGGAGGCAGAGGGGGACCCAGAGTATGGAAGCTGGTGGTGCCAGATCATGGCAGTGATGGGGATGTGACAGAGGTGCCTGCAGCCAGATAGATGTGGGAGTGGTATGCCCATGTTGATAGGCCACAAACCCCACTCCCATCTGATGTGGGACCCAATGAGGGGGCCCAAGAGGCATGTTGGGGCCACAAAGACACCAGCCATGACCCATCTGGAGCGTGTGCTGGCATGTGGTCTTGCCCGGTTGCACATGCCCTCTCTCCCACCTCTCAGGCCTTGCAAGCTCAGGAGCCTGCAACTGCTGCTGGAGGCCCACCTACAGCCCCAAACACCCCCAAGTTGAACAGCTGGCAGCCCTGTGGGGCACTGAGGGAGCCCCATCATCTGGGAGGTATGCAGAGGCATCCATGCCACCAAGCGACATGAGCTCCCTGCTGGTGCAGTGACAGCACCAGGACAGACCACCCTGTAATGGTATTGACCCTGTAGGTGCAATAGGTGCAGGGGTTGGGCCCCATGGGGACATCCTGTTAGCGTGTGGGTGTGGAGGGGTACTGTTTGCCCATATTCTGTGTTTGGACCATGCATGTTTGCTGGCAAATAAGGTTTTATGCTGTTCTACTTGTGTGCCTTGCATGACTATGTGGCGGTTGCCCATAGCAACCCTAACCAATACCGGACCATGTCATATGTGTAGCGCTATAGGGGAGATACAGTGCTGCAATGCCACATATTCATGGTAGCCCATGCATGCCAGAGCCAAATAGCCAGGCAGACTGGCCACCACAGTAGCAAGAGATGGAGCAAACACCCAAGGGGAATGGGAAGGAGACAAACAGGAGGGGAGGGAAGACATGAACAAGTGGCAACAGCACAGCCAACAATCCACAGGTGTGCCGCAACCTAGGGCAGTGGAGTCTGCCTGCAACACAAACACCAGTGGTGTGTGCCATGCAGAGGGGGCAGGATGGGGAGAGGGGCACAGTCCAGAGTAGGCAATGGATATGGCAGAACCAGATCATGGGGGCAAACCAGATGTGCAGGTTCCCCCGAGGAGGAATGTGGAGGGACCCATGACAGAAAAGGAAGGGAGGCACAGTGGACAAACTGCATGGATGGGGCTGCATGCAACTGCAGCCCTGGACGAGAAAACGGAATGGAAGCCAAACATGCTGCATGCTATGTGCAGTGATGGGCAAGATGGGGCTTGCAGTTGATCCACAGAACTTCGCAGTGCCAAAGAGATAAAAGGAGGGGGAGGGGGGTCTGGGTGTGTCCACTAGTGCTGGAGCATGTTAGAAACATAGAAGCAGAGAAATATGACAACAGAAAAAGACCACATGGCCTATCTAGTCTGTCCTTCCATATCAACAATTACAACAGCCCCTTTTTTCCTTTAGAGACCCTCTGTGTTTGTCCCATACTTTTTTGAATTCATATACTGTCCTCATCTCTACCACCTCCACTGGGAGACTACAGTATTCCATGGATCCACCACTCTTTCCGTAAAGAAATATTTCCGCATATCACTCCTGAATCTATCCCCCTTCACCCTCATCCCACCTCCTACTTGTTCGCCTCTTTTCCTTTCTACTCCCATTCCTCTGGTCTCCTCCGTCCGCTATCTCGGAGTCACCCTCGACTCCTCTCTTTCCTTTCACCACCATATCTCCTTGCTCGTCCATTGTTCCTTCTTCTTCCTACGCCAGATCCAAGCTGTTCGCCCCTTTCTCCCCTCCTCCTCTCTCACCTCACTAGTTGTCTCACTTGTTCTCTCAAGACTGGACTACTGTAACACCATTTTAGCAGGTCTTCCACAACAACAACTCCGGCACCTCCAACTGGTTCAAAATACAGCTGCATGTCTGCTCACTCATTCCTCCACCTGGGAACACATCACCCCCCTCCTTTTCCGTTTGCACTGGCTCCCACTCAAATTTTGTTTCTTCTATAAGGTTCTCATTCTTGCCTATAAAGCGTTACATACCAGTTCTCCCCAATATCTAGCCGACTCCATCCGCCTTCAGCCTTCTCCCCATCTCCTTCGTTCAGCACACGGGAATTGCCTCTTTCTTCCCTCCCCTTCTTCCGCTCACCTGGAATCCACACGTCACTCCGCTTTCTTTTTCCTGGCTCCTGCCCTCTGGAACTCCCTCCCACTTGCCCTCCACACCAAACAGTCTTATCTACGCTTCAAGAGCTCACTCAAAACCCACCTCTTTCAGCAGGCATTTGACCTCCCGGATCCTTAAGGCTTCCACGCTTCACCAGTACCCCCACCAAGCTTTTCCTTCCTGTACCCTGCCTAATTGTTCTCTTCTGTTTCTTCCTGTCCCTCTCTGTCCTGTCTAATTAATGGTGTTCTTTTCTTTTTCTACTTTCTAATTGATTTTATTGTACACCGCCCTGATGCATATGCTTGGGCGGTATGTCAAGCGATCAATAAAGATAAAGATAAAGCCCCTCATAGCAGAACTTGCTTTCAATTGAAAGAGGCTCTCCCCCTGTACATTTATGCCACGGAGGTATTTAAACATCTCAATCATATCACCTCTATCTTGCCTTTCCTCTAAGATTATGGTGAAGTTAATTTCATGGAATATTAGGGGTTTACATAACCCAGTTAAGAGGCGTAGGGTATTTGATCAAATCCGCAGAGAGCGAGCTGATATAGTTTTCTTGCAAGAGACATATTTGGCTCCTGGGGCTCATGCTTGTCTGATTTTTCGAGGGTTCCCTTCTGTTTTCTCTGCTGGTTTCTCCACCCATAAGTGAGGGGTGGCCATTCTGATTTTACAGAAGTGTCCCTTTCAGCTCTCAAACCAGATTCAAGATGCAAAGGGTCAGTTTCTAATTCTTTCTGGTACTCTTTTAGGGATCTCAATCTTTCTTGTAAATGTATACATCCCCCCTACTGAAATAATGTCGTCTCTAACGGAGCTTATGGAGGTCCTACTAAAGCAGGTGTCTGGGGAAGTATTAATAGGTGGCGACTTTAATTGTGTTTTTTCAGATCTTAACAGATCCACTGGAATCAAAGTACTGCCATGGCCCAGTCAGCTATTGTCTACCCTAACCGCTAATTTTGCTCTGGAAGATATATGGCTCTGCCAGCATCCAAAGGAGAAGGATTATATGTTCTTCTCTTCCGTACACAATTTGTATTCCAGCTTAGATATGTGGTTAGTGTCTAAAAAGCTATCCTCTCAAATTATTCAAGCTCAGATTGGAACTAGCGGGCCTTCAGATCATCACTTGATCGCTCTTGAATGGGAAGTGGAGGTTGTTGAAACTCCACCACGATCCTGGACTTTCCCCTGACATCTACTAAAAAATGCAGGCTTTGTGTGTCAGCTGCGAAAGGAGTATGTTTATCATAATGAAGGGGAAGAGACACTGCATTTTCTGCTATGGGAAGCGGGTAAGGCAGTTGTGAGAGGACAGGCAATTTCATTAACTACGGCCTTTAACCAACAGACTGCGGTCATCCAGAGGGATCTAAGAGCACAAATAGCCACTCTAGAGCAAAAGCACAAGCATGGTTGACACCTAGGATCTGGCGCCAACTTTCGGCTTTAAGGGGAAAATTAGCAGTGCTAGAGACGGAGGAGATAGCTTCGCGATTACTGAGAACCCGTCAATATTTTTATGAGCACGGGAATAAAGCAAGTAAATTACTCCTGTGGCAGCTGAAACGTCAGTGGATAGCTCGCCGGGTGTCTATGATTTCTGATGAAGAAAATCAGATGCTTCAGAAATCCAGGGACATTGCGCATTACTTTGCTCGGTTCTATAAGAGTCTTTACTTCACAACATTCGGTGGACTCTGCCGACGTACACCGCTACCTGTCTGATTTGCACCTGCCGCGATTGTCTAGGGATGTGCACGAGGCGCTGGATAGAGAAATCACTCTTGCAGAAGTTCAGTTAGCCATTAAGCAGTTAAAGAATGCTAAAGCCTCGCTACCAGATCTGTTTCCAGCTGAATTCTACAAAACATTCCCCAATCTCTGCTGGTGCTTGTGAAAGTATTTAATGATATCTTACTCCACCAGAGACTTCCTGAATCCATGTATCAGACTTTAATTACAGTGATACCTAAGGAAGGGAAAGATCCATTACAGGGTAGTAGCTACAGACCAATTTCCTTCCTTAATATTGATTACAAAATCTTCACCAAGATCCTCGCATTGCGTCTAAACTCCAAGGTGCAGGAAGTTGTACACCCAGATCAGACTGGATTCATTAAGGGTCGGCATGGATTCGAGAATGTGCGCCGCCTTCTTAACATCATTTCAGGTCTTCGACAACTAGAGGACAATTATGCAGTCTTATCCTTAGATGCAGAAAAAGCCTTTGATAAGGTGGAATGGCGCTACTTACTGAGTGTACTACAGCAGTTTGGTTTCGGGCTCTTTTTTCTATCCTGGATTACTGCTTTGTATAAAGCTCCCTCAGAAACAGTTCAAGTAAACGGATTCCTCTCGACACCGTTCTCCCTGGAGCGGAGAACTAGGCAAGGGTGTCTGCTCTCTCCGCTTCTTTTCATGCTAGGTCTCTCCAATTCCTTTGGGTGCCACCCCTTTTATCACTGAGGAGCCACTGGCGCATGCCATGTGCACTCACATTTTTCTAGGCTTGATATGGACAACTTGGCGAAAGGTCTGTAGCAAGGTAGCACTATCTTCCTTCTGGTCACCGTGTGGGACGCTTGGAGCATTCACCTTTGCTAGGAACTTGAGGTCACTTCCACAACAGGTACTTGCTAACTTACATCTAGCTTTGCTTTATGACCATTCTATCTTCCTGTCCCAACAACGTTTGGAGCCGGTCTTGCAATCTTCTCTTTTGCCATTCCAATATTATCAATTTCGCCATTGTTTCTCCTCCAGACCTTTTTAGAGGCAGCCACATGGACATCCAGAATGTGGGAAAGGATTACATTTGATTCCAAGAACGACAAGGCCCTCTTGGCGCGTCTGTACTGATTACTATCCGGGGATGTCACCTCAGTCTTACCTACTCCAACTTTCCGCACTCGTTAGGAAGGGGATCTGCATAATACATCGGAAGACTTTTGGGTGGATATTTTCCACTACTCTCATACATGTTCAATCTCCTTATCATTAGTTAATACCCAGTTACGTATCGTCCTGCGAATGTCTATAGTTCCGACTTCCTTATACTAGTGGGGTCGGGCTGATGATCCCCCTTTGCTGGAGGTTATGTGGGAGATAGGGGACCTTTTTTCATATGTGGTGGGAATGCCCGAAAATTCAGTCTTTTTGGTTAATGGTCTACACCATTGTTACTCAGAAATTAAAGGTCTCCTTTCCTTTTGATGCTGAACACTGTGTACTAGGATGTTTTGACTCGGACCTTCTTCCTCGAGATAATACCAGAATACTTCAGTGCTTACTTTTGGCAGCCAGATCTGTGGTTAGTCGTTATTGGAAGAGATGTGCTGCTCCCACGCATAATGAGTGGATGGTGAAGGTCTGGGATATATACCGAATGGAAAAGATGACCGCAGAACTGAGAGACAAAGTTAATGATTTGCAGCATCTTTGAAGCCGATTTCTGCCAATTTAAGTAGTGATGCCCAGTGTGGCACTGGATAGGGTTTGGATTACTGGCACCATTATCTCTCCGAGCACTGCTTGATCTCCCACAGGGCCCATAAATTGATAAGATGCAAAAGTACTTTTCTGTTTCCTTTTTCCTTTTCCTCACAGCACTCCCCTTCTTACTCTCAACACTGAGTTTAGTATGATGATGAGGGAGGGAGAAGGGAGGGGAGAGAGGGAGGGGGGAGGGGGTGGATAAAAGAGGGTCACCTGGTTTACCCAGGCCGATAGTATCTGTGGCTTGGTCCCCATCTTATGAAGATCACACCATTTGTTTTGGCTAATCAAGCAGTCTTGGTGGCAAAACAGTAAACCATGCAGCTCAGTAAAGTGTGCCATGTCCATAATCGTGCGTTAGAGGGAGCCGCGCACATTACTGCGCGTTAACCTTAACTTCACGTGCTGACCTGCAACTGCAGCAATAGAGGTGTAGCACACTGGTTAATACAATGACTGCTGAAACAGGGGTTATGAGTTTGATCCCCCAGTGGGCTTAATGAGTGAAGAATTGCCCTTTACTTTAAATCAGTGCTGTCTGAGGCATTTTCTTTTTTAATTTAAATTAGTGCTGCCAGAAAACACACCCTCACAGTACCGTAACCTAAGGTGCCGCATAAGGTGCCCTATAAGGCACTCCAGAGGGCACATTATAAAGTGCACTGTCCGCCAAGGCACCTTGTAATGTTCCCTATAGGATGCCTTATAAGGCGCCTTATAGGGCGCCTTATGAGGCACCTTAAGGTTACAGCACTGTGAGGGTGTTTTTTCTGGCAGCACTAATTTAAATTAAAAAAGGAAATGCCTCAGACAGCCCTATCAAATAACACCACAGTGGGATCAAACACATGATCTCTGCCTCCACAGTTAGGGGTATGTTTACTAAACTGTCTTAATGTGCGCTCTGTGCCATTAGCGCACGCTAAGGTACCTTAGCGTGCGCTAATGATGCTTTACGTGGCACAAAGGCGCCTTAGCGCGCGCTAACGCGCACAGCGGTGCAAACAAGTGCTGAAGGCGGGGAAAGGCTCCCGGAGGGTGGAGGAAGGCTCCCCAGGGCCGGAAAGAAGGGGTCAATGGGTGGAGAGTGGGAGGGGAGAGGCTCCCCGCACACTAACGATGTGAAATCCGAGGCCAAAACTAACGCCAGTGAAAACCTCACGTTACAGCTGATTTAAAGGGAAAAGAAAACATTTATGACAGCAATGTACTGCAAAACCAGGGAAACCTACAAAAAAGTGATGTGTGATACATGTGCACGGAACAAAAGTACAAATAAACATTGAAAAGGACCCCAACAAAATATAGAAAAAACATAACCAAGCTGGGCAATAGTGATAGCAATGGGAAACATCAAAAAAAGCCCTCAAGAAAGCGCCAAAAAAAAGATATGAATTTTGGAAGGGTCTACGCTCCGTCCCCATACAAGCTGAATGATCCCACAGTGAAATAGCACTGATCAGGGTTTCCCTCTGCATTGGACAGGTTTCCTATGGAATGCGCATGTTCCACAACAGCAGGGTGGGCATGTCGGAATGGGCAACTGGACAGATGCTGGGAAAGTGGATACAGAGGGCTGCAGGCGGCATATGCTGTGGTGCAGCTGGGGCACAGTGCGGACTAGGCAGATGCCTAGGTGGCACTTAGGAATGCTGAAACTGTACAGCAGCCAGACAGCAACTGATGAGGGCCCAACATGGGCACAAGAGTGTCACAGGGGATAGTACCCAGCAGGTACCTACAAGAGCACAGAACAGTGGCAGGCGGTGTTGGGGGGAAGCATGGACGTCTATGCAGGCACCCCTACCCCAAAACCCGCACCATAGGCAGCCGCCTACCTGCACACTAGATGGCTTGAGACTGCGCACCACCAGCACCACCAGCAGACGGGCATGTCAGCATGGTGGCAGAGGGGTACTGGTGGTGGAAGGGGGCAGTGGCAGCTGCCCAGAGCAGACCATGGCCTAGCCCTGTGTAGGTGGGTGCCATGCACTGCAACAGACAGGCCCTGCCAGATGAACAGTCATGGTATCACCAGGGAATGCACTGTCCCTGTGGCAACACGGTGGTTCAGTGCACACAACCAGTGTGTTTGGAGGCAGAAGGTCACAGGTTCAAGTCCCACTTATGGTTCCTGCCCATCCAGTCCCCATATTTTACCCACTGCTAATACAGACAGAACCTTTATTGCAGATGACATAAACATGCCCAAAACACCTACATTTTACCCTACAGAGCACAGACACTATAAACAGGCGCATTACCTAGAGCAGAGTCTCCCAAACGCAGTCCTGGAGGGCCAAACACCATTCAGGTTCCATGCTGCCTCTAATAAAGATGCCTGTGCTACATTTCTATGCGCCGCCCCCATGGTATGCAGATGTATCTAATGCATATTCATGAGGGACAGCATGAAAACCCGAACAGTGTTTGGCACACCAGGACCGGAGTTGGGAACCTCTGCCATAAAGCAGCAGCCAACAGGGGCAGACAAACCTGCACCCACAGGCTCCATTATCCAATGCCTCCTGGAGAGGCAGGACATTGGGCCCTGCGTGTATCTCCCAATACTAGCACTTGCATACCTTAGCAATGCCACCCTAAACCTGGGAATACGGTACACAGCTATAAAAAGGTTGCTATGATTACTGGCAGATAGCAATTCCGAAGTTAAGTACAATTTTCTGATTGAGCTGCATCATGGAAACTTTTCTGATGTCTGTGGAGTGTGCTACAGGTTTTGTGTCTGACAGTGTTTACCACCCTGGGGAGTGACTCCAACAGTATTGCGTACCATAGCCATGCCTGCACTGTGCCCAGGACTGGAGCGGTGGCCAGGGCTGCCAAACACCCCTATAGTTGTACAATGCTGGCATAGGTGTGGGAGTGTGTAGCTGTCCATCCAGTGTGTGGTGGCTGCAAACAACCCCCACAGCCCACACTGCCAGCACTGTTGCCAGTATTGGCCTGCCAATGTGCATAATGAGGAGCAAGGTACCATGGTGGGGGCAACTGGCTAGGACATTGTAGTGGCCAGCCACCACCTGCACAGACAGGGTGGCCACAGCATGTCCTGCTGTGAGATCACTCTCACCCTGACTGAGCAGTGACCACAGCATGGCTAGGTCCCCCATAGTGCTATATAGTATTTTTCTCATGTGATATATATAGGTTCCCTTTTGGGCCCAATCACTGACTTATCTGCTTGGTGTGTATGCATCTCCTCCAGGAACATGCCCTATCGACTAGCTAGCAGACTGACTGCAGCTAGTATGTGTTTTGTTGGAACACCTTGCAGGGTGCAGTGGCTGGAGGCTTGCTGCTGGAGAATGTCAGATAGCGGTGGTTCACAGCTGAGCATTTCCAGGCCTAATGTCTGTCTGCTATTACTTTACAGCTGTGTACAGAGCTGCATTGACTGCCCTGTAGGGCATCTGTTCCCCAGCAGGACTGGGGTTGGTGGTCCCCTCTACTGCCACTATTGCAGGGAGGTAGAATGTGGCTCTGTTGGTGGGGGGCCCTGTTTCCCACCCTCAGCCCCAGAGGGTGTGTTGGGTGCTGGCACATAAGGGCTACACCTGACTGAGAAATACAGATGTATCCAAGGTGTGTCTGCAGGAACTACCTATCTCACACACTAGCACTGCTGAGGACCTGAAGCATGGCCTATGCCTGCCATGGAAGGTGCTGTGGACCTGGTGCTGGGCGCCCCACATCACCCTCAGGGTGAGCACAGTATCCGCACAATGTTACGGTGTGTACCTACTCTGTGCCTGTAACACACATGGTCAGTTCCCCCTACCAGGCCGAGGTGCTGGCGGGGGGGATGCATAAGCCAGGAGCTGCGGACCTGGTGCTGGGTGCCCCACCTCGCCCTCAGGGTGAGCACAGTACCCGCACAATCTCTATAGCTACTAACAAACCCCTAGCTGGCTACAGAAGGATTGCAGGTCACCACACAAACTGTCTGCTGTGGTTACCAGGATAGGGTTAACCCACCCGTACCCATGATGCACTGCACATGCAGATCAGCACTCTACAGATGATCACAAGATGGGGTATGCACCCCCACAGCACCTCGGCCTGGTAAGGGGAACTGACCGTGTGTGTTACTGGCACAGAGTAGCTACAGACCGTCACATTGTGCGGGTACTGTGCTCACCCTGAGGGCGAGGTGGGGCACCCAGCACCAGGTCCGCAGCTCCTGGCTTAGTTGAGAAAGGCTATGCTGCGGATTGCCATCAGTGCCAGTGTGTGATAGGTAGTCCTTGCAGACACACGTAGGATACATCTGTGTCCATCTGTATTTCCCAGTCATGTCTTGTCTTTGTGGACTATAATGCACGCAGAATAGTGCATATCCTGTGTGGATGTCATGGTCACATGATTTAAGTGAAAGGGGGAGTTTGGACCCATAAGTGGATTATATAGCACCACCAAACCCGCCCTCTGGGGCTCAGGGTGGGGGACAGGATCTCCACCAACAGATCCACATTCTACATCCTTGCAATGGTGGCAGTAGAGGGGACCATCAACCCCAGTCCTGCTAGGGAACGGGCACCCTACAGGGCAGTCAGTGCAGATCTGTACGCCTCCATAAGGCAATGGCAGACTGACAGTAGGCCTGGAAATGCTCAGCTGCCCCCCACCACTATCTGACATTCTCCAGGAGCAAGCACAGTGAGTCTCCAGCCTCTGCACCCTGCAAGGTGTTCTAGCCATACACATACTAACTGCAGACAGTCTGCTAGCTTGTACATAATGCATGCTCCTGGGGGAAATGTGTGTACCCAAAAATGGGATGTGAGCACACACACCAAGCAGGTAAGTCAGTAATTGGGCCCCAGAAAAGGGAACCCATAAATATCACTTGAGAGAAATGCTATATGGCATTATGGGAGAACCTAGCCATGCTGTGGTTACTGCTCAGTCAGGGTGAGAGTGACCTCCTAGTAGGACATGCTGTGGCCACCCTCCCCATGCAGGTGGTGGCCAAGAACTACAATGTCCCAGCCATTGCCCTATGCCCTGTGCAGATGCATCCTGCCCAGGCCACCCTGTCCGGGCCATACCCACAGTACCTTGATCCTCATTATGCACATTGGCAGGCTAACACTGGAAACAGTGCAAGCAGTGTGGGCTGAGTAAGGCGTAGGCAGCCACAACACACTGGATAGACAGACAGACACACACTCCCACACCTATGCCAGCACTGTGCAAATATAGAGGCTTTAGGCAGCCCTAGCCACCACACCAGTCCTGGGCACAGTGAAGGCATGGCTATGGTACACAATACTGTTGGGGTCACTCCCCAGGGTGGTAAACACTGTCAGAAACCAAAACTGAAACACACTCCACAGATATCAGAAAGGTTGCTATGATGCAGCTCTATCAGCAAATTGTGCTTAACTTATGAATTGCTATCTGCCATTAATCATAGCAACCTTTTGATATATGTGTAATGTATTCCCAAGTTTAGGGCGGCATTGCTAAGGTCTGCAAGTGCTAGTATTGGGAGATGCTGCTGCACGCAGGGCCCAACAGCCTGACTCTCCATGAGGCTTTGGATAGTGGAACCTGTATGTGTGGGTGTTTCTGCCCCTGTTGGCCGCTGCTCTAGGGCAGAGGTTCCCAACTCCAGTCCTGGTGGGCCAAATACTGTTCAGGTTTTCATGCTGTCCCTAATGAATACGCATGAGATACATTTGCATACAATGGTGGCGGCACATACTAATGCAGCACAGGCATATTTATTAGGGACAGCATGAAACCTGAATGGTGTTTGGCCCTCCAGCACTGCAGTTGGGAAACTCTGCTCTAGGGATTGCACATGTTTATGGTGTCTGTGCTCTGTAGGGTAAAATATAGGCGTTTCAGGCATGTTTATTTTATCTGCAATAAAGGTTCCGTCTTTATTACCATGGTTTAGTACTGGGTAAAATATGGGAAAAGGGTTGGCAGCAGCCACAGCTCGGACTTGAACTTGTGACTTTCTGCTCATGAATACATTGACTGTGTGTACTGCACCACACTGTTGCCACAGAGAGAGTTCATTCCCTGGGGATACCATGACTGTTCGTCAGACAGACCCTGTCTGTTGCATTGCACGACATCCACCTAAACGGGGCTTGGCTATGGTCTGCTGTGGGCAGATGCCACTGGGACTTGAACTTGTGACATTTGCTCATGAACAGACTGGCTGTGTGTACTGCACCACATGAACAGATCATTCCCTGGGGCTACCATGACTGTTCGTCAGACAGACCCTGTGTGTTGCAGTGCACGGCACCCACCTAAACGGGGCTTGGCTATGGTCTGCTGTGGGCAGATGCCACTGCCCCCTCCACCACCAGCACCCCTCTGCCACCATGCTGCCATGCTATTATGCTGGTGGTGCTGGTGGTGCGCAGTCCCAGGCCATCCAGTATACCGGTAGGCAGCTGCCCATGGTGTGGGTTCTCGGGTAGGGGTGCCTACATGGACATGCGTGCTTCCCCCCCCCCACCCCCACACCACCTGCCAATGTTATGTGCCCTTGGGGGTACCTGCTGGGTAATCTCCCCTGTGACACTGTGGGACACACACTCGTACCCATGTTGGACCCTCGTCAGTTGCTGTCTTGCTGCTTTACCATTTTGGCATTCCTATGTACCATCTAGGCGTCTGGCTAGCCCGAACTGTGCCCCAGCTGGACCACAGCATATGCCGCCTGCAGCCCCCTGTATCCCATTTACAGCATCAGTACAGTTGCCTTTTCCTATGTGCCCACTCTGATGTTGCTGCACATGTGTATGCCATAACAAACCTGCCCAATCTAAACGACAGAAACCCTGATCAGCACTATTTCAATGTGGGATCATTCACTTTGTAGGGGGACAGAGCATAGACCCTTCCAAACATGATATTTTAATTTATACGCTTTGCCAGTAGTGTTGCTTTATGTTTATCATTAATAACACTATTGGCCAGCTTGGTTATTGGGATTTTAGATGTGGTTCTGGTCCTTTTATATGTTTATTTGCCTTTTTGGTCCCTGCACATGTATCACAACTATCATTTTTCTGGGTTTCCATGCCTTTGATGCACATTGCTGACTGAAATGGTTTCTCTCTCCTGCAAATGTGCCTCTAGCGCGAGGTTTTCACTGGTGCTAATTTTCAGACCCTGATTTCATGACATTAGTGTGCATGGAGCCTCTCCCTGCCCACTCTCCGCCCATTGACCCCTTCTCTCCGGCCTCTGGGAAGCCTTACTCCACCCTTCAGGCCCGGATTTCACAGCGTTAGTGTGCCTTAACGCCGCCGCTAATGTTACATTATCGCGCGATAACGTTACTTATCGCGCGATAATACCACCACTGTGACTTTGAGATGGTTAAGTAAACATACCCCCATGTGTTAAGTGTGCCCTCGCCCTGTGTTATTTATTCATTGGGGCATCGGCATACTTACTGAATGCCTTGTAGCATTATATAAAAGAAGCCCATTGTTAACCAAGACTGGACATATGAATGGATAAGGAGAGGTGAACTGAAACTATAGGATGAGAGATTGATAGCTGCAGCCCAGGATAGTGGATTATGGACAAGATGGTTTCCAGTTAGCATTTAAAAAACTGGCAAAACAGACACATGTCGATTCTGTAAGAAAGAGCTAGAAACGGTGACTCACTTCATAGCTGTCTGTGAAGTTCTAAGGCAGAAAATTTGTAGACAGAAAAGCACAATATACATCTCATTCACTGGAAACTCAAGAAATACAACATCACTGTGCCTGAAAAGCAATGGGATCATGACTCTAAGAAAATTACAAAGAATGAAGAAGTTATCATCACCTGGGATACTCCCATTCTGACCAATAAAAATCTGGATGCAAGGAATCCGGACATAGTAGTAAAGAAGAACACCAGAACGCCATTCATTATAGAAGTGTCATTCAAAAGCAACTATTGTGCTGAGAGGGAGAAGATCTTCAAGTACCAAGAAATGCAGTCAGTAGCCAAGAAAAGTTGGCAAAAAGATACCGAGATATTTCCCAGTGTTGGGTGACACAGGCTTGATTATGAGGAACTTTCAAGCATATCTTGATAAATTACCCATGCATGTTACATCTTTCAAACTCCAGAAGGAGGCTCTCTTTGGCATGATTCAAGTACAATGGCAAGCAAAGGCAGTAAATATGAGAGACTGAGATCACATTACCTGGCTTAGGAATGGGGTTCATGAATGTCATGGTATGCACAAAATTCACCCGTTTGGAGAAGTTTTCCCAAAAGAATACCAGATGAAGCCAAAAGATGCAAAGATAGAAATCAGAATGGCAAAAGCATTTATTTATTTGTTTATCTATTTATTTATTTAACAGTGTTTATATACAGCTGATCTACAATTCTAAGGGGTATGTTTACTAAACTGCGGTAACATTACAGACTGCGCGTTACATAACGTTAACGATCGTTAGGTAACATTAACGTGTGTTATGTAATGTTAACACGCGTTAACATTACTTAACGACTGTTAACGTCTCCGGCCGTGGTAAACACCGCAGAGGGTGGAGGGAGGGCGGGGGGAAGGGGTCAATGGGCAGGGAGTGGGTGTGGAGAGGCTCCCTGCACACTAACGCGCTGAACTGAAGGGCTGAATCCTACCGCGAATGAAAACCTGCCGTTAGATGCACATTTACAGGAGAGAGAAACCATTTAAGTGTCAGCAATGTACAGCATAGACAGGGAGCCCAGGAAACGTGATAGTAGGGCTCCATTTCCAGCACCAGCATAGTGCCCAAGTATGAAAGGCCACTATGACGATGGTGCAAATGGGGCATAGGGGGCTGCAGGCGGGACATGTAGCGGGGGAATCTGGGGCACAGGGTGGACTAGGCGTGTGCCTAGGTGGCACATAGGAACACAGAAAACAGACATCAGCATGACAGCAGCTGACAAAGGCCAAACACAATCCACCTACATCTACCTGGTCCACCCAAGCTAACAGTTGCCAGGGCACTGACATGACATCCCCCCAGCCAACCCTCCCCAAAGTGAAAGGGACAGACTATTGGTAGGCGATGATGGGTGGGGATGTGAGGATGCTCATGTATGCCCCATGCCCCAGACCCTGCTCCCGACCACCTACCCACACAGTGGATGGCCTGGGACTGCGCACTACCAGCACCAACAGCATATGGCCATGTCAGCATGGGGTGTGTGTGCTCGTGCTGGAGAGGGGCAGTGGCACCTGCCTGCAGTGGACCTATACCATGCCCTGTACCAGTACGTGGTGTGCAGTGCAACATACAAAGTCTGGCTGAGGAAAAGTACCAGTATCCCCAGGGACCACCATGTATCTGTGGCAACAGTGTGGTGCAGTACACCCAGGCAATGTGTCCAAAAGCAGAGGGTCACAGGTTCAAGCCCCAGCTTAGGTTCCTGCAGAGCATGTCCCTTCATTTTACCCTACAATGCAGATACAACAGCAACATGTGCAAAGCCCAAAGCAGCGGTAAACAGGGGTACAAACACCCACTCACACATGCTCCACAATCCAAAGATGCATGGAGAGTCAGGCTGTTGGCCCCAGCATTGAGCTGCAGTTATGACCAGGGCACTACTACTACCTCCTGCACAGTTTAGCAATGTCGGCACTGTGATCACGACCAGTGTGGCGGGCAGGATTGCCAATCACCCCTATCTTTGCACAATGCGGCAATAGGAGTGTGTGTGTTTGTGTCTATCCATGGTTTTGTGGCTGCCCACTCCTCACTGGGCCCACAATGTCCCACTGTTACCAGCATTAGCCTGAATATGTGCATAATAAGGAGCAAGGTATCATGAGTATGGCCCGGACAGGGTGGATTGGCCAGGATGCATCTTCACAGGGTGTGGGGCAATGGCTGGGACACTGTAGTGCCCTATCACTGCCTGCATGGACAGGATGGCCACAGCATGGCATGCTGGAAGGGCACTCACTCTGACCGAGCAGTGACCATGGAATGTCTAGGTTCCCACATAGCGCTCTACAGTATCTACCTCCAGTGATTCTGTTGTGTTCTTAGTGCTGGGGCCTCAATCACTGAGATGCTTGCTTGGTGCACATAGCTTCTCTGTGAGCATGCACTATGGACTGGCTAGTGGACTGTCTGCAGTTAGACTGTGCATGATTGGAACACCTATAAGGTACAGTCTGACTTTGCTGGTGATTGGTAGACAGTGGTGTGAGGCAGTTGGGGCTTTCCAGATCTAACACCATCATTGCTGCTGGTCTGCCAGTGCCCCAGCCACAGGTATAGCTCTGGCCCACCAACCCTGGAGGGCTGTCCTATACGAGCAGGATGGAGGTTGTTGCATAGGGGCTGGGGTACCTGTCCCTTACCTACAAGAGGGTGATGTGTGTCCTTTGGGGTATGTAGTATATACCACTTTGACCTATGAAGGCACTGCTACACAAACCTCATGCACATCTGGAAACCCCTCTGCCCTGATAACAGGTGCCCATGCCAGCCGGACCCAAACACGGGGTACACACTAATCTGGGTGGTGTCTGGTCCCAGAGGGCCACATGTGACTACAGGATATAGATGGACACCGAATTAACTTCAGCTGCACTGCAAGGAACACCTGTCACACACTGTTAGTGATGGAGATGTACAGCAGGGCCTATCTCTAGCACCACATGTAGTGTGGACCTAGTGCTGGGCACTCATCCTATCCCTCAGGGAGAACACAGAATCTGCACAATGGCATGGTCTGTAGCTACTCTGTGCCAGTATCACACACTGTCAGTTCATCTTTCTAAGCTGAGGTACCAGAGAGATGCAGACCCAATTTGCTGATCAGCTGTAGACAGCTATTCAGCATGTGCATTGCATCATGGTTACTGGTAGGGTTACCTTATCCTGGCACTCAGAGAAGACAGTTTATGCAGTGACCTGCAGTTCTTCTGTACCCAGCCATTGCTGTGACATACGCCACAGAGGTATAGCCTACCAGTTAATACAATGCCATTCTTGACAGTGTTCATGAGTTCAATTCCTCATTGTTCCCTCCTCTCATGCCTGTCCTACTCAAATAGGTGCATGCCTGTAACAGTCATATTTTTGCAGATTTGTGCTGCCAGCCCATAATACCCTCGCAACAATTGCCAATATTCCCTCGGTCCATCTATCTGCGTCTGTCAGCTGTGTAGAGTCCTTTCTGCCTGTGCAGGCTGCCACCCCATGTCCTGCGCTGGTACCCTTTCCTGCATTGCGCCTCTTCATGCTTGCCTCACCTGTGCCTGATCTGCATGGCACCACCACTCCTCTGTCCACCCATCACTGTAACTATCCTGCCACCTCCGCCTCCACTGGGTGACAGGTATTCCCATCATCTGCCACCAACTGTCTTTCCAGTACTGTACATTGCCAACACCCTGTGCTGTGGTACAGTTGCCCCCACCATGTTTGTCATCAGTACTGGCAGCCACATGGGATGCCTTCAGATATGGCAGGTCCAGCGGCTCCCAGCTCTCCCTCCTTCACTCACCTGTTCATTGCTTTTCCTCAGTGCTCTATCTAGTGTTAGGGCTACATCTGTCTCTGTTCCTCAAAGGTCATGCATGTCATCCTGAAGCACCTTGCAGCCCTTAGGCCACGCTAACCTAGGGCACCATAACCTTGTTAGGCCACCTTAACCTATGGTTCCATAACCCAGGATGCCCTCTAAGGTGCCTTGTCCAGGGGTGCCTAATACGGCGCTTAGCCTAAGGAGCCCTACCCTTATGGGCACCTTACAAAGCGCCTTATGAGGCACCTTACAAGGCACCTTATAGGGCACCTAACAAGGCACCTTATAAGGCACCTAACAGGGCACCTTATAAGGCAACTCACAAGGCACCTTATCAAGCACCTTACTTATAAGGCACCTTACTAGGCACCTTACAAGGTGCCCTACAAGGCGCCTTGTAAGGCACCTTGTAAGGGGCCTTATGAGGCGCCTTGTAATGCGCGTTAGTTTATAACATGCGTTGGCTGATACGGCTTGCTGTAACAATGCAACACCCATGCCTTTATATGAGCATCTGTACCTTTACCGCGGAACCTAACGCGAATGACATTACCGCAGTTTAGTAAATATACCCCTATGTGGTTTACATATGACAATTTGGCCAATATGGTTTACAGGGAATAATAATAACTTAGGGGTTCATTCTGTACAGGATGTCCAGACCACTGTGCACCCGATCAGAATCTGCCACACAGAGGTAGATGCGATTCTGATCCCATGGGACACGTCTAGCCCCTGCGGGATTAGAATCGCATCTAGGCCTGCACGTGCAGGCCGGGACCCGATTCCCATCAGCCTGCACGTAGAGGCCCCTGCCCAGCTTACTCAGTCAAGGCTTCTGAATGGAGCTGTGGCACCATGGTGTCCATTTGTTATGGCACCGCAGCTCCATTCAGGAGCCGTGATCCACAGCCGCTGACCACTTCCACCCTTTCCCCCAGCCCGACTCCTGATCTGGCCTCCGATAGCCAGGGTTGGACTGCGGGGAATCTCCTGAACCCACCTCACCTTTTTTTCTGGGCCGGGCTTCCCGACCCCCGACATCTAGGGGGACTTATTCCACCTTCACGGTAGAATAAGTCCCCCATCTAGTCTGCCGGCCCCAGACGTACAGGGCTGACATCAGAATTGGCCCTGTACGTCCAGGGCCGGGGACCGCCCACTGCCCGCCCTAACTCTACCTCCGCACTGTACAAACACCTTGTTCGTATAGGGAGGTTAGTCAGGGATGCCAAGGGGGCGAATAGCGGGGATGGACCCCTTAGTGAATACATAGAACTGTGAACGTTAAACAAGTGTTGTAACATGAATAAACATAAAGTGAAATTAAAAATGGCTAAAGATGTAAAGTGAGGATAGAAGACTTATTTTTTCAGATATATTAGGGAGAGGAAGAAGTCCAGAGGTGGAATTAAAAGCCTCAAAAGTGCTGAGGACCGATTTGTGGAAAGTGATCTGGAAAAAGCGGAAATGTTAAACAAATATTTCTGTCCCGTGTTCACAAAACAAAGTTCTGTAGAAGGACCACGTATGATTGACAAAGGCATTAATGGGAATGCAGTAGAGATCCTATCATTCACGGAAGAAGATTTTTACGAATAATTTGAAAAATTGAAAATGGTCAAGGTCATGAGACTTGTTGGGATATATCCCAGGATACTGAGAGAGAGCTCAGAGAGACTCTGGTGGGACCTATAAAGGATGTGTTTAAAATATCCTTGGAGACAGGGGAGGTTGCATTGGATTTTAGAAGGGCTGGTGTAGTCCCTCTTCACAAAAGTGATAACAGAGAAGACATGACAAACATAGGCTGGTAAGCCTTACCTCGGTGAAGGAAAAAGGAATGGAGGCATTGTTAAAAGAAAGGATAATGAACTTTCTTGAACCCAATGGGTTGCATAGTCCAAGGCAACATGGTTTCATCAAAGAACTTTTAAGCCAAACAAATCTGATTGACGTCTTTGCATGGGTGACCAGAGAACTAGATCATGAGCATGCAATGGATGTGATCTACTTAACTTTAGCAAAGCCTTTGATACTGTTCCACATAGGAGGCTTATGAATAAACTGAGCAGCCTAGGGATGGGTTCCAAGGTGGTAAACTGGATTAGAAATTGATTGACTGACAGACGACAGAGGGTAGTGGTAAATGGAATTTAATCGGAAGAAAGGAAGATGAGTAGTGGAGTGCCTCAGAGTCTGGTCCTGAGACCAGTACTGTTCAATGTATTTGTAAGTGATATTGCCAAAGGGTTGAAAGGAAAAGCTTGCTTTTTTACAGATGACATGAAGATTTGCAACAGAGTGTACACCTCAGAGGGAGTATACAACATGAGAAAAGATCTGCAAAAATTAGAAGAATGGCAGTTGTTTTAATTTGAATAAGTGCAGAGTGATGCACTGGGGATGCAGAAATCTAAAGGAGCAGTATGTAATAGGAGGTGAGAGACTGGGGTGCATGGACCAGGAGCAGGATCTTGGGATGTTAGTGTCTGATGATCTCAAGCTGGCAAAATAATGTGCCAAAGAGATAGACAAAAATCAGAAAGATGCAAAGTTACATACAGAGAGGAGCAACTAGCAGAAAGGAAGAGGTATTAATGCCCTTGTACAAGTTATTGGTGAGACCTCAATTGGAGTATTGTGTTCAGATTTGTAGACCATATCTCACAAAGGATATAAAAAGACTTGAAATGGTTCAGAGGAATGTGATCAAAATGATTTGGAGCCTGCCAGAAGACCTATGAGAAAAAACTTGAAGACCTGAATATGTAAATCCTAGAGGAGGGGAGGAAGAGGGGAGATAAGATACAGAAATCTAAATGCTTCAAAATTTATTAATGAACAAACCAACCTTTTTCAAATACTGGGAAACCGTGGAACCAGAAGACATGAAATTAAGCTGCAAAGAGGTGAACTTAACAGCAACATCAGGAAAAATATTTTATGGAAAGGGTGGTGGATGCCTGGAATGCCCCCTGATGGAGGTGGTAGGCACAAAAGCAGTGACAGAATGCAAAAAATGCATGGCTGTAGAAGGGGGTAATCTCCACGGAGTGGCAGGCGCCACTCTAGCCTCCTTAAACTGGGCAGACTAGATGGTTTTTATCTGCTGTCATTTACTTTAACTATATTCACATTTTCTGTCACTCTGTTGTGCTTGGTGGAATACTCTTGTCCCTGGTACTTGTGATTTATCTATGGTCTCTGTTTACTGGTAAGGCTCCCCTCTTCCTTCTCATCAACCCAGCACTCCCAGTGCACCTTCAGGCTCTTCCTTCTCCTCAACACAGTACTCCCAGTCAACATCCTTTTCTGGCTGAGTTCTATCTGGGTGGCTGACTAGGTGAATAATGTATGATATTCCTCACTTTTTCCCAGGAGGATCCTCCATTCTTTTCTCCTGCATCCTTTCACACTCATAGGCCTCTTGACTTTCCTCACTAGCTTCTAAAAAATCTTTTAAAAAAGGAACATTTATATGTAAAATAGTTATCTCCAAGTTATAATGCCCTGTTCAATGTAATTTCAGTTTGTTCAATGTAAACCGCACTGATGCAGAATAGCGCGGTATATAAGAGAATGTAAATAAATAAATAAATAAAAATAATGCATGCAAATGAGGTACCTTTGACCTCTCTTTGGTGCAAAATAGGAGCGTATTTAAAAGTGCCATCTTTCACAGCATTTTGAAATCCTCTGGAGGATTTGTGTAACGTTTACAGCATGGAATTTTCTTTCTCTTCGTCCTCTGACTGTCAAATCCTTATCACGTGTTGCTGGTAAAGCTTCATTTTTTACATTTTATATTCCCCACAATTTCTGGCTCTGATTATCCTATCTTGGACACTAAAAGACTGCAACACTGTGACAATATAGTGGGTGCTATTCCCTTTAAAGACGCTGCTAAACGGACCGAGTTCCCTTAGTTCATTTGGTCAATTGATAGTTTACCTCCTCTGGTTTCCCGTTATTTGTATTATGTGTATGAGGCTCAGTATGGTACTCCCTCCCTTTGAGCACATAGTAGTAGCTTACAACTTTACGTTGCTTCCTCTGATTTTATTTTACAGATATGGTATTAATTAATTTGACATTGGAGTGAGCTCTTTTCTTTAGATTTTACACAGAGTGCCATTGTAAGTACAAATTATAGTATATCAAGGATGGCTCAAACATTCAGTTCCTCCTCATCTCTCTTTATTATCCCAAGATAGGGACTATAAATATGTTCTCTGCTCATTCACTGTGATATGATTAGGCACTTTTATATGTACCCCACCTTATATTTTACACTTTATATGAGTTTTAAGTATTGTCCTTACCTATTTTTAATTTTTGATTGCTGTTTATGTTTATTTATTTATTTGTTTATTTATTTATTGCTGGTTTGCATTAGGTTTTACTATTTTATTGGTTTTCATACTATTCGCAGCATTGTTTTTATATTTTTTGAGGATGTATACCCCCCAAAGAAGGCATTCTTAACATAGGGGACTGTTCACTCCCCATACTACTACATTTGTGACCTCCGTACACTACTTGCTTTGCTGTGTTCTTGCTACCCTTTGCGAGCGTGCTTCGCTCCCTTTGTGGTTAAAAGGCTCTGAAAGCCAGGAATATGGCCCGGAGCTCCAGCAGGTTGATCTGCAGTTCGCTCTCTGAGTGCAACCAGCAGCCCAGGGTGCATAGATCTATGCAATGTGCACCCCCACCCATCAGGGAGGCATCTGTAGTGAGGACCCTCTGGGGATTGGGGGCCTGAAAGGGTATCCAGGCCTGGATGCACTTTAGAACCTACTACCAGCCAAGGGAATCCGCGAGTTGGCAGGTCACCATCACCCTGTCCCGCAGTCATCCGGTGGCCTGGGTCCATGGGGAGCAGAGACACCATTGGGCCACTCTCATGTGGGAGCATGTGTCTGGGGTGATGTGGATGCCATGTGGCCAGCAGACTTGGTAGAAGGCAAGCAGACACGGTGCATCTGCATTGTACATCTGTGGCCAGCACTCTAAGGCGGTCAGCCCTGTCCTGAAGTAGGAACGCTCTGGTCTGAAGGGTATTTAGCGGGGCTCCTTTGAACTCCAGACACTGTCAGAAGGAGGTGAGACTTGGGGTAGTTTATGATGAACCCCAGATGTAGGATACTGATAATGCGGACTATGGCCCACTGTACCTTGGCGGCCAAGCTCCTTGAGCCAGTCATCCAGGTAAGGGAAGAAGGCCCCTTGGAGACAGAGGTGGGCCGCAACCACCGCTAGGCACTCAGTAAAGACCCTTTGGGTGGAGGCAAGGCTAAAGGATAGGACCCTGTATTGGTAGTGGCTGCCCCTACCACAAATCTAAAGTATTGCCTGTGGTTGGAATTGATGAGTGTGTATGCGTCCTTTAAGTCCAAGGATAGCCAGTCTCCCTGCTGGAGGTATAGCAGCAGCCTCCCAAGGGAAAGCATCTTGAACCTCTCTGGGCCTTAGGTTCCCTGTTCTCTTTGGTAGAAGGAAGTATCAGGAGTAGAACTATCTGTCCCAGAGATGTGGGGGTATGAGTCCCACTATTTTGTCCTTGAAAAGGCCTGTGAGCTCCTGCAGTAGTAAGGTCTGGTGGAGGGGAGTCCTGGTGAGCTCTCCTGGAAAGATTGGAGGAGGGGTCTGCTCTAAGTGGAGGAGGTAGCCCTCCTTGACCACCTGGAGTGCCCAGGTGTTGGTAATGATGGCTTGCCACCGGTGGGCAAACAGAATTAGATGTCCCACTGTGAGCTGCTGGGTTGGGCCTTCTGGAATGGAGAGGCTATGCCCAAGTAGTCAAAAATTCCCCCCAGGTTGTGCCGGAGCTGGTGCCTGGGTTTTGGGAGCCTTCAGCTTATGATGGCCATGCCCTTGTCCTGCTGACCCTGCTGGGGAGGCCTGATACTGAGGGTAGTTTCCGTAAGCCCTTCCCTTCCTTGAGTAAGGGGGCTTTTTACTTGGGGCCTTCCATTGGGGAAGGGTAGCGGCCTTCTTGGAAAGCCTAGTCCTCGACAGGAAATCAGACTCCAACTCTGCTGCCTTATCCATCATGGGTTTGCCAAAGAGGTTCTCTTCTTGGCAGGGCACATCGACCAATTTTTCTTGAACTCATTGCTCCACGTCAGAAGATTGTAGCCAAGCCTGGCGTTGGGCACCGATGCCTGCTGTGGCTATTCTAGCTGCCAACTTGAAGTAGTCATAGACTGCTCGAGCCATGAATTTGGAGCATTCTCTGACCACAAAGGACAGGCTCCAGAACTGCTGGAGGTGTTCCTCAGAGAGACCAGTCAAGAACCCGGCAAGTTCCTTTGCCAGGTCCCTCAAGTACATGCCCATGTACAGCTGGTATGCCTGGATCCATTCAATGGGCATCGAGCCCTGGTAGTACTTTCTGCCTAGGGCATCCAAGGTGCGGGCCTCTAGATCTGGAGGCACTGAGGAGTGTATCTTCTAGCTCTTGAGCCGATGCATGGCCGACTCCACCACCATGGAGTTATGTGGCAGTTGTATTTTCTGGATGCCCGGGCTCTGGCAGACCCAATATATCAAGTTCAGCTGAAAGCTCATGATTCCCACATACAAAGCCATGATTCCCACATACAAAGTAGCAGCCGTTCCACGATTGGGGGAATGGGCACTGTAAGTGCCTCCTTCAGGGGGCCCTGTACTGAAAGATCTCGAGTTCCTCCATGCGAGAGTCCTCATTTGACTTGGTGTCAAATGCCAATGCCTTTGATATGTCCAGCATGAAGTCGAGGAAGGCCATATCCTTGGGCAGGGACTAGTGCTGGGTCTCAGAGAGGGACGGGTCTGAGGGCATGTCACGGCAATAGGTGTGCGGGGATTTCTCGACCTCAGTCTCCCAGTCTGACTTGTAGTAAGTGGAAGAGTCGAGGGTGGGCCAGCTTGTGGGGTTGGGCCTTGAACCCAATGGTCCGTGCCCCTTGGATGCTCTGCGGGCACAGCCATGGCCACTCATCAGGGAGATCCTCTGTCTCAAGGATCAAGACCGAAATCAAGACCAATGTCAAGCATCATCTCAAGGCTGAAGGTATCAAGGATCAGCTCAATGTCCAGGCATGTCCTTGAGGTTGAGGCCCTGGTGGTCTGAGCAGATTCCCCAGTGAAACCGGGCATCATAGCTTGCTGCTGGGCCATGAAGGTAGACAAGCCTCCAGTCCAAATAGTTTTGCAGCCGTCAGCATGGGCACCGAGAATCTGGGGCCTGGCGCTGGCTCTGATGAGGGGGAATCCTCAACTAGGATGGCGGGTCTGGGACTTATCACGGAAGGCCGATGATTCTTTGCGGGTGACCTTGGTTGGCCACTCCCACTCTGACCCCTTGGACTTGTGGTGTGGATTGCGAGACCTGGCGCGAGACTTACCCACCTTCCCCGACTCATCCACAGACACTGCCCTCGAGGATTTCTTCTTCTTCTTGTTCTCCACCTCCAGGGTGCTTTGCTCGGAGGACCCACGGCCTCGGTCAGAGGCAGCAGGGTCTCCCCGAGGCTCCAGGGTCCCGAATGGGGCCTTACAGCATGGCATCACTGGAGACTCCAGGGCAGGATCTGACTTTCAGAAGATTTTCTCATGCTGCTGCTGATGACTCTTAATGGCCTTGGAAGACATCCTTTTATAGAGGCCACAATACAAGGGGTCGTGGTCTGGCCCAAAGCAATGGAGGCATGCAATCATGTGAGTCAGTGAAGGACATGGTCCATGAATACCGAACACACTTCCTAAAGCCACTGGCAGAGGCAATATGAAGAAAAAAGGATTCCAGCGAGGTCGAAGACCCGGGGCTCTGCCATTGAAAAAAGGTGTGAAATTGTGCTGGCCAAAACCAAGAAAAATGCAGTCTAGCTAATGACTGGAGTACCATAACAGAAACAGTTCCCATGTCACTGCAGTCTACCCTAGTGCACTATATGGATATATACTGTAGACTTGACATGGTCACAGTGAGCATGAACAGCTGTGTGCAGTCAGGCCATGCTCGTGCAGGACCCAAGTTTTGATGACTCAGTCATTCACCTAATCTCTGATTCATGTACATCCTCTGCAAACTGCTCTCTTGTAGACAATACCCAGAATCCTTTGCCCCTCATTTGTATACCCTTTTGGTTTGAACTTAGGGACAGCTAATACTTCTGTCTTCTCTTGTATTTCTGTGCATCTGTGTATTGATAATATTGCCATCTAACAATTGCTTCTATTGGTTTGCTCTGTTGTTTGTTCCAGTGCTCCTGCCCCTCTGCCTGTACTACTGTTGCTCGGATTCGCTGGTTCCCGATCACATGACCTGCTCGTGCCCAATTGGATGACTCTGATTGCCCTCATTTAAGTAACACCATTGCAGAATTATGCACCGTGGTGGCACACGCCATGCGTGTGCGCCGAAGGAGCATAACCATGGAGCAGGTCCTGCTCCTTGGGGAAAGCTTCTGGGCAAGAAATGGTCTATTGTCCTGAAATTGGTTTCCCCCAGTAGTCTCAGTAAGCGTTTCCCGGCATTTATATTTTGTAAAACTCACCAAATGTCATTGCTGCTGCTATTCTTCTGGAGATGTCTGTGATTCCAATTCATTGGACTTATCGCCTTATGCCCCCTGCTCGCAGCTCTACTGGTAGGAATGTTAATAATCTCATCTATTGCCTGAGATTTAGCTATTCGGGTCCATCACCTATAATATTGTCTATAGTAGGGACGTCAGGGAAAACTTTACCTTCACCTTCGTCTCCTGCATGTTATCCTTTACGGTGTGGTCTTTTGAACTGCAGGTCAATCCACTCAAAGACTGCATTGCTCCATGATCTCATTCAGGATCACTTCTTGGATCTCCTTTTTTTGGCAAAAATCTGGCTTAGGCCAGGGGATGAGTCCACACTCCACTATTGCCTTCCGATTGGCTTCTCTTTCTTTTTCACCCCTCACGCTAGTAGAACGGGTGGTGGAGTGTCTATTATTTCCCATTTGTCCCTAGGTCTTGTTGAGTTTTTTTGGAAGGAGCATAGACTCTACCATACTTTAATTATAAATGCCAAGAAGGACTTTTATTCTACTCTGGTGGCTTCTTCATCTTCACAGCTAAAGAAGCTTCATTCTTTCTTGCAAAGCTCTCTTCAGAGACATATCAATCTTCCAATTTCTACCAGCTGCCCTCACAGCAGCTGACTACTTATTTCCATGACATGATATCAGTTCTCCAACACGAGTTTCATTCTTACATTTCACCCAATCCCTTTGATTTCTCTCTTTCTAGTTCCTTATCAGCTTTGCCTATGCTGACCCATAGCTGCAAACATTTTCAACTTATCTCAGACTCTTCACTATCAAATCTTCTTTCCACTACTAAAAGGACCACCAAAGGAGCACTACACCACGTTGCTGAAAAGATACCCAGTCTATACTACGTGGTTTAAAGGTGGAAGGATACTTTTATTAATTTATGTTTTATACAATAATAAATAATAATAATAAAAGTATCCTTCCACCTTTAAACCACGTAGTATAGACTGGGTATCTTTTCAGCAGGGCTATCAGGCTATTGCACTACTAAAAGGATTACTTCTCATCTGGACCCTATTCCATCATCCTGGTTTTTTCTTCCTTATCTAGCCTTACTTCAGCTAGTCCTGTCTATTCTCAACAATAGTCTTTCATCTGGTATTTTTCCATTGCAGTGGAAAACAACTATGATTTGTCTACTCTTAAAGAATCCCTCTTTAGATATTTCTTCTCCTTCCAGTTATAGACCAGTACCTCACTTAATTTTTCTCACTAAGGGATATGTTTACTAAATGGCGCTAACATCGCAGCTGCGATGTTATTGTGCGATACGTGACATTATCGTGTGATAATGTCACTTTACCGTGTGAGAACATCATGTATCGCGTGATAATGTCTGCGGCGGCGTTAAGGTGCGCAGAGGGTGGAGGAAGGCTCCCCAGAGGGTGGAGTAAGGCTCCCCAGGGGCGGAGATGAGGGGTCAATGGGCAGAGAGTGGGTGGGGAGAGGCCCCATGCACACTAATGCCGTGAAATGAAGCTCTGAAAATTAGCGCTAGTGAAAACCTCGGGCTAGAGGCACATTTGCAGGAGAGAGAAACCATTTCAGTCAGCAATGTACAGCAAAGCCAGGGAAACCCAGAAAAGTGATAGCAGTAATACATGTGCACGAACCAAAAAGGCAAATAAACATATTAAATGACCAGAACCACATTTCAAATCCCCATAACCAAGCTGGCCAATAGTTCTAATAATGATAAACATAAAGCAATACTACTGACAAAGCGTAAAAAGGAAGATATCATGTTTGGAAGGGGCTATGCTCTGTCCCCCTACAAAGTGAATGATCCCACAGTGAAATAGTGGTGAGCAGGGTTTTCTCCTTTATATTGGGCAGGTTTGTTATGCTGTGGTCCAGATGGGGCACATTGCAGACTAGGCAGATGCCTAGGCGGCACATAGGAATGGCGAAACTGAAAAGCAGCAAGACAGCAATTGACGAGGGTCCAACATGGGCACGAGTGTGTGTCCCACAGTGTCATAGGGGATATTACCCAGCAGGTACCCCCAAGGGCACATAACATTGGCAGGCTGTGCCGGGGGAAAGCACGCATGTCCATGTAGGCACCCCTACCCGAGAACCCACACCATAGGCAGCTGCCTACCAGCACACTGGATGGCCTGGGACTGAGCACCACCAGCACCACCGGCATAATGACATGGCAGCATGGTGGCGGAGGGGTGCTGGTGGCGGAGGGGACAGTGGCATCTGCCCACAGCAGACCATAGCCAAGCCCCGTTTAGGTGGGTGCCGTGCACTGCAACAGACAGGGTCTGTCTGACGAACAGTCATGGTAGCCCCAGGGAATGATCTGTTCATGTGGTGCAGTACACACAGCCAGTGTGTTCATGAGCAAAAAGTCACAAGTTCAAGTCCCAGCTGTGGCTCCTGCCAACCCTTTTCCCATATTTAACCCAGTACTAAACCATGCTAAAAAAGACGTAACCTTTATTGCAGATAAAATAAACATGCCTGAAACGCCTATACTTTACCCTACAGAGCACAGACACCATAAACATGTGCAATCCCTAGAGCAGAGTTTCCCAACTGCAGTCCTGGAGGGCCAAACACCATTCAGGTTTCATGCTGTCCCTAATAAATATACCTGTGCTGCATTTGTATGTGCCACCCCCATTGTAGCCCACTGGTTACTTCAGTGACTGTGGAGGCAGAGGTCATGCATTTGATCCCACAGTGGTGTTATTTAAGAAGGCTGTCTGAGGCTTTTCCTTTTCATTTAAATCAGTGCTGCCAGCAAAATGCACCCTCACAGTGATGTAACCTTAAGGTGCCTCATAAGGCGCCCTATACAGTGCACTATAAGGCGCCCCATAAAGCGCCCTATAGGGCACATTATAAGGTGCCTTGGCGACAGTGCACTTTATAATGTGCCCTATGGAGTGCATTATAGGGCGCCTTTTGCGGCACCTTAGGTTATGGCACTGTGAGGGTGTTTTTGCTGGCAGCACTAATTTAAATTAAAAAAGGAAATGCCTCAGACGACACTGATTTAAATTAAAGGATAATGCCTCAGACAGCCTTCTTACATAACACCACTGTGGGATCAAACCCATGGCCTCTGCCTCCACAGTAACATGGCCTGGAAAGTGCCTTAGCTGTGGATCTCCCCTATCCCAGTAAGCACAGCAGAATGTATGTGCGTTGACGTGCAGTTGTGTAGTCATCCTAGCTATAACAATGGCCACAGAGGCATAGCACACTGGTTAGTACAGTGACTATACAGCCAGCTCTATGAGGTTCAAATCCCCAGTGCAACAACAGCAGGAAGAGTGTCTGAAGTGGCACCTTTTTGCATGACTGTAACAGTTAGACACATCCCTGTAGTGTGTGGGTAACGCCAACATACCCACTCACCCTAGTCCTGTAGACTACGGTGGCGCTGAGCATGGGCCGTAGAAAGCACATTACAGGGCGCCGCGAGTTAAGGCGCCCTATAATGCGCCTGCTGGCCAATGCCGGGGAGCCTCATCGCCGTAACATAAACACCAATTATATTAATAAATGGTGGCGTGGCGGCGAGATCAGGTGTATGGGGACTGGAGAAGCGGCCCATACCGTTCGCGGCACGTTTCACTGTTCCAATAAGAATACTATGACGTGATCTGGCCGTCAAAATCCCATGGGTGCGGTGCGCCGTAATTGCGCCAGGTAGCGTGTAGTACTGCGAGATAGTGCGTGTACATGCGCGACATGGCGCATACATAATGTGCGTCATCGCGCACGTACACGCACTATCTCGAGAGTTAAAAAAGGGACAGGCGTTCACGGAAGCCGGAATTCACACGGAGGGAGCTCAGGATCCTGTGTGAATTGATCTGGTGTCAGGGTATCTGCATCAGTTGGGGTTTCACAGCTCTGCCCTAACTCCAGGAGGGCCTGGTCCTCATTACAGAGGTCATTTATAAATCCTGGTGTCAGGGTACCTGCATCTGTTTCATTCTCACAGCTCTACCCTAACTCCAGGAGGCCCTGGACCTAATTACAGAGGTCTTTTATAAATCCTGGTGTCAGGGTAACTGCATCAGTTGGGGTTTCACAGCTCTGCCCTAACTCCAGGAAGCCCTGGACCTGATTACAGAGGTCTATTAGAAATCCTGGTGTGAGGGTAACTGCATCAGTTGAGGATTCACAGCTCTGCCCTAACTCCAGGAGGCCTTGGACCTGATTACAGAGGTCAATTAGAGATCCTGGTGTCAGGGTAACTGCATCTGTTTCATTCTCACAGCTCTACCCTAATTCCAGGAGGCCCTGGACCTGATTACAGAGGTCTATTAGAGATCCTGGTGTCAGGATAACTGCATCTGTTTCATTCTCACAGCTCTGCCCTAATTCCAGGAAGCCCTGGACCTAATTACAGAGGTCCATTAGAGATCCTGGTGTCAGGGTAACTGCATCAGTTGGGGTTTCACAGCTCTGCCCTAACACCAGGAGGCCCTGGTCCTCATTACAGTGGTCCATTAGAGATCCTGGTGTCAGGGTAACTGCATCTGTTTCATTCTGACAGCTCTGCCCTAACTCCAGGAGGCCCTGGACCTGATTACAGAGGTCTATTAGAGATCCTGGTGTCAGGGTAACTGCATCTGTTTCATTCTCACAGCTCTGCCCTAATTCCAGGAGGCCCTGGACCTGATTACAGAGGTCTATTAGAGATCCTAGTGTCAGGGTAACTGCATCTGTTTCATTCTCACAGCTCTGCCCTAATTCCAGCAAGCCCTGGACCTAATTACAGAGGTCCATTAGAGATCCTGGTGTCAGGGTAACTGCATCAGTTGGGGTTTCACAGCTCTGCCCTAACACCAGGAGGCCCTGGTCCTCATTACAGTGGTCCATTAGAGATCCTGGTGTCAGGGTAACTGCATTTGTTTCATTCTCACAGCTCTGCCCTAATTCCAGTAGGCCCTGGACCTAATTACAGAGGTCCATTAGAGATCCTGGTGTCAGGGTAACTGCATCAGTTGGGGTTTCACAGCTCTGCCCTAACACCAGGAGGCCCTGGTCCTCATTACAGTGGTCCATTAGAGATCCTGGTGTCAGGGTAATTGCATCTGTTTCATTCTCACAGCTCTGCCCTAACTCCAGGAGGCCCTGGACCTGATTACAGAGGTCTATTAGAGATCCTGGTGTCAGGGTACCTGCATCTGTTTCATTCTCACAGCTCTCCCCTAACTCCAGGAAGCCCTGGACCCGATTACAGAGGTCTATTAGAGATCCTGGTGTCAGGGTAACTGCATCAGTTGGGGATTCACAGCTCTGCCCTAACCCCAGGAGGCCCTGGACCTAATTACAGAGGTCTTTTATAAATCCTGGTGTCAGGGTATCTGCATCAGTTGGGGCTTCACAGCTCTGCCCTAACTCCAGGAGGCCCTGGTCCTCATTACAGAGGTCATTTATAAATCCTGGTGTCAGGGTACCTGCATCTGTTTCATTCTCGCAGCTCTGCCCTAACCCCAGGAGTCCCTGGTCCTCATTACAGTGGTCCATTAGAGATCCTGGTGTCAGGGTACCTGCATCAGTTGGGGATTCACAGCTCTGCCCTAACTCCAGGAGGCCCTGGACCTAATTACAGAGGTCTATATCCCAGCTAGGTGTGTTGGTGCATACTCCTGTTGCAGTCGGCCACAAATGCCATATTCACAGGAGGCCCTAGTTGTGTCCACACAGGTAGAGTACACATCCTTGTGTTCTGGTAGTGGTTCCTGGTGATGTGTTCAGGGCCACCCAATCCCTGCGCAACACCAGAACACATCACACATGTTCCAATACAGATATCATGGTGGCATGGCGTGTGTGTCTGCGGATGTGTGTAGGTGATGCAAACACACAGGTGTGCCGGACCCCACAGGGGCCAAGAAACACCTCCCCTGTAGACCAGCATACTTACCCCACACATGGCATGGTGCTGCCATGTAATGCAAGGAGAACACAGGATTTGGGTAAGGCTGGCCTGTGGGGTTGGCCAAATGACACATAGGTGGCACCCCACACATGCCCGGAACCACAGCCACACATGCAATGCTGGCAACAGCTAGTGTAGGACCCACTGGCATGAGCAGCAGCAGCACCCTGCTGTACGCAGTAATGTGTGATATGCATTGGGCACCCAACAGAGATATCTGGCCCTTAATGTTCCCACCCATTGCATTTCCACCCAGGTGGAGGACCTACAGAAAAAGGGACGGGAGTTGCAGCTGCACTGCCCGGATGTCCTTGAGCGGCTACAAAGGAGGGCACTGCAGGAATGTGGCGGTGAGTGTTGCGGCCCCTGCAGTGCAGTACAGCATGTCACAGTGGGCCAACGGCCTATGGGAGGCCACACTATATTTATATGGCGTTGTAATTGCATGATGGTGTGCTAATGACTGTCTTCCCCCACAGAAGCTGCTGCTGCAGGTGAGGGGACATCAGCCTCAGGGCCACCCACAACATGCCTCACAGCTGCAGTCCAGCCGGTGGAGGAGGAGGAGGAGGAGGCAGAGGAGGAGGAGGAGGTGGAGGAGGAGGAGGAGGAGGAGGCAGCAGAGGATGAGGAGGTGGCAGAGGCAGCGGAGGCAGAAGAGGATGATGGGGACATGGAGGGGGTGGAGGGTGGGGTGGGGCAGGAGGGAGAGGAGGGTGAGAGTGTGTGTGATGTTTTGGGGGTGAGGAGGAGGGGAGCGTGGAGGGTTGGTGGGAGGTGCCAGGGGGAAGGAGAGGGAGGGTGGGAGGGGATACAGGACAGCACAGGGCACTGTGGGTCCCTGCCAGCTGCCGCATGTATGTGGCAATGGTGCCCGTCTAGGTGTAGCTATGCCAATCATTGCCACAGACAGGGCCCACGCACATGCCACCATACAGACACGTGGCACCTTGTGTGTATGTGGTGGCAGGTGCGTCCAGGACTTGTATGTGGCAATAGAAGGTGTGCTGCAACACCAGCGGGCCCAGGACTGCACCATCCGGTGGCTGACAGACTCCATTCAGTGGATGGCTGCCAAGATGCAGTCTGTGGCTGGTATGGGCGGCATATCTCGACAGCCATCCCCTGATGGGCATCCCAGGAGTGTGTGATGGTCCCTGTGGTGCCCACACACGTGCCTTGTGCTGTCCTGTCTCCCGGGACCCAACATGTGGGCTTTGGTATATAGTACCTGTTGTACATATGTTTTAAAATACAGTTGTTTTAATACATCACAATGGTCATGTGTCTCCCTTACAGACAGACTCTGCACGTGAACATGGGATATGTGTGTAGATCCCTATGTGTATGCGTGGTAGACATAGGTGACATATATGGACCGTCTCCACATGCAGTTGTGGGGGCTGCCCATGTGCGTAGTCGTCTGTGTCCCATGGTGCCCCTGTGATGTGCCAATGTGCAGTGTGCCCCAACAGCTATGGTCACATGCATGCTGCCTGAGATGTGTATGCACCATATCTGATGCACCATGCCTGTGGGGCAATAGGGGGAAAGGCTAGCAGAAGGTATGTGGCCCGAAGGGTAAGAGGGGATGCGGTACCCAGGGGCTTTACAGGGGGATAGCTGTGAGGGTGAGGCAGGTCGATGCAGGTCCCGAGGATGAGCGGTGGGGGACTACAAGCGCTGGTGAACAGTGATCAGCTGACTGAAGCGAGCTACCTTTGTACGCCTGTGCCGCATGCAAGCCTATGTGGGTAGACAGCCACGTAGACCCTGGTGTGGGCAGGGAGGATGGTCACACATGTGTTTCCAATGATGGAGAGTATATGGGGTGGGAGAGGGTGACAGATCCTTACAACAGACATGTATCACTGTGAACATCTTGCTGGGCAACGGGTGAGGTTGGGTATACCCCCACGCATAGGTAGGAGGGTGATCACCTGCCACAGTCCATGACACACAGGGCATGGTATAACCTATGTGTGATGATTGGTGGCAGTACAGACATCCCACCCCTGAGGGATATGGGTAGGCACATGTGGGCAGGGTGACAACATGGGTTACAGGGTACATAGGGATCACAGTGCCACACATTGGAAACAAACACATAGGTTTTAATAGGTTGTGCTATCTTTATTTTTAATGTTCACATCCTCCGTGGCCGGCCACAATGACCATGGCCCAACCCACCCATCTGTCCCAGGACTGCTGGTGCCACCTCTGGTGCCGGTGCTGGCTGCTGGGTTTGGGCAGCTATGGCCTCCTGGGCATCCGCAATATGGAGGAGCACCCCTGACATTGTGTCTTCTGTGGCACGCAGCTGGTGGATCTCCTGGAGAATGGCCAACAGAGCCTGACGAGTGCCTTGTAGGTGGGACACAAGGTGATGTTTGAGATACTTGTTACAACCCCCACTGTGACACATGTACATGTCAAGCATATCCCACCAGATCAGTCTGCAGAAGAATCATGCACGCAACAACTAGCATCGCATGACCATGTTTAAATCTGTGTGTCCCATGAGCCATTCTCATGCCAGGAAAGGGTCCTGATGAGGGCTCGTGTGAATCACAGATCTCACACATGGTACAGTGTTGCAGTTCAATGTGTCAATGTTTGATCCGTACACTGGTCATATGAGATAAGTCAGATGACGTGAGGAGTCATGGCACACACATACATATATCTTGGGGGCCCTATTTTCTCTAACGCTGGCCCACAGTACAGATTACGCTGACAAACTATGCTAGGTAATAATACCCATGGGGAGGGGTCAGTCATGTAAGCTGTCTAGGTGACCTGGGATAGGTGTTTTCCGCTGTGCGCTTCCTTGGGGTATATGGCCGTGAACAGTGTGTGTGTGTCTGAGCTCCTCACACATGCTGACACCTGACAAACCATGTTACAAGAGGGGGGAATGCACATGGCACAGACCCCCCCCCCCCGCACATAAGAAACAATCTGCTATGTTGCCAACATATTGTGGTGCACATGCAATCTCATTGTGGATGTTATGTCCACCCCCATAGAGATTGTTGTGTATGCTGTTACCCACCTTCAGAATCGTGCCTTGCTGAGGCACTGTGGGCCCGCAGCTCTGCCAAGATCGTAGCCATGCTTGTGGGAGGGGTGGCTGATGTCTCTGGTGCCTGCACAGTGTGGTGACTCCCCTCCATCTCCGTACCCTCTAGAGCCTGTGAGCTGCTGCTAGTGGCCCCCACTGGAATGTTGACATCCGGTGGTGTGTCCTCTGCCTCGGCCAGCACATTGTTTCCTGTTGTGCCTTCATCATTGCTGGTGGTGTCCCCGTACATTGCGGGCTCTGCCCCCTCACCATCCTGAGGCCCTGCCACATTTTCCTCCTCATGTGCCTCCATGGTTCTGTGGTCACCTGGGGGTTGGAAAAGGGTACATAGCACAGATGAGTTTGCGCAGTGCACCTATGTACACCTGTGTAGTACATCCCTGCCATAATCAATGTGTTGTGTGCCTGTGCCTGTTGTTGGTATGCCTACAATAGGGACAGCACAGGTGCCTAAAGTGTGCTGTGCCTGGCAGGGGGTGGGGGGGGGGTAGCAGCCTCATTCCCTGGTATAGCTGTACCACATGGGATGCAGTGTGTGGGGGATGGTGTTTTGTGTGCCACACCCTCTATCTGCAGTATCAGGTATGGACTGGCTGCCTGACCTTGGATGTGGCCTCAGCAATACATGTGGCCATGGCGCATGTGGTAGCCCTGAGTGGGATTGTGAGCCGTCATTGTGTTTGTGAGCGATGTGCTTGCATTGCTCTGAGTGGTATGCATGTTAGGTGTTGCAGGATGTGTCTGTGTCAGCCAGACGTGTCTGTGGGCCCTCCTCTTTGCAAGACACTATGCGGTGCAGCTGGACAGCTATCCCATACTCCATGGGTGTGTTTGTGTGTATGGGGGGATGGGTGGAGCACTGCTGTGTATGGGGTTGCACCGTGTGTGGGGGTATGGGAATGTGTGTGTGGCACTGTGGGATGTGTATAAGGGCTGATCCCAGGTGTTGTGGGGGTTGTGCTATGTATATTTGGTATGGGTGTGGCAATGTGCCTTCCAATGTCTGGTGAGAGTGGGTGCGGTATCGCCACTGTATGTGGGCCCCGACAGAGTGTTAAGTGTGTGACATGTGTGTGATTTTTTTGATGGTGTTTGTGTACGTCTACGTCATCATCCCCGTGTGTTAGTCCTTTACCTGTCAGAGGTCTGTGATATGTCCCTGGACAGGTAGGTGCATACTGACGTTAAATGAGTTTTGTTGGTGTGTGTGTGTACCCCCAGGCCAGTGTTTTATGGGCTAGCTATATGTCCCTCTTGTATGTCTCCCCGTGTCACAATGTGCTCGGTGACTGGCTGCAGAGGTATGATGACTGGCTGTGACCTATATACCCACTATTTTAACAAGTAAACCTCAGGGTGACAGAGAACGCAGGCTGGTACTGCTGAACACACCCCAAAAGGTGTAGGCACAAAACAATAACTCAATGTAAGCCCTCATAAGCCATATGTGATGAAGGAACGCAAGACCAATCTGGGTATGACAACTCCAGTAGTAGAGGAATCTGACCTCAGTTAGTCCCCCCAACCACATATCCTTAGGAGGAGGAGTACTTTGAAGGACAGACAGGCCCTGTACTCACATGAACTCTGCATACATCAGTGGCCAAACTCACCTATATGTACAGCCCAGAGGGTCTAGCAGAACAGCCAAACTTTACAGCACTAGAGAGAAACAATGTAGAAATGATACAAGGAGGTTATCTGAATACTGTCAAATGATATCCCGATGTGGCTCTTTACTGTTACATTGCTGCTCAGGTATGCTGTGATGCTCTTTGATTACAGTGGGATATCATTAGCCACTCCTCAAATATGTCCTTTACATCTCTGTTACATTGCTGATCTGTAGTGCTGTGAATTGTTGCTATTCAGCTTAACCCTCTGGGCTTTGCATGTATGTTTTCTGGACCATTGATGTATGCAGTGTTCAATCAGATATGGGCCTTGTTCGCAATGCCCCCTGCCTCTCCACTGCTTTGTGGTCCTCAACTATGTTCAGGACTGTATCATGCACACAGGCCCAGGTATCTGTCACACACACCCTGTACCTACCCTGCCATGTGCTGCTGTGTCATCACCCCATAGTTGCCTGTGTTCAGGCATGCATACTCTCTGGACATGGTCCCCACCAATCCCCTCCATGTGCCACATGTGCTTGGGCGTGCACTGTACGTGTGCTGCATATCTACTACTACTACTCCTACTCCTACTCCTAAGCATTTATAGGACGCTACCAAGCACACACAGCACTGTAAATGTGAAAACACAAAAAGACAATCCTTGCTCAACGGAGCCTATAATCTAAAAGGACAATTCACTAACAGGTGTGGAAGGAGGTTTGGAACAGGAGCAAAGAGACAAGAGCAGGGGAGGCAGGTCAAAGGAAGGAAGTAGGAACAAGTGTGAGGGGAAGACAGAAAGGTGAGATTAGAAAGGGAAGGAATGGGGAACAGCACACTCTTGAGCCAAAGGCAGAGGCAAACATATAAGCTTTGAACCTAAGTGGGAGGAGAGCCATAGAAGATGCCTGACGCATAGATAAAGGACGTTTATTCCAAGCCTAAGGAGCAGCAAGGTGTAAGGTGCATACCCACCTGCCTGTGGATGGGTGGTGTCTAGTACTTCTGGCAGTCCATGCAGGTAGATGGGCCCAAGACGGTCTGCGAGCTCCTGCTCCAGGGGTGTGAGAGTTGGGGCAAAGGGGGCACCCCCACCAGTGCCCATGGCATGTTGCCTCTCCGCCACCACACTTAATGTCATTAAATCTCTTTCTCAAGCTGTCCAGGTCCCTGGTTGGTCCCCCTGCCTGGGCTACGGCCTCCTGTACCTCATCCCACACATGTGTATGTGTTGTCACAGTGGTGCTGTTGCTGAGCCGGCCAAAGAGAACCTCATACTGCTCCAACACACTGGCCAGCAGAATGTGGTTTTCTTGCTGGCTGAATCTCACAGCCCTCCTCCATTCCTCAGCTATACTTCACACCTGCTCCTCACCCCACCTCCTCTCCCTGCTGCCTGCTCCTCAACTCAGCTCCTGTCTCTGTCGCCTGCTCCTTGCCTCCCCTCCTCTCTCTCTCGCCTGCTTTGCCACACACTTTTCCACAACAAACTTGCCTCTGACACTCTCCACCACCACTCACCAACCCAGCCACTCTCCATGACACACCTGCTTCTGACACTTTTCACCGACAACCACCTACACCGTGCACCTTCTCTCCCTCGCCTACACAAACCCCTCAACGTGTACCAGGTGTGCATGTGTATTTATATTTTTTTATGTTGCGCACGTTGTGCATGCACAGTGGCACGAGCGCGTCAGCTGTGCACTTTGCGCATCCGCTGCGTAAGGTGCGTGCACGGAACACCATGTTACACATGTGCTGTGCATGAATGTGAGGCTTGGTGCATGCGCGTAACCTCACGCAGCACATGCACATCTCACACTCATGCTCAGCGCATCTCACGCTCATGCACAGTGCATGTGTAACATGGTGTCCCACACACTCACCTTCCACATCTCTGTGGCACATGCAAAATGCTTGCAGCTGCTGTGCTCGCACTGCTGCACATGCGCAATGCACGCAACGTTAAACAAACTATAAATACACATGCACACCTGGTACATGTTGAGGGGTTTGTGTAGGCAAGGGAGAGAAGGCGTGCGCTGTTGGTTGTTGGTGAAACAAGTAGAGTGCCAGAGGCAGGTGTGTCATGGAGAGTGGCTGGGTTAGTGAGTGGTGGTGGGGTTGTGTGGCTGGGTTGCTGTGTGTTGGGGGAGGTGTGTGGCTAGGTTGGTGAGGTGAGTGTCTGAGTTTGAGTGAGTTGGAGGAGTTGAGGGGGGTGGAGTTAATGGCGGGCTTTGTGGTTGCTGCATGTGCAGTGGGAGGTGATCAGGGGCTGCGGCTGCCTGATGGGGGAGATGGTGTCCATGGGGCTGAGGCAGAGGGCATGGGTGTAGTTCCGCTGCAACACAGACCTGCAGCTGTGGGGGCAGGCCAGGCAGAGGCTGTGCCAGCACGGTGCAGGAGGCATGTGGAGTTGCAGGCTCACCAGCCTCACCTCTACATGCCCATGGCCATGCTCCAGGGCATGCGTGAGGACCAGGTCATCTCCCTCTATTGCCTGAGCATGGGGGCTATTAGGGAGCTCTATGAGGATCTGAGACCTGACCTCGAGCCCCTGACTGGTCAGTCACATGCCATACTGGGTTTGGTCAAGCTCCTTGGTGCCCTACATTTCTTTGCCTCTGGCTGTTTCCAGTCATCTGTGGCTGCAGTGGGTGGCATGAGCTGCCCCACCTTCTCACGCTATCTCCACCAGGTACTGTGTGCCATGATCAGCCTTGTGGGGAATTACATTGCCATTCCCAGCACTAGGCAACAGTGGGGACCCTGAACCAGGCCTTTGAGGTGTTTGCCAGGATACCACACGTGATGGAAGCTATTGATTGCACACTTGTTGCCCTGGTCCTGCGCAGAGACAGGGAGGTGGTGTTCCGCAACCACAAACACTACCATTCCCTGAATGTTCAGGTTGTTTGTGATGCAAATATGCATATTCTGAATGTGGTCCCTAGGTTTGCAGGGTCCACCCATGACTCCTATATCCTGCATCACTCGGCACTATTCAGACAATTTGAGGCAGGCCAGTATGAGGACTGTATACTGCTGGGTGTGTATTTCTCATCTCTGACATGCACATGGTGATCCTCTGACTAACCGTATGTGCACATGTCTGACTTTGAGGTGTAACCCTAGTTGTGTATGTGTCTCATCTGTCTGTGTGTGATCTAATGTTGGGGGGGGGGGGGTAGTGCCCTCCAGCTCTACCGTGCTACGGTGCTACGTGTTGATGGTAGAATGGACGCTAGCATTTGTGTCGTGGTTACAGATTATGTTGATTGCAATCCTTACGCCTACCCCTTGTTTTGTGTGTCATAACTTCACACGCTGATGCATAGTTGTGGTGTCCCATCATGTGATGTCATATGTTTCTGTCTAGATGTTTTGTGCATTTGGTTTGCACGTACATACTTGTGTCCATTTGGGTGGACATCAGCTCCTGCTTTAACGTTACACATTTCTTTCTGCAGGTGATTCAGGATATGTGTGTCACCCCTGGTTGCTGACCCCTGTGCATCAACCACAGACACGTGCAGAGAGGAGTTACATTGAGGCCCTTGCCTCCTGCCGCTCCGTCATAGAGCGCACCTTTGGCATTTTAAAGAGTCACTTCAGGTGTCTGGATAGGACAGGCAGGTCCTTACAATACAAACCACAGACTGTGGCAGAGATAATTATAGCCTGTTGCATCCTGCACAACATTGCTCTTAGGCACCATATCCCTGTCCAAATTAATGAGGATGATCCTACATGCCCTCCTGTATGTGGCCGTGGTGACACATGAGGGCACAGCAGTCAGGCGGCAGGTGATTGAGGAGGTGTTCTCATGTAAGTACTGCATATGTTGCCACATACATTTGTTTAGATATGTGTGTACTACTACTACTAGTGAACATTTGTATCCCAATAGCAGTAAGATGCAACACTGCACTGACATATAAAAGAAACTGCCTGGCCATCCCAGCTTAAAATCTAATGATTACTGAAACACAGATGATGTGAGCAGGGCACAACAGTGGGTGGTGGTGGATTATGTGTGTCAGGTGTAGTAGGCTTGTGGGAGGTGTTAAGCTGTCACACATGATTTGTGGCTGATTGGGATAGGGGCTGCTGTACAGCCACAGGTAGTTAGTTTGGGGCTTTGGGTGCAGCAAGGTGAAAGGCGTGTAGTATATGATCAACAGTAGGAGGGCGGCCCATAGATGGGACCAGTTGCCTAGACATCTGTGTTTCACATTTTGTAATATGAGCTGATGTTTGGTTGGTATACTCTAATGGGCAGGGACTGTGTGTTAGTTGTTTCTGTATAGTGCTACATGTGACATGTAGCACTAATACATGCTCAGTTGTAGTTGGATTACTGGTAGTTGTGATCAGTAAGGGAAGTTACTAGAACACCACAGTGTGCCTGCATGTATAGGTCAGCAGGAGAGCCTTGACATGGATGCGGAGACAGATAGGGAACCTGTGAGGTGTCCTGATAGTGGGGGTATTATAGCCATTATGTGTGTGGCTGTAGAATGGCCATGCAGTGCAGTGTTGCATATTTTCATGCAGACAGAGATGATTCAAAGCCAGATCAGCAAGGTGTAGGCTAAAGTAGGCAAGCCGGGAGCTGATTAAGGCGGTAGATTTGGGTTTTAGTTGTGTGTTCAGGGAGGACTGGGGAAATATAGCTGATGACATCTAGACAGAAACCATAAGCCTCTACTACAAGCTGGGTATGTATGTAGAGGTGGAGAGTGCAGTCCAAGACAACACCTACATTGTTGACCCTGGAGAAAGGAAGGTATGACCACACACACAAAGATGCTCTGACGGGAGGGGAGGGTTTAGGTGCACATATAGGATATCCATGCTTTGCCATTATTAATTTCACACAGTGGGATGACATGCAGTCATCAGTGTCAGGTAGCAGTAAGACAGCGGGGTGTGGTTTGGCAGACATAACTCAGGCGTGGAGAGATATATTTGCAAATCATCAGCACACAGCTGGTAATGTAAGTCAAGGGATGAGATAGCCACACCAAGGAAATGTATATCAACAGAGGATAAGGAAGAGGCCCCTAGATATTTCCCTGTGGTACAGGAACTGACAGCAGGGTAGCAGAGGAGATTGAGACACCAGAACACACACTGAAGGGGCAGTGGGAGTGATATGAGGGACACAGGATAGTACTGCGGCCTTAGAGCCGAGCGGGGACACGGTAGCAAGGAGACGGTTCTGTTTAATGGTTTTTACGTTAGCAGAGAGGTGAGGAAGGGGACAGACAGAGTACGGACCCTTGTAGTTTGCCACACACACTTCAGTGATAACTTGAGCATGAAGCGAATCTGTACAGTGTGATGGGGAACAGTCAGTCTGTAAAGGATCTTGGGGGGTCTGCGAGCTGAGGACGTGAAGGTGCAGTGTGTGTTGCACAGCGCCAGCATGACATATGTATGTTTCTCTTGTGTTCCTCAATCCACAGGACATACTTGGTGACCCTCCTGGTGCTGTGGTGCATTGGCAGGTGACTGTACGTCATCCAACATGCAGTAGTATGTGGTAGGTGGACCTACAGCTACTTTGTCTGTGACGACAGTCAGGGGGAGCACATGTCTGCAGTGATCTGTCATATTGTACATATGTTGTTGTTCACCTCTTTTCCCTGCACCCCCATACCCCAAATGTTGCTGTTGGCACACATATCCACCTGTGTTCCTGGCCAGTTTGTCTTCTCCAACACTGTCTCTGAGACACATCCAACAGAGCTGCGAGTGTGTGCAAGTCCTAAGTGTTTGGGTGGTGGGCTGCATGTACACCCTTCCCTGACATTGTAGCATCAGCCAACAGCAGTGTATCATTGCATTTGACAAGCCTTTATCTCCACTAATCTCCAATTGTGAACATACAGGCCATATGCTACTGCTGGAACGCTCACTTTAGCATACTGTGTGGGTGGGTGTTTTTGGGTTGGCTGTGTGATGATACAGCGTGCAGGCATTTTGCATTATCATGTGGTGTGAGGGGTCTGTACACCTGGGGAGCAGTGGTGACTGTGCTATCTCTTCCTTACTGCTGTCTACCTTGTGAATATTGTGGACATGTGTTGTGTGTTGTGAGCTGACTTATCTCTTGTGTGCTGACAGACCACTGCCCAACAGCATTTTTGTATCACAGATATCGCCATAATGTGGACATGCATCAACAGTGGCTGGACATGGGGATATGGTGATTCTACACATTTCGATGACATCTTCTCCCTTCACTGTGACGTGTTGTGGCCTTTGAGAGCCTCAGGGGATCCCAAACAGACACTTGATGCAAACACACGGTAGGTTGCACCTTTGGTCTTTTGGAAATTACATTAGCCTTTTAATGATTTACTGTTTGTTTCATGGACATTTCATGTTGAGTCTCTGTGCACGAACGCTGATGCACATTGGGTGGAGCTGTGAAATGCCTGTGTAACATGGGCATGGACATGACCATATCCATGTGACACCCTTGTCTGTGTTTCCAATTCCAAATGTCCACAACATTCAATGTGTTCTGTGTTGTGATCATGTTATGTTTGCCTGTGTGATGTTTTATTACGTACATATTGATGTTTGACACTCTGCAATTTGGGCTGATGTTGCAAGCAGCATACCATTACATTGTTTATCCTCTTCTGATACAGGGCAGAGGACACACAAAGCACTTCTACTACAGTGCATCCGGCGTCACCATCACCCACCTATTGGAGGACACAACAACACCATGGAACTATCCATGGGAAATGGTGCCATAGGATGTTTGACCTCTGCAAGTGGGACACATGCCTAGGATGGACAGTATTATTGTTGGACTGCTACTTTGGACATGACAGGCCTGTCCAACACACCGTTGCTGCCGTGCTCTGGCTGGGTGTCGTGTTCATCGCAGGAGACACACATGACCTTTCCAGTACTGTGGCATATTGGGATGTCACACTTGACTATGCATGCCCAGGGTTTAAAGGACAGTCTTAACGGGACTTGTTGGGTTGCAGACACCCTTTGCACTGTGGACACTGTGTACTGGTCCCCACGTGTGCAGCAGGGACTGACATTGTTGCTGTATGTTGTAAATCCTTCTGACATTGTGTTGTTGTGTTTTGCCCATGTGTGTGACATGGAATGCAGGATACGCACATCTGTTTGGTTCAACATGAGCATACAGCCATGCGTGTGGCACAGGGGGAATAATGGAGAGGTCCTCTTGTCCATGTCCGCCTACCCTCCACTTGGACATAACACAGTATTTGCCACCACACCACTTTACTGCACACCAACATCTTGGCTTGATGTTTGCACTCACCAAGGGTGTCACAGTGCATGTGGGGCATCACTGTATGATGTTTCAATGTACCCGGTGCATGTGCATATTACTGACTATGTTGGTGCAACACAGCATGTGTCAATATGGCTTCTGTGTGGGTTACTGTGACATGGATGACCTTTCTTTCCATCTCTATATACAGGTTATTGTGTTTGTTTACTGTACAGATGTCCCCAAATCTCTAAATGCCCTCTAAAATATTGAGAAAAATACTTAAGGGAAATGCTACTACAATTCCTTCTTTAAATACTTTTTTTTCTTTGTTTTTATATGCTTTTATTTATTTTTTCGTTGTAAATTTTAGATATTCCTAAAAAATGAATGCAGGTCTCAGACTCACATTGGTGTTGCTCTGTATTTACAGAAAGCAAATCACCTTATCGCATCAATGACCTTATAGCATTCCTCATTTTCATTAAAGAAATGGCGTCTTACTAATTTCTTCCCTTAGAACTTTCTTTAATTATTACCAGTTACATTAAACAGGTTGTTTCCTTTAAACAGATTATTTTAAATACAAGATTGTGCTTATCTTTTCATATTTTTGTGAGTAAATTCCCCGACGCCACCAAAAGGGCACCGCTATGTGCGTTTTGAATCCTTCTTCAGGGGGAAATGTTATAACAGCACGATCTTTACAAGATGCCACGGAGTTTTACATTCTTATTCAGCTCAATATTTCCGAACTTCCAAAATCATGTGGTATGTAGCCGCAAATACAGAGCAACACCAATGTGAGTCTGAGACCTGCATTCATTTTTTAGGAATATCTAAAATTTACAACGAAAAAATAAATAAAAGCATATAAAAACAAAGAAAAAAAAGTATTTAAAGAAGGAATTGTAGTAGCATTTCCCTTAAGTATTTTTCTCAATATTTTAGAGGGCATTTAGAGATTTGGTGATTTTTACCCTCTGTCATTTTGACCTAAGTACTCGTGTGGTACTGTACAGACGTGACGCTCTGCATTGATTTACACACCTAGCATTGCATGTCTGCACAGTCCTATTTATCCCCTGAGGTTCCGGCACTCACATTGCCCCGTTATATTTGGAGTGCGGCAGTGTGAGTGTCCATTTTCTTCCTTCATTTGTGCATTCCATGTACGGTGCTATATGTGTACAGACACTGTATCCACACCAACCAGTGCAGGGGGACCTTCTGTATAGTGTTATCTCTGCATGTTTCTGTGGTTTGTTTCATTTGAATTCTCTATGTTCATGTGCCTCTGCTACCTGTTAGCATATCCTCATTTTGCATTTGACTATTGTTTAGGGTTAAATTGTTGCTGCTTTGATTCCTATATCAGGCATTATGTGACAGCTGTAACATATATTTCAATATCTGTGTTTACACTTTCTTACTCTTAACAACATATGCTGTTTCATTTTTGTGCCTCCTGTGTTGGCAGTCAGATATATTCTTATGAACAGATCATGACTGATTGGCGGTACATGTTGGGTCCTCATCATGCACCGCCTACTGTCTACATGCACACATATGTAACTGACGCATTTGGGGCATGCAGCAGCATGTGGGGGGTGGGTGCTAATACATACTGCACACCATGCACCTGATGCACATTATCTCTCCTGCCCATCATCTGTAGACAGGCCAATGACTTTTCTGTAACATGTGGGCTGCTGCCCTGCAAAATGTGTTTTTGATTTTTGCCCTGTTATCCAATCACCTTGATATTATGATAGGCAGTATGTACACTATCTCTGATGATTAACCAAAATAAATATATGCGTTGGACGTACATTTGTCTGTGCTGCTGCCTGACCACACTGACACACGTATTTAGTGATTTTGTGGTCATGTACATGGCCCACCTGTGCTCACATCCTTGTACGGTGCCAGCTGTCTATCTGCCAGCCATCTGCCACATCACTGGGTGTTACAGGTTCCCATACACACATTCCCTTTGAGGTAATACCTTTGCATTGTGCTTGCTGTGGTTGTTTGGGATAGTGGTTCTGGACATGTGTTGTAACACTATAGGTTGCATGTTTGATTCCCACATGGGGTTTCCTTATTTTTTGTGTTGTGCTAACCTGACCATGAACTACCTGCAAGTTCATCATCTATCCACACACCCTTCCATTTCTTCACTGTGCACCAAAGTGTGCCCTCTGTGCTGTCTAACCATCACATATTAGCTGTTACATATGTCTCTTTCTTTGTAGTGTTCACATAGGCAGTCCACTTGGGGGATTGGCATTACTGTGTTTCAGCTGGTCTGTGCTACACCTGTTTACAGGTTCAATTCTCACATGCTTCTGTTCTGTTCCATATTTTGCCCTGCTCTACAGAGCATCCCCTGCCGCCCTTTGGGTTTAGATTCTTTCCTCTTTTGCATTCTGTATCCACTGCATAACATTTCATTGTGTATGTGCATGTAGTTATATGTGTCTCTGGTCTCACTTACAGACTGTGATCTGAGCTGTACACACCATATCTGCATGTGCATTCCATCATGGTTTCTGTTGGAGGTTTGCCTATCCTGGCAAACAGCAGGCTTCTTGTGTGATGCCCTGCAATATTCTTGTATGCATCCTTTGCTAATGATCTCACATTGGTGGTGTAGCCTACCGGTTTGTGCTTTGACCTCTGTGCTAATGGTCATAGGTTTGATCCTCTCTGTTATCTTTCATTTGCATGCCTGTCCTCCACAGCTACTTTTCATTCCTGTAATAGTCATATCTGTGCAGATCTGTGCTGTTAGCACATTGTACCCTTATCACAGTTGCCAACCATCCTTCTGTACGCCTATGTGTGTCTGCCAGCTGTGTGCCGTCCTGCCCTGATGTGCAAGCTGCTACCCCATGTCCTGCACTGGTACACGTTTCTGCATTGCAGCTCTTCCTGGTTGCCTCTCCTGTGTGTGCTCTGCATGGCACTGCTACTCCTCTGTCCTCCTGTCATTGCAACTATCCTGCCACTTCTACCTCCTCTGCTGGGCACGTCTTCCCATCCTCTGCTACACACTGTCATTGTTGCACGGTACATCACCATCACCCTGAGCATCACTACAGCTGCCCCCAATATGTTTGTCCATTTTTCCAGCTGCCACATGGGCTGGACACAGATTTGTCTGGTCCATCAGCTCAGATCTATTTCCTTCCATCACTTGTGCATTGTCTTTTCTTGGTGCTCTGTGCAGTGTTAGGATTACATCTGTGTTTGGCCCATGTCTTTCTTGCTTTTCAACTTGGGTGACCAAAGTGCCCTTGGCCAACATTTCTTGAGTCACCTATACATACTTGGGGCATCTTTAGCCACACCTTAGATTCAGCCAGCTTGTGGGGTACCTAATATGGTGATTTGGGAGTTGACAACCTTTCAACACGCCCTCTGGGACACATTATAACCCGCCTTGGCTGATGTGGTGGTTTAGGATGTGCCTTCTGGTATACCCTAAAAGGTGCATTAGGTTATAGCATTGGGGTGTGGGTATTTTTAGCTAGCAGCACAAATTGTTGGACTGTCACAAGCAGGAAAAGAAATTGCCTTGGCCACCCTTATTCATTATGTCCACTGGGGGATTGAACTCATGACCCCTGTCTCAGCGGTCATTGTATTAACCAGTGTGCTACACCTCTGTTGCTGTGATTGTGGGTCAGCACGCGAAGTTAAGGTTAACATGTGGTAACGTGCACAACTCCCTCTATCACGCGATGACGTACATGGCGCACTTTATCGCGCGATAACCCACGATTGCTACCTTAAGACCGGAACGCCCACTCCTTATATGGCATCCTTCACATTTTCGCTGCAACTAGCGCCGGGAACATTAAGACGGTTTAGTAAACATATCCCTAAGATTTTAGAAAGATCCATTGCACAACAACTGCAGTCTCACTTAGAAAACACCAGTGTTCTCCATCCTCACCAGTCCAGCTTTCATAGAGGTCATTCAACAGGCACCATTCTCATGTCGCTGCTCAGTGAAATTCATAGTGCATTTGATCATGACAATGTTCCTATAGCTGTCTCCCTCAATTTGTTTGCAGGTTTTGACCTCATCAGTCATGATCCTCTCGCTCAATTATATGACATCAGTCTTCGTGGCACTGTTCTGTCTTGGTTTCATTCTTATCTTTTTCTCCATTCATTTCAGGTCTTCTCAGGTGCTCTCCTTTCCACTTCTTTTCCTCTCACATGTTGCGTCCCATAGGGTTCAGTCCTGGCCACTTTTCTTTTCAATATCTTTTTGGCTCCTTTGGTTCTTTTAATTCATCAGTAGGGCATTTGCACATATCTGTATGCAGATGATATTCTACTTCTTCTTCACATGGACCCTTTCTCACCTGACTTGTCCCTTCTCAATCAGTGCCTTCTCAATGGCAGTTGGCATTGTGTAGCTACTTCGTTAAGGGATCATCTTATGCTCAACCTTTCTAAAACCACTGCTACATAGCTATCAGGTCCACTGTCTCCCCCAACTCTTTCACCAACTCTCTGTAGCTCACCTATCACACTTACCTCTTCATTCCATTATCTAGGTGTACTATTGATTCTGCTCTTTCTTTTCATGAGCACTTAATCTCTCTTGTTCAGCACTCTTTTCTTTTCCTTCACCAGAGCAAAAATGTTAGGTCTGTTCTTTTCACCCCTGCTTTAATCACACTGGTTATTTCTCTCATGTTATCACACATCGATTACTGCAATTCCATTCTGGCCGGGCTTCCTCTCTACAAAGTGAATCATCTCCAACTTCTCCAAAATACTGCAGCTAGGTTAATATTTCATGCATCCTGCTTTGAACATATAACCCCCTTTGACAACAATTGCATTGGCTTCCCACTTCCTACCGCATACAGTTCAGAATCCTCACTCACTACATTCTGGTATTCTATCCTATCTCTCCTCAGCCATAATTTTGCATATCCCTCATCGATCTCTTCATTCTCTCAATTTGAATTGCCTTTTTCTCCCATCTTCCTCGCAGGCTTGATTGGAAGCAACTCGTCATTCAGCTTTTTACTTTCTGGCCCCTTTCTTATGGAACAATCCGCTCTGTCTAGAACCAACCTACCGTAAATTCAAATGATTGCTTAAGATGCACTTGTTTTGTTTAGCCTTCAGTTTAGCACCAGAATCTCACTGACCCTCTATAACGACTGAGAAATTAGATCCTCCTATATGTTCCCTTATGTGTCTAAATGCCTCTCCTCCTCCCTCATGTTGCTATGTTGTCTTGTGTTTCTCTATCCTTTCACATTATGGAGTTCTTTTTCAGACTTTTATTAAATTTTATTGTATTTTTATTGTAAACTGCCCCAATGTCCCCACGAGGGGCACTATATCAAGTTTTAATAAATGAATGAATAAATGAAATGAATGCCAAGAGCATTGGAAACTGGCCCAGAGACAGGCTGCAGTGCATGTTGATCCACGGTGGCCTACATCTGTCACATAGCATTGGCAGTGAGCACTGAACACAGTGCCATGCTCACGCTCCCCTATTATGTCATGTCCCTGGCTACTGACACTGTGAAAATGCCCAGTGCAACACATGAGCTCTCCCATGCTTTGCAGTTTTCCCCACTCCACCAAGAGAACATGGAAGCATGGCAGGTTGGACACAGGGTTAGATGTTGGTATACAGTAGCTGCTGGCTACACATATACCACCATTCACAGTCTCTTTGTACTCTAACAATATCCTTGTGGCTGTCCCACTTGGCACCCATGGAGAATGGGTGAGGCTGTCATGCAGGGCCTCAGATGTGAAGCATGCAGAGACTGAGTAGGCCCTCATACCTTCTATGCATCTGAACAAAGCCTCTGGCTGGCAATGCCACCTAGCTAGGGTATATTCAAAACAGGTATGGACTGTTCACCTCCACCTCCACTCCAATATTCACCTCCAGGCACTACCTTCCCACATTGTGCCAGGCAATGCACAGACCAACACGACATCCTGTGACACATTCCTCCTGCTGAAATTGTTCACACTCCATTCAGAGATCAGTGTCCCACTATCACAATCAGGCAAACCAGTGCATGTCGTCTCTGTAAACATAAGACTGGTTGTTGTTATGGAGTAAAATATAATATCATGCTAAATGCTGTGGTCAATGATCAGTAGACAGTGTTGAGATAGTGTATATTGTGTGCAGATGTGCCTGAAACAGACATGCCTACATGTGCATACTGTGCATGGAGCTAAGAGACCCCTAGCTTGCACTCTGTGACTGCAGCCTAGGACAAGAGCAAGGTGCATGCAGTTATATGGCAGATATTTTCCCATCTCACCAACTCAGTGACTCCATTGGAAAATCACAGAGGCCAGGCCTCCATGTGAGCCTAGTTGCCAATAGGCTGAAGCTGTACCAGGAGGGTGACAGTGTTACCATGCATACAGCTATTGTGGCAGTTGGCATTAATCAAGCCTCTCACCTGTGCAGCCAGGTGTGCCCTGAGGCCTGGAGGCTCAGTCAGAGATAAGGTTTGCTGCACACACATATGTGATGGAGCTCTTCCTGGTGAGACTATGCCCACCAGCTCATTCCAGTGAAACAAGCAGGCGATATGGGAGGTGTACAGCAGTGTCATGTTGGGAAGTAAGTATAGGGGCATGCTGTGGGGATGGGTCTTGATAATGGTGTAATTGGGAATGCATAACTTTGAGGACAAGATGTGTACAGGCACAGCTAGTCAGACAGTGACTCCCACAGGTTGCAACTACTTATTGGAAGCTAACCTTCTGCCCATAAATGCTGTCTCACACAGTTTGTGGAGTTGCAGAACTGACCATACCGCATGCTGTATGCACAGCTATAAAGTATGGGTATCACACGCATGCATAGTGCATTACTACTGCTCACAATCCTCTGGACCACACACACCCATGAACACATGACCCCACTGTCCAAAAGGGGTGCAGGTTGGCATTCTTACTTGGCCCTTAGGGCTCATTTAATGCTTGGACTTTGCTAAAGCCTGCACTGAGGGTACACACATTGCTAAGGCCTGGTCAGTGTATGGGTGCTATTAGCACACTCTGCCACCCAGCAGGTGCTGGTGCAGCTTCTCAGTGTGTCTGGAGACTGTGGGGACTTATGCTAGATGAGATGGGAAGGATTTCACCTTCAGAAATGAAAATGTAAGATAAAATTGACACACCTGCATATATCACTCTTGATCCACAGGTTGGTTCTGAAACCATGACCCTTTTCTCTTATAGACACTGACCATGTGCTAAGAGCCACAAAGCAACCATGTGAAAGAGTGGGCGAATCATTCCAAGTGTATATATGTAGTTATTGCCAAGCTGCATGACAGCATAAGTTGGAGTATGCTTCTGTGTTGCTCTCTGCAGGCTCTGTGCCATACTTGTCTGACAGGGTATGTTAGGCAGGTATGGGAGAGGAATATCTTGTTAGGTCTGTATGTAGCACTGCATTGATATGCTGCTTGATCAACTGACATTCATGTCTTACATATAGGATCTGTCCTGCCAGAGGGGTAGGCCAGGACACATGAACACACACATTCCAGTTCATGGGTGAAGTAGCAGAGTGACCAATGTAACTGTTTCCTGATGTGTGTTTGTGGGCCAGTCCCGGAATATTCTCATAGTTGGCAGACCACAGTGAGCTGTTTAGATCACTCCTTCCCTGTAGGCATGGCACAGCTGCCACTTAAGTGCTGCAGGTGGCCTTAAAGCAGCAGTGTACATGCAGGTTGTCCCAGCATGCCACTCCTACCCCCCTCTGATGTGTCAGAGGGGGCCAGGATTGGCATGCTGTGAGCACAAATGATGCAGTGTTGAGCCTTGCCATTGCCAGGGAGCAATTGCCATGCTGCCCTCCTCCCCTAGGTGAGACAATGGATGCTGGGGGGGGGGGGGGGGAGGGGCCCGCATGGGGAATCCTCCCTTTCATGCTATGGGGAACCTCTGGTCAGCAGTGTGGGGAGGAGTTAAACGAGGGGGGTCTGTTTAGGATGGCAGATGCCCTTGGCCTGGCCCTGACAGTACAAACAGCAGTATTTCACCTGTCACACAAGCAGGGACAATGATATCTTCTGCACCAGGCAGAGGCCACTACTACTGCCACTCCCACCCCTACACGCTGTTAACATGGCTGCATGGTCACAGTGGTGGTGGCACAGGTCCCTTCTCGCTCACTCACATGGCAGCACATTTGCCACTTTGGCACCAACAACATAGTGCCTTTACTGAAAGGCCACCATGCTGTGACTGACAATTGACTGCTACTATCACTAATTTCAGGGTGCCAGTCTGGTTACTGCACACTGCTAACATCTACATGGGCTCCCTGTGTGGTGTTGAGTGGCCGAGAATGGCTCTCTCCCTCCAAAATGAGCCCTTAATGCCAGCTTTGAGCTGCTGTTAAGGTTACCGGTGGCTGTGCCTCTAACACCCATTAATAGCACCTGCCATTAAGGGAACACAGGCTGTCTCTGCCCACATTCTGCCCAGTTAACACCCCTTCTCCATCCCTTTGTACCTTAATGCCTGTTAACAGGCTACTGGAAGTTAAGCCTGTGTTATCTGTTAGTGGATGCTGATAACACCTGCTAATGGCACCTTTGCGCCCTTAGCGCCATTTAGTAATCACACACCTTAGTGACCCTTGAATCACATTCATATATGTGTATTCTTAGTCTACATACCGTTATGCTGTGAAACCCTTGAAAGATGATTTTAAAAGTTACCAAACTCCTTGGGGCCATAATAACTGGAGATCAATTGAACCCGTTTGACAAAGGACAGAATGTTTTGTGTCTTTGGAATGTGCTCCTAAAGAGGCTGCCGTTGGACCATGAGTCTGAGCTTTAGGAATTTATCCTTTATTAAATGAGGGTCTTCATGCTTTTCATGTTATACTATTTACTGTTTCTTCCTCACTGGCTACCTTCTTCATTCCCGATCGCTTCAATTAGTCATAATGCCACATCTTCAATATTGAAATAAAAATATAAAACGGCACTATTAATAGGTAGCTCTTTTAAAATGAATTGGAGAAAGTATGTTTTAATTCAGTGAACAATTAAGCTGTAGAATTTGTTACCAAAAGATGTGGTAAAAATCAGTTAAAATAGCAGGGTTTAAAAACAGTTTAAGCAAGTTCCTGGAGGAAAAGTCCATGATCCATTTATTTGCCAAGTAAACCTGGGGGAAGCTATTGTTTGCATCTGGGTATGAGTAAGAAGGGCTGAATCTGTTCTTTGGGTTATTCATGACCCAGGCTGACCCTTCTTGGAGACAACATGCTGGGCTTGAGGGACCTTTGATCTGACCCAATATGCATAAAAGATGTTCTTTTAATAGATATGAATTTAAGATATGAAAACCAATATAAAAATACTCAACATGGCATAAGATATAGAATAGTTTGAATTATTATGTTACTCAAAGTGGACAATGCAATAAAATGAAGTGTTCCTAGGACTTTACTGGTAAAGATCAATAAATAAGGTTGTTCTTACCTTTCTTTAACTTTTTGCAGGTATTGCTTTGCTGCATCAGGGTTTTTTCGCAAGAAGCACTGGTAGATGCAGAGTGACTCAATAAATCCCATTAATTCCAGCAGTGACAAAGGCAAAAAGCCTGGTACATTGGTATGTCTGCAAGAAAACAAGCAATACCATTACAGTAATGGTACTAGGATGTGTTTCTTATGTGAACAGTGGACTAACTCAGGCCCCTAGACTCCCACATCACAAAGCTTGTCCACCCCAAAATTTACCGCTCCACCCCGGAATGCCCTTATACGCCCCGATGTTATGCGGATAACATTGGGGCGCATTAGAGAATTAGCCAGGATTTTCAAAGAGCACTACCCATGTAGGAAGTTACCTGTGTAAAGGCCTTGGAAAATCGGGCACAATGTCTCTAGATTTGGTTCTTATGAAAGAGACATGAGTTTTTTATTGTGGGACCTTGGGTCCGATTCTTTTTAACATCTTTGTTAGTGATATAGCGGAAGGGCTGTCGGGTAAGGTTTGCCTCTTTGCGGATGATACCAAAATCTGCAATAAAGTAGACACCCAGGAAGGTGTAGATAACATGAGGAGGGATCTAGCTAAGCTTGAAGAATGGTCTAGAATTTGGCAGCTGGGATTTAATGTTAAAAAATGTAAGGTCATGCATTTTGGCTGCAGCAATCCAAGGGAGCAATACAGCATAGGAGGTGAAGTACTTTTGTCCACTAAAGAAGAGCGGGACCTAGGCGTAGTTGTGTCCGATGATCTTAAAGTAGCTAAACAGGTAGAAAAGGTGACGGCAAAAGCTAGAAGGATGCTTGGGTGCATACGGAGAGGAATGGCTAGCAGAAAAAAGGAGGTGATAATGCCTCTGTATAAGTCTTTGGTGCGACCTCATTTGGAGTATGGTGTGCAATTCTGGAGACCGCACCTTCAAAAGGATGTGAACAGGATGGAGTCGGTGCAGAGGGTTGCTACTAAGATGATTAGTAGTCTTCATTATAAAGCATATGAGGACAGACTTAAGGATCTTAATATGTACACCTTAGAGGAAAGGCGGGACAGAGGTGATATGATTGAGATGTTTAAATACCTCCGTGGCATAAATGTTCAGGGAGAGAGCCTCTTTCAATTGAAAGTAAGTTCTGCGACGAGGGGACATGGGATGAGGGTGAAGGGAGATAGATTCAGGAGTGATATGCGGAAATATTTCTTTACGGAAAGAGTAGTGGATCCATGGAATAGTCTCCCAGTGGAGGTGGTAGAGATGAGGACAGTAACTGAATTCAAAAAAGCATGGGACCAACACAGAGTATCTCTAAAGGTAAAAAGTGGACTGTTGTAGTTGTTGTTATGGAAGGACAGACTAGATGGGCCTTGTGGTCTTTTTCTGTCATCATGTTTCTATGTTTCTATAGAAACACAGAAATATGACAGCAGAAAAAGACCACATGGCCTATCTAGTCTGCCCTTCTGTATCAACCACTACAACAGTCCTCTTTTTTCCTTTAGAGATCCTCTGTGTTTGTCCCATGCTTTTTTGAATTCAGATATTGTCCTCATCTATACCACCTCCACTGGGAGACTATTCCACGCATCTACCAGTCTTTCCGTAAAGAAATATTGTAGCATATTACTCCTGAGTCTATTCCCTTTCATCCTCATCCTATATCCCCTCATAGCAGAGCTTGCTTTCAATTGAAAGAGGCTCTCCTCCTGTGCATTTATGCCATGGAGGTATTTAAACATCTCAATCATATGACCGCGATCCCCCCTTTCCTCTGAAGTATACATATTAAGATCTTTAAGTCTGTCCTCATATGCTTTATAATGAAGTCCGTTAACCATTTTAGCAGTCACCCTCTGTACCAACTCCAATCTGTTTATATCCTTTTGAAGGTGTGGTCTCCAGAATTGCACACAATATTCCAAATAAGGTTGCACCAAAGACTTATACAGAGGCACTATCACCTCCTTTCTTCTGCTGGCCATTCCTCTCCCTATGCATCCAAGCATCCTTCTAGCTTTCACCATCGCCTTTTCTACCTGTTTAACTACTTTAAGATCATCAGACGCAATCACGCCTAGGTCCTGCTCTTCTTTTGTGGACAGGAGTACTTCAGCCCCTCTACTATATCGCTCCCTTGGATTGCTGCAGCCCAAATGCATGACCTTACATTTTTTAACATTAAATCTCAGCTGCCAAATTCTAGACCATTCTTCAAGCTTAGCTATATCTCTCCTCATGTTAGCTACACCTTCCTGGGTGTCTACTCTATTGCAGAGTTTGGTATCATCTGCAAAGAGGCAAACCTTACCTGACAGTCCTTCTGCAATATCACTAACAAAAATGTTAAAAAGAACCGGACCAAGGACAGATCTCTGGGCACACCACTGGTAACCTTCTTCTCCTCAGAGTGAGCTCCATTTACCTGTACCCTTTGTCGCCTTCACTCAACCAATTTCTAACCCAAGCATTAACTTTAGGGTCCATTCCTAGGGTTCTCAGTTTGTTTATAAGTCGCCTGTGCGGAATGGTGTCAAAGGCTTTACTGAAATCTAAATACACTATATCTAGGGTTCTCCCTCGGGCCATCTCCCTCGTCACCCAGTCAAAGAAATCAATCTGATTTGTCTGACAAGACCTGCCTCTGGTAAATCCATGCTGTCTTGGATACGGTAATCTGTTGGACTCCAGAAAACTCATTATTTTCTCTTTCAGCAGTGCTTCCAATAATTTACTCACCACCGAGGTTAAACTAACTGCCTGTAGTTTTCAACCACATCCCTACTTCCGCTTTTGTGTAAAGGGACCACATGTGCCTCTAGAGTCTGCAGTCCTCTGGCACCACACCCGACTCCAATGAGGCATTGAAAAGATCAGTCAGTGGAGCTGCTAGAACGTCCCCAAGGCAAAGGGAGAATTTGAGAAGAAGCTTGCTGCGGATGCAAAAAGGCATAATAAAGACTTTTTCAAGTACATTCGTAGCAAAAAAAACTGTGAGAGAGTCAGTTGGTCCATTAGATGAAGGAGGGGTTAAAGAGGCACTAAGAGACAACAAGGCGATAGCGGAGAGACTGAATGAATTCTTTGCTTCAGTATTTACTGAGGAAGATGTAGGGATGTTACCCATGACTGAAGTGGTATTTAAAGGTGTGGAAGAATTGAAGGAAATATTGATACATCGGGAAGATGTATTACAACTATTTGATAAACTGAAGAGCAGCAAATCACCTGGACTGGATGATATACATCCAAGGGTGTTGAAAGAACTGAAATATGAGATTGCAGACCTGCTATTATTAATCTATGAACTATCATTAAAATCATCTGTAATACCTGAAGACTGGAGGATGGCGAACACAACACCAATTTTTAAAAAGGGTTCCAGGGGTGATCCGGGAAACTATAGACCGGTGAGCCTGACGTCAGTACCAGGAAAAATGGTAGAAACCATCATAAAGAACAAAATTGCTGAACATGTAGATAGTCCTGGCTTAATGGGAGACAGCCAACATGGCTTTAGACAAGGAAGATCTTGTCTTACTAATTTGTTATGTTTTTTTGAAAGTGTGAATGAACAGGTAGACAAAGGTGAGTCGGTTGATATAGTGTATTTGGACTTTCAGAAAGCCTTTGACAAGATCCCTCATCAGAGACTTTTGGCAAAACTAAAGAGTCATGGGATAGGAGGCAGGGTACTATTGTGGATCAGGAACTGGTTAAAAGATAGAAAGCAGAGAGTAGGGCTAAATTTTCCCAATGGAGAAAGGTGAATACTGGTGTACCCCAGGGATCTGTCCTGGGTCCGCTGTTTTTTGACATATTCATAAATGACCTGGAAAAGGGAATAACGAGTGAGGTTATCAAATTTGCAGATGACACAAAGCTATTTAAAGTTATTAAAACCCAAGAGGATTGTGGAAAATTGCAAGAGGATCTTGATAAATTGGAAGACTGGGCATCAAAATGGCAGATGAAATTTAATGTGGACAAGTGCAAAGTTATGCACCTAGGGAAGAACAACCCAAACTATGGTTACACGATGCAAGGTTCCACATTGGGAACCACCAGCCAGGAAAAAGATTTAGGCATCATTGTGGATAACATGTTAAAACCCTCGACCCAGTGCAGCGCCGGCCAATAGAGCAAATAGAATGCTAGGTATCATAAGGAAAGGAATGGAAAATAAAACAAAGGATATTATAATGCCTCTATATCGTTCCATGGTGAGACCGCACATTGAATATTGTGTGCAAGTCTGGTCGCCGTATCTTTAAAAGGATAGAGCATTATTAGAAAAGGTTCAGAGAAGAGCTACCAAAATGGTAAAGGGGATGGAAGAAAGGCTAAAAAGGTTAGGGCTCTTTAACCTGGAAAAGAGACAGCTGAGGAGAGATATGATAGAAGACTATAAATTAATGAATGAAATGGAACGGGTAAACGTAGATCGATTGTTTAAGTTATCAGACTATAGAAAGACTAGGGGACATGCAATGAAGCTACAGGGTAAACTATTTAAGACTAATAAAAGAAAATATTTTTTTACTCAACATGTAATCAAACTCCGGAATTTGTTAACGGAGGATGTAGTAAAGGCTGTTAGTGTAGCTGGGTTTAAAAAAGGTTTGGACGAGTTCCTGGAGGAAAGGTCCATATACCATTATTAAAAAGGGACCCAGGATATCAATGCTTGACCCAATACAAGCATTGTGGAACTTGTGTCTTTTGGGGAAACTGCTAGGTACGTATGACCTAGATTGGTCACTGTTGGAAACAGGATACTGGGCTTGATGGACCTTGGTCTGACCCAGTAAGGCATATCTTATGTTCTTATGTTCTGTCAGTATTCTCAGGTGTAATTTTATATGCTTTTATTGTAAACCGCCCAGATACTTTTTGTTGTTGGGCAGTATATTAAGTTTTAAAATAAACATAAAATAAACATATCCCATCTGGTCCTTTTGCTTTGTCTACTTTAAGTTTAGCTAGTTTCTCACGAACACAGTCTTTTGAAAATTCTTTAAGATACCCCTCGCTTCTGTTCCTGTTTTAAATCCTCTTCATCATATCGTTATTTTTGTAACTTGACTTTGTTGATTTCCTTACCAAACTCATCCAATTTCTGATTACAACCTTCTATTAAAGTATCAAATTTCCTTGTGCTGCATTACTTTAAATCGGCTATCATTGTATCTGTCTTTTCTTTGAGCTCTTCTCTCTTCTTCTTGGATGTGTCAATGATGAGTATCATAAGATCAAGGCATACATACAGTAGTCCAGCAGTCTTTCTAGGATGAGTAGTCATTTTTCAAAGTCCTTTTAAATTTGGAACAAGCCTTCACTAGTTAGTAACATGGTGTTCAAGGTGGTAGAGCTCTGGGCATTCTTCTTTGGCTCCAGACCAGTGGGCCTCAGCATTGTTGGGGGTCTGCTGTGTGCAGCAGCAGCTCTGTTGGCGGAAACCACACTCTCCCTCAGTCTTTTGGCTTAGTGTTACTGCTCTGGTGGAAACAAGTAGTGGGTGCAGACACTGCTAAGTGCATACAAAGTTATTAAAAGGGTTCCAACCAATGTGGGGCTTGAAACTGGCACTTAATAAGGGCACTGACATTTATTTGGACTCTTAGAAAAAGAACTAAAATTAAAAACTTTCTGAATGGAGGAGCAGTAGGGATTTCTAGGGGGGAGAAGCCCCCCTCCCTGCTACCCACCCCATTGTCCCAGCTAGATGTACTGGACCTCCATTGCTGATGTTACTGCTGCTCACAATTGGGCTCAGAGTTGGGCCTTTCTGTTTGCTCCCTGGAAGCCATGCTAGCTCTCACCCTTGATGACCCTGCACTCGGCCTCTGGGTCTAGCAAGTTTGTGGTGAACTGTTGGACTCTCCTAGATGCAAATCTGAAGACTCATCTGAGTCAAAGAAAGGCTCTCAGCAGAAATGGCATTGCAGAATGACTTACACTGCTGCATGCTCTCAATGGCAACACCGACACTCTGCTTGGCCCACTGGTACTTCTCCCTTGTTCAAGAGAAGCAAAGCAAGTTTTAAAAGGTCTTGAGACATCCTCGAGGTAGCTGTTATGCTTCAGAGGCCTGAAGAATTCAGGTCTCGCTGGTCAGTAATCTTCTCTGGCTCTCTGATGCTTCATTCAATGACTAGTACGCCACAGTCTGATTTGAGGTCTAATCGATCTGATACACTGCTCAAAGACTCCTCACTAGACTGATTTGGGTCCCCTCATGATGTCGCTGATCCTCCAGGACACAGTTTAAAAACACAGCCTCTTGTGCATAAGTAAGTGCTCTCCATTTGGGCAGGCTAGCACCCATATTCTCTGACATCATTCTGTTGTGTGCTTTACATCCAACATCAGCACACACCCATGTTGTCGGCATGCACTTCTGTGCACAGGCGCATTCCTGAGCCCACTCACAGGAAATATCCGATTCAAATTTGCAAAGGTTGGGAAGCTTTTACAGTTCTCTTTTACTAAAAAATGCTGCAGTTTCATTCAAAAATGCCCAAAAATACAGCAATTCAACTTTCCACCATTGGCTGAAACCCTCCTGCTCAATTCACATGACGTTTACCAGAACCTTGCAGTCCCAAAAACAATTTAATTCTGCCAGTTTTTAATTTTAGCTCTTTATCTAAGAGTCCAAATAATTGTCAGTGCCCTTAAGTGCCACTTTCAAGTCCCACGTTGGTTGGTTCCCTTTTTATAACTTCCTGCTTGTATGTAGTCTTAGTAGCATCTGCACCCACTATTTGTTTCCGAGGTATTTGATCTCAAGGTAACTAAACAGGCAGAAAAAGTGACGGTGCACTTGGACATCTCTTCTAAAATGTCCCTCCACATCAACTGGCTTACTTTTTCTACTTCATAGTTTACACTTGCAAAACATCTAATAAACTGGTAAGGCAAGATTTGCTTTTGCTGAACCCATTCTCACTTCTTCCCAGTCAGCCTTTGTCTTATCCATATGATCAATGAGCTCACTAGTCCTAGGCATTTGCAAGGTTTACACACCTGCAAGCCATGTAATTTCTGCCCAGTGGGATATTCATATCAGTGGGTGCCGCTGCTGCATGCCATAATACTAAGCAGTTAGCAATGGGGTGCTCTGGGGCAGTCCAGGGACTGAACCCAGCCATAACCAGGCAGCAGTGATATTGAGCCACTGCCCAGTTATAGCTATGCAGCGAAAGTCCGGTGCAGCAAAGACTGGCCTAACCTTCACCATGGAAGGTAACCGGACAGCGGATGAAATCACCGCTGCCCAGTTAGCTTTCAGCAAATCCAGGAAAGTCAGATATTAAATGCTGAGGCCAGATATGACCCCGGCATTGAATATTTGGATTTAAAATTTGATGGCGGCAGCTAGCCACCAATAATTGTATTTTTTATTGTAGCTTCAGCCATTTTACCTGACACTGCATTAGACTGATGAGCCTATTGGAACACTTCTGGGGTTCTTCTTTAAAACTGCCTTTCATTAGCCACCCTCCAATTCCCAGGTCTCGTGACCATTTTGAATGATAGGTTACATATTACTACTAACAGGTTAGCAATTTAATATTTGAACTTTTTCAGGATTCTGGGGTGAGTAGCATCCAGTGATAGTAGCATCAAACTGATAGTTTATCAGTTTGATCTATTACATCTTCTAGACTTGCAGAGATGTGCTTTAGTTTCTCTGAATCATTACCATTACTCTTTATACCAGATCCTGTGTACCAGCAAGGATTGTTCTAAAGTATTTTCCCCTCTGGTCAGTTCCTGGACTAACTGCTCCATGAAGCAGTCATTTATGGCATCTAGAATGTTTACCTCACTAGCAAGTCTCAATAAAATATTTATTCAAACAATATTGGGTAATTGAAATCTCCCGTTATTGTTATAAAATTAGTTAGACTTCCTAATTTCTGTTAGCATTTCACTTTCGGCGTCTTCATCCTACCAAGTGGATGATGGAATAATCATACAGGCAAATAAAATTGTTTCATTTTGTTTCCTTTTTATTTTGCAGATTGTATTCATTTTATTTTGTTTTAATACATTTTTGTTTTGTTTCATTTTGCTTTTATAAATTGTCATTTCAGGTCAATTTTCCAATGACTCAACAACCACAACATGCACATTAACCCCAACAAAACAGTAGTCCTTCACATAATCAAGCTCCCTTCCTTCACCCCTCCAGCCACTGTCAAACTGGTCAACTTAACCTTACAAGTTAAACAACAAATAAAATATCTTGACATAACCCTGGATCAGCAACTGGACTTCCACCACCACATCAAACAAGTCGCTAAGGCCGCTTACTTCTGTATGAGAACACGCCGACACCTTTGCCCCAACTGGATCACAATGACTTCAGAAGCGTCTGCCAAGTCTTCATCACCCCCATTCTGGACTATACAAACATAATATACCAGGGGCTCCCAAAATCAACTTTACTCCTATTACAACTTGCTCGAAACACAGCAGCCATAATTACCACAGGGACTGGTCCACAAGAACATATCACCTCCACTCTGAAACAGTTTCACTGGCTCCTCATCCACATGAGGATTTTTATTTATTTATTTACATTCTCTTATATACTGCGCTATTCTGCATCAGTGCGGTTTACATTGAACAAACTGAAATTACATTGAACAGGGCATTATAACTTGGAGATAACTATTTTACAGGGAACATGGGCTATGGAGGGTTAAGTGGCTTGTCCAAGACCACAAGGAGCACCTGTGGGACTAGAAACCCCAGTCCTTCCGGCCTAAGGTTGCTGTCCTCTAGTGGGATTTGAACCCCTGACCTTCCGGCCTGAAGTACCTTGCCCCAACCACTAGACCACTCCTCCACTCCTGAATACGAAGTCTCCCTAACCATATTTATTGAATACAAAGTCTCCCTAACCATATTTAAGAACATTCGCCACCTCTCAGTGAACATTCTTTGCTGTCTTCTGTAACAACCTCTCAATAAGAGAGTTAGAAGATCGACCAATCACAACCTCCTATCAATCCCAAATGCTTTCACCCACTCCAACTCCATCACTACCCGTAGACCCTTCTCATTCTATGCCCACACCATCTGGAATTCCCTCATGCCTGAACTATGCTCACTCACAGAGCTAGAGAAATACCACCATAAACTAAAAACCCTCCTCTTCCTGAAGCACTTTGGATCAGATTCTTAGCTGTCCACCCACCACAACCTGACCAAGTTCACATCCAACCAATGTTCCCTCTAATTTTCTGTAGGCTGTGTGCACATAAAATATCAGCTGTGCAGCTTTTGAAGGAAGGTTAAATTTTTGTGCGCCACATAACAACACTCAGAGTTATATACTTTAAAATTTGACTACACGTCAGAATACAATATGTACACCACATTGATTGCACTAGAAAATATTGTAGAACTTGTGAAAACCATAAATACACAACAACTTTTCAATTTTAAGAACATCTGTGTTGTTTTCTATCAGAATCAGAACCGTAATTTTTGTGTGCTCTGTTGTAAAGTATGTGCGCTGTCATGCTGCCGCCCCAGAGGCCAAGGTTGGTATGGGCAGGTCAGATGGACATGAGAGTTTTTTTATATATATATTGAATTTGGTCCTTCTGTAAGAGGTCTTGGTAATGTTCCCAGGACCTACCGGGGGCCAAAGTTCAAGAGAACACACTAGCCAGAATGTAGGGAAAATAAGGCTTTATTTCCCTTTAAGCACAATGGTTCAAGTTATGGGAGACTACTTCAACAAACTGAAAGAAACCTTGCTTCAGGCAACAAAAAGAAAATATATTCACACTTGCTTTGTTTAACTGTTGCTTCACAGTACTTGGCATAAACAAACTTTACAGGCATTCGCTACTATTCACTGTTTTATGTTTCATGCACAGACCTTAGGCTACCTGCCTGACAGTAGCTACAGTCCATCGGGGTTTCAGGTGGGTCTTCGTTGAATTCCACCTGCATGGGCTGAGTATCAGACAGCTGTGAATCAGTGTCAGTAAACTCTTGAGGAGCGTACTGAGGTTTCTCATATAACACATTTACTAGCTTCCAATGTTCAGCATTCAAGTCAGGGCTGCGCCCATGTGAGTGTTTGTTATGGCAGTTACTTCCCCTTGCAGGCTGCCTTATGTTATACAGTCTTTTTACCAAGGGCTTGTGCCCTGTTTCACCAACAGTTTGATAGGGAGGATATACTCCAGTATCTTGTGTTTCCTGTCTTCTTAACTTATATTGCTTATCAGAATAAAAAGGTATTTTACCTTGTTTAGTTGAGTCCCACGGCCTGGTCCTGCTGTAGTTCAGCCTGTCTTGAGCAGTAGGCTTTTCACACTCCAGCTGGCCTTCATGCAGAGTCACCACTCTCTCACATTCACACCTTTTACCATTTGAATAAGGAATATTACCATTTGCAGCAAAGACTTCATCCTTGCTCAGATAATGCTTACTGTGTCTTGCATTTACTGCTGCCGGTTCTTCACACCAAACTCTGGGGTTTATTTCTCCCCTTGTGCCTTTCTTTCCAGTACCTCTCAACCAAGGACTCCTGGAACTCTGTGGCCTCGGATTCACTATGCCCTCCTGCCAGGAACTCCTTCCTCTCTGGTGCTCTGGACACTCCTTATGGTGCTCTCCTTCTTGGTTCCTTTCCAGAAGCTCTCTGTGGTGTGACTCTCCGTGGTCTGCTTTTCCTTGATAAGCCTCTTCTTGGTATGCCTCCTTTTGGTAGGCCTTCCTTAGTATGCCTCTCCTTGGTCTCTCTCTCCCTGGTCTCTTTTTAACTTGTCCTAGTTCCTCCTTTTCAAGTTCCCAGCCTTTCTTCAGGGGAACTCCCCCTTTTCTCCATTGGCTGTTAGGTTGCATTACCTCATCAGCTCTGAGGTGCAGTTCTCTGGGCCTTGGAAGGTCACTCCTGCTCCCTCTATTGGGCTCCTCATAATATTTCAGCTGATGATAAAATCTTTTTTCAGGATTTAAAACCCTTTTTTCTCCATGAATAGGCTCTGCGGTACCACATATCCCCCCTCTTAAAATATGACGGGCTGGTGAAGCCCCCTTCACACAGCACGGAATTCGTGACATGGCGTCGGCGTTGAAATGTAGTTTGCCCGCTCGATGTTCCACCCGAAAATCGTAGGGTTGCAGAGCCATATACCATCTGGTTAATCGGTTATTGTCATTTTTCATGGTATGTAACCATTTTAATGGGGCGTGATCCGTTATAAGAACGAATTTCCTTCCTGTGAGATAAAATCGTAACGCCTCAATGGCCCATTTAATGGCGAGACATTCTTGCTCTATAGTGGCATATTTTTGTTCAGCCACCGAAAGTTTCCGGCTAAGGAACATAATGGGGTGTTCTGCTCCCTCTTGTATTTGAGACAGAACAGCACCCAAGCCTGTCTCGGAGGCATCCGTTTGCAATAGGAAGGGTTGCTGGAAGTCTACTCCTCGTAGTATGGGGGCCCTACACAACCTTTCCTTCAGGCGTTGGAACGTTGTCTCCGCTTCCGGCGACCATTGTAGCAGGTTCGGGGCGTTTTTCCGCAGCATCCCCGTGAAGAGACTGCTTTCCTCCGCAAAATGGGGTATAAAACGTCGGTAATACCCGATGAGACCCAGGAAGCTTCGTAATTGTTTTTTATTCTGGGGAGCGGGAAATTGTCTCACACTTTCTACTTTATCTCGTAGAGGTCGCACTGTTCCCCGGCCCACGAGGTGACCCAGATATTTGACCTCTTTTGCCGCAAAAGTACACTTTTTTGGATTTAAAGTGAGGCCCGCTCTTCTCATTGCTTCTAATATGGTACGTATGTGGTGGAGATGATCCGCCCAGGTGGCGCTGTGGATCACTACATCGTCCATATAAGCGGTTGCGAACGTTTGGTATGGCCTCAGGATGATATCCATCAAACGTTGACAGGTGGCGGCTGCCCCGTGCAGATCGAATGGCATTCTGCGGAATTGATATAGCCCCAAGGGCGTACTGAAGGCAGTTTTTGGTCTGGCATCCCGTGTTAAAGGGACCTGCCAATACCCTTTTGTCATGTCCAATGTTGTCAAAAACTTCGCTTGTCCAAGCCGGTCTAGTAGCTCCTCTATACGAGGCATGGGATAGGCATCGAACGTAGACACAGCGTTTAATTGGCGAAAGTCGATACAAAAACGCATCGAGCCATCTGGCTTAGGTACCAGAACGACCGGGCTACACCAGGGGCTATGCGACTCCTCGATGACATTCATTTTCAACATTTCATCCACTTGTTTAATAATTTCCTGCCTTTTTGCCTCCGGCAGACGGTAGGGCCGTTGCCGGATGATTTTGCCTGGGGGTGTGAGTATTTCGTGAGCCACCAGTGACGTTTCTCCCGGTATCGAGGTTAAAACATCCTTGTAAGCTCCCAACAATTGGGTTAAGTCGTGCTGTTGGCTCAATGAGAGTTCCTCCCCGATTTTCGGCACGGAGTCCTCCTTGTGGTCTTCCACATGGGGGCCCAGGTCTTCTTCTGGAAAATCACTCCCTATGGCCATGAGTCCTTCTAGCTCTGCCTTCCCCATAGAGCCAAAACCATCTGCACCTCGGCTAGTGGGAGTGAGCATGGTGACCTCTTCCAAGCTGGGGAACCCGACTCGCTCGCAAATCAATTGCGCTATTCTGTCCCCAACCTGAACCACGAAATCTTCTTTAGAAAAATTGCACAGGAGAACTTTTACTATTCCCCTATAATCAGGGTCGATGACCCCTGCGGCTACATCCAAACTGTGTTTGGCAGCTAATCCTGACCGGGGTGCTATCCTTCCATAACACCCTGGAGGGATTTCCACTTGTATTCCAGTGCTAATTAGCTTCCGCCCCTGCTTCGGGATGACCTGGTCTTCCACACTATGGAGATCATAGCCTGCTGCTTGTGTTGATGCTCTTTGGGGACTACGGCCTTTTCCGAAGTTTTACAGAACTTCAACACGAATTTCTTAGGCGCCTCCGGTGTTTCCTTTATCAGGCCTCTCTTTGGCTTTCCCCAGAGCGGACTAGGGACCATGGAGTTAGTGGTTGCCGCTAGGCTGCTTCGCTGGGTGCTAAGGCGATCAGTAGGCTCAGGACTACCCGTGTGCTCATGCCTACTGCAGGTGGAATTCATGACTGTCTGAGGAGATAAACCCTCTCTCAGAGTCTTTTTAAATTGCGGCCAGTCGCGACCCAATACCAGCTCTTGTGGTAATCTTGGGACCACGGCTACCAACATTTGTTTTCTCATTCCCCATGCCTTAACCCACAGCTTGTACACGGGATAGCTTGTAGCTGATCCATGAACACATTTAATTTTGACCTGCGCTTCTGGACATTCAGGGACGGACCATCCTTGGTCTTGGATCATAGACCACAGCTGTTTGGACATCATGGATTGGTCCGCTCCTGAATCTAGAAGTGCCTTAGCATGAACTCCGTGTATTTTTACTCTCAACACAAAACCTTCTTTTGTTGTCTTTGGGACTTCTCCCACTAATGCAACACGTGAATAACATTCCTTTTTTATATGGCCCTTCTTACCACATGAAAAAACATCGTCTTACAGTTTCCACATCCTTAGGGTCATAATTACTCCTAGGGCTATACATTGGTCTGGAGGAACCATCTACCCTCCTAGCTTCCATCCCTAAGTGCATTTTAGGAACCGCTAGCTTTGGCTGGGACACTTTTTCTGCCTCAAGATATCTCTCTGTTAGGCTTACGGCCTCGGTAGTAGTGCAGCAATTCTGAAGAATTATAAAATTTTGCACTCTACTCGGTACTGCATTTAGAAACTGTTCTAAGATTATGGCGTCCATGAGAGTTTCAATATTCTTTCTCTCAGGCTGTAACCATTTGTACGCCAAGCTCTTTACTCTATGTCCCAAGGCTTTCGGAGTTTCATTTGGGTTAAGCATAGTGGCTCTAAACAATTTCCTATAAGCAAATGGGGTGAGACCTAGGCGATCTTTAATTGCCATTACTACCTCATCATAATTGTCTGCTAAAGCTGGAGGCATCGACCGGTAGGCGGCTAGAGCCTCTCCCGTCAGGGATGCAGCTAGTCTGACTGCCCACTGTTCAGTCGGCCACCGAGCTGACTTTGCTATTCTGCTAAATGAATCCAGAAAATCATCCAGATTATCACTGGGGCTTAACTTTCCCATTGTCAGGTCACTACATGACCACTGTCCCAACTCTGTGTTATGGAGTTCAGAGGCTCGCAATAGTTCCGCTTCCTTCTTTGCTATTTCTTCCTTATGCTGGGTTAACCATTTGTCCAATGTGTGCAGAAGAGGTGACTGCTGTTCTTGCATGGCTTTCAGCGCTTGCGCTTGGTTCTGCAGCGCTAGTTTCGCCTGCTTGTCAAATTGATTAGCCATCCACGCACATACTTCTTTGGGATCCATGGTAATCTGTAGTAAGGAAACAAAACAACAAAACACAACCAAGTGTGTCTCTTTTTACAAAGAAACTTTCCTTTCCTAATCCTTTTTTTTTTTTTTTTTCTATATACTTTCCTTGGTATCCTACACTTTTCAGGTATATCTACGTTTTACCTGATGACAGTGTAGAATCAGCTCTGGAACAGTATACGTCGCTGTCGTTCCGCGATTTTCCGCCGACAGTTGGATACCGGATTTCTCTTTTCCAGGGTTTTCTTCCAATCCGCTCCGGATTTGACTGCTCCACTCCGGGGGTTTTTTTTGTTTTGTTTTTTGTAATCCAAGTGGGGTTTTTTTCGTTTCTTCTTCTTGAGACCTATAGCTCAAGCTTCTTCTCTGTAGGCTGGACGTAGGCTCCACAAAACATCCTGCCAACTACGCCATTTTCATGTCATGCTGCCGCCCCAGAGGCCAAGGTTGGTATGGGCAGGTCAGATGGACATGAGAGTTTTTTTATATATATATTGAATTTGGTCCTTCTGTAAGAGGTCTTGGTAATGTTCCCAGGACCTACCGGGGGCCAAAGTTCAAGAGAACACACTAGCCAGAATGTAGGGAAAATAAGGCTTCATTTCCCTTTAAGCACAATGGTTCAAGTTATGGGAGACTACTTCAACAAACTGAAAGAAACCTTGCTTCAGGCAACAAAAAGAAAATATATTCACACTTGCTTTGTTTAACTGTTGCTTCACAGTACTTGGCATAAACAAACTTTACAGGCATTCGCTACTATTCACTGTTTTATGTTTCATGCACAGACCTTAGGCTACCTGCCTGACAGTAGCTACAGTCCATCGGGGTTTCAGGTGGGTCTTCGTTGAATTCCACCTGCATGGGCTGAGTATCAGACAGCTGTGAATCAGTGTCAGTAAACTCTTGAGGAGCGTACTGAGGTTTCTCATATAACACATTTACTAGCTTCCAATGTTCAGCATTCAAGTCAGGGCCGCGCCCATGTGAGTGTTTGTTATGGCAGTTACTTCCCCTTGCAGGCTGCCTTATGTTATACAGTCTTTTTACCAAGGGATTGTGCCTGTTTCACCAACAGTTTGATAGGGAGGATATACTCCAGTATCTTGTGTTTCCTGTCTTCTTAACTTATATTGCTTATCAGAATAAAAAGGTATTTTACCTTGTTTAGTTGAGTCCCACGGCCTGGTCCTGCTGTAGTTCAGCCTGTCTTGAGCAGTAGGCTTTTCACACTCCAGCTGGCCTTCATGCAGAGTCACCACTCTCTCACATTCACACCTTTTACCATTTGAATAAGGAATATTACCATTTGCAGCAAAGACTTCATCCTTGCTCAGATAATGCTTACTGTGTCTTGCATTTACTGCTGCCGGTTCGTCACACACAACTCTGGGGTTTATTTCTCCCCTTGTGCCTTTCTTTCCAGTACCTCTCAACCAAGGACTCCTGGAACTCTGTGGCCTCGGATTCACTATGCCCTCCTGCCAGGAACTCCTTCCTCTCTGGTGCTCTGGACACTCCTTATGGTGCTCTCCTTCTTGGTTCCTTTCCAGAAGCTCTCTGTGGTGTGACTCTCCGTGGTCTGCTTTTCCTTGATAAGCCTCTTCTTGGTATGCCTCCTTTTGGTAGGCCTTCCTTAGTATGCCTCTCCTTGGTCTCTCTCTCCCTGGTCTCTTTTTAACTTGTCCTAGTTCCTCCTTTTCAAGTTCCCAGCCTTTCTTCAGGGGAACTCCCCCTTTTCTCCATTGGCTGTTAGGTTGCATTACCTCATCAGCTCTGAGGTGCAGTTCTCTGGGCCTTGGAAGGTCACTCCTGCTCCCTCTATTGGGCTCCTCATAATATTTCAGCTGATGATAAAATCTTTTTTCAGGATTTAAAACCCTTTTTTCTCCATGAATAGGCTCTGCGGTACCACAGCGCTCACTCGGTGAGGTGTGTGCGCGCGCACACGCGGACAACTTAGAGGGAACAGTGCATCCAACCCCCACTCTACTCTATGTAAATAGCTAGATTCACCTTGTTTAGTTGAATTTACTGTTACCTATGTTCTATGTAATGTTCTTGTTCTATTTGTTCCATGTACACCGCTGTGACTTGTAGATATAGCAGTATAGAAAAGTTGCTAAAGAAATAAATTTTGATAATTAAAGAGGTACTGTAGCTGTAACTGCTGCTCAATTGAAAAACATAGTTGAAAGGTTACTAGAGGTTTCAGACATATAAAAAAACCTAACTGGATATTTTTCTTATAGTCAGAGGCTGGTTTCAAACAAGGCAAACATTTGCAGATAGTCATAACATCTCCATGAGTGCTGGCTCTAGCACGCTTTTTGCAATGCTGATGATTTTCCTTCCTTTTTCCTGAATGACCCACAGTTTGTCTGGTCTTTAGCTCTATGTAAAATATTAACAGGATATTTTTTTGCCTTCTGAATGTATTGATTCCTGCTGTAGAGATTTATTCCAAAGATTTTTCTTTTGCCATGCTGTTGTGCCAGAAATTCTGTGAAGCCATATCTATGTATATCAGAGAGTCCAAAACAGCACACATATTTGCAAATATATCAGCAGGAACTGAGCAGTGAGTGGAATGCATTTATTACAACACCATACCGATGTAAATGCAACAAGAGATGGTTTATTTCTTCACAAAACCACTTCCAAATTCACCCTACATGATCAATAACACTTCCTCAGGGATGTTGAAAAAGAAATGGCAATGACTTCACTCCGTTCATAGTTTCAACAAACAGAACACGCTGGATGCAACATGCTTAGTAACAAGTGCCCTAAATGCTAGTGTGCAAAGATGGCTGAGGTAGCACATGGAGTGTACAGGGCTGGTGACGGTCAGGGTAGTCCATCAAAGCCTGAGACTGGTGCATAATTTGTTTTTGGAGAGCATGACTGGAGTGAAGTCATTACACTTTCTTATCCAACACCCCGGATTGGAAGTTAGCATTTTGCATAGAGCTATAGACCAGACAAACTTTAGGCCATTTGGGAAACAGGAATGAAGATAACCCACCATAAAAGAGTTTTGTTTTGTTTATATAAATTGTCATTTTAGGGCAATTTTGTTAATTAAAGAGATAACTGTGGCTGATGCCGAAACAAAAAAAAAAAACATAGCTGAAAGGTTACTAGACGTTTTAGGCAACAAAAAAAAAGGCTTTACATTTTTTGCAGTCATAGACTGGTTACAAACTATGACCTTCTGGTTACAAGGCAAGTATCTCACAAAAGAGCCATTAAGTTTACATAGGGGCTAGCTCTAGGCATCATTTCTGTATTATGATTTTCCTTTCTGTTTTCTGATTGGCCCAAAGTTTGTCTGGTCTGCAGTTCTTTGTAAAATACTAGCTCACAAGACGGAGATAACTAGCTCACATTAACAGCAGTGATAAGGGGTATTAATCCTAAAAAGGCGTTGGGTGGGTAGGGGTTGTTCTGGCATAAAGCACTCTTTGGGCCATTTAACGTGCGTTTACAGGACAACGGGCATTAATGTGTCAAGCGTGCTCCTTAATATGTGAAAAAGGCTGTAACTCTAACGCTGGATAAAGGAGCACCAAGGAAAGTCAAAGGCAATGGATGGAAGAACAGGTGGGAGCTCATGGACTGCTATATCCGTGGGCACCCTACATGGCAGCCATTAAAGTGATTGAGCATGTGGTGAAGCAGCTGTACAGATACAAAGGGGGGTGTCATTTAAAATGGTGCAATTTCAGTGTGTGGTATAGGATGGGGAAGACATGTCTCCCAGCGAAGCCAGCACTGGCAGAATGTGTACAGCCACAGTAGGAGTGTTAAGGTACAGATCAGGCACAGGTGAGATGTGCATGAAGAGCCAAAATGCGGAAAAGAGTACCAGTGTAGGCCATGGTGTAGCAGTGTGCACAAGAAGACATGACTGCACATAGCTGACAGGGACAGATAGGCTGAAGGAAGGATGGTGGCTGAGGAAAGGGTGGAGGGTGTAACAGTCAGGGCAGTACCGATGTGCAGAGCCCTGACTGTTACAGGCATGAAAATGCTCTGAGTAGCACACAGTCACAAAAAGAAGAAGTAGGAATTAAACCTCTGGGCGCTGCTTATAGAGACATTGCACTAACTAGTAGGCTACCCCCCCACACCTCGCTGCACAAAAATGGCTGGATACAAAGAGATTTCAGGTCACTGCCTAAAGTATCTGCTGTGTGCTCTGGTATAGGTTAGCCCCTCCAGTACACATGTTGCAGTGCACATGCAGAATAGCAGTCTGCAGCTGACCACCAAATGGAGAATGCACTGATCCATCACCTCAGCTCAGTAAGAAGCACTGACAGTGTGTGCTACAAGCACAGAGCAGCTACAAACCATGCTAATGAGCAGTTTCTGCGGTCACCCTGAGGGTGAGGATGGGCACCCAGCACCTGGTCCCCAGAACCCGCACTGTTAGAGCTGGTCTCTGCTGGCTGTGCTGCAGATCCACATCACTGCCAGTGTGAGTCAGGTATTGTCAGTAGTGTGTTATACTAGCATTTTATTTCCTGCACAATTGCAGCATGCTTTATGTGCCAGTCATATCTGGCATTGTGTCCTGCCCCCATTGGACAGGGACCCTCCTAGAACAGTGCATATTGTTACTCATTGTTAAACTGCTGATGCCAGAATGCCAACTACTGTGGGGGTATAGGGCTTGCGTGAACATGTTACTAAAGTCCTACTGGCCCTACAATTACCACAGGGAATAGGCATGGAGCACCTTCTGTCCCACCCACCTAGGTCTAACAATCACCTACAACAAGCACAGTCAGACTGCACCTGGGTTTTCCAGCCATGCACATAACAAATGCAGACACTCCACTGGTCAGCACACATTGCATGTACACAGAGCAACCATGTGCACCCAGGCTTGGGATAAATGGTATGAACACCCAGCATTTGGTTCAGTGAGCAAGCCCTCAGCACAGGAAGTGCAACCACATCACAGACATTAGATAGCACTATGTGGATACATAGTCGTGCTCGGTCAGTGAGAGTTCCCTCCCAGCATGACATGACATGCATGTGGCAGATGGGCACTATGAAATCTCAGCCATTGATCCTACATCTGATGCAGACACATCCTGGCCAATCCACCCTGTTTCAGGCCATACCCACAATACTCTGCTCCTCATCATGCACATTTGCAAACAAATGCTGGAAACAACTTAGGCAATGCCGGCTCAGTGAGGTGTGAAAGCCACAAAACGATGGAGAGACATACACACACACACACACAAATGCACACTCATATCGCTGTGCTGTTCAAAAAAGGGGATGATTGGCATTCCAGCCTGCCACTTTCTCTCAATATCAGCTCAAGAACTGTTAACGTGTGCTCATTGTGCAGGAGCTAGTAGTATGCTCTGATGTTTATGCTCACTCATTGTGCAGTGCTATCAGCCTGACTCTCCATCCAGCTGTGGATAGGGGGGGGCCTGTCTGAGTGGCTGATGGGTGTTTGTACCCTTGCCAAATCATTGGTGAATGCACGTTCTGGTGTTGTACCTACACTGTAGGCTAAAGTTTAACCACAAGGACATGACCTGAATGATCCACAGCCAGGACCTAAACCTATGATCCTTCACTTAGCTACTGTACATACTAACTGTGTGCATTGAGCTACAGTGCTGCCATATGGCTACAACAGTTCCTGGGACTGATGTGCCTCCCATCAGACAGACCTTGACACATGTTGCAATGCGCACAGTGCACAGGATCAGGACATGGCTTTGGTTTGCTGCAGGTGGGTACCACTGCCCCCTCCGCCAACTCCCACACACCATGCTGACATGCCTGTGTGCTGTCAGTGTTGGAGTTGTGCAGTTCCAGCCATCCATCATGTGGGTTGGCGGATGCTTAGGGTGCAAGGTCCAGATGGGGGGGCAACCATCTGCCTCTGCAGGGACCCCATCACTGCCTGCCAATGATACATCTCGGGGGGGGGGGGGGGGGAGGATGACAGCCACTGCAGTGGTAGTCCCCTGGGCACCTGCATGTTGTAGCTACCTGGAGGGCTAGAGCTGCTGGCACTATCGGCCTCTTCCCCCACAGCTAGGTTCAGTGGCAGTAGTAGGGGGGGGCAGTTGGGATCTCTGCTTGGGTTGCCGGGACCCTTGGACCGCCCCATGTGGCACATGTCCTTTCCGCATCAGTAGCATGTCTATATGCTGCCACTGTCACTGTGGGATCATGACGGACATCACAGATAGTAATCCAGATGGCAGGATACCCCTATGTGGAGAGGTTTAAAAGACTGGGGTTCTTCAACCTGGGGAGGAGACACCTGAGATGAGATATGATAGAGGTCTATAAGTGATTGACTGGAGTGGAACGGGTAAACATAGATCGACTGATTATGCTATCAAAATGTAGAAAGACTAGGGGTCATGCAATGAGGCTACCATGTAACCCATTTAGGACTACTTGGTGAAAATATTATTTCAGTCAATGCGTAATCAAATTGTGAAATTCATTACCAGAGGATGTAATAAAAGCTGTTAGTGTAGCTGGGTTTCGAAAAGATTTGGACAGGTTCCTGGGGAAAGGTCCATATACCATTGTTAGAGAAGACCCGGGATATCCACTGCTTGCCCCAATACGAACATTGTGGATCCTGTGTGTTTTTTGGGGAAACTGCTAGGTAATTGTGACGTAAATTGGCCACTGTTGGACACAGGATACTGGGCATGATGGACCTTGGACTGACACAGTCTAGCATATTTTATAATCTTATGTTGTTATGTGCCACCTGGGCAGCTGCCTGGTCTGCCCTGTGTACCAGCAACCCCCACTGCATGACCCAAGTGCAACCTCCTTTGCCTCATTTGCACCATCAACATAGTGCCTTTTCATACTTGGTCACTATGCTATTGCTGCTAATGGAGCACTACTATCACTCTCTTGGGCTCCCCTGTCTGTGCATCACATTGCGACATTAAATAGGCTCTCTATCCTCAAAATACACCTTTTCCGCATGGTTTTACTTTGCGTTAGGGTTCTCAGCATTAAAGCACTTTAGGACACCTTTGAGCAATACGCATTAAAGGTGCACCTGTTGTTAACACCCTCTCTCCTCCCTGTTAACACCCACTCTCCACCCACAGCACGCTTTAATCTGCTGGAGCCTTTAATGCATGCTAAAGTGGCTGCCACATTAAGGGCGCAAGGGTGCCGATAACATACATAAATGGCACACTGGCTCCCTTAATGCGCTTTAGTAAACATACTCCAAAAACTCCAATCTATTGACTACTACTACTTATCATTAAATAGTGCTACTAGACATACATAGTGGTATGTAAATATACATAATAGTTAGTCCCTATCCCAGAAAGCTTACAACCTGCTAAGACAGACAAACAGAACAACAGGGGACTAAGGAATTCTTAGAGAAATGATTAAAAATACAATATGGGTGAAGTCCTGCTATAGAGATTTACTTTAAAGGTTTCTCCTTTGCCATATTCTTGTGCCAGAATTTCCATGAAACCATGTCTACCAAAGACAGAATTTCTATCACAAGAACATGTGATCCTGTATGGCTGTCGACTTTCCCTAAAATTCTGCTTTAAAAGCTGCTTTCTGTCCTCTTTGAAACTAAAAATCCATGGTGCCGCGGCTCCATTCAGGAGCCTTGACTAAATTAGCCGGGCAGGGGCCTGTACGTGCAGGCCAATTGGAATCGGGTCCCGGCCTGCATGTACAAGCCTAGACACGATTCTGATCCCGCAGGGGCTAGACGTGCCCTGCGAGAACAGAATCACATCTACCTCTATGTGTCTGGTCCCTGCAGTGGCCTCTATGAATGTGCCTTTATGTGTATAGCCACTGAATATAGGAATAATTTGAAATGTCTAAATGAAATGTTTCAAATTTTTCCCTTGATGTTCTACCAAAAATTTATCTAAGAATTTATCAGTTTAACTCACAATCTCTCTTTCGTCACATTTTAAGGCACGATTTTCCAGAGATAAATCCTGAAAAGTGCAAATTCCTTATCAGCAGTGGCAGGTCCTGCCTCAGCACTCCTTCAGGAGATTGGAAAGAATACTAGCAAACACTTACCCACAAACCTCCCGCAAGCACACACACACATGCCTAAACGCACAGACCCCTCTACTACGTTTTAGTGCATTCACACTAGTCTGTATATAAAAACATGCACACATGTACCAGCATACCATGAAGTCAAATGAGGAAAAAAAACTTTTACATAGTTTACTTACATCTGTTTCTCGGGAAAAGATATGGTATTAAATATGTCTTGATATCTTGTTTTAAAAACCAAGACTCCTCCAAGTGCTTCATTCATAAGAAAATGCCATTCCTGTAATGACAAAATAGAGTTAAGAGAAAAGCTGCCTCGGATCTAAAAATTGCCTTTCTCTGCCCTGCTAAATGTTTGTGTAGGATTCTCTAGCGCTCATACTTTCAGTCATACTAAAAAGCGGCTTTCCCAGGAGATTGTTTAGGTCAGGAGGTAGATCTGAATTTCAAAAGTGCACATGTTTTTTTCACTTCAGCTCAGCTGCCCACAAACATAGCAGATGCAGGGTACACAGTCACTGTTAGCACGCAGTCTTTATGAATGCTAACTTTCAACAAAAAACTGCACACATGATTTCCCTGTGAATAATGACTGCAAAATACGTGGGCTAAAAGTCCTAAATATACTGCAGACAACACAATCCATTCAAGATATCCTCAAATTGCAAATTTTTCACAATCACAAGGAGGCCAGAAAGGGAAGGAACAAAAACAGAATCCATTATATACCAATAAAACAAAAATTCACTGCCATATCCAAACTACTATAAGCCAAATATGGACAACACTCCGAACCTGTTCAACACACCATTCATTAGATGAGCACCAGCTGCTGGTCTGACCCATCAAATCCAGGAAGAGTCTCAATGGGAAAAAATCAAGACTTATACTGTACATGGTTTTTATTGTCTTTACAACGACTTTGGATTGCATTAGTTGTGAAGCCTTGTGTAAGATTTTAGCTAGATTTGGTTGTTCTACAACATTTATTAAGAAAGTCAAGTCATCATCTGTCAAAGGTCTGTATTCACCATCTACTGCAGCAGGACCTTACACTGTATAGAGCTGTCAGCTTTTCCACAAACCTTGACTGGGCACCTATCAGTGAGCGGGAGTGGGGATGTAACATAGCATTGCATATAAAGAAAACATAAATTACATATCAACTTCTTCAGTCAACGTTTTATTAAAAAAATCCCAAAGTGTGGTGCCACATTAAATCAAAATGCTCCATACAGGAAATGAACACAAACTCTCCATATAGAAAATTAATACTATTTATTTATTTAAAAGAATTTTATATACCTTCATTCAAATTGTACAGCATGGCAGTTTACAATATAGAAAAACACACATACACACTCACAATTAAACCCCTAATCTCCCCCCCCCCCTCCAACAATACAAAATAAATACATAATACAAATTAAACCATATACGAAGTATTAAGATAATATGAATAGTGAATCAAACCCCCCTTCCCAGCCAGTCCCTATCACACACACTTCCTCCCCACCCAATGGAAGTGATAGGGTTAGATGACAATTGTAATTATTTCTTTCCCAGCCATGTCCCCTGGGGACCTGCCTTTAACATATTGAAAGATGAGAAGAGCAACAAAATACATATGTGAAAATTTTGGAAGCTGTATTACAACGCTCCAGTCCAAATGTGTATAACTGTATCTTCTAACCACTAATAGCAAGGATAGGACCACCTCTCAGTTATGAGTAGGGCTGTACTGGTGCTTCTCCCCCCATCATCACAAGTTTGCCATTTGCCCAACATCTCCCCATCGTGCCTTACCGTACACCTCTATGCCCAGCCGACTCCCTGCGCTGCCTGCCCTTGCCCTGCTGCAGCTTTTTATTTTTCCTTGGCAGTGGCAGGGGGGTGGTAGGTGGGGGGGGGGGGGGGGCAATGGCAGCAGTGGAGCAGACATCAAATTGAAAAAAACAAAAAAGAATTCTGACTCCACGCTTGCCTGCATATATAATCCCTCCCTCCTCTTACACATGCTCATGTCAAAGGAGGGTGGGACCAAATCACCCATTGAAACGCAGGTCTTTATAACTCTGAACTTGAATGGCTGGTTTGGTCCCTCCCTCTTCTGAAGTGGGCATACGTCAGAAGATGGAGGGATCAGACATGCAGGCAAGCGCGGAGTCGGAAAGACCCACAGGGTTTTTTTCAATTTGATGTCTGCTCCACTGCTGCTATCGCCCCCACTGTGGAAACATAAAAAACAGCAGCGGGGCAAGGGCAGGCAGCGTGGAGGGACCCAAGGTTGGCAACTTCAAATGCACCCCTATTTCTTTGTGCCATTTATGGACGCACCACTCGTACAGGGCTAGGTATGTTGCTGGCTATGAGATCTCTGAAGCTGTTTCCAATGGATAATAGTAGTAAGAAAGAGATTAGCATGGAAAGTGCTTCAGAGAGCTCATAACTGGGAGGCCGTCCTATGCCTCAGTGAGACTGCCTGGGCTGGCAGTGGCACTTGTGGCAGCAGCTACTGGAGGGAAGAGGGTTGTTAGAGAACATAAGTACATAAGAACATAAGATATGCCATACTGGGTCAGACCAAGGGTCCATCAAGCCCAATATCCTGTTTCCAGCAGTGGCCATTCCAGGTCCCATGTACCTCTCATGTTCCCAAGGTATACACATTCCATGCTGCTTGTCCCAGGGTAAGCAATGGATTTCCCTAGTCCTGTTTAATAATGGTTTTTAGACTTTTCCTCCAGGAACATGTCCAAACCTGTTTTGAACCCATCTGTACTAACAGCTTTTACTACATCCTCTGGTAATGAATTCCAGAGTTTGATTTTGAGCTGAGAGAAAAGGTATTTTCTCTGATTAGTCTTAAATGTGCCACATTGTAGTTTCATTGCGTGTCTTTCTACTTTTTGAAGAAGTAAACAACCGATCTGTGTTTACCCATTCCATTCATTATTTTATAGATTTGATCGTATCTCCCCTCAGTTGTCTCTTTTCCAAGTTGAAGAACCCTAACCTTTTAAGCAAGTTTCTTCTTTATTATAAATGCAACAAGAACTATAATGAAATACAATGCAGTCAGTGAACGCTTAATCTCTATTCATCTAAGAGGAATGCCTATCAACACAACTATAATTAAGTATATGCCCCAACAACAGCTGCAGAAGAGGATGAAATTGATGAGTTCTATGAACAAGTACAAACTGAAATTGACAGAACATGAAACAGGATATCCTGATAGTCATGGCTGACTGGAATGCAAAAGTTGGTAACACAGAAGAAAGCAAAGTGGTTGGAAAATATGGACTTGGCAACAGATATGAAGTTGGAGAAAGAGTGATAGAATTCTGCAAGACCAACGATCTATTCATCTCAAACACCTTCTTCCAGCAACACAAGCGGCGACTGTACACATGGATTTCACCCAATGGATTGTACAAAAAATCAAATTGATTACATCTGTGGAAGTCAACGATGGAAAAGCACTATAACATCAACAAAGACAAAACCTGGAGCTGACTGTGGTACAGATCACCAACTACTAGTATTGAAACTCCAGCTAAAGTTGACAAACAGCAAATCACTCATGAATGTAGCAAAATTTGACCTTGAGAATATATCACTGGAATTTAAAGACTGCTTGCAAAATTGATTTGCTGCTTTAGATACAAATGACAGAGCCCCAGAAGAGTTATGGAATGACATCAAGAAGGTTGTGTTGGAAGAAAGTGAGAAGTCTCTACAAAAAGGTGAAAAAGCAAAAATGACCAAAATGGATGACGGAAGAAACTCTGAAAATTGCCGAGAAACGCAGAGAAGCTAAAACCAGAGGAGAAAGAAAGACAATCGCATAACTCAACAGAGATTTCCAACGTGCAGCAAGACAGGACAAGGAAAAGTACTACAATGACACATGCAAGGAAATATAAGCAGAAACTATTAGAGGAAGAACAAGATTGGCTTTCCTAAAGCTACGAGACTTAAAGAAAAAATTCCAGCCTCAAATTGGAATGTTACAAGATGTTCAAGGTTCTACGTTGAATTATGCTGAGAAGATTAAGAAAAGGTGGAAAGAATATACAGAGTTTTTATATGATAAAGATCAAGTGGACCAAAAACTGTTTCAACCTGTACCTTATGATCCGGAACCATTGGTGATGAAAGAAGAAGTTGAAGCAGCACTGAAAGCCTTATCAAAGAACAAAGCACCAGGTATTAATGGCATTCCCATAGAAGTATTACAGCAATCTGATACAGCTGTTACCATTCTTACGAGGCTCTGCCAAGAAATTTGGAAGGCAACATCATGGCCAACTGACTGGAAAAGATCTGTGTTTATACCAATACTAAAGAAAGGTTATCCGACTGAGTGTGGAAATTATTGCACAATCGCTCTGATCCCACGTGCCAGCAAGATTCTATTGAAGATTATTCAACAGAGACTACAAACATATCTGGAAAAAGAACTACCTGAAGTGCAAGCAGGGTTCAGGAAAGGGCAAGGAACGAAAGACATTATCGCAAATGTGAGATGGATCCTTGAAAAGACTAAAGAAAATCGAAAGGATATCTATTTGTGCTTTATCAAGGCTTTTGACTGTGTAAATTCTGGGCCACTTTAAGAAGCATAGGTATACCAGAACACCTGATCGTTCACTTGCACAATCTGTACATTGATCAAGAAGCAACAGTTTGAATGGAACAAGAAGAAACAGAATGGTTTAAAATAAGCAAAGGTGTATGACAAGGCTGCATATTTTCCCCCTACCTGCTTAATTTATATGCAGAACAAATCATCAGAGAAGCAGGATTATATGAAGACAACAGAGGTGTGAAGATGATGGAAGACTTATCAACAAACTTCGCTATGCTGATGATGCCACATTACTGGCTGAAAGTGAAGTTGATCTGAAACATTTGCTTCTCACAATAAAGGAACATAGAGGTATGTTTACTAAAGAGCGCTAACATCACTGTGGCGACGTTATCATGCGATAAGTGATGTTATCACGCAATAATGTAACATTCCAGGGTGATAACGTCATTTATCGTGCAATAACATCTCTGGCGGCGTTAAGGCGCAAAGAGGGTGGAGTAAGGCTCCCCAGAGGGCAGAGATAAGGGGTCAATGGGCAGAGAGTGGGCGGGGAGAGGCTCCAGGCATACTAATGCTGTGAAATCAGGGTCTGAAAATTAATGCCAGTGAAAATCTCATGTTAGAGGCACATTTGCAGGAGAGAGAAACCATTTCAGTCATCAATGTACAGCAAAGGCAGGGAGACCAAGAAAAGTGATAGCAGTGATACATGTGCAGCAACAGCATAGTGCCCAAGTACGAAAGGGCACTATGGTGAGGCTGCAAATGGGGTACAGGGGGATGCAGGCAGGACATGCAGTGGGGCAGCTAGGACACAGGGTGGATGAGGCAGATGCCTAGAAAATACACTATTCTGGGCGCATCATAGTGCACAAGAGCTAAACATGACTGGGAAATACAGATGGACACAGGTGTATCCTAGGTGTGTCTGCAAGGACTACCTATCATACAGTGGCACTGATAGAGATCTGCAACACAGCCTATCTCAGCCAAGCCAGGTGCTGCGGACCTGGTACTGGGCACCCCACCTCACCCTCAGGGTGAGCACAGGAACCGCACAATGCCATGGTCTGTAGCTACTCTGTTAATACCACTAAATAAGCTGTATAGGGCAAAAACAACAATAACCAAAAAATTGCTCCTAAACCGAACAATATCCTGTAAAATAGACTACACAACTCAAGCTACACACAATAGAATGGCAAAGACCTCAGTTTTTCGCACACCCCACAAGTAGCGCCAAAGAGCACTATAGGGAGCAAAGATGTTTACATCACCGGTCTTAACGCCACCACTCAACCACCCTTAAAGAACACTTTCAACATTCAACAACACCCAATACCAATGGGAAAGCTCTTAACCAATTCCAAGCAGCACTATCTATCTAACACACATGCATACTCCTACATACAGCAACTAACAACCCACACAAACAACATCTTAAACGTAAGACTCGAAAGAGTCTAGAGATGCGGGGGAGTGCAAAGACTGCCCGAGGCCACAACACGATACCCGAAAAGAATAAAGATAAGCTATATCAACGGTATATCTCCACAACATCAAAATAACCTCAAGCACTTATCTTAAAGAAGATAGCATAGCCTCCAGGACCATAGACACTCCACAACAGCATCAGTTCACACGGGATCACAGGGACCTCTGCAGCAGCATCGGTTCACATAGGATCACAAAGACCTCCACAAAATATAGCGGGAAGCAAAAGAATCGTAGACTTCACAAATAACAGCAACTCCCTACAGAAGCTCCCATTTCGCCAATTAGGCTTCATCAGGGGAAAAGAATAAAAGTCAAAAAGCACTTCATCACACTCAAGCCACCTTCCCACTATCAAGTCTACGATTCTTTTGCTTCCCGCTATATTTGCCATTCTATTGTGTGTAGCTTGAGTTGTGTAGTCTATTTTATAGGATATTGTTTGGTTTAGGAGCAATTTTTTGGATACTGTAGCTACTCTGTGCCAGTAACACACACAGTCAGTTCCCCCTACCAGGCCGGAGTGCTATAGAGGCGCATACCCCATCTTGTGATCAGATGTAGGCTGATGATCTGCATGTGCAGTGCATCATGGGTACAGGTGGGTTTACCCTATCCTGGTAACCACAGCAGACAGTTTGTATGGTGACCTGCAGTCTTTCTGTAGCCAGCCAGTGGTGTGTCAGGTGCTATAGAGATGTAGTCCACTGGTTACTTCAATAACTTGTGATAAGGAAGCTTATCATAGTTCAGGAAGAAATAATACAAGAGGTGAATTGGCTCTGAATAAGCAACCTGTGCTGGCTGGTAAAAGCACTAAAACAGAGTGTTTATCTAAAAGACTACCAGACCCAGAATGCACTGGTTTACAGAAAGCCTCTAGGAGAGCTGAAGTAGGGAAACGTGTGCCTAATCAGAGTAGCAATGATGTAATCCCTAATCACCCATCTCCTAGGGCAGGGCTTGATTCAGAACACCTGGACTGTGCTAGGGTGGAGTGTCCATCTAGGCACTTTAAAGGAAGAAGAAATTCTTCAGACAGACAGAAAAAGCAAAAGCAAGAAGAGCAAGAGCAATGGTGGCAAAGACGGCAAGAGAAGGAGAGACGGAGCCTGAACAGAAGGAAGAACAGCAAGACGTCCAGGAGGTCTAAGAAAGGAGCCTGAGGCAGTACGTATGCTGGGAGAGATTCCTGTGGCAAGCATGCTTCATTGGACTGGAAGAAACCAGAGGCTTGGAGATATACAGCCAGGAATTCTCAGACAGCACTTGTAAAGGAGACGGCTGCATCTACAGAAAGAAGGAGCTCTAATACCTATTTAAGGAGGCATGGGAAAAGAGACCTAAAGTCCAGGGATTCTGACTGGAGAGCTGGGCACAGAAGCTTTGCTACCTACTGGCCAAAATATCCAGAGAGGAAACCTAATGACAACGTGATCTCAGGTATGAACTCTGATCTGTTCCCTAGCTTTGCACAAGGAAGACAGCAGGGAAGCAGTTTCTATCCTGATAGAGATCAGTTAGAGAATTCCTCTGAGCCAGTGTATGAAAGTGATCCTATGATATTTCAAGAGCAAGGGGAAATATCAAATGAGAAAGTGGAATGCATGGATTGCTCTCTTTCTAGGCTGCTGTTCTAAAGTAATCCTTAGTTAAGCATCAAACACCAAAAGGAACTGTACTGTTTTTTTAGCTTCCCAGAAAAGTTTCTTTGAGAGAAAGCTTTGGGGAAAGTTGGAGCCACGTGGAGAGTGGACCAGCAATGGTTTGCAGCTGGTTAAGCACCTGTGATTAGAGCAAGGCACAAGTGCACGTGGGACTTTGGAAAGAAAACTTCTTCACTGTGTGAAAGGAAGAAAGTTGTTTTTTTGATAAACAGAATTCTCCTTTTGGGTTTATTTTTCATTCCAGCATTGCTAAGAAAGTTTATTAGCAGGGGCTAGAAGAAAGACCTTTTCTGTTCCATCAAGGTCTTTACTAAGTTGTTGCATAAGTAATTCAGTTGCCTTATTTATTTTGTTTCCTGAATACAATTCCTGAAGAGATTATCCTGTTGATGTTACCAAGCATATCTGTGCGAGGGAATAACTCCCCATAAATAAAATCTGATTTCTGCATTACACTCGAGCAACTACAATTCTTTATTCTTGTTAAACGGCTGGTTTTGTGTGATTGAACTACAACACCCACAATCCTTTGCAAGTCAAGTAAATTCCTGTCTTTGCCAAGATTGTGGAACTTGCACAACAAGCACCCTCGTTTACAAACTGCAAAGGCAGAGCTCATGGGCTTGATCCCACAGTGGTGTTATTTAATAAGGCTATCTGAGGCTTTTCCTTTTAATTTAAATCAGTGCTGCCAGCAGAAACACCATTACAGTGCCTTAGCCTAAGGCGCCCTATTAAGCGCCCTATAGGGCACATTATAGGGTGCCTTGGCAGACAGGGCACTTTATAATGTGCCCTATGGAGTGCCTTATAGGGCGCCTTATGCGTCATCTTAGGTTATGGCACTGTGAGGGTGTTTTTGCTGGCAGCACTGATTTAAATTAAAAGGAAATGCCTCAGACAGCCTTCTCACAGAGCACCACTGCAGGATCAAACTCATGACTGCTGCCTCCACAATCATTGCAGTAACTAGTGGGCTACATCTTTGTAGTTTCTAGCACTGCGCTGGCATGAACTTAGGGTTAACGCATGTTAACGTGCCATGGCGCCCACTATTGCACGATACCAATTCCTTGCAACCTTCCCTCCGGACCGCCCACTACCTTATATGGCATTCTTCACATTAACGCTGCAACTAGGCCTGGTAACATTAAGATGGTTTAGTAAACATACTCCATAGTCTTAAAATGGGCCTGCACTTTAATGTAAAGAAGACAAAGGTCATGACAACTGGCAAAATCAATAAGTTCATCATTGAAGGAGAAGAAATTGAAATGGTGGACAACTTTAACCTACTTGGATCAAATAGCAATAAAAAAGCAACAAGCAGTCAAGAAATCCAAGGACACATTGCTCTTGGAAGAATGTCTATGAAAGACCTAGACAAGATTCTCAAGAGCAGAGATGTCTCTCTCCATACAAAGATTTGACTTGTTCAAGCCATGGTATTTTCAATAACATCATATGGATGCGAAAGCTGGATAGTGAAAAAGATAGACAGGAAGAAAATTGATGCCTTTGAATTATGATGCTGGCGGAAAATGCTGAGTATATCCTTGACTGCCCAAAGGACAAAAAGGGAGGGAAGAAAAAGAAGATGTTCTTCCGCAAATAGACAACCAGAGAAGAGCAGCGGAAGTATTGACCACGGCCTACCAGATGATAAATAAAATTCTTTATTAGGGTCCCTAATAAAGAATTTTATTTATCATCTGGTAGGCCGTGGTCAATACTTCCGCTGCTCTCCTCTGCCCAAAGGACAAACCAGTAAGTGCTAGCAGAGGTCAAACCTAAGCTTTCTTTAGAAGCTCAGATGACAAGACTTTGACTTTCATACTTTGGACACATCATGCGAAGAGAAAGATCATTAGAGAAAGACATCATGCTTGGCAAGATAGGCAACGCAAAAGAGGAAAGCCAGCAATGAGATGGATCGATACAATAACAGCAACTACAATGAGCTGCCTGACTCAAGACCGAACACAATTTAGGGCACCTATCCAGAGGGTTGCCATGAGTCAACACCGACTTGACAGCACTTAACAACAACAACCTTTTAAGCATCTCCTCACAGGGATATTCTTCCATCTCCTTTATCATTTTGGTCACACTTCTCTGTACCTTTTCCAGTTCTGCTATACTCTTTTTAAGACATGGTGACCAGAACTGTACTGTGGCATGGTCAGCCATCAAGAGCATGGGGGAGGTGAAAAGCATAAGGAATCCACCTTAATCAAGGGGCCTCTGTTAGGTGTGCAGGGTCAGAAGGCCAGAGCCAAGTTTCAAAAGCAGAAACCCCCCAGCTGGAATAGGTTTCAGGAAATGCTTGATAGAGTAAGAGGGGGAGATTGCAAGCACGAGGACCAAAGCCCTTACTCTAACAAGTGCACTGATTATTCTGAGTTCAGAAGGCAGGGAGATTACAAACACCTGAGAGAGAAAGAGGTGGGGTTGGATCCTAGTGAGTATAAACCCTGGTTAGATTATGGAGAGAGGAGGAGCAGGAGAGGAAGCCAGGGGAGCGGCAGAGGAAGCCAGAGGAGCAGGAGAGGAAGCAAGAGAAGCAGCAGATGCAGCAGATGGGGAGAGGAACAGAGTCCAGAACAGCATGGACGATGGAATGCTGGAGAAGCCAGAGCAGGTGTTAACTCCTAGAGAAGAGCTGAGCTACCCAGAGCTGTGAGAGCTGTTTTCCCTGAATCAGGTTGGCAACAGGGGTGGAAGCCAGGAATTGGAGAAGCTTTCAGACCACCAGAGAAATTGTCAGCTGAGCAGTCTGATCAAGTGAGTGAGTCAGAGCACATGCAATTGGGAGAACCAGAGCCAGAGGTGGGGGAAGAAGATATGTGTATGGATTGTTCTTTATGTCAAGCTCTAGGGTTGAAGTGTTGAAGAAAAGCCAGCCTTGAAAGAATTGTTCCTCTTGCAAAGGTAATCTTAAAGCATAAGCAGTAAGGAGATAAATTCCTGTGTGTTTTGGAAAGGGAATTTACTGCCACATAAGCTTGTAAAGGAAGCTGTGTTTCATGCCTGATTATCAGCTGTATTAGAACACTGCAACAGCAAGAAAGCTAATTGGCTGCTTTAAGAGTTTGTGCTCTGCTCCTGTTTTATATGAAAAGCCTGCTAAGAGTTTTGAGGACATTTTGAATGCTTATTTCTTATTTACCTGGAAGTGCAGCCCAGAGAATTGAGGCTGAGTGAAGATAAACTGCCATAGGAGAATTAACCTTGTTTTCTTTGTGCTGTGATTAACAAAGGACTGTAAGAAAAGTGGCATACTGTTCTTGTGAAAAGGCTAAGCTTCTACATTTAAGAGGACTTTGAAAAGCCATTGATGAGTTGTGTTTGTTTTTGCCACCAGTTTGCTGAACCTTAAGCAAAAGCCTATAATTTATCCTGTTAATGGAACCTTAAACCTGATCTGTTCTCTTGTGTTTAAAATAAACTTTTTCTGTCATAAGCCTTACCCTCGGTTTGCCTCAACTACAATCCTTGTTACTTGAAGCATAAATATAGCTGATAGAGGAAGGATACATCAACCACCACGCCCTCAACAACTAGAGACTAGTGGTTTTGGCGTTGTGCTTGTGACAGTACACAATATTCAAGGTGCGGTCACATCATGGAGTGATACAGAAGTATTATAATATCATTGATTTTATTTTCTATCCTCTCCTTGTGCTTCCTAGCATTCTATTTGCTTTCTTGGCTGAGGTTGCACACTGGGCAGAGAGTTTCAACGTACTATCCACGATGATGCCCAGATCGTTTTCCTGAGTGGTGATTCCTAATGTGGAGCTTTGCATTGTATAACTGTAATTTGGGTTGTTTTCCCTAAGTGCATAACTGAAAACTGAGCCACAAGATGGCTGAAGCCAGTGAGAGCTATGGAAGCAGAAGCAATTGAGAAACATCGGGGCTGGAAACAGCAGAACCACAGCAGGATCGCAGCAGGAGGGAAGAGTAGAAAAGCTGCAGCTGAAGCGAAATCCTGCCCCCACCAGGAGACATAAATGTGGACATAACTTTGCATTTGTCCACATTAAAGGGATGTTTACTAAACAGCGATAATGTCGCAGCGGTGCAGTTAGCATGCGATATGTAACGTTATCACGCAATACGTGATGTTATCACATGATACGTGATGTTATCGCGTGATGCGTGATGTTATCGTGCGATACAGTAACATTATCGTGTGATAACATTCCGTTTCACGCGACGTCTCCGGCGGCGTTAAGGCCCAGAAAGGGTGGAGTAAGGCTCTCCAGAGGGTGGAGAGAAGAGGTCAATGGGCGGGGGTGGGCCGGGAGAGGCTCCAGGCAACTAACGCTGTGAAACGAAGGTCCAAAACTTACCGCAAGTGAAAAACATGCGTTAGAGGCACAATTGAAGGAGAGAGAAACCATTTTAGTCAGCAATGTACACCAAAGGCAGGGAAGCCAAGAAAAGTGATAGTAGTGATACATGTGCAGTAGCAGCAGATAGTGCCCAAGTACGAAAAGGAACTATGGTGAGGCTGCAAATGGGTTACAGGGGGCTGCATGCAGGACATGCAGTGGGGCAGCTGGGGCACAGTGTAGACTAGGCAGATGCCTAGGTGACACATAGGAACTCAGAAATGGAAAATCAGCAAGACAGCATCTGACCAAGATCTAACATGCCCACGAGTGTGTGTCCCACAGTGTCTCAGGGGACAGTACCCAGCAAGTACCCCAAAGGCCACATAACATTGGCAGGCGGTGCCGGGGGAAGCGTGGATGTCTATGGAGGCCCCCCTACCCCAGATCCCACATCATAGGCAGCCACCTAATGGCACACTGGATGGGCTGGGACTGCACACCACCAGCACCACCGGCAGAAGGGCTTGTCAGCATGGTAGCGGAGGGGTGCTGGCGGTGGAGCGGGCAGTGGCATCTGCCCACAGCAGACCAAGGCCAAGTCCTGATTAGGTGGGTGGCGTGCAGTCCAACAGACAAGGTCTGTCTTACGAACAGTAATGGTATCCCCAGGGAATGAACAACCTCTGTGGCAACAGTTTGGTGCAGTCAGGGTGTACAATGGCAGAAGGTCACAGGTTCAAGTCCCAGCTGTGGCTCCTGCAGACCATGTCTATTACAGAGGTCTTTTATAGCTCCTGATGTTATGGTACCTGCATCTGTTGCATTTTCACAGATCTGCCCTATCCCCAGTAGGCCCTAGACCTGAATACAGAGGTCTATTATAGCTCCTGGTGTTACCCTACAGAGCACATACACAATAATAATGTGCACTCCCCAGAGCAGATGTTGCCAACCCCAGTTCCGGAGGGCCAAACACCATTCAGGTTGTCAGGCTGTCCCTAATAAATATGCATGAGATGCATTTGAAGACACTGACCCCATTGTATGCAAATGTACCTCATGATATTCATTAGGGACCGCCTGAAACCTGAATCCTGTTTCAACCACCAGGAGCGGATTTGGGAACCTCTGCACCAGAGCAACGGCCAACATGGGCACAAACACCCACACTCACAGGCTCCACCATCCAAAGGATAATGAAGGCTGATGTGCCCTGCGCAGAGCAGCAGTTCCCACTACTAGCACTTGCATACCTTAGCAATGCCGTCATAAACATGGAAATACGTCCCATATATATCAAAATGTAGCTATGACCAATGTCAGATAACAAATCATAAATTAAACACATGTTTCCAACAGAGATCCATCATAGCAACCTTTCTGATATATGTGGGGTGTGCCCACTCATCAATCTCTGACAGTGTTTACCACCCTGGAGAGTGACCCTAACAGTATTGACTATCTTACCAAAGCCTGCACCAAACCCATGACCGGTGTTGCGGACAGGTCTGCCAACCACCTCTATCTCTACACAATGCCCAAATAAGTGTGGTAGTCTGTGTATGTTTATCCAGTGTTTTGTGGCTGCCTACACACCACTGAGCCCCCAGTGCTTCAACTGGTTCCACTGTTAGCCTGCCAATGTGCATAATGAGGAGAAAGGTATTGTGGGTATGGCGCCTACAGGGTGGCTTATCCAGGATGCATCTGCATAGGGCATAGGGCAGTGGCTGGGATATTGTAGTAGCTGAACGCCATCTGCACAGACAGGGTGGCCACATCAAGTCATGCTGGGAGGGCACTCTCACTCTGATTGAGCAGTGATCATGGCATGTCTACCTTCCCACATAGTGCCATACAGTGTTTTACGATAGTGATATCTGTGAGTTCCCATTTCTGGGGCCAAATCACTGATATACCTGCTTGGTGTTGGTGTTAATATCCCACATCTGGGTGCACATAGTTTTTCTGAGAACATGCACTAAATATGGGCTATCACACTGTCTGCAGTTAGCATGTGTATGGTTGCAACTCCTTGCAGGGTGCAGCAGGTGCACACTGACTGTGGCCTCTGCTGGTGAATGCCAGATCGTGGTGGGGGGCAGCTGAGCTGATCAGGCCTATTGCCTGTCTGCCAGTGTCCCTGGCACTGCTACCGACCTGCATCAACTGTTGGGTTGCCAAAAGGATGATGGTTGCTGATCCCACAGCCTGTCATCATGTTGCACTACTGCCCCTGTTGGAAATGTGCAGAGTGTGGGTTTGTTGGGGCAGATCATGTCCCCCACCCAGAGAGGGTGACTTGCGATGTGCATTATCATCATCATGTGAGTCCACACACACCCCTGCTCCGACAACAAGTGACCATGGCAAGTACACTGGCTATGCAATAGCTTGGTTGCATCATAGTCCACAAGGGGCAAACATAACTGGCAAATACAGAAAGATATAAGGACTTTCGCACTCATCTCTGCAAATACCTGTCCCACACTAGCACTGATAGAGACCTGCAGCCAAGCACACCTCAGCCAACTCGGGTACTGCGGACCTGGTGCTGGCCACCCCACCTCACACTCAGGGTGAGCACAGAACACGCACAATGACATAGCCTGTAGGTAGTCATTGGCAGTAACATGCACTGTCAGTCCCCCCTACCAAGTTGATGTGCTGTAGAGGTACATACCCCATCTGGTGAGCAGATGTAGACTGCTGTTCTGCATGTGAATTGCATTATGGGTACTGTTGTTTCTATCCTATCCTGGAAACCACAGCAGACAGTATGTCCGGTGACCTGCACTCTTTCTGTGGCCAGCCATTGGTATGAAATACCCCATATTGATGTAGTACAATGTTTAATACAATGACCTCAGTGGCATACATCATGGGTTCAATCACACAGTGGGCCCCCTTTAATAGGATTGTCAGAGGCAACTCCCCTTTATGCCTGTAACAGTCAAACATGTTTGAAATCCCGTTTTTCAGACAAAAACACCCTCACCTCATTTGCCTAATCTAAGGTGCCCTGTAAAGTGTCTCAGCTGTGGGTTAACCCTATCCCATGAAGCACATCAGAAAGCTTGTGGGATGATCTGCATTCTTTCTGTAGCCAGCCATTGTTTTGATAAACCCCATATTGATGTAGTTCAATGGTTAATACAATGACCTCAATGCAGATGTAATGGGTTCATTCCCACAGTGGGCCTCCTTTAGTAAGACTGTCGGTGGCAACTCCCTTTTATGCCTGTAACAGTCAGACATATTTCCAAAGTCCCTCTACCCACCCAAAAACACCCTCACCCCATTTGCTTAAGCTAAGGTGCCCTGAAAACTGCCTTAGCTGTGGGTTTCCCCTATCCCGGTAAGCACAGCAGAATGTTTGTGCGTTGACCTGCAGTTGTTGTTAGCCAGCCCTAGCTATGATTATGGCCATAGAGGCATAACACACTGGTTAATACAATGACTTCCCAGCCAGAGGTCATGGGTTCAAATCCCCAGTGCTACAACATCAGGAAGAGTGTCTGAGGCAGGCCCCTTTTTCATGGCTGTAACAGTCAGACACATCTCTGTAGTCTGTGCTCAAGGCAAAATACACCCTCACCCTAGTCCTGTACCCCATAGTGGCGCAGAGCATGAGCCGGCAGAAGGCGCCCTATGATTTTTCTGATGCTCAAATGGCAGAAAGCCTGCCCCGCCGTAATGTAAAGAGCTAGTCAACAATTAAATGGGGGTGTGGTTGCGAGATCAGGCGTATGGGGATCATAAAAAAGGCTCATGCCGTTCGCGCCGCGTATCACTGTTCTGCTACGACTAGTTTGCCGTATACCAGGTGTGACAATTGCACGTGTGCTGCATGCCGTAGTAGTGTGAGATAGCGCATGTAAGTGCATGCCACGGCGCATGCGCGACATGCATCAACAAGCTATGCACAACAGAAAAAAATGGACAGCCATTCAAGAAAGCCTGCCTTTACACGGAGGGAGCTGAGCGTGCTGGGCAAGCTAATCTGCACAAGGCAGAGGCGCCTTTTTCCTGGGTTGTCAAAGCAGCAGGACCTTGGCAGGGTGAGGAGGGCATGGGTGCACCTCACCAGGCGCTAATATCGAGCTGCAGACTACCCACATGAAGTAAGTGTATGGTGACAGGTCACACAATGGTAGTTGTGCAACCCAATATACAGCAATCATCACATATCATACATGCAGAACATGGTAGAAATACCAGTCTGTGGGCCAACCTGTGGCCAATGTAGGTGCGTATGGTGTTGTTTGCAAGTCTGCCCAATCCAAAGAAGCCCGTCAGACCTGATTACATGGGTCTATTATACATACTGGTGTTATGGTACCTGCTTGTGTTGCAGTTTCACAGCTGTGCCTATCTCCTGGAGGCCTTAGACCTGATTGCTGAGGTCTAATATACATCCTGGTGTTATGGTACCTGCCTTTGTTGGAGTTTCACTGATCTGCCCTATCCTCAGGAGGCCTTAGACCTGATTACAGAGGTCTATTATAACTACTGGTGTTATAGTAGTTGTTCCTGTTGATGTGTTTAATTCCACTCAATACCCAGGAGGCCTTAGACCTGATTACAGAAGTCTAATATATATCCTGGTGTTATGGTACCTGCTTTTGTTGCATTTTCACAGATCTTCCCTATCTCCAGGAGGCCTTAGACCTGGTTACAGAGGTCTATTATAGCTCCTGGTGTTATGGTAGTTGTTCCTGTTCATGTGTTTAATTCCACCCTATCTCCAGGAAGCCTTAGACCTGATTACAGAGGTGTATTATAGCTCCTGGTGTTATGGTACCAGCTTTTGTTGCGTTTTCACAGATCTGCCCTATCCCCAGGAGGCCCTAGACCTGGTTACAGAGGTCTATTATAGCTCCTGGTGTTATGGTAGTTGTTCCTGTTGATGTGTTTAATTACACCCTTTCCCCAGGAGGCCTTAGACCTGATTACAGAGGTCTATTATAGCTCCTGGGGTTATGGTACCTGCCTTTGTTGCAGTTTCACAGATCTGCCCTATCCCCAGGAGGCCCTAGACCTGGTTACAGAGGTCTATTATAGCTCCTGGTGTTATGGTAGTTGTTCCTGTTGATGTGTTTCATTACACCCTTTCCCCAGGAGGCCTTAGACCTGATTACAGAGGTCTATTATAGCTCCTGGTGTTATGGTACCTGCCTTTGTTGCAGTTTCACAGATCTGCCCTATCTCCAGGAGGCCTTAGACCTGATTACAGAGGTCTATTATAGCTCCTGGTGTTATGGTAACTGCATCTGTTGCAGTTTCACAGATCTGCCCTATCCCCAGGAGGCCCCAGACCTGATTACAGAGGTCTATTATAGCTCCTGGTGTTATGATAGTTGTTCTTGTTGATGTGTTTAATTCCACCCTATCCCCAGGAGGCCATAGACCTAAGTACAGAAGTTTATCCTACATCCTGGTGTTACGGTAGGTGTTGCTGTTGATGTGTGTAAGTCCACCCTATCCACAGGAGGCCGTACACCTGCATACAGAGATCTGTTGTACACCCTGGTGTAATGGTACGTGCCTCTGTTGCAGTTCCACAGATCTGCCCCATCCCCAGTAGGCTCTAGACCTGATTACAGAGGTCACGTATATATCCTGCTGTTCTGGTTGGTTCCCCTGCTGAGTTATGGAGGTCTGGCTAAAACCCAGGTGTGCCTCTGTAACACAGAGAGTCTGGAATCACATCCCCTGGAGACCAGCATGCCTACCCCACACATGGCATGTTGCTCCCATAAAGGATTAGAATTGAGAAGAGCCGAATTCCCCTGATGAAACGCTAGATGTGAAATGCTACGGCGCCATGATAATGCGTTGGGAGCATAAATTGTGAATGTTGCCTAAGAGCAGAATGCCTGGGAATAGAAGTTAAAGAACGGCTGTTGATAACACAGGTACACTACCAAAAAACTGCCTCCAGTTTTGCAACTGATTCCTATAGATTTTGGGGTGCTGAATCCAGGAAAAATAGCCAAAATGTTCCATCACGTCACGTTTTCTTGCAAAATTAGATTTCTTACCCATATAATGAATGTTCACATAATTTCTTTTTAGCCGACTGCAGTTTATTTTCTTGGCCCAAAATAGAGGTTGTAATGGTTAACTAACTAGAAACACTCCCTCATGATATTTTAGAGTGTTTTGTATTCATTTATACATTAACAGGACAATTGGGAGGCGGGGGGCTAAATCCAGTACTCGCGCTGGCGCATGTTCTTTCCTGTTCGCCTCGCCTCGTTCGCTCGCTCAAACACGGTGGTTGCGACATGAACGTTCCTGTCAAATTTCAGTTTCTTGCAAGTTCATTATTACCTTTTGTTTGCTCAGTCGTAATCCAGCTTTATTCCGAAGTGGTTCACCACAGTTGTAGTTTGCAGTGCTGTGTTCTTCCCTCCCCCTCCCATGCCCATCTCCAATTCACACGCTCATCTGCATTCTACTTCGCTGGCCCCGCACACTGGAACTCCCTCCCTTCCTCCCTCCGTCTGGAACCACAATTCTCTATCTTTAAGCAAAATCTCAAAACCCATCTGTTCTCCATAGCCTTTAATGTTCCCTCCCCATTTGTGTGAGTTCTTTTCCACTGTATCTATCTGCCTTTTGTTTCCTGTCCTGTGCTCCCCTACTTTCACTCTTCTGTCCTTTATAAAATATGTACATTTCTTTTTTCCTTTTCTGGCTTTGGCCATCGTTTTTATGTACTATGTATTGTTTATATGTATTTTGTGATTTATACATTTTATGACCTTTTTATCTGTTTCACCATTGGTCACAGTTTTTATGTACTATGTACTGTCTATACGTATTATGTGATTTATGTATTTTATGACTTTTTATGTATTTTATTATTGTACACCGCCTTGATTGCTTTGAAAGGCGGTTTTTATCAAATTATTAAACCTTAAACCTTAAACCTTATTTGTGATGGCTCACAGAGCCAGAGGTTGCGTCAACTCTCCGGACAGTTTTTGTTTTATTTGTGGGGAATATACCGTGAAAAAGCGGCAGAGGAACATTTCTGCATTTATTAAAAAAGTATATTTCGCCTATTTCGGTTTGAAGTTAGGCGATCAAGACAAACCGTGGGCTCCTCACAAAGTGTGCAAGACATGTGAGGAAGATCTACGCTTATGGATGAAAGGTAAAAAACAAGCATTTCGTTTCAGAATACCTATGATGTGGCGTGAACAAAGAGACCACAGCAGTGACTGCTATTTTTGCTCTTGCATTGTGAAGGGATACAACTTAAAAAATAAGAACGTAATAAGTTACCCCAACCTTCCCTCAGCAATTAGGCCTCTGCCTCATAGCAACGAAGTACCTGTGCCTGAACCACCAAAATCTTTGGATCATATTTGTGTGGACGGTTCTGATCATGATGAGACTCATCAGATGGCTTTTCCCGATGAGTCCAGTACTTCCGAGTTTGAAACTGAACCAGATCCGAAACCTGAACTTTTCTCTCAAGCTGAATTGAATGATTTAGTCCGGGATTTAGGACTCCCAAAAGATGCTGCCCAACTGCTAGGTTCTCGGCTTAAACAGAAAAATCTATTGTCACCAGGAACAACTTTTTATTGGTACCGCAACCGCGAGACAATTTTTGAAGTATTTCAGCAAAGAGGAAGATTTGGTATTTTGCAACGATATATACGGAGTGATGGAAAAGTTTAAACTCAAGTATGATCCTGCTGAATGGCGGCTGTTCATTGATTCGTCAAAAGACAGCATAAAAGGTGTTCTTCTTCATAATGGCAACACATTCGCTTCAGTTCCTATTGCTCACTCTGTTATTCTCCAAGAAAAATACGAGAATTTGGCCCTGATTCTTCAGAAGATTCGTTATGATGAGCATAAGTGGATGATTTGTGGAGACTTTAAAATTCTATCCATGCTATTAGGGCAGCAATCCGGTTTCACCAAATATCCCTGCTTCCTTTGCTTGTGGGATAGCCGGGCCCGCGACCTACACTGGGGGAAAAAAGACTGGCCAATTCGGGAGTATTTGAGACCCGGTGAGAAAAATGTTCTTCATGAGAGCTTGGTACCTCGTGATAAAATTCTATTACCACCTCTCCACATTAAGTTGGGTCTCATTAAGCAATTCATCAAGTCCCTTCCAAAAGATGGTGAGTGCTTTCGGTACCTTTGCTCAAAGTTCCCCCGACTTTCTGAAGCAAAGCTAAAGGAAGGAGTGTTTGTTGGCCCTGATATAAGGAAACTCATTTCAGATGGAGCATTCGCTGAAACAATGTCTGAGAAGGAAAAATAAGCCTGGGATTCCTTCAAGGATGTTGTTCTCAAATTCTTGGGGAACAGGCGGGATGAGAACTATAAGGATATTGTTGCCAGGATGCTCAATGCCTTCAAAGAACAAGGCTGTAACATGAGCCTGAAAGTCCATTTCTTGCACTCCCATGTGAACTACTTTCCCGAAAACTTGGGGGCGTACAGTGAAGAACAAGGTGAAAGGTTTCACCAGGACATCAAGGACGCAGAGAGAAGGTACCAAGGAAGATGGAACACCACTATGATGGCTGATTTCTGCTGGTTGCTGCTGCGGGAAACCCCAGATGAAAAATACGCCAAGCAGCGCACCAAGAGAAGCATTCGGGGGAAGAAGAAACGGGCCCACCAGGAGATTGATTGACCCAAGAATGACTTTAAAATCTAAACTGTGTTGACAAATATTGTGTTTTTACTAAACTTTGAAATAAAAATTTGCTAGTTATTACCACAGTGTCGGATCTCATTTATTAGAATTTTATTTTCACACCATCGGGTGTTTGTCTTCATGTATTGCAATGGTGCGGTTTGCGTTTTCTATTCTTACATACATACCTGTACAACATTTTTTGCACATTTCTTTGCTTTGCTTTGTGTCTAACCTCGCTCTTATATGCTCAATGTTTGTGTACATGTATGTGGCTGTTTTAAGTGCAGACAATTTTGCTACCATCACAGTGTGTTTTGTTGACATTACTCTATTCTTATGTGCTGCCTTGTTACAATTTTCTTTATTCTTATTTGAATAACTACTAAACAATTAGTATAAAGAATTCATCCAAGAAACTTTTATCTCGATCGCACTCAATCTGAAACGTTCACCTCAAACTGCTAACCCAATGTAGCAAAAAATCTGTACGTGATGGAGCAAATTGGTTACCAGATTTGGATTCAGCGCACCAAAAAACGTAAAAATCAATCGAAACATTAGAGGCAGTTTTAAAAAAAAAATTTTTAGTGTACCTGTGTAATATACCGACGACGGGATGATATGAGCTTAACATACGCAATCTAAGAACGAGAGATAGCCAGCGTATGCTGTGGATAGCGATCTTAGTTGAAGCCATAATCCCGGATATGGAAAGGTGAAGATTCAAGTGACATAATTGTATGAAATAAGCAGTTCATTAGATATTCCTTGTTGAAATATAGGATGTTTGCAAGTGTTAAGAAGTATTTCAACATTTCAACAAGTCACCCTTTTCCAGAATCTTCGGTTATAAACTTCAGTACAGTTCGTGCTATTTTTTAGGAAAATAGAGAAAAATAAGAGGAAAAAAAAGATAAAGCAAATATTAATGTTTCTAAAAAATAGCGATATATACAGGTCATTGATGTGTTAAGGGCGTCTCATTGCACCACACAAGCAGGTTCAGTGTATAGCCACGTTTGACTCTGAGACCTGAACGCTAATGCATGTTAATGTTAGGGAAATCAGAATCCTATATATATGTCCTTTGTAATAATAATGCTTAGTTTAAGTGCAGAGGCCTGCACAAGAGAAATTAGAATCCTATAGAAATCAGAATCCTATGTGTGTGCCCTTTGTACATTCTGGTGGGTTGGAAAAAGGAATGTGCTGTGTAAGCTAAACTGATTGTTCTACTCAAGGATGACTTGTTTTTGCATTAGTTACTGATAAACTATAGCAGGCCCCAGAAGATGGGTGGATGACGTATGACTATGTTTCTAAGAATGTATAAAATACGGACAATCCCTCCACCCTTTGGAATAAACTTGCATACTGTCCTTCTGTCTGGTCTGTGAGTTTATTCCCCTGGATTCCAGCCAGCCGGAGCAGCACACCGCAGATGAAGGGTTCGGGATTTCCTGGCCTGGAGTGACCAACAATAAGCAGACCCATTACATTTGGTGTCAGGAAGTAGGATTCTCCCGCTGGTCAGGGATCCCTGTGCTTTGGTAGCACGGTTTAAATTAAAACTGGTATTCTCCCTTTGGTTGGGAGTGTCCCTATTGCTTTGGTAGCATGGTTAAATGGTAATTAAATGGTAATTAAGACTTTCCTGTTCCCTCGGTGGGAATCGGTGGGAAAGCTAGATTTCTTTTCTTTCTCATCTGCGACTGCTGTGAAGGCTGTGTGCTTGTGTGTCTGGCCAGCCATGTGTTTGTTGTGAATTAATTAGAGGATGGGGGGGTCCCAAGGTGAGGGGACCACTCCAGAATCCGCGTGAATGTATGTTCTGCTATATGTTGTGATAAGTTTTAAAACTGCAGCTAAAAAACATCCATCCTACATGAATTGTCAGTGTAAGTTATAGGATTCTGCTGAATAAGCCTGCTAGCATGTTTACTGTGCTTAGTTTATCTCTGTGCCTATACGACACCCCCCCCCCCCTCTCTAGAACTGATGACTCCGTGTCCCTGGAATGTAAGTGACAAGTGCTGTTTGTTTATTCTTCCACTGCTTTGCTTTTCCCTCCCCCTCCCTTTCTGTTCTTTGTGTTCAAAGGCTATGGACAGGCACACAGAACGGAAACTTAAAGTTAACCGGCATACTAAAACGTAAATTATTATTTATTTGCAGAGTGTCTCTTTATTGCCATATTGCAAGAAGACAAGCTAAATAGAAAAAAATTACTTTTGTACTTAACAACGGTATAACTGTCACTGAAATATGTAAAAGGGTGTGTCTGTATTTAGACACCCATTGCTATAGCAATGTACTGAATACTGAAATACTAAAAGAGCTCTTAATCTGCTTCACAATATCCCTCTCAGAGTCTTATTGGCCAGCTTGGCTAAAGGTGAATTGGCCACAGGTAAAGGTGTAAATAACAGCTGGGGCTCACTGGGATTTTCCCACAGTGGAGTGACTCCTGCTGAGTGGGGGTGCGAAGACGCGTCCTGTTGATTTCAACAGTCTCACTTCCTTCTCTGCAGAGAGGTCTCTTTACTAGCTGGTAATGATCCTAGGTGACTAGAGGTATTGTGAATCGGACTGTAATAGTGAATTTAAAAAAAAGCAGGCACTGCAGCACCCCAGTAAATTCTGTGCACAGATCGAGGTAAGGAAAAGGGGGACTTTGGTATCTACCTTGCTGGTTTCTATATTCTATTGGGAACTGAGACTGATTGTGTGTGAGTGAGATGTATAATGTAAATAGTGGAGGAATTCGGGGAGTGGGGTGCGCTCCAAATACCCCGAGGGTCTAGTTCATTATGCAGGGCGAAATTTCTTAAGAAAGCACTTGTAAGCTTTGATTTGTCTCTTGTTTAAATACGAACTGAAACATAAGTTTCCCAAATAAGTAACTCCTTAGTGTTCTTCCCAACAAGCTGAAAAAAATATATGTTTTGTTTACAGTAAATATTGTTTTTCCTTTATTGATGGTTGGTGCAGGATTTAAGGAATTTGAATAAGATTGTCCAGACCTAGCAATGGATACTTTCCTTTGAAAACCTTATTTCAAAAAGAAACCCCCTGATTTGTATATTTATGCTTTTGGTTAAAAATATTGAGCTAAATTTTGCATGAACGCAAATGGTTTACTATTGTAGATTTGAGGTATATGTTTGAGTCTGCTCTCTAGGCACTATGTAGATGATCTTCAAAGTTGGGGCAGGAGAAACCAGTTGTGATAGAAGCCATTCATAATTCTGCTGCATTTCTTGGGAATGAAAGGATTTAGGGTGTCCCGAAGAGAAAAAATTTAGGTTGGGGCTATCCTTTCCCCCTACAGGGAAACCAGAAACTAAAAAACATGAAAAGAGAACGAAGAAGAGAGAGGGAAAGTGGGCAGCCCCTCCCGTGGGCTACAGAAGGCACAAATGGTTTTGGATTGTTTTTCTTTAACCTTCAAAGTAGGGGTTGGGAACCCTGTCAGGACAATGGGGCATCCTGAGCCAGTAATTAAAAGACTGCAACTTGAAAAAATGATTTGAATCCTGAGTGAATAAGGTTATGTTATGTGTTTGGTCTTTGTTTGTGTATGCTATTGAGTAAACTTAAAGAGTTAAAAAAAAAACAATGATTTTTATATACAATGATTTTTATATTTTGTGGCAAGCACCTCAGGGGTCATAATTATTGTTCATATATTACAAAACACATAGAGTTGTAACTATAGGAATTTAATAGCAATCACAATTAGTGACAATTCTCAAGCAACTTTTTTTTAAACTCCTAGTATTTAGGACTTTTTTCTCTCTTGTTCAGCTATCTGCATTTGCCTGACTTAAGACAGACTTGCTGTTTACTTTGCTGTGTTTGAGATAACATCAAGGTTGAACTGTTACTCTAAGCAGATTGCTTTAACATAATTTCATTGTTTCAGATCAGTTTGATACCAGTCTCAAGTATTATGTATAAGGTTTTAATTTAAATGTGACAAAGCATGATTTTGAACTCACCTCTTTGTAGTTTCACGTTATTTGAATGTCTGTTTCCTGAACTGTAAGATTTTAAGTTAATTACTTTGCATTGTTTAGCTCGGTGTGGATGGCTGACGAACAGGATAGTAGCACCATGGCTGCTGGATATTGATCTTTCTGATTTGATTTATTACAATATTGGATTTTAGGATAAATTCACCTGTTTTTCTGTATTTGAATTTTACGTGTTAGTGTCCAGTGAAAAAGTGTACTTTGTTCTGAAAGTTTTTATTTCAGTTTCAATACAGTTCCTGAGAAAATAGATATATGTTGCAGAGAAAACAGATATATGTTGCAGCATTGTGAGATATTAATTTTCTTTAGTTTACACACTTGCACCTTATGTTACCAAAAATACTTGTTCTAGTAGTACATTATGTAGAGGTTCAGTACACATAGAAATTATAGAATTTTGGAAAGAGGCTGATCTGCAATTGCTTTGTTCCCAAGCACATAGTTCACATTTAGTGGAAAGATAGAGCTTAGTTACCAGGAAATATGAGAATATTTGTAAATAAAACAATAATATTAACTTGAGATGATTGGATAAACAAAATTTCACTTGTTAGCAACGATCTAGGAGAGGTTTATAAAAAAAAATAAAAATAAAAATAATAATAATAATAAAAGAGAGAGAGAGGCAGAAGGTGAGGCTACAGCCTAGGAAAAAGGCAATAAACATGCTGCTCCGAGTATGATGATCTGGGCCACCAGAATTCTGACTGCTTTAAGACTCCTCGAGGACCCCCAAGGCCTGAAGAACAGGAACCTTGCATATTTATGCCTCTGAAGAGACATGAATGGGCAGGGGGTAGAATAGGCCGAGAAGAACCCGAGGAAGTATCGACATGAGGCCCAACCACAAATGCCCTGAACCTTCTTAGGCCTCTCACCTCAAAAGGATCTTTTAAATACCATGATTAGTGAGTAACTTCCACAGATCCTTGTGGGCACTGCAACAGTTTCCACAGCACTCTCACTGAGAACCAGGTATACGATAGACTTTAGTCACACCTGAGAGATTATGTGACTGTTCTGTTAGAAGCCATACTCCTTCCTATTGGGATTGATGTTATAAAATGCCGTGAAGCACTAGTCTATATTGTAAGGACTTTATCTATATTTTGTTAAGGCAGTTGCTAATTAGAATGAGCATTGTTTACTCATATTGTTATGCTTATTGAAAAGGATCTACATTTATATTTTACAAAAATACTAAGTTTCTAACAATTGTATGATGTTCTTAGCAGCCTTGCCAAATAAGGATACACTAGTATGGTATAAAAAAGACAGAAGAACCTATGCATGTAGTTTAATGGAATGATGTAAGTGAAAAAAAAAGTGGTGTTGAGAGGTGTGATGGAATATTCATGTTGGAAAGGAGAACTCAGATTAACATTATAAAATGGTGAGGGTGAATTGAAATGTGCAATGATGTATCCGATGTATCCACCTAGAAAGAAAACTGACAATGAATACTCTACAATATTTGATTATGCCATCCCCATTAACTCCAATTTTGGAAGTCATCTAGCTCAGAGATATACCCAATAATTGGAAATAGACACTTGGAGATAGGCTGAGTGCACTTTTCATCCTAATGAGCTTTGGGGAGACCCACACTGGCCATGTGGTGCTTTTCAGATGCTTTTATCCCTTTTTGCCTCTATGTGTCCTGGTCCGACACATGAAGGTAAAGGAGGAAAGTTACTTACACAAATTTTTACAAATTGGTATAATTCTAAAATTGTGAAAAATTTGAGGAAGTGTGGGCTTCTTGTCAAAATGTATTCGCTAAATTGAGTTGCTTAGGATTGGCTGTTGTATGCAAGCAGCAATCCACGAAGGGGGGAATCTCCGAAACCTTAAAAAACTTTGTAAAGAAATTAAACTGTCTTGCCTTTGACTCTGTTCAAAAAAAAAAAAATTGCTCTAAGGGAGTGGACTGAACTTTTTCTCCCTCTGAACTGTTATATGGAAGACTGCTTACTTTTTATATTCCTGAGCCTCACATTTGATCTCTTGTATTTCCTAGCAGCAGAGGCAACTCTCTTCCCTCCATAGGTATGCTCAGCAGGTCTAGTCCTTTCTGCTGGATGACTCAGCTCTTTTCTTTCAATCTGGAGACTAAAGACATACCACCAGCACATGGTACAAGCCCCTTTTCCAGTATGGGACCGTTCCAAGTTCTTCTGATAACACAAATTGCAGTGAAGGTGGCGGCTAAAAGATCCTGAAGCTATTGCCCTCGCTGGAAACATTCTCCATATACAGATCAGGCTTCAGGACCAGGATGAGAAGTAGCTGGCGCCGGGGCAGCCAAGGCCCTAGCAACTGGAGAGGAGAGGAGAAGACTCCTGAAGAAAAGAAGCTTTCGGCCTAGAGGTACCGAACCAATATATCCCTTCAAGGTTGGTGACAGGTCAAAGCACCTCACAAGCACGGTACCTTAGACCCGCTCTACGGACCTCCAAACTACAGTGATCGTTATCACATGGTCAGCCATCCTGTGTGACTCCTCCCCTTCGTGGATCCATGCGTCAAGAAGCAAGCGTGTATCATCTCCACTGACATCTTCGGTTCCAGCCTCCGGACTATCACGCACAAGACTGCATTGACTCCTCCTACCACTCATGTGGTGCCTCCTTCAGTCCATTTCTGGAACTGTTAATACGGCAATACTACTTGCCCAGACTGTCTTACTTTTTTGTGTGCGCAGCTCGCTACAAACTGAAGCTTTTCTCTCAACATGTCTCATTACTGTACCTTCTAATCTGTGTGAAATGCAGAAGTTTATTGTACTGGATAATTTAAACTGCCCAGCCCCATGTTTCTTTTTCTACTTTCTTGTATAACATTGGTGTTACTTGCCCCTCTTTGGGATATGACTAGGTCTCTTGCTCATTGTAAACTGTCTCTAGTTTTAATGCTACAGATTGTTTTATTGTTTCTGCTTTTAGCCTGTCTAATACTGCTCTATACTGTTCTTCAACTACAGGGAAGAGTCTCATGATTACTCTCTGATGTATCTTTCTTTGGGGTGGTCTCAAAGGACTGCTTATTGCCCTATTGAGCGGTTTTATAATTCTTGTTCTTTTTTGCTGTATATTCATTTGTTCTTGGTTGTTGTCGCAAGGCCCTACAAAGCTCTACCACCTTTATGTATTCCTATACTCCTGCTTTTATGGTGGCTGATGTACCTGAGCTGCCACATACAGATGTTCCATTAATAATGCCTGTTTAGTTATTTTGTAGTAGATTGTTAGGCTGTTCTTATAGTGGGCCTATGCAGGCCCAAAGGGGGGATTGTTAGGGAAATCAGAATCCTATATATATGTCCTTTGTAATAATAATGCTTAGTTTAAGTGCATATACAAGAGGCCTGCACAAGAGAAATTAGAATCCTATAGAAATCAGAATCCTATGTGTGTGCCCTTTGTACATTCTGGTGGGTTGGAAAAAGGAATGTGCTGTGTAAGCTAAACTGATTGTTCTACTCAAGGATGACTTGTTTTTGCATTAGTTACTGATAAACTATAGCAGGCCCCAGAAGATGGGTGGATGACGTATGACTATGTTTCTAAGAATGTATAAAATACGGACAATCCCTCCACCCTTTGGAATAAACTTGCATACTGTCCTTCTGTCTGGTCTGTGAGTTTTATTCCCCTGGATTCCAGCCAGCCGGAGCAGCACACCGCAGATGAAGGGTTCGGGATTTCCTGGCCTGGAGTGACCAACAGTAAGCAGACCCATTACAGTTAATTTAATAACAAGTTAGTCTCTGGTAAATTAGTGGAGCTTAAATTACAATTTGCAGCTGTATAGCAGTAAGTATGAGGCAAGAAGGTGAGAACAGACTGCCAAATCCATGAGCAGGACAGGGTGGGAGCTGGTGAAGCTCTGACAAGTGGATGGTGGTCTGGAGGAGGGGCAGTGGATCGCACAAAGTACTGGGGGAGAGTAACCAACTGATTGTAGCTAGGTACCCTTGCCTGTCCTGTGTGTTTCCCAGTCCTCTGTGGCTATCAGTTCACATAGACCCTGGTGTGGGTCAGAGAGAAGGGCAGACTTGTAAATAGACTAATGGGGAGTATATGCGGTGTGAGAGAGTGGGCAACCCTCACAACATATATGAACCATCAGACATATATTCCAGGTACACAGGGTAGAGAGGGTAGACCCACCCACATACGTATAACTGTGCATACGAGGCACAGTGCAGGGCACACAGGACATGACAGAACCTATGTGTGGTGATTGGTGGTAGTGCAGACCCCCCCCCCATGTAATTGTAATGCTCATGTAACCAGGGTGGCCACATGAGGGACAGGGTACCCATGGAATGACAGGGACAAACACTGGACACGTGCACAGAGGTATAAACAAAGTAAGCTGTATTACTGTTGAAGATACATGTCCCTGTTGCCCTCACTCATGACCTGTGTGGGTGCCCACGACCACACCCACCACGCTCCCACCCACCCCTTTGTGCCAGTGCTGCTGCTGCCTCTGGCCCTGATGCTGGCTGCTGGGGGCGAGCAGCCATGGCCTCAAGTGCTTCAGCCACCCGGACTATGCCTGCTGCCATTGCGTTGGCCATACCAGGTTGCGCATCTCTGCCTGTAGACCCCTCAGTGCCCGTGTGTGGGCCAATTTCTGCACCCTCAGGCCACGTACCTTGTCCAGAATGGACAGCAGTGCTTCATGAGTGCCTGTGGGTGAGAGACAATGTGACCTGTCAGACATGTGTTGCAACTCCCACCGTGACTCATGCAACAGGTGCGGGACGTAGCACATAGGGTGCCAGCAAAATACGGGTGTGTATACACATATACTGGTATCACATTGTGGCCTTACGTCATACAGCACACATGTTAGTTGCACAGGGCCACGTGTGTCAGGGGGACCCACCCGGAAAACATACTGGCCACCCTCATGGGGAAATCGTTTACCACACAAACAGACCATCTGGTGCTGCTGCTGCTGCCACTGCAGTGTCTGCAGCTGAGTCACTGTCCAGCAGGGCCACACCGCCTGCCCAGGTAAATCCCTAAGGAACCCCCTCTGCATTGTCTGCCAGGTCCTCATGGATAGTCTGTGCCCCTGAGCCTCTGCAATGCCTGCATGGGGGCTGGGGCACAGGCATATCCTTTGTCCCAGTGGTCCCGGTGGTCCCCACACACCCCTGGGAGGGTGACACCCCCATTGTTGGTCTGGGAGGCCGTGCAGGGGTAGTGGCTTTGGGGGTACTGATAGGCAGGCTAGGGTGCTTGTATGGCACATGTGTTTGTGGGTAGCACAGTGGCAGCAGCAGCTGATATGTTTGTAGTGGTAATATGCTCCCCTGTGCTCCTGGGGGGAGGTGTGTCAGAACAGCACACTGGGTGTTGGGGGGATGTGACCGGGTGTGGGCTGATGGTGGGCCAGGACTGCTAAGAGGGCATATGGGAGGGGCCCTGGGATGCACATAGCTGCTGGGGAGGGGGTGTGATATGTAAAGTTTGTGTGAGTGGGGGAAGCTATGATTGGAGATGTGGGGTGGGTGGGGGCCTGGGACAGGGTATGGACTGTTGGCAGGGCAAGGTGTGGACTGGACATGGGCAGGTGGGGGGTGCCAAGCGCGGTCAGGGCCTGTGGTGGGGCCTAGATTGTTATTGACACATGGAGGGGCTGAAATTGTGGGTAGCTCATGGTGTGCAATGTATGATCCTGGGATGACTGGGCTGGTGCTAGGATATAACATGGGCTGATGTTGTTTGTAGGACACAACAGGACATAGGTTGGTGGTGTGCTAGTACATCGCACGTGCTGGATCAGGGATCAGGGGGGCATGTCCCACCCCCACCACCAGGTGCCAGTAGCTTAGTGCCCCCTAGCAGAACCTGTCCCACCCCCAGCATCTAGCCATGCATGTTGACCCGTGACCCTGCTAGTTACCTATGCACATCTGCCACACCCTCCCATATGTGTCTGACATGCTGCCTCCCCGCCGTGACACTCCACAGCTCCCAGACATCACCATGGGGGCACATGTCTGTGGGGAGGCCCACTGTCAGTACGCAGTAGTGTGCCCCCACCGCTGTGTCTGGGGAGTGTTGTGCCATGTCTCCACATGCAAACACCCTGCCAGTTACCTACCCTCAGCATTCTGCTGAGATAAGGTGGTATGTGCCCACAGCTCCGCCAGGATAACACCCATGCCGGTGGGTGGTGTGCTTGATAGGCATGGTGTTGCTCTTTGGTGGCTTTGTTCCTGGGTCTCTGTGCACTCCACAGCCAATGTGCTGCTGTTGCTGCCCCCCCACTGGTGTGTGCACATCTGCTGCCCCGTCCTCCACCATGTGCGTCACATTATCTTCTGTGGATGTAGCAATGGTGCTGGGGGCAACCTCTTCATCTGGAACCCCTGGCTGGTCTGTAGCCTCTGGCTCGGCCACATCCTCCTCCTCCTCTGCCTCCATGGCCTGGATGTCACTTGGGGGGTGGGAGAGGGTGCACAGTAGAAATGGGTTTGACCAGACCACATATATACAGCTCCATCATTACCCTACCGTTATCATTCCATTGACATCTCTTATCATGCTCATACTGGAGGTAACAGAGTGGTTTACAATAGGAACATTTCAGTGACTGCTGAAAGGAAATGACCACCACAGCATAGAATAGACAGGAGAGGGTTAACAGACAGCAAGATAGAGGCTAAGCAGTAGGGCATGGTGTTAACAGGGGTGGAGAGCAATCGTGGACAGTGGGGGGGTGGGGGTGGGGAAGGGGTAGCACAGTGGAAGGTGCTGTATGCGCGTCTCCCATGCGCATGTGCTGTGCTGGGTTCCGTACATGATGCAGGTGGATAGGCGCACACGCACCACATGGCGCACAGACACGTCGTGTGCGCATGCGCCACACATGCACAGTGCATACGCCGTCTTCGTGCATGGAGCCATGCTTTGCACATGCACATGGGTCATGCTCATAGACATACCACATATGCGCAATGCACGCAGACAAGTGTTCGCACTGCTACGCATGCGCAACGCGTGCAGAGACGTGCCATGGCAGAAAAAGCATAAATTGACATGCATACATGGTACACGCCGAGGGTTCAGAGTAGTCGAGGTGCAGAGCAGGCAAGGTGAGGATCTGTCAGGTGTACAGTAGGTGAGGGGTGCAGCAGGTGCAGTTTGGTGAGGTGTAGGCGGGAGGTAGAGGAGGGGTGGTGAGGTGGGGAGCAGCCGGGTGGTGGAGGGGGTATGTTGAGGAGCAGGCGAGGGGTGCATTAGTAGAGGTGAGGGCCAGGTGAGGTGGGGAGCAGGGGTGAGGTAGAGGAGGTGAGGGAGAGGCAGGTGGAAGGTGGTGCAGTTGAGGTGAGGGGCAGGCGAGGATGACCCCTCTGTCTCTGATATTTCTGTTGTTCATGATGGCTGCCTTTGTGGTAGCTGCATGTGCATTAGGGGGTGTTCAGGACCCGCAGTTGCCTGCTGAGGGAGATGGTGTCCATAGTGCTGAGGCACAGGGCATGGGTGCAGACCCGCTGCAACTCAGACCTGCAGCTGTGGGGGCAATGCAAGCTAGGGCTGTGCCGGCACAGTGCAGGAGATGTGCTGAGCTGCACCCTCACCAGCCTCACCTCTACAGGCCCAGGGCCCAGCTCCAGGACATCTTTATCTTTAACTTTATTAAAATTTGATATACCGCTATGGCAAAAGCATTAAGCGGTGTACAATAAAAACTGATTAGCACCACAACCCAAGAAATGGAACGCCAAAATTTAGACAGGAAAGAAGGGTAAAGAGAAAGTGAACAAATCACATTAGAGCACATAACAGTAAACCATAATAGGTCGTAAAAAACTGATCGTGTTAACACTTAACATCAAATCATAACAAATCATAAGGAGAAATGATATTAACCAAACCAGAGTACAGAAAAGGACATAAGAAAACAGGCAAGGACGATACATGGGGTTAGCACACAAACAGAGACCAATCAGGGGGGAGCTTCAGGGGGAAGGTCAAAAGCTTTCTGGAAAAGGTAAGGTTTGAGCAGTGTCTTAAACTGAGGGTAGGATGGTTCTAGACGGAGTGAGGTAGGTAACATATTCCAAAGTAAAGGACCAAGGAAAAACCAAGCTGAGTGCCGCGTCTGCTCCAGACGGGCTTGGGAAGGTGAAGGAAGAGACAAACGGTTAGCATGAATTGAACGAAGCAGCCGATGGGGAGAATATAGTGAAATACAGTCTGCCAGGTAACGGGGAGTACAGGTGTAAATGGTCCGGTGAAGGAGAATCAGAAATTTGTATTGAAAGCGATATTGGAGAGGAAGCCAATGTAAACGGAGCAGAACAGGAGTAATATGATCATATCTACTGGAGAAAGTAACGAGGCGAGCTGCGGTATTCTGAATACGTTGTAACCTCTGAAGACAGTATTTGGGAAGATTAGCTAGATAGACATTGCAGTAGTCCAGTCTGCTGATTACAAGGGCAATGACAAGAGTAATTAGGGCGCTAGAGGGTAAAACAGACCGGACGGCCCTATTTTGCCGCAGAGCAGTGAAGGAACAACGGGAAACCCTTGAAATATGCTCAGAGAAAGTTAGAGAGGAGTCCAGAATTACATCCAGATAGCGAACAGAAGAGGTAAGGGGAATGGTAGATGATCCAATAGAAGGTGCAAGAGTGGGGCAGGTACCACTGAGAGAAACCCACATTGCTGAAGATTTTGCTGGATTAAGATGGAGAAAATGCTCCGATAACCAGGAGGCAATGTGGGAAAGACAGAGGTTCAGCTGTGAAATGTCAGGGGAGAGAGGTGAAGTATGGAATAAGAGAACTATGTCATCTGCATATAGGTAGGATGAAACCGAATATTGTTGAATAATCAAGGGCAGAGGGGCAAGGAAAATATTAAATAAGAGAGGGGAAAGCACAGAGCCTTGCGGAACACCACAAGTGAGAGGAAAGATGGACGAGGACTGATCATTTACATGTACTGAAAAAGAGCGGGAAGAAAGGAAGGAATGGAACCAACACCAAACGGAACCTCGGAGACCGATATCAGAGAGCCGAGAAAGAAGTGTATGATGGTCGACCAGATCGAATGCCGCAGACAGGTCGAGGGATACAAGAAGAGTGATGTCACCACGATCGTGAGATGTGTGTAATTCATTGAGTAGAGCTAGAAGAACAGTCTCAGTGCTTTGTCCCCGGCGGAACCCCGCCTGATGGGGGTGGAGAGCGTTGGTAGACTCAACATGAGAACTGAGTTGATCAAAGGCACACCGTTCAAGGAGCTTAGCGAGAAATGGAAGGTTAGATACCGGACGCCAATGTGAGAGTGTGGATGGATCTAAAGATGGTTGTTTTAGTAAGGGGCGGAGGATCGCCGATTTCCAAGATGATGGGAAATGACCAGAGGAAAAGCTAGAATTAATAATAGTAGTGATAATTGGGACTAGTTCAAGAGAGGGCTCCAGGAGTCATCTAGAAGGGACAGGATCGAGAGTGCAAGTAGTTTTCCGCGCAGAGGATAGAAACGTAAGCACTTCTGCCGCAAGGACAGGATGGAAAGTTGACCAAGTATGAGCATATACAGGTTCACTAGAAGTAGAGGTGGGTGGTAGAAGAGCAGTTGAGGGAGGTAGGGGGGAGTAGGGGTCACAGCAGATGAGGAAGGAAGAGGGGAGAGAGGGGGAGGAGGAGGTGGAGTAATGAAGGAAGAGCGAAGAGTTAACACCTTACCAGAGAAGAAGGTAGAAAGGGACTGGGGGTCTGGGGCTGCCGGAACCCTAGAATTCCCAGTTTTAGTGGAAGATAATGTCCGCAAGATGTTAAAAAGTTGGCGTGAAGAGCTGGCTGCCGCTGTAATTTGAGCTGAATAGAAAGCAGATCGGGCAGATTGAATAGCTGAACGGTATTCAGAAGAGAGATGTTTAAAGCGAAGGTGGAGCTCAGGTGAGGGATGGCGGGCCCAATGACGCTGTGCCTGGCGTAACTGAGAGCGTAGGATACATAATGTGGGATGATACCAAGGAGAAGAAGGAGCTCGAGGGGGCCCAGAGACAGAATGAGGAGGTGCCAAGCCATCAAGGGAATGTGATAGCAGCTTGAATTTATGTGTAGCAGGGTACCTGATGAACGAGGTCCGGGTTATTTCCGGTTCCTGGGAGGCGGGACCGGCGGTGAGCACAGGAGGAAGAAACAACAGGATTCAGTGACCTGATGAACGAGGTCCGGGTTATTTCCGGTTCCTGGGAGGCGGGACCGGCGGTGAGCACAGGAGTGAGAAACAACAGGATTCAGTGACCTGATGAACGAGGTCCGGGTTATTTCCGGTTCCTGGGAGGCGGGACCGGCGGTGAGCACAGGAGGGAGAAACAACAGGATTCAGTGACCTGATGAATGAGGTCCGGGTTATTTCCGGTTCCTGGGAGGCGGGACCGGCGGTGAGCACAGGAGGGAGAAACAACAGGATTCAGTGACCTGATGAACGAGGTCCGGGTTATTTCCGGTTCCTGGGAGGCGGGACCGGCGGTGGGCACAGGAGGGAGAAACAACAGGATTCAGTGACCTGATGAACGAGGTCCGGGTTATTTCCGGTTCCTGGGAGGCAGGACCGGCGGTGAGCACAGGAGGGAGAAACAACAGGATTCAGTGACCTGATGAACGAGGTCCGGGTTATTTCCGGTTCCTGGGAGGCGGGACCGGCGGTGAGCACAGGAGGGAGAAACAACAGGATTCAGTGACCTGGTGGGAGAGCAGACAGAATCACAATAACAGAGCCAACTTAACAGTCTTAACAGTAGACGCAGGTCATCTCCCTATACCGTCTGGACACAGTGGCTATTAGGGAGCTCTTTGAGGATCTAAGACCTGACCTCGAGCCCCTGACTGGTCGGTCACATGCCATACTGGGTTTGGTCAAGCTCCTGGCTGCCCTACCTTTCTTTGCCTCTGGCTGTTTCCAATCATCTGTGGGTGCAGTGGGTGGCATGAGCCGCCCCACCTTCTCACGCTGTCTCCATCAGGTACTGCGCGCCATGGTCAGCCGGGTGGGGAAATACATTGCAATTCCCAACACTAGACAACAGTGGGGAACCCTGAACCAGGCCTTTGAGGAGGATGTAGGGACACCACATGTGATGGGAGCTATTGATTGCACGCATGTTGCCCTGGTCCCGCCCAGAGACAGGGAGGCAGTGTTCTGCAACCGCAAACACTACAATTCCCTGAATGTTCAAGTTTTATGTGATGCAAATATGCATATTCTGAATGTGGTCCCTAGGTTTGTAGGGTCCACCCATGACTCCTTTATCCTGCATCACTCAGCACTATTCAGACAGTTTGAGGCCAGAGAATATGAGGACTGTATACTGCTGGGTGGGTATTTCTTATCTCTGACATGCACATGATGTTCCTCTGAGTAAACGTAGGCGCACATGTCTGTGTTTGCAGGGTGTCCCTAGTTGTGTTTGTGTGTCATCTATGTGTGTGTTTAAGGGGAGGTGGGGGGTTAGTTTGTTTCCAGGTCTTATTTGCTACGGTGTTTGGTGTTGGTGCCACATTCACCTCTGACATTTCTGGCCAGTTCACATTCTGTGATTTGTGTTGGCACAGTTCAACACACATGTATATCATAGGTATATCACAGGTGTCGTGTTGCCTCGGCCATCCTTTCTGGGCACACCTGCTGTGTGTGGACAGTATAATGACTCTCATAGGCTTGCACGTGTGTGCATCACTACCCTTCTCCAGGGTGCATTGACATGTGTGTGGCTGATGTATTTGCAGCCGGCACTACGACCTTTCGGCTACGGGTGTTTGGGCATGTGTTTGTTGGGGTTACAGATGATGTGGTTTGCACACCTTCCCCTTCCCCCGTGTTCCCTGTCTCTTACCTACAGCCGCTGCCATATAGATGTTGTGTGTGAGCATGTGCTGTTCTATGTTTCTCTCAGACCTTTCTGTGCTGTTGGTTTTCATGTACATGCTTGTGTGCATGTGTGTGGAGATTTGCTCCTGCTTTTGCTTTCTACATTTCTTTCTGCAAGTGATGCAGGATATGAGTGTCGTCCCTGGTTGCTGACCCCTGTGCGTCTACCATGGACACGTGCAGGGATGAGGTACAATGAGGCCCATGCCTCCAGCCGCTCAGTCATCGAACGCATCTTTGGTGTTTTGAAAAGTTGCTTCAGGGGTCTGGATAGAACCAGTGGGGCCTTACAATACAAACCCTTGACTGTGGCAAAGATAATTCTGGCCTGTTGCATCCTGCTCAACATTGCTCTCAAGCACAATATCCCTGTCCAAATTAATGATAATCTGGAAGATGATTCTACATGCCGTACTGTATGTGGCCGTAGTGACACACGTGAGGGCACGGCAACCAGGCGCCAGATGATTGCCGAGCTCTTCTCATGTAAGTACTGCATATCTTTGAAATTACATTTGTATATATATATGTACTACTACTATTACTGAACATTTGTATAGCGCGACCAGTCATACGCAGCACTACACACACATATGGCGGACAATCCTTGCCCATCAGAGCTTACAATATACTCAAACACACACAAAGGGGGTGTGTTTCGGGGAAATATTTGGGTGGACGGGGATCAGGTGATTCTGGATCACTTGCCATAGGTGATTAGGTTACCTTTTACACAGAATTGGTAGATGGCTGCAGGGGGTGGCTGGCGTACAGACATAGTTTGTTCTAGCCGTAGGGTGCAGCAAGGTAAACGGAGTGTGGTGTGGGGTTCACCGTAGGAAAGCGGGACGTAGGTTGGACCAGTTGGCTAGATGTGTGCATGTCACGATGGGGGATATACGTGCATTGATTGCATAGCATACGCTGATGAGCATGGACTGTGTGTTACATGTTTCTGTACAGCGCTGCGTACGACTGGTAACACTACATGCTCAGTAGCGGTAGTATTAGTAGTATTTGCAATACAAGATGAAAGGTACTGGGTAGACACAGAGTTACTGCATTTGTAGCTCAGCGGGGTAACCTAGACCTGCATGCAGAAACCTATTGGGAGCCAGTGAGGTGAATTGACTGGAGGAATGACAAGGCTGGCAGATGATAAGCCATGCAGCAGAGTGTTGGTTAGACTGAGGTGGACAGAGATGATTCAAGGGGATACCAACAAGGAGTAGGTTACAGTAGGCAAGACCAGAGGTGACTAAGGGGTGCATTAGCGTTTTAGTTGTGTGTTCAGGGAGGATGGGGGGGTGTTTGATAATGTTATATAGAATTACATTGCAGGTCTTAGCTACATGATGCGTATGTGTGTGGGGGGAGAGAGAGAAGTGATAGACAACTGCTACATTACGTAACCAACTGATAGGAAGGTATAGCAAACTATACGCAGACACTTCATATGGGGTCAGGGTTGGGGGGAGAGATAAGATGGGTCGTGACCATGTTCACTTTCAGGCAGCGGGGAGACAGCAAGCCAGCATTGTCAGACACGCAAATAGAGCTCAGGGTCTGGATTGCCAGGGAGTGTTCAGGGGTGGTGAGATATATTTGGTACTCATCAACATACAGCCGGTACTAAACACCAGGGGAATAGATAGCCACACCAAGGCATTTGGTATGGAGATATAAAAGAAGCACAGCCACGACATCTCCCTGTGTTCCAGCAACTGGGAGCAGGGTCACAGGGGAGGTGGTGTCAAAAGACACACACTGAAGGTGCAACGAATGAGATATGAGGGGCAGGGGAACATACAAAGGCCTTAGGGACAAGCAAGGACAGGATATCATGGTGAGGGTTGTGGTCAACAGTCTCTGTGGCATCAGAGAGGTGATGAAGGGGCCGCATAGATTACAGGCCTTGTATTTTAACATGACTTGAGTCTATAAAGAGTCTGTAGCTTTCAGGTCACGGCCCAAGCGCAACTGTCTATCAAACTGTGGAATGGCACCCCTTAGAGTTTTACTAAGTATATATCTGCTCCTACTGGTTCCTTCATATGCCTTCATCTCCAACTTCTACTACTCACTACCACACATATGCACTCCAATATATATGCTTTATCCCATACAAACACCTGTCCTCCCTCCACTCACCCCATACCACACTGCCTGCAATGGCCCAACAATCACACCATCTCCAAGGCCCTCTACTACCAGGCATAATAGGCCACAGCGGCACCGCAAACCAAGAATGGCGAATGTAGACAAACCCCTGCTCACACAAAGCACCCACATACTTTCACCTCAAGCGATTCTTGATGCATGCAACATCATACTCATTAATGCCAGATCTATCAGGAACAAGACCCAATTAATCCATGATATCATCACGGATGAGCAACCGGACATCCTCTGTATAACTGAAACTTGGATCACGGACACCGACTCAGCAATATTAAGCCAGATAAATAAACCCGGATACAAATTATTCAACTGCCCCCGCACCAGCAAAAGAGGAGGAGGAGTTCTCATCATCGCCAAAGCCAACCTACAATTAACAACCACTTTTCAACTTTCAGATATGGACATCGATTTGCTGAAAGTTGAAAACTCAGCTCTATCCATCTGCCTAATATACAGACCCCCATCAACACAGCATGAATCTCTTGACATAGCACTAGAGAGCATCTCCACCACGCAACTCAGGAAATTCCAAATCATCCTGGGAGACCTAAATTTAACCTCCATTCCACCTACTCACGCAAAGACCTTCCTTGAAGCCATGGACCAACTAGGATATCAGCAACGAATAAATGAGCCCACCCACGACAAGGGTCATACCCTAGACATGGTCTTCACACCCACGACCCAGCAGGGAAACAAAGAAAAACCTCTAATAAGGATAACTCCAGTACCATGGTCCGACCACCATCAAATTGATCTTCGCTTAAACCTTCCTTCCTTACCCAAAGACGCCAAGGCCCGGAGAACAGCACGCCCGCAAAGGGGCTTCAGCAAATTAAACTTGGAAGATCTCATAAGCAAAATTACCACCCACATTGATTTGGAATGCACTGACCTCGATCTACTGACAAGCAGCTGGAACGAGGGAATACAGGCTGCTTCCCACCCAACATGGAAGACCCCCCCGATCTCAACTAAACACAGATCAGAACCCTGGTACACAGGAACGCTGACCAGAATGAAGAGGGAACTCCGAAGACTGGAGAGAAAATGGCGACAAAACAAATCCATGGAACACAAGACTGATTACCTCAGGCACCTCACAAAATACAAAGGCGAGGTCAACTCTGCGAAAAGGACACACCACACCAACTTATTAAACAAAGCTATCAATAAGCCTCAGGAGCTATTCGAACTAGTAAAATCACTGACAAAACTACCTCTGGAGGACCACCGTGTGACAGTAATCAAACCCCAAAGCCTGGCAGACCACTACGCAAGTAAACTCACTGCACCCACATCCACGCACTGCTTGAACGTAAACTACCCGGAACATCACCTAAACAAGATGACCAAAGTAGACCAGGAACTAACATGGAACAACTTTCACAACATTGATGCTCAGCAAATTACCCAAATAATAACAAACATCCGTACAACCACATCGCCGCTAGATCCCTGCCCAACTGCATGGGTTAAGGCGGCAAAACAGGACATTGCGAACCAAATATCACATATTGTGAACCAATCGCTCCAACAAGGAATTATGCCCACACAGCTCAAGAAGTCAATAATAAGTCCAGTCCTAAAGAACAACTCACTCAACAAGGACGACCCAGCATCTTACCGCCCCATCTCCAGCATATCTTTTCTGGCAAAGATCATTGAGAAGTCAGTCCTATTACAACTACAAGACCATCTGGAGGAACATGAAACCCTAGATAAACAGCAGTACGGTTTCCGTCAACGTCATGGGGTTGAAACACTGTTGATAGCACTGCTTAACAACCTCCTCAAGGGCCTTGAAGACAAAAGAAAAATGTTTATACTCATTTTCATTGATATCTCTGCCGCCTTTGATACAGTCCATCATGGAACCCTACTACAAAGGATTGAATCAATAGGAATATTGGGAACTCCCCTGAAATGGTTCTCATCTTATATAACCAACAGAATGCCACAAGTTCATTTCAATGGCAAAGAAGACGAAGCCTTCCAACAAACGCAAGGTATACCCCAGGGCTCCGCCCTCTCGGCACTACTTTTCAATGTCTATATGCGACCCCTCTGTAATATTCTACGACAGCACAATATCAACTACCACATTTATGCGGATGATATTATGCTCTACACACAGTTGGATTCCGAGAACCCGAATTATACTCAGATTGAAACATGCCTAGCCGAGATGTTAAATTGGATACAGCAAAATAACATGGCGATCAACCATAAGAAAACTGAGGTCATGTACATCTCAAGAAAACCAAACTTTAACCCGCCGGCCTCGGTCACCCTATGTAACAATACATATCACACGAAGAATGAAATAAAATATCTGGGTGTAATACTGGACAGTAATCTAAAGATGGAAAAGCACCTCCGCAAAACCAACAAGGCCGTTTTCCACAAACTTAGAGTCCTACAACCCCTACGGAGCATCATTGATCCTCAAGATTTCAGGACTGTTGCGCAAGCGCTAATCATGCCGCACCTCGACTACTGCAATGCCATCCTACAGGGTCTTCCAAAAAAAACCCTCAACATTCTCCAAATGGCCCAAAATGTTGCGGCTAGGGTCATCATGAAAAAGAACCTCACTGAGCACATTACCCTGTACTAATCGAGCTTCACTGGCTCCCCATTGCAGCCCGGGTAAAATATAAAATACTAGTAACCACCTTCAAACTGATTCATAACATAGCACCTTCCTTTCTTTCCACCCTTATCAGCACGCAACCACCCAACAGAAGCAGGCGAACTGTCCACTCAAATACACTACATATTCCCCCGGATATCAGATCTGTAAATACCACTACTAGCCAACGAGCATTCTCCTATTCTGCCCCGTCCATCTGGAACCAACTACCACCGGAGCTACGAGCTGTCAAAGACCTTATGGAATTCAGAAAGAAGCTCAAGACACATCTTTTCCAGTGCCAATACAGTCTGTTATAATCCCAGGGATAGAAACGATACCACCCAATGAACCATTGAGGCAATTTATGTAAATAAGTAAATATGTAAATATATGTTGTCTGAATCATCCCCATATGACCTCCCACGTGTGCTGTGCTTTCTCCTCCAAATCAATGTGTGTATATTTCTAAATTTTGACATGATTGTACAAATCCGTTTCATTAATCAAACCGCTACTGATCGCTGGAAGTAGCGGTATACAAATGTATGCTAAATAATAAATAAATAATTAACATGTCAGTGGAGACTTTGCCAGGGGCAATTCCATACAGTGTAATGGACAATAGCCAGACTGTAATGGATATAGGGGATCATGAGGGATGAGGACATGATGGTGCTGTGTGTGTTGCAAAGCTCCAACATGACATATGTATGTTTCTCTTGTCTTTATCCATACCCAGGATATGCTTTGTGACCCTCCTGGTGCTGAGGTAGCTGTCTGTACTTCACTCAACATGTGGGGGACTGTGGTAGGTGGACATACAGGTAAATGGTCTGTGGGGACAATCAGCCACAGCTCATGTCTGAGGTTATCTGTCCAATGCACATATGTTGTTGTTCACCTCTTTTTATTTATTTTACATTCTCTTATATACTGTGATATTTTGCATCAGTGTGGTTTACATTGAACAAACTGAAATTACATTGGAGATAACTATTTTACAGGGAACATGGGCTATGGAGGGTTAAGTGGCTTGCCCAAGACCACAAGGAGCACCTGTGAGACTAGAAACCCCAGTCCTTCCAGCCCAAGGTTGCTGTCCTCTAGTGGGATTTGAACCCCCAACCACTAGGCCACTCCTTCACTCCACTCTTTGGCCTGCACCCCCATACCCCATATGTTCATGTTGGCACATACATACACATGTGTTCCTGCACAGTTCATCTTTACCAGCACTGTTTCTGGGACACATCCAAGAGAGCAGCATGTGTCCACAGGTGTTCTGGTGGTAGGCCACACCTACACCCCTCCATGACATTGTAGCATCAGCCAATATCTGGGTATCATTAGATTTGCCCAAGCTTTATCTCCAGTAATCTCCAATTGTGCACAGACAGGCCGTATGCTACCGGTGGCATGTTCACCTTATCATACTGTGTGTGTGTGTGTGTGTTTTTGGCGTGGCTGTGTAATAATACAGTGTGAAAACAGTTAGCATTATCATGTGGTGGGTGGTGTCTTTACACCTGTGGAGGGGTGGTGACTCTACTATCTGTAACTTACTGCTGTTGACCTTCGGTACATTGTGCCCATCTGTTTTGGTATATGAACTGACCTATCTCTTGTGTGCTGACAGACCACTGTTCATCAGCATTTCTGTATCACAGATTACGCCACAATTTAGACATGCGGCAACGGCAGCTGGAAATGGGGATATGGTGATTCTACACATTTGGCTGACATCTTCTGTCTGCACTGTGACGTGTTGTGACCTTTGCCTGCCTCTGACAATCCGTAACAGACACTTGCTGCAGACACATGGTAGGTTGGATCTTTTGGGACTGACATCAGCCTTTATATGTTTGTGTTTTGCTGTTTGTTTCATGTACCTTTCGTGTGGGGTCTCTATGCACCAACGCTGATGGACATGGGGTGGAGCTGTGAGACGCCTGTGTAACATGTGCATGGACATGACCATATCCATATGACACCCTTGTCTGTGGTTCCATTTTCACATTTCCCCAACATGCACTGTGTTCTGTGTTGTGATAATGTCATGTTTTCATGTCTGACGTTTCATTCTATACATATTGATGTCTGCCTACCTGCAATGTCCCCTGATGTTCTGTGCAGCATACCATGACAGTGTTTCTCCTTCTTCTGATACAGGACAGGACACACACACTGCACATCAACTACACTGCATCTGCAGGCACCATCACCCACGTGTCGGAGAACACAGCAACACCATGCACCTATCTTTGTGAAATGGTGCAATAGGATCAATGACCTCTGTGAGTGGCCCACATGCCTATGCTGGACATTATTGTTGGACTGGTACATTTGCGAAGAACAGGCCTGTCCTAGACACCATTGCTACCGTGCTCTGGCTGGGTGTCGTGTTCATCGCAGGAGACACACATGACCTTTTGAGTACTGTGGCAGGTTGAGATGTCACACTTGACTATGCACCCCCATGGATTCACAAACAGTCTTAACGGGACACGTTGGGTTGCAGATGCAATTTGCGGTATGGACACTGTGTACTGAACCCTACTTGTGCAGCAGGGACTGACATTCTCGCTGTATGTTCTACAGCCAGTGTGTTGCCCATGTGTATGACTTGCACCGCAGGATATCCTCATCTGTTTAGTTCACCAGAAGCATACAGCCATGCGTGTGGCACAGGGGGAACATTGTATAGATCAGCGATGGCGAATCTATGGCATGCGTGCCAGCTGTGGCACGCGAAGGCCTTGCAGCTGGCACGCGGGAAGGTCCGCAATTAAGTAAAATTGAAAAAAAAAAAACTGTTTGCTGCCGCTGTCGGGGCCGCCGCGGCAGAATCGAGCGTGCCGCGGGGCCCCCCTGTACCCGGCAGAGCCTGCCCTCCCCGTAGCAGCTCTCTCTTTGGAGCTGCAGTCAGACGCGTCGGCTTGCAGAGCGCGAAGGGAAGAGTTTCCCTTTCGCGACTCTGTTAAGCCCGCGGGGGCTGATGGGAACTTCCCATCAGCCCCCGTGGGCTTAACAGAGCAGCGAGGGAGAAACTCTTCCCTCGCGCTCTGCAAGCCGGCGCGTCTGACTGCAGCTCCAAAGAGAGAGCTGCTACGGGGAGTGCAGGCTTTGCCGGATACAGGGGGTCCCCGCGGCACGCTCGATTCTGCCGCGGCGGCCCCGACAGCGGCAGCAGACAGGTTTTCTTTTTTTTTTATTGTTCCCGGGGGTGGGCGGGGGGGGGGTTAGGAGTGGTGATGGGCTGGGCTGGGCTTGACTGGGCTGGGCTGGGGGGGGTTAGGAGTGGTGATGGGCTGGGCTGGGCTGGGGGGGGTTTAGGAGTGGTGATGGGCTGGACTGGGCTGGGGTTAGGAGTGGTGATGGGCTGGGCTGGGGGGGGTTAGGAGTGGTGATGGGCTGGACTGGGCTGGGCTGGGGGGGGTTAGGAGTGGTGATGGGCTGGGTTGGGCTGGGCTGGGGGGGTGTTAGGAGTAGTGATGGGCTGGGCTGGGGGGGGTTTAGGAGTGGTGATGGGCACTGGGCTGGGGGGTTAGGAGTGGTGATGGAAACTGGGCTGGGGGGTTAGGAGTGGTGATGGACACTGGGCTGGCTGGGGGGGTTAGGAGTGGTGATGGGCGCTGGGCTGGGGGGGTTAGGAGTGGTGATGGGCACTGGGCTGGGGGGGTTAGGAGTGGTGATGGGCGCTGGAGGGTTAGGAGTGGTGATGGGTGCTGGGGGGGGCTTAAACTAAAAATTGGGTGATGGGGGATTAGGACTGGAAATGGGCTGGTGGGATTAGGACTGGAAGTGGGTTGATGGGAGGTTAGGACTGGTAATGGGCTATGGGAGGGCTTAAACTAAAAATTGAGTGATGGGGGATTAGGACTGGGAGTGGGCTGTGTCCCCCGCAGCCCCCTCTGGTGGCGGCGTAGTGTTTCCACCGGAGGCTGGGGAGCGCATAAGATTTGGGGTATCAGGGTTGGCCTGTTGCGAGGGTCATAAGGTAGCGGTCCTTCGTGCCAACCTCGTTGCCAACTTCCCAATAAAGTGACTTCACAGCCAAGTGTAGGGAAAAAGGAAAAGGCTTTTATTTCTCCTTTACGCAATATGGTTCAAAATATACGGTTCAAAAAGTAACAGGGCTATAACAATCCTTACATCAGGTTCCATATATATAAAACGGTCAAAGTAACAACTGTTGATCTCCACAGTAACTCAAAACATAAGGCATCCTGTATTCACTTCATACATTCTTTAACTCCAAACAGATTATAGTTTTCCTACTGTACAATAAACGCATTCCATGGGTTCGTCTGCCTCCTCACCCCCAGATTCCACTGGCAGCCATTCCATGTCCGAGAGTTCTGAATCGGAAGCTTCAATGGGGCTGAGTTCTGGCTTTTTGAAAGCGTGCCAAACCGTGTTCCAATGCTTGTTTGTCAGCTTGGGGCATCGGTTCTTGGCTATAGGATAGAACCCTGGCTGTTCATCTGCTAAGGTTCTAAAAGCTCTCTTATCCCAACCTTTAGCACTAACAGTTTTCTTCCTGGGAAAATCATCTGTTATTTTCTGCTTAAAAGTGTCATTATTATACAGATAAAATCCTCTCTTCTGCTTTTCTCCTATGCTGGGTTTAGGCAAACAATCACAGGCAATAACTGTTTTACCTTTAAGCTTTCTGTAGTCTCTTCCAGGAGAGGTTTGAGGCCTAGCCTGATTATCTTCTAATTCTTGCTGGCTCAAGTATTCCCACCGGGTCTCTCTTTCTCTAGAGTGTGGATAAACTTCTTTGAAGCAGGGCTGCAGCTGATGCCCTCGGCCTTTGCTTCCACTCCCGTGGCAGTTAGCTAGTGGCCGCGCCCTCTCAACTTTTCCCTGTTCACCAGGCCTCTGAGTTTTCCACCCCTCTCTCTGGTTACTTTTATAGAAATCTTTAAGAGTACCTTTCTCTTCTTGAGTATCCTTTTCAGCTAGGTATCTTTCTCTCAGATCGTGGCTTAGCCCCTCTCCCTGGATAGGGATTTCACTCCAGCTGAATGGGAGAGCACCTTCTTCCTTGGCTGCTCTCTGCAGTGCTGCTCCTTGGAGTTGTCTCTGGCCTGTTTCCCGGCCTAATCCTCGGCCTACTCCTTGGTCTGCTCTCCAAGTTGCTTCTTGGCCTTCTCCTCGGCCTGCTCTTCGGCCTGCCCTTTGGTCTCCTCTTTGATCTGCTCTGTCCCTGCTTAAATCGGGTCTGACTGATTCTAAGTCCTGCCCATAGAGGGGTGGTTCCTCTGCATCCAGGCTGGCTCTCCTGCTCCCTCTATGTGGACCTTCAGGATATTGCATCTGAAACTTGTTTTTTTCTAAATTTAAAACTTTTTTTCTTTCTGCCAGAGGGTCCGCTGCATCACAGCTGATGGGGAGGTTAGGACTGGTAATGGGCTATGGGGGGGCTTAAACTGAAAATTGGGTGATGGGGGATTAGGACTGGAAATGGGCTGGTGGGATTAGGACTGGGAGTGGGCTATGGGGGGCTAGGACTGGTAATGGGTTGGGGGGGTTGCTAGGACTGGAAATGGGCTGAGTGGAAGGGGGCTTGAACTGCAAATAGCTGTTGGGGATGGGGCTTGGAATGGAAATGGGCTGAGGGGAAGTGGGGGGCTTGAACTGCAAATAGCTAATGGGGAGGGGGACTTGGAATGGAAATGGGCTGAGTGGAAGGGGGCTTGAACTGCAAATAACTGATGGGAAGGGGGCTTGGAATGGGCTCTTAGGGGAGGGAGCTATGACAGGAACTGGGCTGATGGATGGGCTAGGATAGAACTGAGAATTGGGTGTTGGGGGAGCTAAGATTGGAAATGGGCTGTGGTGGGGGCTTGGATTGAAATGGACTCATGGAGGGGCTAGAACTGGAAGTAGGCTCATGGGGGGCTTGGATTAGAAATGGGCTGAGTGGAGGGGAGCTAGGATTTAACATGGGCTGATGGTGGGGCTAGGAAAGGACTAGAAATGGGCTGATGGGAGGCTGGTATTGGAAATGAGCTGATGAAGGGACTCGGATAGGACTGGAAATGGATGGGGGAGCTAGGACTGGAAATGGACTGATGAGGGGACTAGAAGGGAGCGGATACTGGGTGGGGCTGGAACTAAAAGGGAGCTGATGTTGGGGGAGATTAGAAGGGGATGGGGCTGGGAGAATGAAATGGAGAGGGGAAAAATATTTTGTGTGGGAGGGAAGAAAAATGTACAATTGGCCGGGTATTGGGAGACTAAGTGGGGATTGAGGATGGAGGGGTAAAATTTGAGTGGATGAAATAGGAATGAGGAAAGAGCAAAAGGAGAAAGATTATTATGTTAAAGCAGATGTAGAGAGAGAATCAAATTGATTCTCTGACAATACAAAGATTCCAACCTTTACAAATGATGTTACATAGTTCAGGCAACTTTATAAAGAGTTTTTAGATACTAAAATCTTGTTGTTAAGGTTTAATTGACGTGCTGGCACTTTGAGGAAATTCTTTGGTTTTGTGCGGCAGTTTGGGCACTCGGGCTCAAAAAGGTTAGCCATCACTGGTATAGATCCTCTTGCATTTGTGGGGGCTACCCTACACTTGGACATGACATGGTATTTACCACCACACCACTTTGATGCACACCAACATCTTCGGTTGATGTTTACCCTCACCACATGTGTTACAGTGCATGTGGGGCATCACTGTGTCATAGTTCAATGTACACGAATATGTACACTGAATATGTTGTTACACAAGACCATGTGGCAGTGTGACTTCTGTGTGGGTTCGTGGCCAATGTTTGGGCTTTCTTTCAACCTCTATGTACAGGTTATTGTGTTTGGTTACTGTACAGACGCACTGCTCTACATTGATTTAAAAACATACCATTGCATGTCTACACAGTCCCATTTATCCCCTGACATTCTGGCACTCACATTACACCGGTGACTTGGCAGTGTGGTATCCGTTTTCTTCCTTCATTAGTGCATTTCATGAACTGTGCCATATGTGTGCACATACTGTATCCACACCACCCATTGCAGCGGACCTTCTGCATAGTGCTATCTCTGGATGTGTGTGAGTTTGCGGTTTGTTTATTTTCTGGGATCATGTTCCTCTTGTACCTGTTACCATATTCTTATTTTGCATTTGGCCAGCGTTTTTGTTGACATTGGTGCCGCTTTCTTTGCTATATCAAGCATTATGTGACAGCTGTGACATATATATATGTGTGTGTGTGCAGTTGCGGACATTTTCTCTTTCTCTTACACTACTCTCAACCCTCCAACCCGACACCTTCTGGCATACACACAACCATGAACACATGAATCACTGCCAATGGGTGTGCATATTGCAGATACAATTTGTAAATAATTTGAAACAGTTGTACATAGTTAACCCCAGTTGAAACCCAAGTTCAATTATGCAGTTCATTGTAAGTGCCTTATTGGCACAATACCGTTGTATGTAAAACGCGCTGATTTTTAAGAGTGCGGTCTATAAGAACAATAAAATAAATAAATAAATAAATTTTGCTACATATGCTTTCTCAGGTTGTGCCTCCTGTATTGGCAGGCAGATATGTATTTTTGAAAACTTCATGACTGATGTGTCTTGGGCCGTCATCATGCACCACCTACTATCTACATGCACACATATGTGACAAAGGCATTTGGTGCGTGCATCAGCATGTGGAGGGTGGGGGGCTAATGCATAGTGCAGACCATGCAGCTAATGCATATTATCTGTACTGCTCATCATCTGTAGGCAGCCCAGTGACCTTTATGCAACATATGGGTTGCTGGCCTGCTCAATGTGGTTTCAGTTTGTTCACTGTAAAACAACCAGCTTCATATCATGACAGGCAGTATATACGATATGTCTACTAATTTGCAAAAATAAACTATATGTGTTGGACGCAAATTTGTCTCTACTGCTGCTTCAACACACTGACGCATGTGTTTGGTGATTTATTGGTGATGTACATGGCCCACTTGTGCTCACATCCTTGTACGGTGGCAGCTGTCTATGTGGCAGCCATCTGCCACGTCACAAGGTGCTACGGGTTTCCATACACACATTCCCTTTGATGGAACATATTTGCAGGAGTGCTTGTAGTGGTTGTTTGGGGTAGTGGTTACAAACATGTGTTGGAGCACCATAGGTTGCAGGTTTGATTCCCTTGTGGTTTTATTTTTTCCTTGTGTTGTGCTAACCTGATCATGAGCTGGCTGCAGCTTCGTCACCTCTCCTTTACACCCTCCCATCTCTTCACTGTCAATCACAGTGTGCCCTCTATGCAGCCTATCTGCCGCATATTAGCTATTACATATGCCTCTTTCTTTGTAGTGTTCATGTGGAGGTGTTCATGTGTAGTGTTCATTTGTAGTGACAACTACAAATGAACACTACACATGAACACCTCCTACAACTACACATTGTTCATGTGTAGTGTTCATTTGTAGTGTTCATATGGAGGTGTATTAATGATGACAAAAAAGGCACTATGTGCCAAGACAATCCAAGCCAATATTTCTAACAACATAGACACACTATTAATAAAAATTGGACTCATGAAACTCTGCTTAGTATATAGGCCCCCAGACCAAAAACCAGACTGCCTTGATTCTCTTATTGAACTCCTCAGCTCCTCAACTGAACAGCACCCTATAATTATGCTAGGAGATTTCAACCTTCCCTCGCTACCAACATTGGAATCTAAATTATTCTTTGACACTATCTCAGACATGGAATATCATCAAATAATAAACACACCTACACATATCAAAGGTGGAACTCTTGATCTTGTCCTTCTCCCTAATTCACTCATCAAACTAATCAACCCAAATTCAGTTGAATGTACCCAGATACCCTGGTCAGATCACCACATTATCAAACTAAACCTTACATATCCTTCCACTAGCACTAACAATCACAACAGAAATGTCCCCACCACAAGATTTAAAAAGTTTAACAATGAAGAATTTATCGACTCAACAGTCCCCCACCTCGTAACAACGGCGACAAATTTAGATGACACTGTCAAAAACTGGCATGACACCATCTTCAATGCAGCTAAAACTAATCAAATACACAAAAAGAGCAACTACTCTGACACTAACACCAAACCATGGTTCAATACCTCACTAAAACAAATGAAAAGGAACCTTAGAAAACTAGAACACAACTGGCGTAAATCTAAATTGACGATACACAAAGAAATATACAATAATCACCTCACTAAATACAAAGAAACCTTGGACAGCACAAAAAAAGAATATTATGCCAAAATACTCTCAAAATCATATAACAGGCCAAGAGAGTTATTCGCCATTGTCAGAAATCTAACCAACTCTCAAACCACAGACAACGAAATTACCGACATCTCAGTTCAAACATTAGCACACCATTATCAAAACAAAGCAAAAATGCCATCAATGTCTATAGACATTAACAACGTGTCACACCAGCATTAGAGGAATGGTCAGAGTTCCATCCCATAACTAAAGAGACACTAAAAAATACCATCACTGGTCTCAACACCACAACATCTTATCTAGATCCATGTCCAGTAACATGGATAAAAAACACACTACCAACTTTATTACCCTACATTCTCTCAATAGTAAACCTCTCACTTACACAAGGCTACCTCCCACCATCTCTCAAACACGCACAAATACGGCCAATCCTTAAAAACAGCAAATTGGATAAAACATCCCCTACATCATATAGACCCATCTCAAGCATACCATTCTTGGCCAAAATAATTGAAAAAGTAGTTCAATTACAGACACAAGATTTTCTAGACTCATCTTACCCTCTTGATGAGCAACAGTATGGCTTTCGGCCCCGCCATGGAGTGGAAACACTCCTCACAGTTTTAATAGATGCACTCCTAAGAGGGATTGACAATCATAAACAGGCATTCATTCTACTTTTCATCGACATATCAGCAGCGTTCGATAGCGTACACCACACAATAATGCTCAATAACTTAAAACAAATAGGATTAAACTCTACAGTACATAAATGGTTCTCATCCTACCTAAATGATAGAACGCAAAATGTAAGAATTGGAAATCAAAACTCAACCACATACAAGCAAGAAATTGGATTACCACAAGGTTCAGCGCTGTCAGCCCTACTTTTCAATATTTACATAAAACCAATCTGTAACATATTCAAAAGTTTTGGAGTACGATATCATCTTTACGCAGATGATATTATGATGTATATTCCATTCACAATTCCCAACCTACCGCTTCAACTCCTATCGGACTGCTATAATGAAATCACAACTTGGCTAAAAGCACAAAACCTCCACATCAATCACACTAAAACTGAAGTTCTAATTGTGACCAAGAACAGATCCTAAATCCATCCATCACACATAAGACTTCAAAACCAAGAAATAAAAATAAAAAAGGAAATAAGATATCTAGGTGTTATACTAGATACACACCTCACGATGGAAACACACATCAGCAATACCATAAAGAAAATCTATTTCAAACTCAAAACCCTCAAACAACTTCGTCCACTAGTTTTTACACAAGACTTTATCAACATAATCCAAGCCACCATAACCCCACATTTTGACTTTGCCAATCTAATACTAATAGGCATAGCAAAACAAAGCATTAAACGATTGCAATTAGCACAAAATGCAGCAGCCAGAATCACATTGAAAATTAACTCCCTCCAACACATATCACCAATACTAGCCTCCCTTCATTGGCTACCAATTCAAAGTAGAATAATCTACAAAACAATAATAACATCATTCAAGGCATTATATGACCTGGCCCCATCCATGATATGTAACTTAATACACAAAGAACCATCTAAGTCTACACACAGAAAAGGACAATTAAACAGATTAAAAATCCCAAAAGATTTTACAAAAGCCCATAAATCAACAAACAATAGAGCCTTTTCTCATATAGCCCCTACAATCTGGAATTCCCTCCCAGAGGAACTACGAAAGCTAACAGAGATCATGGAACTCCGCAAGAAATTGAAAACCTATCTATTTACCAAACATTATAATATAGATAATTCATTATCTACATTAGACAAAGGTTAAAGAGATAATCGGATTGCTCCATGCAAAAGCCCTTTAACCCACACAGATAGCACTCACCCATGATGATCTTTTTAACCTATGTCCCCCTCCCTTCCATGTATACCATGTATATGTATTCATATATAAATTTGTACATAGTTTCCACACTGTTTGGTATTATATCACACTGTTTATTCTACATTTAAAATGATGTTCCTTGTAAATACGTTCTGTTATATCTCGACGTTCCATGTAAAACAAACTTGTTTTGTTATTTGTTGTTAACTGTAAACCGCAACTGAACTTTGGAAGATGCGGTATATAAATGTGAATAAAATAAAATAAAATAAATAAAATAAATAATGTGGCCAGTAGACTTGGGGGATTGGTAGTGCTGTTGTTGAGCTGGTCTTGGTTAGCCTCAGTTTGCAGGTTCAATTCTCTCATGCTCCTTTTCTGTTTTGTTCCCCATTTTGCCCTGCTCCAAAGAGCATCCCCTGCTGTCCTTTGGGTTTCTTTTCTTTGCTCTTTTGCATGATGTCTCCACTGCATAACATTTCATTGTGTATGTGTATGTGTTTATATGTCGCTCTCGTCCCAATTACAGATTGTAATATGAGCTGTACACAGCTGTTCTGCATGTGCATTGCATCATGGTTACTGTTGGGGTTGCCTTATCCTGGCACACAGCAGGCTTTTTGTGTGGTGCCCTGCAGTGTTGTTGTATGTAGCCTTTGCTGTGTGCCTCACGTTGGTGGTGTAGGCCTACCGGTTTGTGCATTGACTTTTGTGCTAGTGGTCATGGGTTCAGTCCCACAGTGGGCCTCCTTTAGTACGAATGTCCGGGGCAACTCCCTTTTATGGCTGTAACAGCCAGACATATTTCAGAGATCAGGGTTTCAACCACAAAACACCCTCACCTCAGTTACCTGACCTAAGGTGGCCTGTACAGTGCCTTAGCTGTGGTTTTACCCTATCCCGGTAAGCACAGCAGAATGTTTGTGCGGTGACCTGCAGTTAATGCCATAGAAGCATGGCATAGTGGTTAGTTCACTAACTTCCCAACCAGTGGTCATGGGTTTGATTCATCTGTGTTCTCCTTTCTTTTATGCCTGTCCTACACAACCACTTTTCCTTCCTGTTACAGTCATATCTGTGCAGCTCTGTGTGCCAACACATTATAGCCTCATCACAGTTGTCAATGTATCTGTGTCTGGCAGCTGTGTGGCATCCTGCCCTACTCTGCAGGCTACTACCCCATGTCCTGCACTGGTACTCTTTTCTGTATTGTGGCTCTTCATGTTTGCCTCTTGTGTGTCTGCTCTGCATGGCACTGCTACTTCTCTGTCCTCCTGTCATTGGACTTATCCTGCCACCTCTACCTGCTCTGGTGGACATGTATTCCTATCCTCTGCCATACACTGTCATTGTTGCACTTTACATTAACATCACCCTGTGCATCAGTTCAGCTGCCTCCAATATGTTTGTCCAGTTTACCAGCTGCCACATGGGCTGCACGCAGATTTAGCAGGTCTGTCAGCTCCGCCATCTGCTTATTGCCTTTCCTTGGTGCTCTGTGCAGTGTTTGGGTTACATCTGTTTGGGCCATACATTTCATACTTGTCAACTTGGGACACCTTACTGCCATTGGTCACCATTTCATGGGTCACCTTAACATCGTTTGGGCATCTTTAGCAGCACCTTAGGTTCCACAGGCTAATGGGGTGCCTTATATGGTGCCTTGGGGGGTGGCAACCTACGGTGCCTCATAGGGCGCCTTAGGGTGTCCACCCTACAATAAGCATTAGGTTACTGCACTGCAGCGAGGGTGTTTTGGTTAGCAGCACAGATTGTTGGAATGTGTCTGTTACACGCATTAAAAGGAGTTGACTCGGACTGACATATTATATGGTCCACAGGGATCAAACTCATGACTGCTGTCTCAGCAGTCATTGTATTAATCAGTGTACTATACCTATTATCACAGCACTTCTATGTAATTAGGCTTATGGCGTGCTAACGTGTCACACCGCACACTATCGCATGATAACGGCAAGGCACCCTCTATCGTGCGATACACAGCTATTGTTAACGCTGGAATGCCCACTTCCTTATATGGGATTCTTCATGTTAATGCTGCAACTAGCGCCGGTAACATTAGGACGGTTTAGTAAACATACCCCTAAATTTCATCTGCCATTTGGATGCCCAGTCTCCCAATTTTTCAATGTCCTATTGCAATTTTTCACAATCCTCTTACATTTAGCAACTTTGAAACATTTTGTGCATCTGCAAATTTATTTATTTATTTAGCTGTATTTATGGCCCGCTTTTCACCAGGTCAAAGCGGTTTAACATAAAAAGGGGGGGGGGGGGAGGGTTTAACATCTGATCAGCTCACTCATTCCCATTTCCCGGTCATTTATAAATATGTTAAAAAGCAGCAGACCCAGCACTGATCCCTGTGGTACGCCACTTTTCATGTTTTTCCACTGAGAAAATTGGTCATTTAGCCCTGCTCTTCATTTTCTATCTTTTAACAACTTCCTAATCCACAGTGGTACATTGCCTCCAATCCCATGACTTTTTAATTTTCCAGAAGAATGTCTCATGAGGGACCTTTTCAAAGACTTTTTTTTTCTTTTTTTTATTGATTTTCAGTCATATACAACAACCAAAATAAATACAAGTCAATCCCATAAAAATTGAAAGGCAAAAAATCATACAACAAAGAGAAATATACACCATGATAAAGTCCACATTACGGAACCCCACTGTTAACAACAACAAGGAAAACTAAAAAAAGAAAACAGAATATAAACTATCCATGACATAGAGGCTGCGACCCCAACCACCCGCTTAAACCCCTTTTCCAACCAAGAACTTTTCTAAATGTGATACATCAACAAAGGTATAAGTAGCACCCTCATAATTAAGGATACATTTACAGGGAAACTTCAGAAAGAACGTAGCACCCAGTGCCAAGGCTCGGGACTTCAGATCTAAAAACTGTCTCTGACGCATCTGGGTGCTGCGAGCAACGTCAGGAAATATGTTAACCAACTGGCCACAAAATTTTACCTTTTTAGCCTTAAAAAAGGCACTAAGTATACGTTGCTTAATATCCACAGAGGAAAAAGTGACCAGCAAAGTAGCCCTAACATTAATTATGTCTTGGGAATCTTCCAAAAAGGCAGTCAAATTTGTCATAGGGGAAGCAATCTCATCCAATTCCCCATCAACCGGATTAAGTTTTTTGAAAGTAGAGGAAATATAATAAATCTGAAGGAAATCAATAGTCTCAGAAATACCCAGGACTTCTTTGAGAAATTGAGCCAGCAAAATCCTATGCGATAATAACGGAGACTGGGGAAAATTTAAGAAACGTAAGTTGGAAGCGCGCATGGAATTTTCCAGGCGCTCCGGCTTAGAATGAATCAGAAGAGAATCTTTAATACCAGCCACGCTAGAAGTATAAATTGGAAGTACCTGGGACTCCAATTTACTAACGGCCGTGTCAATAACAGTAACTTTAGCATCCAATTGCTGTAAGGAGGAAACAGTTTCCTGAGAAAATACAGAGAAGGATTGAAAAGAGGAAGACATCTTAGAATCAATACCTTTTAACACAGCCCAAACATCTTTTAAAGTAATTTTGGCATCTGGGGAAGTGGGGGGAAGCTCCGAAGAGCCTCCCTCTCCAACCGACGAAATCGGCTTCGGAAAAACAATCACAGGCATTCTTCTCACCGATAAGGAAAGTTCACCAGGACACTCATGAGAAACAACAGGATTAGGGGGTGAGGGGGGGGGGGATCTACCATCGGAGCTAAGAGACACCAGGTCTGGAAAGGATTGTGCAATCGGAAGGGGAGCAAAGTGTTTATCCAGAGGCCCGACTGGTTTCACATCTCCAGCCGTGGCCTCCGACACTTTGCCCCCGACCTTGGCTTTCCTCTTCCCCATAACCTGAAGGAGGTGTGTGGAGCTGCTCATCAGCCTGGGGGCTGCCGTTGCTGCGGAGGTGGTGGAGATTGCTGTTTCCCCTCCCTATTTCATCGCAGGCACAGCCAGGACAGCTTGACCGAGGTCTTCCCTTGGGTGATAAGAACGCTGAGCCGGGAGCCTTCCAGTGGATCTGCTGTTCCTGAAGGAGGTGTGTGGAGCTGCTCATCAGCCTGGGGGCTGCCGTTGCTGCGGAGGTGGTGGAGATCGCTGTTTCCCCTCCCTATTTCATCACAGGCACAGCCGGGACAGCTTGTTTCCGTGGGTCTTTTTCCATTGACTTTTTGGTTATAAATTTCTCCTGCCTTACGTGGAGCGTGTTCCGAAGGGGCGTGGCCAAAGGGGCTAGCTCCGCCCCTTTGGCGCCCCTTCGGCGTCTCTGCGGTGCAGCAGTTGTGCTGGCCTTCTGTTTCTCCTTGCTACTTGAGGTTGGTGCTTTCTGTTGGCTAGTTACTACTTTGAGTAATTGCTGTGGTGATAGGTTCAAAGACTTTTTGAAAATCCAGATACAATATATCAACTGGCTCACCTTTATCTATCTGTTTATTCCGACCTTTGAAAAAATATAACAGATTAGTGAGACAAGACTTTCCTTGGCTAAATTTATGTTGGCTTCCTGTCATTAAGCCATGACTATCTACATGCTCAGTAATTTTTTTCTTTATAATGGTTTCTAGCATTTGCTCAGTATAGATGTCAAGTTCACAGGTCTGTTGTATCCCTAATCACCCCTGGAATCCTTTTTAAAAATTGACATTACACTGACCACTCTCCAGTCATCAGGTACTACAGATGATTTTAAGGATAGTTCACAGACTACTAAAAGTAGGTCTGCAATCTCATATTTCACTTTTTTCAGCACCCTGGAGTGCATGCCATCTTGTCCAGGTTATTTGCTGCTCTTTAGTTTATCAAATAGCTGTATTATATCTTCCTGATTTATCGAGATTTGTTTCAATTCCTCTGATATACCACCTTTGAATATCATTTCTGGCATGGATAAGTTTCCTACATCTTCTTCAGTAAAAACTGAAGTAAAGAATTTATTCAGTCTCTCTGCTATAACCTTGTCCTCTCTTAGCACCTCATTTATCCCTCTGTCATCTAATGGTCCATCTGGCATCCTCACAGGTGTTTTGCTACGAATGTACTGAAAAAAGTTTTTATTATGTGCTTTTGATTCCATGGCAAGCTTATTTTCAAATTCTCTTTTGGCTTGCCTTATCAATGGTTTGCATTTAACTTGCCAGTACTTATGTTGTTTCCTATTTTCATCATTTGGCTTTTTTTTCCATTTTCTGAAGGATTGTCTCTTATCTATAACAGTCTCTTTGACCTCACTTCTATTTTTGTTCTGTGTTCACAGATGAAGAACCAGGAGCAGGACCTCAGAAAACACCCACAAATAAGAACAGAAGCGAGGGACATCTTGAACAATTTTCAGAAGACTGTGTTCGTGAGAAACTAGCTCAACTTAAAATAGACAAAGCGATGGGACCGGATGGGATACACCCTAGAATACTGAGGGAACTTGGGGACGTTCTAGCAACTCCACTGACTGACCTTTTCAATGCCTCGTTGGAGTCGGGAGTGGTGCCAAAGGACTGGAGAGAGGCTCATGTGGTGCCTTTACACAAAAGCGGTAGTAAGGATGTGGTTGAAAACTACAGGCCGGTTAGTTTAACTTCAGTGGTGAGTAAATTAATGGAAACGCTGTTGAAAGAGAAAATAGTGATGTTTCTGGAGTCCAGCGGATTACAGGATCCGAGGCAGCATGGATTCACCAGAGGCAGGTCTTGTCAGACAAATCTGATTGATTTCTTTGACTGGGTGACCAGGGAGTTGGACAGCGGGAGAGCTCTAGATGTGGTGTATTTAGATTTCAGTAAAGCCTTTGACACTGTTCCTCACAGGCGACTTATAAACAAACTGAGCACCCTAGGGATGGACCCTAAAGTTACTGCTTGGGTTAGAAATTGGTTGGGTGGGAGGCGACAAAGAGTACAAGTAAATGGAGCTCACTCTGAGGAGAAGGATGTTACCAGTGGTGTGCCCCAGGGATCTGTCCTTGGTCCGATTCTTTTTAACATCTTTGTTAGTGATATAGCGGAAGGGCTGTCGGGTAAGGTTTGCCTCTTTGCGGATGATACCAAAATCTGCAATAGAGTAGACACCCAGGAAGGTGTAGATAACATGAGGAGGGATCTAGCTAAGCTTGAAGAATGGTCTAGAATTTGGCAACTGGGATTTAATGTTAAAAAATGTAAGGTCATGCATTTGGGCTGCAGCAATCCAAGGGAGCAATACAGTATAGGAGGTGAAGTACTTTTGTCCACTAAAGAAGAGCGGGACCTAGGCGTAGTTGTGTCCGATGATCTTAAAGTAGCTAAACAGGTAGAAAAGGCGACGGCAAAAGCTAGAAGGATGCTTGGGTGCATACGGAGAGGAATGGCTAGCAGAAAAAAGGAGGTGATAATGCCTCTGTATAAGTCTTTGGTGCGACCTCATTTGGAGTATGGTGTGCAATTCTGGAGACCGCACCTTCAAAAGGATGTGAACAGGATGGAGTCGGTGCAGAGGGTTGCTACTAAGATGATTAGTGGTCTTCATTATAAAGCATATGAGGACAGACTTAAGGATCTTAATATGTACACCTTAGAGGAAAGGCGGGATAGAGGTGATATGATTGAGATGTTTAAATACCTCCGTGGCATAAATGTTCAGGGAGAGAGCCTCTTTCAATTGAAAGCAAGTTCTGCGACGAGGGGACATGGGATGAGGGTGAAGGGAGATAGATTCAGGAGTGATATGCGGAAATATTTCTTTACGGAAAGAGTAGTGGATCCGTGGAATAGTCTCCCAGTGGAGGTGGTAGAGATGAGGACAGTAACTGAATTCAAAAAAGCATGGGACCAACACAGAGGATCTCTAAAGGTAAAAAGTGGACTGTTGTAGTTGTTGTTATGGAAGGACAGACTAGATGGGCCTTGTGGTCTTTTTCTGTCATCATGTTTCTATGTTTCTATGTTTCTATGTTGCTTGGCCTTCGTTCCACCTTTTTTAAAGCATGGAATACTTCTGGTCTAGGCTTCCAAGAAAGTATATTTAAATAACGCCAAGGCCTGATGTAAACTCTTAGAGGCACATTCCAACCTGGCTATCCAACCACCTTGTGTGGCTGACCAGAAGCAGGATGCCCAGAGGTACATCAGATTCTGATCCCATGGGGGCTAGACGTGCCCACGGGATTAGAATTGGGTCTACAGCCTGAACATGCAGGCCGGGCCCCAATTCTGATCGGCCTGCATGCCCAGCCACATGCCCAGCTACCTCAGTCATTCTCCTGAATGGAGCCACAGTGCCATGGTGTCCCATCACCATGGCACCATGGCTCCATTCAGGAGCTGCGAATGCCGGCCACCACTGATTTCGTTCTTTCCCCACTGCTGGGACCTCGATCCGGCCTCCCATGGCTAGGGTCCAGCTGCGGGGAACTTACTTGACTCCCCTATCTCTTTGATCAGACCCAGCAGCATGATCCCCCAACGTCCAGGGAGACTTATTATGTGGAATGCTGTGGAATAAGTCCCCTGTCAATGTTCACGTCCCCAGACGTACAAGACATGACTTCAGAATCGGCCCTGTACGTCTGAAGTCGCAGCACACTAATGCCCCGCCCTCACTCCACCTCAGAAACACTCCCTCCCGCCCCCATCTAGGCCTCCCCATACAAATGTGCTGTTCGTATGGGGAAGCATTAGCTGGGGCTGGCAGGGGAGAGAATAGTGAGGATGGACGTCCAAACCGGATGTCCATCCCTGCTATTCGCTGTTCTGAATGACCCCCTTAACCTTTGCAGTTGTTCCTTTTAGGGGGTTTTTAAACCATTTTCCTCATTTTATCATAGTCTCATTTTTGAAAGTTAAATGCTAGCGCATTGGATTTCCTTGTTATCTTCTCCGCATTTATTAAATCAAACATGTCATGATTATTATTGCCAAGCGGCCCCAACACCATTACCTCTTGCACTAGATCCTGTATTCCAGTAAGAACTAGATCTAAAATCATTTCCCCTTGAGTTGGTTCTGAACTAGCTGCTCCATTAAGCAGTCATTTATTTCATCCTGATAACAACAGCTGTAATCCAGATATTTAATTTTGAATATCAGGACACAGGCTTTTAAAATTTCCTTTTATCCATCTAACTTTCCATGACTAAGAAAGTTACACAAGCTTTCACATATGCGCAGATGACAAATTATACAGAAAACTGGAAGGCATGGGGATAACCTGCAGGACGTGTCAGTTGCAATCCTCACTGCCTTATTGGGCATACTAGATGGGCCATTTTGGTCTTTTCTGGCCATCGCCTACTATGTTACATAAAGCGATCCTACAGTTTTTTTTATTGTAAAGAAAACTCAGAAATCCTTTGCTTTCATTATTGTCCCTGCCAGCTTACACAAGCTTGAAACAAGCAGAGACCCCTTACTTGTGTCACAGAAAACGGGACTTCTGTGCAAAACCTGTATGAACCCTGCAATAGTCAGCCCCAATTAGATAGCGAAGCCAGAGATTCTAAGCTGATGAGCAAGCCAGGTCTCATTCAAGAAGACATAAGAACATAAAATGTGCCAAAGGTCAGATCAAGGTCTATGAAGCCCAGCATCCTGACTCCAATAAGGAGAATCAGGGTCACCAGCAAAAGATTAATTTGATGTTCCTCAACCCAAAGGACAAGTAAAAGCTTTCCCAAGTCTAATTGGCTAACAAAGGCTTATAGACTTTTCCTCCAGAACTTGTCTAAACCCCTTTTAAGTCCAGCTATAACAGATGTCTTGACAGCATCCTCCAGAACAAATTCCACAACTTGATTTTGTGCTGAGTGAAAAATATTTTCTCCAGTTTGTTTTAAATCTGCTGAATGTCAGTTTCATGGTATATTCTCTTGTTTTAGTATTTGGAAGTTTAAACAACTGTTCACTATTTTCCAGTTCCATTTCATTCGTGATTTTATAAACTTTCATATCTCTTCTCGTGTCTCTTCTCCAAAGAGCACTAACCTGTTTAATCAATATTGCAGTAGGTAAGGAAAATGGAATGTGGCAAAAATCATTTGCTGCCAGTTTGGGTTCCTGAGGGCTAATGTCACTGTTTGAGGGATGGAGCCTATAGTGATTGTTTTTAAGGGATGGGATGGGGTCTGCTATAGTGATTGTATGTAGGGAATGAGAAGGAAGACAACTGTAACTCTTTGAGACTGGAGAGGGGCTTGGGGAAGAGGGGAAGACATAATTAAAATCTCCATGCAAAAGTAAAGGAAAGTTACTTTTGTCTATTGAAGAATATTAAGGAGACACAGTAAGTAAGAAATGTGGAGGGAGAGATCACAGATCCCTCCCCTACTATTCTTTGGCTTCCTTCTCCATTTCCAGTGTTGATTGCTAATATTCCTTTCTCCCCATCCCCCCAAGAAAAGCAAATACATGAATTGAATACATAAGAAATGTCAGAAACAGATTATAAAAAATGACAAACATGAACATTATTTAATATGTAAATGTGGCAGAGGGCACAGTCTGTCTCCTCCCCCCATCTTCAGTGTTGGGTGTTTAGTTAGGATCTCTGGAAAAGTTGGTAGCCCTAGGTCTGGGTGAAAGAAAATAATCCTTGTGAAGCTGAAAATGGTATTGGTCATTGGAGCATGAGGTATTCACATACATGTATGTATCCTGCCAGGGCCTGCCCGTCCATTGAGCAAGAATGTTTTTTGCACAGGGCCCCGCGTTTCAGGGGGCCCCGCGCAAAGAACATTCTGCTTTTTTTTAAAATTAAATTTAAAAAAAAAAAAGCTGGCTGCTGCCGCCGCGGCAGCAGCAGAATGGAGTGTCCCGCGGGGCCCCCTCTGCCCGGCTGAACTCTCCGGCACGGCTGGGGCCCTCTGCTCCAGCTTGCAGATACTCGAAGGGAGAGTGTCTCCCTCGCGTCTTTGTTAAGCCCGCAGGGGCAGATGGGAAATTTCCCATCAGCCCCTGCTTCCCATCAGCCCCTGCGGGCTTAACAGAGACGCGAGGGAGACACTCTCCCTTCGCGTATCTGCAAGCCGGAGCAGAGGGCCTCAGCAGTGCCGGGAGAGTTCAGCCAGGCAGAGGGAGCCACGCGGGACACTCCATTCTGCTGCTGCCGCGGCGGCAACGGCAACGGCCAGCTTTTTTTTTTTTTTTTTAAATTTCCATGAGCCGATGGGGGGGGGGATTAGGACTGCTAATGGGCTATGGGGGGGGGGGGTTAAGACTGGCAATGGGGGGGGGGCTGGTGGGGGGGGGGTTAGGACTGGTAATGGGCTGGGGGGGTTAAGACTGGCAATAGGCTGTGGGCTGATGGGGGGGTTAGGACTGGTAATGGGCTATGGGGGGGTTAAGACTGGTAATGGGCTGTGGGCTGATGGGGGGATAGGACTGGTAATGGGCTATGGGGGGGGGTTAAGACTGGTAATGGGCTGTGGGCTTTGGGCTGATGGGGGGGTTAGGACTGGTATTGGGCTATGGGGGGGTTAAGACTGGTATTGGGCTATGGGGGGTTAAGACTGGTAATGAGCTGATGGGGGGGTTAGGACTGGTAATGGGCTGTGGGCTGATGGGGGGGTTAGGAGTGGTAATGGGCTATGGGGGGGGTTAAGACTGGTATTGGGCTGTGGGCTGATGGGGGGTTAGGACTGGTAATGGGCTATGGGGGGTTAAGACTGGCAATGGGCTGTGGGCTGATGGGGGGTGTTAGGACTGGTAATGGGCTATGGGGGGGTTAAGACTGTTAATGGGATGTGGGCTGATGGGGGGGTTAGGATTGGTATTGGGCTATGGGGGGGTTAATAATGGAAATGGGATGATGCGGGTGTTAGGACTGGTAATGGGCTATGGGGGGGTTAAGACTGGTAATGGGCTGTGGGCTGTGGGCTGATGGGGGGGTTAGGACTGGTATTGGGCTATGGGGGGGTTAGGACTGGTATTGGGCTATGAGGGCGGCGGATAACACTACTAAAGGGCTGATGGGGGGTTCGGACTGGTAATGGGCTATGGGGGGTTAAGACTGTTAAAGTTCTGTGGGCAGATGGGGGGGTTAGGACTGGTAATGGGCTATGGGGGGATTAAGACTGGCAATGGGCTGTGGACTGATGGGGCTGTCTGGAAATGGGGTGATGGGGGGTTAGGACTGGTAATGGGCTATGGGGGGGTTAAGACTGGTAATAGGCTGTGGGCTGATGGGGGGTTAGGACTGGTAATGGGCTATGGGGGGTTAGGACTGGTAATGGGCTGTGGGCTGATGGGGGGGTTAGGACTGGTAATGGGCTAATGGGGGGTTTAAGACTGGCAATGGGCTGTGGGCTGATGGGGGCTGTCTGGAAATGGGGTGGTGATGGAGGGTTAGGACTGGTAATGGGCTATGGGGGGGTTAAGACTGGTAATGGGTTGTGGGCTGATGGGGGGGGGGTTAGGACTGGTATTGGGCTATGGGGGGTTAAGACTGGTAATGGGCTGATGGGGGGTTAGGACTGGTAATGGGCTATGGGGGGTTAAGACTGGTAATGGTCTGTGGGCTGATGGGGGGTTAAGACTGGTAATGGGCTGTGGGCTGATGGGGGGGTTAGGACTGGTAATGGGCTATGGGGGGGGTTAAGAAAGGTAATGGGCTGTGGGCTGATGGGGGGGTTAGGACTGGTACTGGGCTAGGGTGGGGTTAAGACTGGCAATGGGCTGTGGGCTGATGGGGGCTGTCTGGAAATGGGCTGATGGGGGGGTTAGGACGTAATGGGCTATGGGGGGGTTAAGACTGGTAATGGGCTGTGGGCTGATGGGGGGTTAGTACTGGTAATGGGCTATGGGGGGGTTAAGACTGGTAATGGGCTGTGGGCTGATGGGGGGTTAGGACTGGTAATGGGCTATGGGGGGGGGTTAAGACTGGCAATGGGCTGTGGGCTGATGGGGGCTGTCTGGAAATGGGGTGATGGGGGGTTAGGACTAGTAATGTGCTATGGGGGGGCTAGGACAGGAAATGGGCTGATGGGGAGGGGTTAGGACTTGAGGTGGGCTGATGTGGTTAGGACTGGTAATGGGCTGTGGGCTGATGGGGGGGGGGTTAGGACTGGCAATGGGCTATGGGGGGCTGACTGGAAATGGGCTGATGGGGTTAGGACTGGAAGTGGGCTGATAGGGGGTTAGGACCGGTAATGGGTTATGGGGGGGCTTAAACTGAAAATGGGGTGATGGGGGTTAGGACTAGAAGTTGGTTGACGGGGGGCCAGGACTGGTAATGGGTTGGGGGATTGCTAGGACTGGAAATGGGCTGAGTGGAAGGGGAGGCTTGAACTGCAAATAGCTGATGGGGAGGGGGCTTGGAATGGAAATGGGCTGTGAGGGAAGGGAGCTAGGACTGAAAATGGGCTGATGGAGCAGCTAGGATAGGACTGGAAATGGGCTGTTGGGGGGAGATAAGATTGGAAATGGGCTGTAGTGGGGGCTTGAATTGAAATGGACTCATGGAGGGGCTAGAACTGGAAGTAGGCTCATGGGGGGCTTGGACTGGAATTGGGCTGAGTGGAGGGGAGCTATGATTTGACATGGGCTGATGATGGGGCTAGGAAATGACTAGAAATGGGCTGATGGGGGGCTAGGATTGGAAATGAGCTGATGAAGGGACTTGGACTGGAAATGGATGGGGGAGCTAGGACTGGAAATGGGCTGATGCAGGGACTAGAATGGAATGGATGCTGGGTGAGACTGGAACTAGAAGGGAGCTGATGTTGGGGGAGGATTAGAATGGGATGGAGCTGGGAGAGTAAAATGGAGAGGGGAAAAATATTTTGTGTGGGAGGGATGAAAAATCTATAATTGGCCGGGTATTGGGAGAGTAAGTGGGGATTGAGGATGAAATAGGAATGAGGAAAGAGCAAAAGGAGAAAGATTAGTATGTTAAAGCAGATGTAGAGAGAGAGAATGGAAAAAAAAACTAGAAGAGAGAAGAAAGGACAAATGGACAGCAGATGATGGAGAGTTAGCAGAAAACGTGAAGAAACCAGAAGAAAGTGGCTGGACCAATTGCAACTGAAAAAAAATGCACAAAAGGTAGAAAGATATCTCTTTATTTTGAATTTATTAACTGAAATATGAAAGCTCTGGGAAATGTGCATCATTAACGTCTGCGCTTTGTTTGGTACAAGAGGAAATTAATTTATAGTTTTATTTCTACAGTGTTGTTGTACATTCCAAGTTTGGCTTTTGAGGTTCCCAATTTAATTATTGCCTTCCTGTTTCTAAATTGTGATTCCTTGTTTGGTGATGGTCTATGTTCTGCCTGTGTAACTGAGCTGAAGTATTCTATTTATGTAATTCCTATTTGACATTGCCACTTGTTCTCTTTCCCCAGTATTCTCTGAAATGTATTGGTTTAATATTTGCAGTTTTGCCTTTTGATAGGTAGGGTATGGTGCTTTGTGAGTCCTGGTAATGCTGTCAGGATACGGCGGGTTTGCTATGGGTTCTAAATGGGCAGCGTTTGTAGTAGTTCCTAATGTGCCTGGCGGTTGGCACTGGATTATAGTAATGTAGAAATCTTTTAGTCTTTCTTTATCCATACACTCATTAAGAAACATGTTTACTAAAAGTTAGTGTATGGTAACATTATGCAAATATTTATGCAAATAAGGCCACTTATGCAAATGAGGCCCCGCACCGAGTCTCCGCACATGGCCCCGCACCCCCCTTGGGCCGCCCCTGTATCCTGCCAGTCACAGCCATGTATTCGTTCTGTAAACCATTGAAATAAATATTTTTCATACCTGGAGGGTGTTGTCTTCCTCCCCCAGAAGAGCCCTAATGAAATGGGGCCGAGCAGCTGCAATCCTCCTGCGGCAGCAATCTGTGCTGCAAAACCAGCTGCCGTGGCGCAGGGAGAAGGATGAGAGAATTGAGCCACAGGATGGCTAAAGACAGTGAGAGCTATGGAAGCAGAAGCAATTGAGCAATGTTGGGGCTGGAAACAGCAGCAGCTGCAGCAGAATGCCAACCAGGATCAGAGCAGGAGGGAAGAGTGGGAAGGTTGCAGCTGAAGAGAAATTCCGCCCCCCACCAGGAGACATAAAAAAGCCATGAGAGAAGGGAGAGCGGGAGAAGAGACACATCCCCACCTGTGCCAAGAACATAAGCACATAAGAAATGCCACACTGGGTCAGACCAAGGTCCATCAAGCCCAGTATCCTGTTTCCAACAGATGCCAATCCAGGTCACAAGTACCTAGCAGTTTCCCCAAAGGACACAGGTTCCATAATGCTTGTATTGGAGCAAACAGTGGATTTCCCGGGCCCCCTTTAATGGTTTATGGACATTTCATCCAGGAACTTGTTCAACCTTTTTTAAACCCAGCTACACTAACAGCTTTTACTGCATCCTCCGGTAATGAATTCCAAAGTTTGATTACGCGTTGAGTGAACTAATATTTTCTCTTATTAGTCTTAAATGGGTTACAATGTAGCTTTATTGTTTGTCCCCTAGTCTTTCTACCTTTTGATGGTGAAAAGAATCAATCAACTTTTACCAGTTTCATCCCATTCATTAATTTATAGACCTCTATCATATCTCCCATCAGCCGTCTCTTTTCCAGGTTGAAAAGCTTAACCTTTTAAGCCTCTTCTCAAGGGGCATCCTTCCATCTTCTTTACCATTTTGTTGGTTCTTCTCTGTACCTTTTCTAATTCTGCCATATCCTTTTTAAGATACCAGAATTGCACACAATATTCAAGGTGCAGTCACACAATGGAACGATACAGAGGCATTAAAATATTTTTTGTTTTATTCTCAATTCCTTTCCTTATGATTCCTAGCATTTTATTTGCCTTCTTGGTCGCTGCTGCACACTGAGTGGAGCGTTTCAACGTGTTATTCACGATGACGCCTAAATCATTTTCCTGGATTTTGGTTCCTAATGTGGAACCTTGCATCGTGTAATCAGAGTTTGGGTTGTTCTTTCTTAGATGCATAACTTTGCACTTGTTCATATTAAATTTCATCTGCCATTTGAACATCCAGTCTTCCAGTTTATCAATGTCCTCTTGCAATTTTTCACAATCCTCTTGGGTTTTAACAACTTTGAATAATTTTTTGTCATCTGCAAATTTGATAACCTCACTTGTTATTCCCATTTCCAGGTCATTTACAAATATGTTAAAAAGCAGCAGATCCAGCACAGATCCTTGGGATACTCCACTATTCACTTTTCTCCATTGGGAAAATTGGCCATTCAGCCCTACTCTCTGCTTTCTCTCTTTTAACCAGTTCCTGATCCACAATAGTACATTGCCTCCTATACCATGACTTTTTAACTTTGCCAAGAGCCTTTCATGAGGGACCTTGTCAAACACTTTCTGAAAATCCAGGTACACTATATCGACTGGTTCACCTTTGTCTATTTGTTTATTCATATCTGAAAAAACATATAACAGATTAGTAAGACAAGACCTTCCTTGGCTAAAGCCATGCTGGCTTTCTCCCATCAAACCATAACTATCTACGGGTTAAATAATTTTGTTCTTTATAATGGCTTCTACCATTTTGCCCAGTACTGATGTCAAGCTCACCAGCCTGTAGTTTTCTGGATCACCCCTGGAACTCTTTTTAAAAATTGGCATTACATTGGCCATTCGCCAATCTTTAGATATTGCAGATGATTTTAGTGATAGTTCATAGATTGCTAATAGTAGGTCTGCAATCTCATATTTCAGTTCTTTCAACAACACCCTTGGATGTATGCCATCTGGTCCAGGTGATTTGCTACTCTTCAGTTTATCAAATAGTTGCAAACCATCTTCCTAGTGTATCGCTATTTCTTTCAATTCTTCTGCAGCATCACCTTTAAATATCACTTCAGTCATGAGTAACATCCCTACATCTTCCTCAGTAAAGACCGAAGCAAAGAATTCATTCAGTCTCTCTGCTATGGCCTTGTCTCCCTTTTGAAATTTAAAAGGTAGTACTGTGGATTTCCTTGCCATTCTTCCTCCATTTATCTATTTATTTATTTATTTTTATTGAAATATAAAACATTTATTACAATCAAAGGCATGTTCCAGTGGTGACTAGGTGGCAAACAGCTGCTTGAGGGTACACAACAGTGAGGTCCCTCTTGCACAGCGGATCAGCTCCAATTCCACCCCCTACACCAGGGCTCAACTCACACCTTCCTCCATTTATGAAATCAAATGATCATGCAATGACCCCTATTGCCAAGTGACCCCAACACCCTTATTTCTTGCATCTGATCTTATGCACCACAAAGGACTAGGTCCAAAATGGCTTCCCCTCTTGTCAGTTCATGAACCAGCTGCTCCAAGAAGTAGTCATTTATTTCATCAAGAAACTTGGGGGTATGTTTACTAAACTGTGGTAACATAGCAGCGGCTACGTTAACACTTGTTAAGTAATGTTAATGCATGGTAACGTAACGTTAATGCGTGTTATCATTAAATAATGCGCGTTAACGTCACTGGCCGCGGTATGTCCTGCAGAGGGTGGAGAGAAGGGGTCGATGGGCAGAGTGTGGGCGGGGAGAGGCTCCTGCTACACTAATGCGGGGAAAAGAAGGGCCGAACATTACCGGGAGTGAAAACATGTCGTTAGATGCGCATTTGCAGGAGAGTGAAACATTTCAGTGTCAGCAATGTACAGCATAGGCAGGGAGCCCAAGAAAAGTGATAGTAGTGCTCCATTTGCAGCAACAGCATAGTGTCCAAGTATGAAAGGCCACTATGGTGATGGTGCAAATGGGGTATAGGGGGCCGCAGGTGGGACATGCAAAGGGAGAAGCTGGGGCACAGAGTGGGCTAGGCTGTTGCCTAGGTGGCACATAGGAACATAAAAACTGGAAATCAGCAAGACAGCAGCTGACCAAGGCCAAACATGCCCAGTAGTCGGTGTTCAACAGTGTTCCATCTGGGGACATTCCCCAGCAAGTACCCCAAAGGTCACACAGGTACCGTTATGCCTGTAATAGGGCAATCAGTGCACATCTGGGGACCACCCTAATAAGGGTCCACAGACCATACCCAGGATGCATCCCAAACAGTTTGTAAACCCAGCTAACTGAACACCCTTAACTGCATCCCCTAGTAAGGCATTGCAGGGTGTGACCACACATTGTCAGAAACATATATACACCCAGTAGGCCAAACTGGGTACACCGTACCTGAGGTGCATGCCCTAGCCTGTCCACAGTCGGTTGTCCCAACACAATCTACCTACATCTACCTGGTCCACCCTAGCCAATATTTGCTAGAGCACCAACCTGACATCCCCCCAGCCATCTCTCCCCCATGTGGAAGGGACATAACATTGGTAGGCGGTGATGGGGGTGATGTGTGGATGTCCATGTATGCCTCCCTACCCCAGAGCCCGCACCTTAGGCACCCACCTACCTGCAAAGTGGATGGCCTGGGACTGCGCACTACCAGCACCAACAGCATATGGGCATGTCAGCATGGCAGAGGGGGAGGGTGTTGGTGCTGCAGGGGGCAGTGGCACCTGCCTGCGTTGGACCTAGGCCATGCCCTGTTCCAGTACGTGGTTGTGCAGTGCAACAGAAAAGGTCTGTCTGATGAAAAGTAAAAGTAGCCCCTGGGACCACTGCACTTCTGTGGCAACAGTATGGTACAGTACATACAGCTAGTGTGTCCTGGAACAGAGGGTCACAGGTTCAGGTCCCAGCTGTGGATCTTGCAAAGCATGTCCCTATGTTTTACCCTATAATGCAGATACAACATCAAAATGCGCAATCCTCAAAGCAGCGGCCAACAGGGGTACAAACACCCACTCACACAGGCTCCACTATCCAAAGCTTCATGGAGAGTCAGGCTTTTGGCTCCAGCACAGAGCTGCAGTTATCACCAGCACACTACTACTAGCTCCTGCACACTTTAGCAATGCCGACACTGTGATCAGGAGCAGTGTGGTGGACAGGGTTGCCAACCACCCCTATCACTGCACATTGCTGCAATAGGAGTGTGTGTGCATGTCTATCCATTGTTTTGTGGCTGCCTCACACTATTTCCAGTGTTAGCCTCACTGGGCCCACAATGCTCACACTATTTCCAGTGTTAGCCTGCAAATGTGTATAATGAGGATCAAGATATTGTGGGTATGGCACAGACAGGGCAGATTGGTCAGGATGCGTCTGTATTGGGAGTAGGGCAATGGCTGGGACAACATAGTGCCCGACCACCATCTTCATAGTCAGGGTGGCCACAGCATGTCATGCTTGGAGGACACTCACTCTGACCGAGCAGTGACCATGCCATAGCTATGCTCCCACATAGTGCTTTCTAGTGTCTGTCTCTTGTGATATCTGTGTGCTCTGAGGCCCAATCACTGAGGCACTTGCTGGGTGTTTGTGCTGTTTATCCCATATCTGGGTGCACATAGTTTCTCTGTGAACATGCATTATGGACTGGCTAGCAGACTGACAGCGGTTGCTATGTGCATGGCTGTAACACCTGGTGGGCTGCAGCAGGTACAGTCTGATTGTCCCTTTTGCTGGTGAATTTCAGACCTTGGTGGGGGCAGCTCAGGTTCTCCAGTGCTACTGCTGGGCTGCCTGTGTCTTAGTAGCAAGTGCAAATCTTGTCTAATCCCCACTCCCCCTTGGGGCTGTGGTTGCTGGTCCCTCCACTGCCTCAATTACAAATGTGTTTACTGTGGGAAAGGGACAAATGTTGCAAACCACTTTGATCCTGAGAGGGTGGTATAATAGGCATTGCTATATGAACAAGATGCGAGTCTAGGCATCCCTCTGTCCTGATAATAGGTGGCTAGGACAGCTGCATTGCAACAGTGGGTATGCATTATTCTGGGTGGATAACAGTCCACCAGGGCTGGATGTAACTAGGGCATACTGTTGGACACAGGGTGATGCTAGATTCTACTGCAGGCAATACCTGCCACACACAGATAGCAATGGGGATCTGCAGCACAATGTACCGCTGGCACCACAGGTACTGCAGAGGCAACATATCTTAGGTCACCGTAACATCCTTAGGGCACCTTAACCTAGGGCACCTTATACTGCACCTTAGGTTAAGGCGCCTTATAAGGTGCGTTAAACTAGGGCGCCTTATAAGGAGCCTTATAAGGCGCCTAGATTAAGGTGCCTTAGAGCCCTTAAGGCACCTTGTCAGCCTTAACGTGCCCTGTTTGTCAGCCTTAATATGCAATGTCTCATTAACGTGCAATAACTGGCCAAGGCGCCCTTTACCGCATGTTAAAAAGCCATTGCTACCTTAATGTCGGTACACCCACTTCCTTATATGGCATTGGTAACATTACCGCTGCACTTAACGCTGGTAACGTTACTGCACCTTAGTAAACATACCCCTTTATCTCCCTAGCATGTCCTGCCGTGACACTGACCCAGTCAATATCAGAGGCGTGTTGAGAGCATTCCGGGGCAGAGCAGAGGTGGTCCAAGGCATTACCGATTTTTGATGCTACATAGTTAGTGCTCTGTGCCTTAAAGATAGGCGTGGGAAAACCTTGCAGCTTCTTGTCTGTGCAGTGACATCTGGATTTTTGATGCCAGGGCTACATACGACCCCGGCATGGAAAATCTGGGTTAGGCGGGTGCATGGCACCACCCAACTGAAATTCAAGCCCGCATTGTTTAAATATTTTGAATGTAAAAAATTGATTGGCACTAAACTGACACTAAAAAAGACACTAAATAGAATTTTGAAATTCTTGGATAAAGAGACAAAAATTGCAAGTGATGTTAAAGAATAGAAACTATTTCTGGACAGAGGCGGAGCTAGCCGGGAAGCAAGATGGCTGTGTGAGCTCTTAGCTTCCGCGGACCCGTAAAGAATCCTGGAAAGTGAACGAAATGAGAGCAGTTCTCTTAGTCACAACTGATCTGGCTGCATTCAGCAATTGGAGAAGAGTATGGCTAGCGGAAAGCAAACCAAATTGGAATTCTCTTCTGGCTCAAAAACTGGGTCAAAGAGAGCTAAACCAGACCCCCCTTCACCTCAGAAGGCCCCAACAGCGAGAGAACCGGACGAGACCATGAAGGAATTACTAGCAGAGGTAAAAGCGATACGGGCGTTAGTCTCGGCCAATGGAGACACCCTACTGCAAGTACAGGCTGATATGCAAGAAATGAAAGTGCAGATGGGAGACCTTGCTGGGCGCGTTGGGAGAGCAGACCTTGCGATCGCCGACCATGAGAAGAGGCTGCAGCAAATACAGAGGTCGGTGCAGAAAGTGGGGAATTTGGAGCAGCAGCTGGAGGATATAAGTAACAGGCTCCGTCGGAATAACATTCGCATAATCGGCGTACCTGAGAGGGCAGAGGGTACCGATCCTATAGCCTTTTTGGAGAATCTGATCCCAAAGCTGCTTCGATTAAATTTTGGAAGGCCGCTGGAAATCGAGAGGGCCCATAGAATTCTGACGCAAGGCGGCCTCATCGGCCGGAAACCGCGTCCCTTGATCTTCTGCTTAATGCGGCATCAACACGCGTTACAAATAATGAATGCGGCAAAGGCGACCACAGCCCTAACATATGAGGGCCATAGACTATTCTTTTTCCCAGATTTCTGCAAGGCAACGATGGACAGACGAAAGCAATTTTTGGATTTAAGACCCAGGCTGCAACGTTTACAAGCTAGATACGGTCTCTTCTACCCAGCCAGATTCAAGGTTACATTGGACAATCGTACTAAGGTCTTTGAGGACCCAAAACTGCTTCTTCAATTCATCGAAGACCAAGAAGCATTACTCATGCACTGTGAAAAATCATCTTGAGGAGGTCGATTTAGCTGGGACTAGTCTCACATGTGAGAGCAGGGTATTCGGGCCTTGAGCCGCATAGACAGTCTGTCTCCACATTGTGCTGGATGTTGGGGTCTACTAGCACTGATGTATACTTAATAAGGCCCGAAGAGGGCTGGCAACAGTGTTGGCATGTTTAAGGGTGAGGGGGGGGGGAGGGGAAATGAAGAGATTAAGCCTGTTGGGGAAGTTAATCGTTTCATTTTATAAGTGCATCTGATATCTTGTTCCATTTATTCAGTTTATGTCTATATAAGTCTTTTTCGGGTTCTGTGGTAGTCTATTGTTTACTTGCTGTCTCACCCAATAGTGTGGAGCCCTCTTAAGGGGGCAGGGTTGGCACAATATGGGCTGCAAACGACGATTACTTGGGAGAGGGCCATATACTGGGTCTGCATTTGGGGGCGGATTGTGGTAAGAATAACTATGTGCTTTAAGATATGCGAGCATGAACCCCCTTAGACTAATCTCGCTGAATGTTAAGGGCATTATACATCCAGCTAAACGTAAGAAAATAATGACATATTGTCAAAAAAAAAGGCAGACATTATATTACTGCAAGAAACGCATCTATCCACTGTTGAAACTAAAAAGTTGGCCACGGGCCGTTTTAATTTGGTTGCCCATGCACCAGCCATCGGTAAAAAAAATGGGGTGGCTATCCTGCTTAATACGAAGATAGGTGCTCACATCTCAGCTGTCCGGACGGATCCTGAAGGGAGGTGGTCAAAAGTGCACTTACTTATCGGTAATAGGCATTTGGTTATATTCAATGTGTATGCCCCCAATGATGATAACCCTGACTTCTTCCATTCCCTCGCAACAGCTATCCAAGAAGACGCACAGTTTCCAATTGTGGTTGGCGGTGACTTCAATATGGTGTTAGACCCTTTAATAGATTGTAACCCTAACAGAGTAGGGAAGAAATGTGGGGCCCTGATGGTGCTGCAGTCCGTAATGTCGGAGGTGGGTTTGGTGGATGCTTGGAGGCTGCTTCACCCCTCTGAAAGAGACTATACTTTTTTCTCCTTCCCCCACAACTCCTATTCGCATATAGACTTCTTTCTAGTGTCTAAATTACTGATGCAAAGGGTCAGCAGTTCAACTATTTTCAGTACCCACATCTCAGATCATGCAGCAGTTGAACTGGAGCTAAGTGGGATAGGGGGGGGGGGAGACTCTCAGGGATGGTCTTTCAAGAGAACGCTATTAGCGGAAGCCACAAATAGGGAATATTTAAAACTAGCTATAAAGGAATATTTCGACAATAACTTGCCAGATGACACCCCCAGTTGGGCCTGGTGGGAAGCCTTTAAGGCATCGATCAGAGCCCATATTACCAGCCTGTCTATTGCGGAGACCAGGAAAGCAAATGGGCGGCTGAAGGAATTTGATCAGCAAATTCGAGCAGGAGAGAGAGTTCTGCAAAAGCAATTTAGCAAACTTGCGCTATCTCATCTCCAGAAGTTAAGATATCAATATAACATGATTTTAAGTTCAGATGTAGAGCGAAGTATGATGCTGCAGCAGACTAGGTATTACACGGAGAATAACAAAGCTGGGAAGCTACTTGCTGCAAGGGTAAAATCCCGTCGTGCTAAAGCACAGATTGCCCTTTTAAGGGATGCACAGAAAGGCCCTCTGAAAAGCAGTGCTGATATTGTGGCAGCCTTTCGGGAATTCTATGCGCAGTTATATTCTTCAGAAGTGCAGTTTGATGACCAGAAGTGCGCTGAATGGCTGGATGGTGTGACGCACCCTAAGCTCAATGAAGCGCAATCTGCCTCGCTAGCTGATCACATTACGCTGCAGGAAATGGAAGAAGCAATTGCACGGATGAAGAACGGGAAAGCAGCAGGTCCCGATGGGCTTCCCGCAGAATTTTATAAGACGTTCGCTCCAGAACTTCTCCCTCGGTTGAAGATTTACTATCAGGCTCTTCGGGAGAAAGACTCTCTTACGGGATTGTTTGTCAGTGCTTTGATTGTGGTGTTGGAAAAACCGGGGAAGGACCCCACAATGGTTGGAAATTATAGACCTATATCACTTTTGAACATTGATTATAAGATATACTCCAGTGTTCTGGCTGCACGCTTGGGCAAGGTCCTACATGTGTTAATACACCCTGATCAATGTGGATTTGTGGCTGGAAGATCTACTGCTGATAATGAGAGATTATTATGCAACATCCTAGAGAAGGCAGACTCAACCGACATACCTCTGATAGGCCTCTCCTTGGACACTGAGAAGGCCTTTGACAGACTCGAATGGTCCTTCCTCTACCGAGTGATGGAGTGGTTTGGGATTCCACGGGACTTTTCAGATATGGTGCGCGTACTGTATACAAGTCCTTCTGCTCGGATTTTTGCAAATGGTCTACTTTCGGACCCGTTTCCGCTGTGCCGAGGCACGAGACAGGGCTGCCCCATGTCACCTCTCTTGTTTAACCTGGCCCTGGAGCCGTTGTTGTTGAAGATTCGACAGTCAGAGGAAATTCATGGCATCAAAGTTGCAGACCTGCACGTCAAGTTATCTGCCTATGCTGATGACCTACTATTGTTCCTTACTCCAGATTCCTGTACGCCATTACTACAGATCATAACTCAATACGCAACGTTCTCTGGTTACAAGGTCAATTGGTCTAAATCGGTGGCTTTCCCGCTAAATCTGAGGGTACATCGGAATTTGTTGATAGACTTTCCTTTTCAATGGGAAAATACTGCTGTGAAGTACTTGGGGGTGAGATATTGCGCTTCCCTAGAAGAAACAGTGAAGTTAAATGTACAGCAGATATTGGAGCTGACACGAGAATTTACTTTGAAATGGTCCCCTTTGCAACTCACTTGGTGGGGTCGGCTGGATGCTATCAAGATGATGTTGGTACCGAAAATTAACTACATTTTGGGCATGATCCCAATTCTATTTCCGGCTCGGGAATATCGGAAGATGGAGCGCCTCCTTTCAAGATTCCTTTGGGCAGAGAAAACGCCCAGAATTGCATTGAAAAAGTTGAAATCCAGTAAAGCAATGGGGGGCGTACACTTCCCGGACTTTTATTGGTATCATTTGGCTTCCCTTTTAAAACAAGGTGTTGTATGGACTATGAGTGAGACTCTTTCTTGGAAACCTACGTGGCTAGAAGTTGAAGAGCGTACGGCTGCACCTTGTCCAATGCCTTTGCTTATGGGAATGCTGTCCCCCGATGTCTCACGAATGGGGAGTATAATTGTTTCCACACAAATGGCTTTTCAAGCTCTACTTCCAATTATTAGGAAGAACAACCCAGTCTCGTTACAGGTGCGATTAAAGTTAACAAAGCAACCTGTGCGTGGGATAAATGGCAAAAGTGTGGAATTTGAACGGTGGGTCAACTGGTGGATAAAGCAGCCTGGAAGACCTTTGATATTCTCCATCAGGAATTTCACCTTCCGACTGAGTGCTACTTTCAATGGATACAATTACAACATTGTATTAACAGAACTGTAGGGAATGTTAAGGATTTTCATCAGGACTGGGGGCTGCAAACACAGATCGAGGGTAACATAGTAACATAGTAAGTGACGGCAGATAAAGACCAGCATGGTCCATCTAGTCTGCCCAGCAAGATGGCAAGAGTAGGTGCACCTGTCGCTCTGTGCAGGCCACCCCTCCCCATGTTTTTGTTTCTGTTTAGGGGTGAACCCACCACTCCATGTAGGACACCCTTATTTGTTCAGACGCTAGATAGTTCAGAAGTTAGATGGTACCATTTATTTTGCTTTTATCCTGTTGCTGTAAAGGGATCCACTGTGTTTGTCCCATGCCGTTTTGAATTCCATCACCGTGTTTGCCCTCACCACTTCCATCGGGAGGGCATTCCAAGCATCCACCACCCTTTCAGTGAAGAAATATTTCCTGACATTGCCTTTCAATTTACCACCTTGCAGCTTCATGTTATGCCCTCTAGTTTTACAGCTTCCCCGTCTTTGGAAGAGGTTTGTTTGTTCATCATTTCTCTTTAAGTATTTAAAGGTCTGAATCATATCTCCCCTGTCCCTCCTCTCCTCCAAAGTGTACACATCTAGGTCTTCAAGTCTCTTCTCATAAGGCTTCTGACGCAGGCTCCAAATCATTTTGGTCGCCTTTCTCTGAACAGTTTCCAGTCTTTTTACATCTTTTGCAAGATATGGCCTCCAAAACTGAACACAGTATTCCAAGTGAGGCCTTACCAGTGACTTGTACAGTGGCATAAGTACCTCTTCCTTTCTGCTATAAGCGTCCAAACTGGAATCATCTCTAAGTTCTATACCCTGTTTAGGGACTGGTACTCACCTCAGAATAAAGGTCTTATGGGTATCTGGAGAGCAGAGACAGGGGCGGATATCAACGAGAAGTTCTGGACAAGGTTTTGGACTACCACTGTTCGGGCATCAAAGTCCGCAGCACTTACTCAATCCATGTACTTTCTTGCTCACCGAGCTTATATCACACCAATAAAGTTAGCCAAATGGAACAAGAAGACAAGCAATCTCTGTTGGTCCTGCGGCGGGGACGTTGGATCTCTAAAACATATGTTGCTGGATTGCCCTTGCATTCAGGAGTTTTGGATTCCGTTATGGGCCAAAATGCAACGGATATTAAAATTCACTGCTCAACTAACCTGGGATATTTTAATCTGCAGGAACCTAGCACAGATTCCATCTTTGGATCGGAAGAATTTCTTCCTTCTAAATTTCATGCTACAGATTGCAATACAACTCTTACTTTCTCACTGGAAGAACCCTATAAAGCCTAATTGGCTAGAATGGTGGAATCGAGTATGCCTGTATGTCAAATATGAAAAGGCCCATGAGCAATCATTGAATCTTAGGGGCCAAATCTTCACGGTCTCTAAGTGGCACGCTCTGGAGCAGTTCACAGCCCTAAGGTGACTTCTTCAGACTCCTAATAGGCAGCCCTTGTTTGTTTGTTTGTTAGTTGCCCACATTGCGCCGGGTGGATGGGAGGGGTAGGCGTTAAGCTGGTAGGAGGATTATGTTGCAATAGAGGTTTTGGGGGTGGGGGGATTACATTGGGATGTAAATGGTTTGGCTTCTGTATTGTGTTGTTTTCCTGACGTGATTCTGCAATAAAGATAAATTTAAAAAAAAAAAGAAACTATTTCTGGACAATGTTTGCCATTTTGCTGCACAATTCTGGCAGAGAGCAGGTGCATTAAGCAGAAAAAGTACAGCCAGCAGTAATAATTGTGGAGAGTTGAATCACTGTGCTTTTGGACATTTTTAAGTGCAATCACAGTGTTTTTCAGCTGGGAAAAAGTGCTTTGCGAAGATCGCCACCTTTGAAAATTTTGAATTGGCAGTTTCCTGCCAGCATGCCCAGGAAGAAAGGAGAATGAAAGCGGGTAGCTAGGATAAATCAGAATCAAAGATTAAAAAAAAATTAGGATGTAGGAATGAAATGAGCAGAAAACTCTAGTGTAAAGGCTGAGAACAGAACTGATAATAGAAAAAGGAAAAGTAGGGAGCATATTCAGTGACAGCAGCTAGGATAAATAAAACACCTAGCCAATTTCTGCAACTGAATATTCAGACTGGTCAGTCACAAGAGATCCTATTGGTCAGCAGTGATATTCAGCAGTTAAAGTTAGGCTAGCCATTCACCTGTCCTAGTTTTAACCACTGAAGCTATCCGGTTAGTGACTGATTATCGCCACTAACAAGAGACCAGCTGTTACCACCCCCCACTCCGCCCACAGAACACCCCATTTTTAACTGGGATTTTTTTCACTGTCTGTGGGGATATTCAGCAGACTAACCACTTAGCAGCACTGATATTGTGGCGACCATGTTTTAGCTGTTAGCAGGTGTGATAACCAGCTAAAACTCTTTGAATATCCCCCTCCTTAGAAATCAAAGGGGCCTGTCTACGAAAAGATGTTTCCCATTTTGTGCCTGTGGGGAAAATGCTTAGTAGACAGGCCCCAAAGAGGGGGAGGAGAAATAAATAAGGAAAATCTAGAGATATGAAAACAGAAAATAAATTAAAAACACTAAGATCAAGAATTACAAAGGTTTGAAAATATTTTATTAAACATTTCTGCTGCAACTGAACAGGTTAGAGGGTGACCTGGTGGGGTTCATCCCAGGGGACATTGTAGGTGTGTTGGTGCCCTAACATATAAGCAGGGCTGGACACTAGGAAGAAATCTAGTTCTGTTGTTATTTCTTCACTGATGGGCTAGAGCTGTCTTCTTGAGGCTGCTACTTTCAGTTTTCTCTGCATTATTTGTAAAATTTGTGGTCATTCGTTTTGCATTTGGTGACAAGCTTTATATCCATGTTCTGCGTTGAAGACTGAGATAAGCTGTTCTGCTAATGTGTAGTTTCTGTGTAGAGAACCCTGTTTGTTCAAAAATAAGTGTAGGTGTTTACTGCCACAAGTGTTTCTGCTGCCCTAAGCAGACCCTCCGTGCCTCCACCCTCCCAAAAGACTGTGTCTCCGTCCAGCCCGCTAGGCTGCCCCTCTTGTGCTGAGGTGATGGCGGCTGAACTGCGTCGGGTCTTAAAGTGCCCGCGCGCATATGCGCTCACAGCCTGCTGCTCCTCTACCCCCACCCGATGCAACTTTCTTGGAGGGTGGGCTGGAGTAGCAGGCCAGAACGGCGCGCACATGCACGGGTGTTTTAAAGCCCACCATGGTGCTGAAATAACAGTTCTGCTGCTGCTTCCCAGGGGATTGGAGTAGTGATGCCGCCCAACAGGGTCTGCTGCCCTAGGTGACTGTCTAGTTTACCTAGTGGATGGGCAAGCCCTGTAGGCATTCTAGGAACTGGTGCAACATTTGTAATGAGCTGCCTGGGCCCAGCTATGAGGCAGGGAACAGATGACAGGCAGAGAAAAACAAAAAGCACGGCCATCGCTTCCTCTCCCCTCCTGAAGTCAATGGCCTCCAAATCAACACACAATGTCCCCACTCTTCCTGTGGCCTAGGGCCAACATCAGTTTCGTTGCCCACCCCACCCCACTTGACCTCTGAAATGTGCAGCAGAAAGAAGCCAGGCCCGGAGCCGGCAGGACAGTATCGGCCGTCACCGCTGGCACAAATGCTGACTGATCCTAGCATCACCATCACCCCTCATGACGCATTCTCCTTTCATGGCTGACAGGATGCTGGAATTGGGTCAGGCCTATGAAGACACTGGTAGTCACCACTGCTCTTTCTGCACCCGGCTATGGATTCAACTGCTGCTCTAACCACCCGTATCCCAAACCAATCTGTGGAACTGTGGATATGTATTCAGAATATACTGTTGCTTGTAAACCATATTGAGCAATTTTATTTACCTGCTGGGCCTGGCCATTGGTTTGTTTTGGGGTTTGGGATGTGGGTGGTTGGAGCTGCAGCAGTAACCAGAGCTGTGGAGAGATAGAGCAGTGGTGACTGTAGCTTTCTTCATGGCCCTGACCTCATTCTGGCATCCTGTCAGTCACAAAAGGAGGCTGTAGCATGGGTCTGATGGAGGTCAGCCTTGGATGCCAGGGTTTGTGCCGGTGGCTGGAGCACTTTTACAGCAGTGGGAAAGAGCGTGCTGCATGGATCTGCGGTGGTAACAATTCAAAATAGAAAAGTCAGGATCCACGTTGTAGGAAGCAAGGGTGGCGGGGCCATGGCCTTCATTGTGGCAGGAACTAGCTGTGGACCTGTTTGAGAATAGCTCCTGACATCAGGTGGTCACTGTGGTTTGAGCCTGGACTTGAGTAAACTGGCTGTCCTGCTGGCTCCGGGTCTGTTCTGTTTTGCTGTATTGATTTAAAATTGTAGTGCTGCCTCTTCATAGGTGGGGTTGGTGCTGGGTAAGTCCTGGTATTTTTGTTATGTTATGGCAGTTTGCTATAGACTCTGAGTGGTCTTTTTGCAGGGTTTTAAGTACATGATAGTTGGAACTGGAAGGAAGTCATGTAGAAATCAGGTAGCCTTTCCCTAACACCACCTCACATGTAAATGATGTTCAGACACACTATTATTATTGGTTAGTCTATAAGGTCATTCGTTTTGCATTTGGTGACAAGCTTTATATCCATGTTCGCTGGATCGCTGATCGCTGGAAGCAGCGGGATACAAATGTACACTAAATAAATAAATAAATAAAGGTGCCGCCCGCCTCTGTCACTTCTATTAGTGCAAACTGACATGGCTACCCCTCTGAAAATGTTCCTCACGACAGGACAAAAGAGAGGCTTGTGAAGGATTGTGCTGGAATCCACTGGAGCAGGGCGGAGAAGGGGGGAGGGGCAGTACAGGAATCACTTGCACCGGCCCTGCCAGCACCTGTTTACTAGTGGCTGAATATTGCCCCTATCCGGATAGCGCCACTGATCAGCACTGAAAGTGGATATTCAGCACCAGAGAATATCTGGATTCTGGTGCTGCAGTGGCCTAAGTTCTAATGAGGGACCCTTAAGAAAAATGCTGCCAAGGGACCCCTATTGTCTGGCAGGGGCAGGGGCAGGGTTAGGGGCAGGAACACTCTACCCCTCCCCGGCAACCTTAAAAATGACTGCACTGTCTCCTCTCTGCATTGAAGTTTTTAACTCCAGTAGCTGTGAGCCTCCCCCCCCCCCACCCCCACTGCTGCCAGGCCTAAAAACGTCAATGCAGATAGAAGAAGAGTGGGAGGCAGTGCAACAAACATTTTCAAGTAAGCTTGCTACTCTACCTTCAGCGCTGCCATGTGATCCCTCTTCCTGCATGGCCTACCCCCTCCCTCCCATACTGTAGGAGCTGCTGGGGCAGAATTTACACCACTGTGGTGCTGAATATCCAATTTCAGTTTTAAACACCATGGTGGGTGCCTAAATAATCATCAGCCACAGAGTTTAAATATTGGCCCAAAGGATTATTGGAGTTAATAGAAATTGTCAATAGTGGAGCAGGATCCCCTCTGGATTGCAAGAGGTAAGGCCTTCCTTCCACAGAGCTATGCATTGAGTATGGTCAGAATGAAGGAGTAGCCTAACGGTCGGTACACTGGCTTAGGAATCAAAAAACCAGGGCTCAATTCCCACTAGCATTCATGTGGCCTTGGGCAAGTCTCTTAACCATCCATTGCCTCAGGAAATATCCAAGTTATCAATGACCCAGTTTAATGTACAGTACATTGCCAAGTTTAAGTTACAATATGAGCCACTTTAACATAGTACCAAACCTTGGGGCACACCGCTAATCATCTTCCTTTCATCTGAGTGAGTTCCGTTTACTGTCACCTTTTGTTGTCTATCAGTCAACCAATTTATGATCCATTTCACCACCTTGGGACCCATCCCCAAGCTGTTGATTTTATTGATAAGCCTCCAATGAGGAACAGTATCAAAGGCTTTGCTGAAATCTAGGTAGATCGCATGCCCTTGATTTAGTTCTCTGGTCACCCAGACAACCAGATTTGCTTGGCAAGATTGTCCTTTGGTAAAACAATGTTGCCTCGGATCATGCAACCTGTTAGTTTGGAGGAAGTCCACTATTCGCTCTTTCAGGAGCACCTCTATCACTTTTCCTGCCACCGAGGTAAGGCTTACTGGCCTGTAGTTTGTCACTCCTTCCCTACTATCACTTTTGTGAAGAGGTACCACATCAGCCCTTCTCCATTCCTGTGGAACTCTCCTGTCTCCAAGGATCTATTAAAAACATCCTTTAAAGGCCCTGCAAGAACCTCTTTGAGCTCTTTGCATATCCTGGGATGTATCCCATCTGGTCCCATGGCCTTGTCCACTTTCAGTTTTTCAAGCTATTCTAACACATCATCTTCTGTGAATGGTGTGATATCTACTCCATTCCCATTTGTATATTTGTCAATCACAGGAGGTCCTTCTCAAGGATTTTCTTTAGTAAAAACAGAGCAAAAGTATCTGTTTAGCATTTTCACTTTTTCAATGTCACTTTCCACAAATCTGTTCCCAGCACTTTTGAGTCCTGATTTTCCTCTGATTTTCCCCCTCTTCCAAATATATCTGAAAAAAGCTTTGTTGCCACACTTCACATCTTTAGCCATCTTTTCTTCTGCCTTTGATTTTGCTATCCTTTTTTCTCTTTTTGTCTCTTTTAGCTTTATCCTGTATACTTTTCGGTGTTCCTCTGTTTGCAAACTTCTGAGTTTTGTGAAAGCTGTGGTTTTTTTCTTTATTTGTGCAGCCACTTCTTTGGAGAACCAAATATGCTTTTTTTTCCTCTTGTTTTTATTTACTTTCTTTACATATGTATCTGTTGCACCTTGAATTGCCTCCTTTAGTTTAGCCCATTGTAATTTCACTTCCCTTATTCTCTCCCACCCTGCTATCTCCTCCTTCAGGCACTTGGCCATTTTACTAAAGTCAGTGTTTTTGAAATCTAGGGGGTATGTTTACTAAACCACGGTAAAGGAGCAAGTGTGCTGTTAGGGCGCGCTAATGGGGCAATTGCACCCTTAACACATGCAAAATCCCGCCTTAGTGCGTGCTAACAGGACTGGCAGCATAAAGCTCCCTATGGGCGGAGAGTAGGCGAAGAGTAGGGGTCAATGGGCAGGGAGTGGGTGGAAACAAGGCCCGGCTCCCTTAACGCTGTCACCTTAACACCAGGAACATTACCGCAAGTGAAAAACTGTCGGTAAGGGTGCCCTTTGAGGAGAGAGAGCCTATTTAAATGTCTGCAATGTGCAGAACAGACAGGTGAGCTCAAGAAAGTGACAGTAGTGCACTATTTGCAGCAACAGCATAGTGCCCAGGTAGGAAAGGGCACTTTGTTGATGGTGAAAATGAGGCATAGGAGGGTGCATGTGGATCATGCAATGGGGGCTGCGGGGGCACAAGGCAGACCAGGCAGCACATACGAACAGAAGACCAGTAAATATGCAATACAGTGTCTGACCAAGGTCCATTATGACCAGTATCCTGTGTCCAACAGTATACAAACTAGGGCACAGGTATCTAGCAGGTACCTCAAATGCTTGTAATGGGACAAGCAGTGCAAAATGGGGGACCACACTAACAATGGCTGACCGACCTTCCCCAGGAACCTGGCCAATCATATTTTAAACACAGCTACACTAGCAACCTTTACTAAAGCCTCTGGTAATGAAATGCAGAGGTTGATCATACATTGACTAAAAAAACAGTTTTACCCAGTAGTCTGGGAAGTAGCCACAGTGCTTGTCCCCTAGTCTACCCACACTCCGATGGCAGAAAGAAGCACCCAACATTTATGCATTCCAGTTCAGGCAATATGCTCTAGATCCCAAACCTACCACCTCTCAGCTTTCTCCTCCCCAGGTTTTAGAGTCATAACAGTGGCAGGCGGTGATGGGGGGATGTGTGGCTGTCCATGTATGCCTCCTCCTCCTGGACCCTGCACCCTAGGCTCCCACCTACCCGCTGGTCTGTTGGTCTGTGACTGCACACCACCATCACTGACAGCACATGGGCATGTCAGCATGGGGGGGAGGGGGGTGTTAGCAGAGTGGACAGCAGCATCTGCCTGCAGCAGAGCATGGTCATGCTCTGTTCCAGTGCATGGTGCACAATGCAACATGTAAAGTCTGTCTGATGAAAAGCAAAGTAGCCCCAGGGAGTGATGTGCCACTGTGGTGCATTGCACACAGTTGGTGTGTATTGTCATGCCCCAACCCTCTGCCTAAGGCTTAGAGGGGTAGGGTTGCCATTAACTTCTCTTATAAAAGGTTGAATAAACTATTTTTCTCCAGTGAAGCATGCTGGGAGTTGTAGTTTTGGCCTTCTAAGATGAAGTGTAGTCATGAAACCGAAAGTAAAGGCAAATGACAAAATTTATTCCCCAAATGCAAACAAAGTCCATGCAGACTGTAACAGGATACTTCTCCATTCATTCGCTCAAGGTTATTTACAACTTAGGCTGGATGAGATTCACAGTCATTAATTATATGCAGCTGCTTATCAATATAACGGATAAAGAAAACACAGCTTCTTCATTCAACAAAGTAAAAATATCTTCTTTTTACCTTTGTCTTCATTAAGCATTCAAATGTATATGCAACATGTATCTTCCCATTAAAAGAGCAAGTTCCTACCTTCAGTTCAGGCTAGGTTTCATTACTCTACTTTTCAGGAGACTTTATCTTTTCAACTATTCTTTAGCAAAGGGACTCAATGCTAACAGCTTGACATAGAGTACAGTCCATGAGTACTTCTGGAGGCAATAAATCCTGCTCAATAGGCTCAACCTGCATTTCCTCTGGCTCCGGTAATGCAGTGCCCTGCTCTGAGCTTTTAGCGTATGTCTCAGGGTATACTCTCTCTGAGGATTGTCAGACGGCTGCCTAGGGTGAGAACTTACACAATCTTGACGATGCATATATTCATATGATTCTTGCAAGGTATTGTGGGTATTGTAGTTCATTCACTCCCAAACACAGCTGATGACAATAATTTGGGTTGTGAAACCAAGTGGTAAGATCAATAAAATACTTCTTTTATTGATGGGGTTTAATTTACCCAGCACATGTATGCTTGATAGCACTATAAATGAGGTTACTTGCTTGCAGTGTTTAAATGGATAACAAAAAGTCACAAAGTAAACCAGAAACAACCTTCAGCTTGTCAGGCAATTAGCTAATGTTTTCTTAGCAAATAAATACCAAATACAAAGGCACAAAGAAAAGAATAAACTTTGCTGGTTAGGTTAACTTCTGCTTATTTTCCACGCCGATCTCAGCAGTGATTCTCCCTTGCTCACACACACAATCAGGTGCAGCCCTAATTACTATCAATGGACCAGCTGAAAGCCTTTAGATGGCTGGCTGCTACTGTGTGAGCCCAAATCCTGCTTTAAGAGCTGTTTGCAGTGGAAATAAAGAACAAAGTTAGGTTTCTTGAAGATGGCTGATGTGTTTGCTCAGAGAAAACTAGCAATAGCATTTAGATAAAGAACAGTCCATGTAAATAGTTTCATCTGCTGTATTTCCCCCTGCATCAACAATCATAGGGTCAATATCATACATTGGCACAGATGAGTCTTTCATTAAGGCACTATCATGAGAATGCTTATTCCCTTGCTGCCATTCTCTATTATAGATAGGGTCTGGATCAGTGTTCATACCTGAGCCTCTCCTGCTATCATTATTCCTCTCTGTATAGCCTGGCCAATATGTAATCCAATTCTGATGTCCAGCCTTCCAATCTTGATCCCTGGACACTGGATCTTCTCTCACATACCTTCTGGCCTTGGTCTGAAAGTCCCTTCCACATGCAGTCTTCTCTCTTCCAGGTAGCCACTGGTGATTCCTATCTCTGCCACTCCATTCCTCTGGCTGAATCCAGTCCAATGGACTCTGCTGGCTTTTGGAATACCTCCCAGTATGAGTACTGCCTTGGAATCTCCCAGACCTTCCAATGGCCTTTCTTTCTTCTCTTCCTTCCAGAGAGTTTCCTTCTCTCTCTATCTGCTTGGCTTGGCTTCTGTTTCTCCAGGTGATACTGGTGCTTGTAGCCGTTGCTGAAGCTCTCCCCTCTGTATCTCTTCCTGAAGCTGTTCTTGAAACTGTTGCTGAAACTGTTATCTGAAGAATAATCTCTATTCTTATTCTTTCCTAATGTGTGCTGCTCCCTAACACAGCACAGCTGTGTTGAATCAAGCCCTGCCCTTTGAGATGAGTGCTTAGGGATTACCTCATAGCTCTCTTGATTGCACACACCTTCTCTCACTTCAGCCCCTCTCATGGCTGCTGGAAACCTGGTGCATTCTGGGACTGGTAGTCTTTTATGTGAAAACTCTGTTTTCTTGCTTCTACCAGAACTGACAGGTTGCTTGTTCAGAGTCACATCATCTTTTCTATAGCTCCTACCTGAGCTATGATAAGCTTCCTTATCACATACCCCCCTGCTTAAGTTATTACGGACTGGTTTTACTGGTGAAACTTCTTCTCTACAGTCCGTAATACGGGAAAGTGCATCCGCATTCTTGTGTAACTTCCCGGCACGATGTTCAACTTGGAAATCAAACGCCTGTAAGGCCATGTACCAGCGTGTCAACCTGGCATTGTGGTTCTTCATTTGCTGCAACCACTTAAGTGGGGCATGGTCCGTGACCAACTGGAACTTTCTCCCTGTAAGGTAAAACCTTAACGCCTCCACTGACCACTTGATAGCCAAATACTCTTTTTCTATCGTGGAATACTTTTGTTCAGCCAGTGACAACTTCCTGCTCAGGTACATCACAGGATGCTCCTCTCCATCATGGCACTGGGATAGGACTGCTCCTAGCCCTACATCCGATGCATCGGTTTGAACCAGAAAGGGTTTCTTGAAGTCTACTCCTTTCAGTACCGGTCCTGTACACAATTTTTCTTTTAATACTGAAAACGCTTTTTCAGCTTCTGGTGTCCACTTTATCTGGTTTGGACAATTCTTTCGCAGCATATCCGTGAAAATGGCACTTTTCTCTGCGAATTGCGGTATAAACCGGCGGTAGTATCCAATAAGTCCTAAGAAACTTCTTAGTTGTTTCTTGGTTGTTGGAGGAGGAAAATTCCTGATGTTATCTATTTTGCTTAATAGAGGTTTAATTTTTTCGTCTTCCCACTAGGTGGCCTAGGTATTTTACCTCCCTATTTGCAAAGGCACACTTCTTCGGGTTTAAAGTGATTCCCGCTTGCTTCATAGAGCACAAGACTGCCCTGATCCTCTTCAAATGCTCCGCCCAGGTGTTACTATGGATTATGACATCATCCATGTATGCAAAAGCATAACTTTGGTGGGGTCGAAGTACCTGATCCACTAACCTTTGGCAGGTAGCCGCTGCTCCATGCAGTCCGAAAGGCATCCTCTTGAACTGGAAAAGGCCAACGGGGGTGCTGAACGCAGTCTTCGGCTTCGACTCCCTGGTGAGAGGGATTTGCCAATATCCTTTTGTCATATCAAGGGTGGTTAAGTATTGAGCCTGTCCCAGCTGGTCTAGCAGCTCCTCAATTCTTGGCATTGGATATGCATCAAAAACTGATATGGCGTTTACCTGCCGGAAGTCAATACAAAATCTTAAGGATCCATCAGGCTTCGGCACCAGGACTATGGGGCTATTCCAGGGACTCTTTGACTCCTCTATTACCCCCATATCCAACATCTCCTGGACTTGTGCTACTACCTCCTGTCTTTTGGCTTCAGGCAAGCGGTATGGCCTTTGACGAACCAATTTCCCAGGTGGAGTTATTATTTCATGGGCCACCAAATGGGTCTCCCCAGGTATGGGTGTCAACACATCTGGGAATTCCTTAAGCAACTTCCTAATTTCTTCCTGTTGTACCATTGTCAGGTCCTCACCTATTTGGGGCTCTGATTTTTCTTTACAATCAGATACCTGGGGTCCCAAATCTTCCTCTTCACTCACCTCCCTCTCTCGGGCACAGGTGGCAGCTAAGCTTTTAACCCCTTTGACATCAGTAGAACCAAAGCCTTTGGCTCCACGTTCAGAATTCTCTAGGGATGTGACCTCCTCCACAGGTGGAAAACCCAGCCTCTCACAGATCAATTGGGCAATTTTGTCTCCTGTCTTCACATGATACTCATTCTGTCCAAAGTTAAACAACAGAACTTTAATATTGCCCCTGTAATCGGGATCAATTACTCCCGCACCCACATCGATGAAATATTTAAGGGCTAATCCGGACCTTGGGGCTACTCTCCCATAACATCCAATTGGTATTTCCACTTGGAGACCGGTGTCAACCAGGGCTCTCCCTTGGCTAGGTACAATCACATTTTCTATGCTGCACAGGTCAAACCCAGCAGACTGAGGGGTTGCCCGCCTAGGAGCTTGGGCCTTCTCAGAGACCTTATGGTACTTTAGGACGAATATCTGCTTTGGGGTAGCTTGGTCTTCTGGACGCTTAACCATCTTTTTAGCTAGGGTCTGAGGACTTCCAAATAAAGGCCCGGGAGCTACTACCATTAAACCTTCTCCCTCCTTTTTTCCTAGTCCTTCCACTAGACCCTGCTTAAATCTTGGCCAGTCTCTTCCTAGAACCAAATCAAAGGGTAGCCTAGGCACCACTGCTAATAGGATTTCCTCTTGTTTCCCTAGGCACTTAACCTTTAGCCTATAGGTGGGATATGATGATGCAGCACCATGAATGCATCTGATGTGAACTTGGCTTTCAGGGGTTCTAGGCACAAATCTTTCTTGGGCCTCTATCCTCTTCCAAAGCCTTTTTGACATCATACTCTGGTCTGCCCCAGAGTCTAATAATGCATTTGTGGTAATTCCTTGCACATCAACCATCAAAAGAAATCCTTCCTTTGGCTGTTTTAAATCCAGACCCATTAAACTAGTGTGTGTCTGGCATCTCTTCTCTAAGTGTCCCACTTTTCCACACTTGAAACATTTCTTTCTATTCCACTGTGTCATCTGGTTTGATACAGTACATTCATTTTTAGAAACATTCCTAATTATTCCTTTTTCTGATACAGCACATCTAGCCTCAGCATCCATCTTTAGAGGGCCACCCATTCTATGGCAAGCCTGCGTGGCTTCCAAGAATCTCTCTGCTAGCATGGTTGCCTCTCCAAGATTTTGGCAATTTTGCTGTATAAGAAAAACATTCAAATCTTTAGGTACCCCAAGCATAAATTGTTCCAGCATTATAATATCTAATAACATTTCTACTGTCTTTTGCTCAGGCTCCAACCATTTTACAGCTAAACTTCTGATTCTCTGACTCAGAGCCCTGGGTGTCTCACCCACTTTCAATGTAACAGCTCTAAACATTCGCCTATACTCTGAAATAGACAACCCTAGGCGATCTCTAATAGCTGCCTTTACATCCTTATAAATCAAAGCCTGGGCTGCTGGCATTGCTCTGTAAGCTGCTAGTGCCTCACCAGTTAATGAGGCTGCCAGCCTTACTGCCCACTGGGTCTCTGGCCATGCTAAAGCCTGTGCCACTCTTTCAAAAGACTCTAGAAAATCATCAACATTATCTTCTGGAGTTAATTTCCCAAAATTAAATGCCCCAATCCCTTGATTGAGTCCCACATTGTCCACATGTGGTGCACCAGTACTAACTGCTGGTCTTGCATCTGTTCCACTTTGGCTCTGCAGCTGAACTAGAGCTTGCACCAGATCAAGCACTGGTTTCTGCTGTTCCATTAAGGCCTTCATAGCAGTGTCCTGGGCCTGCTGTGACAGCTCCTGCTGCTTGCAAAATTGGGCTGCCATCCACTGAGCCATCTCCCTCGGATCCATCTTGACCCCTGTAAGAAAAGAGAGAAAAAAAAAAAACCAAAGAGCAGCACCTTCCAACCAGGTGTGTTTTTTTTTTTTTCAACTTTTTTTCAATTACCCCCTGTGCTTACACACATCCACCACTAGACATGCCCAGGTACATATTACCTTGTCTCAGTGATGAATCCAGCTTTGCACAGGGTCTTTTCCTCTGGGACAGCTTCCTGGAACAACCACTTTTCCTCCAAAGTGCAGATGAGGGAAAGAAATCTTCTTACAGCTTTAAACTTGACTTTTATTTGTAATCCACAACAAGTAAATCCTCTTGGTGCAAGAGCAATCCGAAAAACTACGCCATTTGTCAGACGGCTGCCTAGGGTGAGAACTTACACAATCTTGACGATGCATATATTCATATGATTCTTGCAAGGTATTGTGGGTATTGTAGTTCATTCACTCCCAAACACAGCTGATGACAATAATTTGAGTTGTGAAACCAAGTGGTAAGATCAATAAAATACTTCTTTTATTGATGGGGTTTAATTTACCCAGCACATGTATGCTTGATAGCACTATAAATGAGGTTACTTGCTTGCAGTGTTTAAATGGATAACAAAAAGTCACAAAGTAAACCAGAAACAACCTTCAGCTTGTCAGGCAATTAGCTAATGTTTTCTTAGCAAATAAATACCAAATACAAAGGCACAAAGAAAAGAATAAACTTTGCTGGTTAGGTTAACTTCTGCTTATTTTCCACGCCGATCTCAGCAGTGATTCTCCCTTGCTCACACACACAATCAGGTGCAGCCCTAATTACTATCAATGGACCAGCTGAAAGCCTTTAGCTGGCTGGCTGCTACTGTGTGAGCCCAAATCCTGCTTTAAGAGCTGTTTGCAGTGGAAATAAAGAACAAAGTTAGGTTTCTTGAAGATGGCTGATGTGTTTGCTCAGAGAAAACTAGCAATAGCATTTAGATAAAGAACAGTCCATGTAAATAGTTTCATCTGCTGTATTTCCCCCTGCATCAACAATCATAGGGTCAATATCATACATTGGCACAGATGAGTCTTTCATTAAGGCACTATCATGAGAATGCTTATTCCCTTGCTGCCATTCTCTATTATAGATAGGGTCTGGATCAGTGTTCATACCTGAGCCTCTCCTGCTATCATTATTCCTCTCTGTATAGCCTGGCCAATATGTAATCCAATTCTGATGTCCAGCCTTCCAATCTTGATCCCTGGACACTGGATCTTCTCTCACATACCTTCTGGCCTTGGTCTGAAAGTCCCTTCCACATGCAGTCTTCTCTCTTCCAGGTAGCCACTGGTGATTCCTATCTCTGCCACTCCATTCCTCTGGCTGAATCCAGTCCAATGGACTCTGCTGGCTTTTGGAATACCTCCCAGTATGAGTACTGCCTTGGAATCTCCCAGACCTTCCAATGGCCTTTCTTCTCTTCCTTCCAGAGAGTTTCCTTCTCTCTCTATCTGCTTGGCTTGGCTTCTGTTTCTCCAGGTGATACTGGTGCTTGTAGCCGTTGCTGAAGCTCTCCCCTCTGTATCTCTTCCTGAAGCTGTTCTTGAAACTGTTGCTGAAACTGTTATCTGAAGAATAATCTCTATTCTTATTCTTTCCTAATGTGTGCTGCTCCCTAACACAGCACAGCTGTGTTGAATCAAGCCCTGCCCTTTGAGATGAGTGCTTAGGGATTACCTCATAGCTCTCTTGATTGCACACACCTTCTCTCACTTCAGCCCCTCTCATGGCTGCTGGAAACCTGGTGCATTCTGGGACTGGTAGTCTTTTATGTGAAAACTCTGTTTTCTTGCTTCTACCAGAACTGACAGGTTGCTTGTTCAGAGTCACATCATCTTTTCTATAGCTCCTACCTGAGCTATGATAAGCTTCCTTATCACAGGATCCCTGTTTCTCTCTCGAGCACAGCTCCACCCAGTAAGGATAAATTGTACCTGAAGCTGTGGTCAGTTCTCCCTGGCTGTGTTCACCAGTCTCCCTCCAGCTTCTGGGAAACAGTCCCTGGTTTACTTCCCTGAGTTCCTTCCTGAGGCTCTGCCACGGCTCCCTGTTCCAGCCCTGGCTCGTTTGACTCCTGTGCTGAGTCCTGGGCTCCCACCTCTGAACTCTCTGAACCTTCTGATCAGGAACTGGGGCTTGAAGCCTTCTCTGCTCTCTCCTTCCAGTCTCTCTCTTTCTCCTCCAGTGCTCTCCCTCTCCGGGCTCTCCTCTCCTGGACTCTCTCCTCCCAGGCTCTCTCCACCCAGTGCTCTCCCTCTCCGGGCTCCCTTCTCCCAGGCTCTCTCCACCCAGGCTCTCTTCTCCTTCCCCTGGGCTCTCCTCTCCTTCCCCCGGGCTCTCCTCTCCTTCCCCCGGGCTCTCCTTCCTGCTTTCTCTCTAGCCAAGGTTTATATCCCTGCTTCCCAGACAGTGTCTCTCCCTCTCTGGACAGGTGTGTGCAATTATCTTCCAAGCCTGCAACTACGTCAGCAGAGCTTGGGTGTGGCAGCCTAGGTTCAGTTTCTCTCTGCTTGCTTTCTTTAGGCAGAAGCTGAAACCTGTGCACTGCAGGGATGTCACTTTTCTTAAAAGCAAAATCATTAGTTTCTCCTATTTCCATAGGCTCACTACAAGCTTCCTTATCACAGTATTGAAGCAGAAGGTCACAGGTTTGGGTCCTGGCTGTGGATCCTGTAGTGCATATCACAAGATTGTTTCCCACAATGCAGATACAATACCAACATGTGCAATCCCCAGTGCATCCACCAATAGGGATACAAACCTACCCACACAGACAGGCTCCACTATCCACAGCTAGTTGGAGCATCAAGCTTTTGGCTCTGGCAGACGGAGCAGCAGTTAGCACCAGAGCACTACTAATAGCTCCTGCACAATGAGCACACTTTGACAATGCCTGCACTGAGATTGGGACCAGTGTGGCGGGCAGGGATGCCAACCATCCCTATCTTTGCACAGTGCTGCAATATGAGTGTGCATGTCTATCCATTGTTTTGTGGCTTTCTACTTCTCACTGGGCCTCACAATGCCTATACTGTTTCCATTGTTAGCCTGCAATGTGCATGATGAGGAGCAAAGTAATGTGGGTATGGCCCAGACTGGGTGGATTGGGCAGGATGCATCTGCATCTGGGGTATGGCAATGGCTGGGATGTCGTAGTGCCCGACTGTCACCTGCATGGACCGGGTGGTCACAGCTTGTCCTACTGGGAGGACACTCTCACTCTGACCAAGCAGTGACCATGGCTCGGCTATGTATCCACATAGTGCTTATGCAGCATCTGCTTCTAGTGATATGGTTATGCTTCCTGTTCTGGGTCCCCCAATCATTGAACTGACTACTGAGTGTATATGCCATATAGCCCAAGCCTGGCGCACGTGGTCCCCTTGCATGCAATGTGCACTGTTTGCAGTTAGTATCTGTATGGTAAGTGGGACATCAGGTGCAGTCTAGCTGTGCTTGCTGTGGGGGAATGTTAGACCTAGCTGATTGCGAAGTGAGGTCTTCCAGGCCTACTCCCAGTACTACTGATAAGGTCTTAGTAACAGGTTGGCCAACTGGTTGGGGCATTTTACCTCAGGTTGAGGGTTCAAATGCTACTGGACCACAGCAACCTCAGGCCAGAGGGACTGGGGTTTCTGGTCCCACAAGCACCCTTTGTGATTGTGAGCAAGCCACATACCTCTCCATTGCCTCAGGTACAAGATGTAGATTGAAAGACCTTCAAGGACAAGGAAAATGTATACTGTACCTGACTATACACCGCTTTTTCCTGGTGAAAAACAGTATGGAAGCATTGCTACATAACATACATATATATACCCCACATGGATCTAGACACCCCTCCCTCCTGGTAGTAGGTAGCCAGGGCATCAGCATTGTAACACTGGGTATAATAACACACTGCTCTGCATGGGTCCCATTCTAACAGGACCAGATGAGACTGGTGCATATAGCAGGACACAAGGTAAGTAGTACATCATACTACAGGGAAAACCTGCAACCAACTGGCAGTAATGGGCAGGTACTGGGGATCCAGTGCTGGGCGCACATCCTCACCCTCAGGGTGACCAGAGAAACTGCTCAGTAGCACAGTTTGTAGTTGCTCTGTGCTTGTATCACACATAGTTAGGTCCTCTTATTGAGCTGAGGTGATGGATAAGTGCATTCTCCATTTGGTGATCAACTGTAGACTGCTGTTCTGCATGTGCACTGCATCATGGGTACTGGTGGGGCTAACCTATACTGGCATACACAGCAGACATTTTAGGCGTGATCTGCAGTCTTTTTGTATCCAGACATTGTTATACAGTGAAGTGTGGAGGAGTAGCTTATTGGTTAGTTCCAGGTCTCTGTAGGCGGGGGCCAGGGGTTTGATTTCTACCTGTTCCTTTTCTGACTGTGCTATTCAGATCCTTTTCATGCCTGTAACAATCAGGGCTCTGCAGATCTGTGCTGCTAGCCGATAGCACCCTCTTCTCAGCCACCATCCATCCTTTAGCCCAGTGGTTCTCAACCCTGTCCTCGGGACCCCACTAGCCAGTCGGGTTTTCAGGCTATCCACAATGAATATGAATGAGATATATATGCATTAGAAATAGCCTGCCAAACTGACTGGCTTTTGGCCCTCCAATGCTGGATTTGGGGACCCCGGCCTTACACCTCTGTCATTTAAGATTATGAGTGGGCAAGGTACAGATGTCCAAGACATCAAAAAGATTAGATGGAATATGTCACATACCTCCTCGCCTCTCACCACCACCAAAATATTGTCTATTAGACAACTTTTTGGTGGTGGTGAGAAACTAGGAGGGATGTGACACATTCTATCTACCCTTTTGATGTCGAGGACATCTGTACCTTGCCCACTCACAATCGTACTTGACAGAGGTGTACGGCAGGGGTCCCCAAATCCAGCACTGGAGGGCCACAAACCAGTCAGTTTGGCAGGCTATTTCTAATGCATATATATCTCATTCATATTCATTGTGGATAGCCTGAAAACCCGACTGGCTAGTGGGGTCCCGAGGACAGGGTTGAGAACTTTAGCCCCATCTATCTGCTTCTGTCAGCTATGAACAGTCCTGTCTTCTTGTGCATGCTGCTACCCCATGTCCTGCACTGGTACCCTTTTCTGCATTGCGGCTCTTTGGGCTCACCTCTCCTGTACCTGATCTACACGGCACCACTACTACTATGTCCTTCTGTTGCTGCAAACATCCTGCCACTTCTGCTTCCACTAGGGGACACGTCTTCCCTATCCTATGCCACATACTGTCACTGCAGCACGTTACATTGGCACCATCCTGTGCATCAGTACAGCTATCTCTCACATGCTCGTCCGCTTTACTGGCTGCCAAATAGGGTGCCCACCAATATGGCAGGTCCATCAACTCCCACCTGTCCTTCCTTCCATCGTCTTTACATTGACATTCCTTGGTGCTCTGTCCAGCATTTGGCTCACAGCCGTGGTCCTGATTTAAAGTGCATGCTTTCCACCTTAGGGTACCTTGTCTCTCCTTAGGATGCCTTATCTCCTGTTAGGGCACCTTACCACATCTTAAGGTGCCTTGAGGCGCCTTGTCTCCTGTTAAGGTGCCTTAGCACATCCTAAGAAGCCTTGTCTCTCCTTAGGACGTCTTGTCACCTTACCACACTTGATCCTGTTAACTCACGTTAAATGGCCCAAGGAACCCTAACACCGGCACGCCCCCTACTCGCTCACTGTCTTATATGGTTCAGGCACCTTAATGCTGCCCTTACCACCAGTGATTTATCATGGTTTAGTAAATATACCCCTAGGACTTTGAGCTTGCTGTGATTGGATTCTACCTTGGCTTTTATCTCAAGCCACACCATGTAATGGTCGCTGCTGCTCACTTGGGCACCTACCCAAATATTCGACATGCTATCTCCGTTGGTGAGCACTAAGTCCAGTACCAAACTCTCCCTGATTGGTTCCATCACTATTTCTCTAAGTAATGCATCTTGGAAGGCATCCACAATTGTTTTACTTCTTTCCAGATTTGCAGAAGGAATACTTCAATCTACATCAGGTAAATTAAAGTCACCCAATATGATCACTTCCCCCTTCATGTCTATTTTTGCAATATCAATCATCAATTCACTATCTATTTCTTCAGTCTGAGTTGGAGGCCTGTAGACTACACCAGTATGGATGACAGTGCCATCTCCTCTTTCCAGCACAATCCACACTGCTTCTTCTTTTCCCCGTGTCCCCTGTATTTCAGCAGCTTTAATATTGCTTTTGACATATAGACCTACTCCTCCTTTTCTACCTACTTTATGTCTTCTAAATAGACTATAGCCAGCTATGGCTATATCCCATTCATGCAACTCGTTAAACCATGTTTCTGTAATGGCCACAATGTCCAAGTCCATTACCACCATTAGGGCATCAGGAACTTTTTGTCTAGGCTTCAAACATTTGTGCTCAGTGCTTTCCAGCATTTGTTGACTGGCTTGCCTGTATTTTGCATAGATTTTGTTCTACATGCCACTTCTCACTTGCCATTGATGAGTGGTTTAAAAGTGTGGCTGTTTCCAATGTTATTTTGCATTTGCTGGAAGTGACGTTCTGAACTTGTCTGTCTCCATCCGTCACCTCCTTTCCCTAGTTTAAATGCCTGTTCACATACTGCCTGAATTTTTCGCTTAGGATTCTTTTTCCTGTGATGGAGAGCTATAGTCCATCAGCACAGTATAGTCTCTTGTTGATCCATCTGCTTCCCTAGTCACCTATATATCGAAATCATTCTTGTTTGCAACAGGTTTGGGGCCATATTAAAATTGTTTATGCAATGCAGTCTTTCTGCCCCTTACCAAGAACAGGTAGAACTTCTGACAATACTATAGTGTTAACAATGGGTTTGAGTTTCTCTCCCAGAGTCTGGAAATCTCTTTGAACTGTAGAGGCACTGTTTCTAGCCAGGTCATTTGTACCCAAGTGGATGACAACATCAATTTTGGAGTACTCACTTTCTGCACTAACTATATCAACAATTTGGTTTGTATTCCTGTGGGTTGAAGATCCTGGGAGGCATTTGACCATCTTCTCTCCTTTGAACTGTGTTCCCAAGGTGGTGCCTCTTACAATAGAATGTCCAAGTAGTAGTAATTTGTGATTTTTTTCTTCATATTTGGTGCATTTTGAGTAGACTGGGCATTGACTCTTTCATTTAAGGGCACTTCAGTTTCCATGGATTGGACATCCTCATTATCCAAGGAAGAGAAGGCATTATGCAGAGATATCTCTTCGTGTATAAGGTGTCTCTGCATTACAGGTCGCAACCTATCTGAGCCCACTGTGATCCATTTGTTCCTGGGCTGTTTGATTCTTTGTTGGAGCGGTGGTGGATTTTGTACAGTTTGTACCCTTGAGAAGGTATGTTTAATAGCAGCTAATTCTTCCCTTACTAGAGTCAATTCTTTATGCATTGCAGCTAGCTTGAGGCATATAGGGCAAAGCTCTTAGGTTCCAAATGATTTATCTCCAGGAACAAGCAGGAATGAATCTTCACATAAGGGTTTCGTCGGTACCGACGGAGCCTGCGTGGGAACGCTCCCCAGCATCCAATCAGAAAGCCTTTGGGAGAATCCCACAGCGCCTGCGTGCTGCCTTCCCGTCTTTCCCAACTGTCTCTCCTCAGTTCTTCTTTTTTTGCAGAGCCAGCAGGTCATGTTCCTGTCACCGCAAAAGAATTTCCTTATTTTTTTCTTTATTTCTTTTGTGTCGCGTCTGCCTTCTTCGACGCTGTACCAGTACCGCCGGTCTTTGTTCTTTTCTTCTTGTAAAAAAAACAAACAAACCTTTTTTCTGTTCTTTTTCTTCAGGTGCGCTTGTGTTTTGGGCCTTAGGCCCAAAACTTTTTTTCCTTAAATATGGAAAAGCCTGCCTCAGGATTTAAAAAGTGCACAAAATTTGGCGGTACTATTTCCGTCACCGACACCCATGACTGGTGTCTAAAATGTTTAGGTCCTGACCATTCCATAACAGATTGTGTGTCCTGTTCCATGATGTCTAAAAGGTTCGGCAGAACCGCGCTGCCAAGCTCAGTACCCTGTTTCCCTCTGACGCAGCTTCGGTGGCATCGACGTCTTCCAGGGCTTCTTCTTCCTCACATGGATCCCAGGTAACTAAACATAAATCCAGCTGGTCCTCGAAGGGTAGATCTCCTTCTAAGCATCGAGATGCCTCTGGCCTTACCCTCGAGGATTCTGCACTGGCAAAATTACCCCGGCGGGAGGCTTCGACCTCTAAAGCATCATCATCGGGGTTCCAGGATGATCTCGATGGCGTGGCCTCGACAGATCTCCTGGTGCCATGCTCTGGGGTACCGGTGGCCTCCACCGGTACCGACTTCCAGGCATTGGTGGCGTCGATGGATCAGAGGATTCTGTCCATGGAACACAGTCTGGCGGCTTTCCTTGTAGCATCGACGCCCGTGATACCGCAACAGACTACTCCGCCGGTACCGGCTCTAGCATCGCCATCGGTACCGATCCCGGTACCGGTGGCATCGACATTGGCATCGGTGTATGCTATGCCGGTACTCTGTCCTCTAAAGCCCTCCCGTACCGATACCCCGGTACCGGTTATTTCCGATACCGATCCTGGTCGGTACGGGTATCGGGCTTTGCAAGAGCATCCGGGCAGACGATACTTCGATTCCTCTGAGGACTCTGAGGATTCTGAAGAGTCGGTTGATGCAGTGATGCTTCTTCCACAGGAGGAGTCCTCTCCTAAATGAAGGATGTCTCCTCCAGAGGACTTGTCTTTTCAAGACTTTATCAGAGAGGTGGCTCGGGGCCTCTCTATTACAGTGGCCCCAGAGACAGAGCCCAGAGCCAAGGAGTTAGATATTTTACAATATCCTAAAACTCCTAAGGAGGCAGCTACCTTACCTATTCATGAGATTCTGTATGATCTCATGTTGTGGATGTGGGAAGCACCTCTAACCACCTCTCCTCATTCTCGCAGGTTGGATACCATGTATTGTGTCCCTCCTTGTCCTGATTTCCATAAAACTCAACTTCCTCACCACTCTATTGTGGTTGAGTCTGCAATGAGAAAGATTAGAAGTGCCAAAAGACATGCCTCTAATCCTCCAGGACGTGAATGTAGAACCCTGGATGCTTTTGGAAGAAGAGTCTTCCAAGCTTCCATGCTTGCTGCGAGAATTAATTCTTATAGTCTCTACATGGGAATGTTCTTAAAAGAAGTCACTGACCATTTGCAGACTTTAAGTCCTTTAATGTCTGAAGATAAAAGGCAAGACTTTCTCACAGGGCTCAAACATGCCCAAGATATCTCCAAATTCTCCAACCGTGCAGCTTTCGACTCCTTTGAATGCGTAAGCAGAGCCTCAGCTATTGCCATAGGTGCACGTAGGATTGCTTGGCTTCAAGCATCTGATTTGGAGATCTGGGTTCAAGATGAATTGGGAAATATCCCTTGTACAGGTGAGAACCTGTTTGGTAAGGATTGGCAAGCAAAAGCCAATCAGAGGGATGCTGAAAATTCTGCTTTGGATAGACTATCCAAATCCACAGCTGCTCCTACTAAGAAAAGGTTTATTTATTTTATTTATTTAGCTGTATTTATATCCCGCTTTTCACCGGGTCAAAGCGGTCAATTGGGAGATACATTTAACACGAGGGGATATGACACACATACGCTAATACTTACAGGGAACATGGGCAATGGAGGGTTAAGTGGGCAATGGAGGGTTAAGTGGCTTGCCCAAGACCACAAGGAGTACCTATAGGACTAGAAATCCTAGTCCCTCCAGCCTGAGATTGCTGTCCCCAGGTGGGACTTGAACCCCCGGCCCTCCGGCCTGAAGTACCTTGTCCTTTTTCTAAAAAGGGAAGATTCTATCCTGCTTATGGTCAGTGGGCATCTTCTGCAGCTCAGTTCCCTTCCAAACATCAGCAATCCTCCAAACAGAGCAAAGCAAAGAATGCGAGGCCTGCTCCAGCCCAGCAACCTCAGCCCCCTCAGGGCCTTTGACTTTCTGCTAGAGAACTTAGCCTTCCTGGCTCTAGAAGGACCAGAGCCCTCCACCATTCCAGGAAGGTTATGTCACTTTGCTCCCAGGTGGGGCCAAATTACAGCAGAGCATTGGACACTCTCCATCATAAGAGAGGGGTACAAACTTCATTTTTCAAGCTTGCTCCCTCTCACAAGAGTGCACTAGTTCAATTCTCCAACCTCCCTCCTCAGCCTGTTGGAGCAGGAGGTTGCCACTCTTCTCGCCCAGGGGGCAATAGAGGAAGTGCCTTTTCAACAACAGGGCAAAGGGTTCTACTACCCCTATTTTCCTATTCCAAAGAAAACAGGGGGTTTCAAACCCATCTTAGATCTCAGAGAGTTGAACAGATTCCTAGTCAAGGAAAAATTCAAGATGGTTTCTCTAGGAACTCTGCTGCCATACCTTCACAGTCAGGATTGGCTTTGTTCTCTAGATCTCAAGGATGCGTTCACTCATGTTCTCATCCATCCAACTCACAGAAGGTTCCTTCAGTTCCTTTTTCAGGAAAAGCACTATCAATACAGAGTGCTCCCTTTTGGTCTGGCCTCTGCACCAAGGGTGTTCACGAAATGCATGGCAGTAGTAGCTGCTTTTCTGCGCACCCTGGGAATATTTGTCTTCCCTTACTTGGACGACTGGCTCATTCGAGCTCCCACTCAATCAGAGGCCAAGACTTCTCTAACCTGCACAATGCGTATCCTTCAGTATTTAGGGCTGGTAATAAACATCCCAAAATCCAATTTGATCCCTACTCAGTCCTTGGAGTTTATAGGGGCGTTGCTGGATACCACAAGGACAAGAGCCTATCTTCCCCAGGCCTGTTGCCTTCGCTTGGTGCAGTTAGCTTCTCAAGCAGAGTTGAAGCCCCTACTAACTGCTCTAGAGATGTTACAGTTGCTAGGCCACATGGCATCCACCGTACATGTGGTACCATATGCTCACCTTCACATGAGGGCAGCTCAGTGGACTTTATCCACCCAATGGACCCAGGCATTAGGCTGCCTGTCAGACAAAATAGCAAACACAAGTCGCCTCATTTTGTCCCTCCAGTGGTGGAAGTCCCCTCAAAGCCTGTTGCTGGGGTCCCCCTTTCAACAGCCTCTACCCCAAGCAACTCTTACAACAAATGCTTCTCCAATGGGATGGGGAGCTCATCTTCAAGACCTCTCCACCCAGGGCATCTGGTCCCCACAGGAGACTTGTCTACATATCAATCTCTTGGAACTCAGCACAATCTTCCTTGCTCTGCGAGTTTTCCACACCCTGCTCAGCCACAAGACAGTCCTTATCCACATGGACAATCAGGTAGCCATGTTCTGTGTCAACAAGCAGGGAGGAACTGGCTCTCTGTCGCTTTGCAATGAAGCTCTGCGACTGTGGGCCCTCGCCAGAGAGCATCACATTCATCTTCTGGCAGTTTATCTTCCAGGTGTTCAAAACTCTTGGGCAGACAGACTCAGTCGAGTTCTGCTTCCACATGAGTGGTCCCTACATATGGACCGGGTATCGAAGATTTTTCAAATTTGGGGAACCCCGGACATAGACCTCTTTGCAAATCTGTGGAATGCCAAACTTCCCCGGTTCTGTTCCAGAACTCTGGCTCAGGGAGCTCAGGCAAGGGATGCTTTCCTCCTTCACTGGGGTCAGGACTTCCTTTATGCCTTTTCGCCCTTTCCCCTAATTCCCAAAACCCTGTTCAAGCTTCAGAGAGACAGAGGCCACATGATTCTCATAGCTCCACTTTGGCCACGGCAAGTGTGGTACCCTCTGCTTCTACAGCTCTCTCAAGCTCCCTCCCTGGAGTTAGGGTCTGCTCCAGACCTCCTCTCTCAAGAGGACTGAAGATTATGGCATCCCAATCCACAGTCTCTGCATCTCAGGGCTTAGTTGCTGAAGGCCTAGATCTCCAGGATCTTCATCTTTCTCAACAAGTGAAAGATGTTCTTTATGCTTCCAGAAAACCTTCCACTAGACGTTCTTACGCTTTCAAGTGGAAGAGGTTTACCATCTGGTGTTCTGAGAAGGGTCTTAACCCCCGTGCCATACCTCTGGAATCTTTGTTGGAGTAAATCCTTCATCTGTCTAATGCAGGCCTTAAGACAAATTCAGTAAGGGTCCATTTGAGTGCTATTGCAGCTTCCCTTAAGCCTCTAAATGGACAACCTATTTCCTCTCATCCTCTTGTAGCAAGATTCATGAGAGGCCTCCTTTTAACAAAGCCTCCCATCAGACCACCCCCGGTGGCATGGGACTTAAACTTGGTTCTTGGTCAGCTTATGAAGCCGCCTTTTGAACCTTTAGCTACCACCTCCTTGAAATACCGTTCTTGGAAGGTTATCTTTCTCATTGCAATCACATCAGCACGCTGCATTAGTGAATTGCAAGCACTTGTAGCTAATCCGCCTTATACAAGGTCCCATCATGACAAGGTGGTCCTTAGGACTAATCCACACTTTATGCCTAAGGTGGTCTCGCCTTTTCACCTCAACCAGGAGGTCTACCTACCTGTCTTTTTTCCAGGACCTCATGCATCAAGTGAAGAGAGGAATCTTCATACCCTGGACTGTAAAAGAGCTCTAGCTTTTTACTTACAAAGGACACAGCAACATAGAAAGTCTTCCCAACTCTTTGTTGCCTTTGATCCTTCTCATTTGGGACAACTAGTCTCCAAGAGAACAGTTTCTAACTGGATTGCCCATTGTATTTCTTTTGCCTATCAGAGAACCTTTCTCTGGAGGGCCATGTCACAGCTCACAATGTGAGAGCCATGGCAGCCTCAATGGCTCATCTGAACTCTGTGTCTATTGACGACATCTGTCGAGCAGCCACTTGGGCCTCGGTTCATACCTTCACAGCCCATTACTGCTTGGACAAGGACTCCCGCCGGGATGCCTTGTTTGGTCAGGCTGTTCTTAAACACCTGTTCCATACTTAATCAACTCCTACCCACCATCCCTCATGGGATGCCAGAGATTCATGTGGAGACATGCAGCCCTGTTCCAGGGACACACAACTTCTGGGATCTCTCCCTGGCATCTAAAGCTAGGGAGTCCCCATATGTGAAGACTCATTCCTGCTTGTTCCTGGAGATAGCACAGTTACTTACCTGTAACAGGTGATCTCTGGGAACAGCAGGAATAAGTCTTCACAACCCACCCACCTCCCCTAGGAGTTGTATCTCTCTATCTATCTTTCCTTTCCCCCTCTCTCTCTCTCTTTGTCTCAGCTTAAAACTCAACTGAGGAGAGACAGTTGGGAAAGGTGGGAAGGCAGCATGCAGGTGCTGTGGGATGCTCCCAAAGGCTTTCTGATTGGACGCTGGGGAGCGTTCCCGCACAGGCTCCGTCGGTACCGACGAAACCCATATGTGAAGACTTATTCCTGCTGTTCCCAGAGATCACCTGTTACAGGTAAGTAACTGTGCTTTCTCAGAATGAATGCACTACAGTTATTGCTTTGAATACACGACATGCTGATTTAGCTGTCTTCTGTGTATCAGCCCACAATGCAAAGGTCCCTGCATCCTTAAAATCTATGGGGTATGTTTACTAAGCTGCGGTAACATAGCAGCGGCTTGTGACGCGGTAGCATTGCCAGAAGCCATGGAAACAGATAGTGACCCGCTGGAAGGTTCGGGTACTGCAGGTAAAGGCAAGATTTTCCCTTCTCAGCACAAGATGCACATGGCTGATCAGCTAACACAGCTCACCTCGGGGGAGGGGAGAAGCAGAGTTGCTGATTGGGCACGCCCTAGCAGGAGGCAGGTTCCCCAGAGCAGAGGCACCTTGTTAAACAGAGAGAAGGAAGACAGAAGACAGAAAGAGAGGAACGGAAGGGGGAAAGAGAAGGAACAGAAAAAGGAAGCTGAACGCTGGAGAGAGAAAGCAGAACACTGGACAAAGCCAGCAGAAGTGTGCTTTAGAGACGGAGCAAAGCAAGGACAAAGGAAGCAACCTGGAAGGCAGGAACTAGCCTTGGATGCCAGAACCTTTGACTTTGAAGGAGAAACGCTCCCCAGCTGCAATCCTAGGAGAACGCTTTCAAAGCCAAGAAGCAGGTACCAGGGAGACTCAGTGCCTGGAAGAGCCTTCTGGGAGCAAGAGAGGGGCGAGGCACTGAGAGACCCAGGCATAAAGCCTATGCTTTTGGAGCAGACAGCTGACCTGTGGAAAGAAAGGCAGATTGCTAAAGAACTTTCAGACATTCCTCAATATAAGGTACAGAGTGTCTTTAATTCTGATAACAGCTTTTATGAGAAGCCAGACTGTGTGAATGTTAATTTTAAAACCCAGGGCAAGCCCAGGTTTTATGAAGACAGTTGGCTGCAACCTGAAACTCATTTATCTAAACCCAGCTTTTCTCACCAAACTGCTGACAGAGTTAGCAAGCAGGCTAGCTACAAGGACATAGCTGATTTAAATGGTAGAGATATATGCCGGGAGGATTTAGGAGGCCCTAAGTTTGAAGTGCTGTTTAGAAACACTCCACATGCAAATGAACTGAATAACCCAACACTGGCTTACAGAGACAAGTGGGGGAGGGGTAACTCCAGTTCATTGAATGAGCGTTGTAACAGAGACGACATTGTTTGTTTGCCTGAAGCAAAACCTACAAACAATTACTCACCTCAGGAAGGAGCTAATTCTCAGCCCAGCCCATATAGAAAGCAGGCTGAAGCTCTCCTACAAGAGTTCAAAGAATTCTTAAACAAACGAACCATTCCTGAGCAGAAAGTAGTGCAGTCAGTTCAGAGCCCAGAAGCAGAGGTGCCATTGGCTCTTCCCTTGCCAATGATTGAGTTAAATCAACCAATGGACTGCTCAACCTGTCTGATTGACAAGGAATAGAAAAGCAAAGCTTGAATGGTCCTTTTTCTGTGATAACCTGAAATGTTTGATATTTAAGTGCCCGGCTGAAGAGTTTACCTGAAGTTAAGAATAAGCTGAAGCATTGTTTGGTTATAGCACATGGACATTATTGTTTTCCTTGTTTTTGATTGCCAAATAGAGTTCACATGAGGGAATGTGAACTCCAACATTAATGGACACTTTTGAGCACAGCCTTTAAAGAGCCTTATTTTCATTGTTCCTGTGTTGTTGGCTGAAATACATTATCCTTTATGCTTGTCCTATCCTTTTGAAGTGGGAGAAATAAATCCTTATAAAAAGAAATATTCTTTTGCCTGCCTTACCATTCGACCTACACAACTACAACCTTAATCTCAAGGCCCACCCCTCCTTAAACCCTCAAGGTTAGGGAGTGGGTGGTGGCAAAAGTAGCGTAGTATTAAGGATTCGGCGCAGGCGCAAAAGGAGCCACAGCAGGACCTGCAGAAGAACTTCTTCCACTGGACCCCGGCCGAAGAGCTGACGAGCCCAGCAGAGGAAGAGGGACTGCAGAAGGCTACAGGAGCTATTGCTGATGTGCTTGGAATACACCTCAGCCAGGTAAAGGGTATCCACCCCGGGTTGCGAGGATACCAAGGGCGAGGGTGTCCCCTAGTGGTAACTGGGAAAGGAAAAAAAAATTATTTTTTTTTTAGGAAACACAGAGAAGTTAGAGTGTTGGGATACCGCACTTGGGTCTGTGTTTTGTTTCCATTACAGGAGTCCCAAAATGGCGATGGATCCCAAGGAGATATTTACCTGGATGGCAAAGCAGCTAGAACGCCAGGCTGACCTCGCGTTAGAAGCACAGCAGAGGAAGACTGCAAGTTTAAAGGAGCAGCAGCAACCTCTACTGTCTCTGTTGGAGGAGTGCTTGCAGGAGAGGAAGCGAGCCACTGTAACAGCACCTGATACAGGTTCCCTCTTGACTAACACTGTGCAACCTGTTAATGTACCAACAGGAACTCTCTTTAATTTTGGACAACTTACCAGTCAGGACGATATAGATGATTACCTAGAACAGTGATGGCTAACCTTTTTGAGCCCGAGTGCCCAAACTGCCGCACAAAACCAAAGAATTTCCTCAAAGTGCCAGCACGTCAATTAAACCTTAACAACAAGATTTTAGTATCTAAAAACTCTTTATAAAGTTGCCTGAACTATGTAACATCATTTGTAAAGGTTGGAATCTTTGTATTGTCAGAGAATCAATTTGATTCACAATCCTTTGGTTTTCATTTCAATTTATTGGCAATTTATAATGTTTTAATGATTTCATTCAATTTAATGAATTTAGGAAGAATTTGATTCAGTTACACAATATATTTTAAATGTATTATTCACATAACATGTCAAATGTATCCTGAGTAAAAAAAAGATAAACTTCTTAAAACTGTTAACTGTGTCAGGACTCGGTGGGAATTAAACTGGGAATCCCAAAAGCCAAACTTGGAATGTACAACACTGTAGAAATAAAATTATACATTAATTTGCTCTTGTACTAAACAAAGCGCAGACGTTAATGATGCATATTTCCCAGAGCTGGCATATTCCAATTAATAAATTCAAAATAAAGAGATATTTTTCTACCTTTTGTGCATTTTTTTTCAGCTGCAATTGCTCCAGCCACTTTCTTCTGGTTTCTTCGTGTCTTCCGCTAACTCTTCATCGTCTGCTGTCCATTTGTCTTTTCTTCTCTCTTCTAGTTTTTTTCCATTCTCTCTCTACATCTGCTTTAACATACTAATCTTTCTCCTTTTGCTCTTTCCTCATTCCTATTTCATCCACTCAAATTTTACCCCTCCATCCTCAATCCCCACTTACTCTCCCAATATCCGGACAATTGTAGATTTGTCTTCCCTCCCACACAAAATATTTTTTCCCTCTCCATTTCACTCTCCCAGCTCCATCCCATTCTAATCCTCCCCCAACATCAGCTCCATTCTAGTTCCAGTCCCACCCAGCATCCGCTCCCTTCTAGTCCCCGCATCAGCCCATTTCCAGTCCTAGCCCCCCATAAGCCCATTTCCAGTCCTAGCTCCCCCATCTATTTGCAGTCCCATCCGAGTCCCTCCATCAGCTCATTTCCAATCCCAGCCCCCCATGAGCCCATTTCTAGTCCTTTCCTAGCCCCACCATCAGCCCATGTCAAATCCTAGCTCCCCTCCACTCAGCCCATTTCCAATCCAAGCCCCCCATGAGCCTACTTCCAGTTCTAGCCCCTTCATGAGTCCATTTCAATCCAAACCCCCACCACAGCCTATTTCCAGTCTTAGCCCCCCCCATAGCCAATTACCAGTCCTACCCCCCCATCAGCCCATTTCCAGTCTTAGCCCCCCCATAGCCCATTACCAGTCCTAACCCCCCCATCACCCTATTTCCAGTTCTACCCCCCCATCAGCCCATTTCCAGTCTTAGCCCCCCATAGCCCATTTCGTCTTAGCCCCCCCATAGCCCATTTCCAGTCCTAACCCCCCATCACCCTATTTCCAGTCCTAGCCCCCCCATCAGCCTATTTCCAGTCTTAGCCCCCCCCATAGCCAATTACCAGTCTTAGCCCCCCCATCAGCCCATTTCCAGTCTTAGCCCCCCCATAGCCCATTACCAGTCCTAACCCCCCCATCACCCAGTCTTAGCCCCCCCCATAGCCAATTACCAGTCCTACCCCCCCATCAGCCCATTTCCAGTCTTAGCCCCCCCATAGCCCATTACCAGTCCTAACCCCCCCCGACCACCACCACCACTTCCAGCGTTAGCCCCCTCCCCATAGCCCATTACCAGTCCTAACCCCCCCCATCAGCCCACTTAGCCCCCCCATAGCCCATTACCAGTCCTAACCCCCCCATCAGCCCACTTCCAGTCTTAGCCTCCCCCCCATGGCCCATTACCAGTCCTAACCCCCCCCCATGGCCCATTACCAGTCCTAACTGCCCCCCCATCAGCCCACTTCCAGTCTTAGCCTCCCCCCCCATGGCCCATTACCAGTCCTAAACCCTCCCCCCCCCATAGCCCATTACCAGTCCTAACCCCCCCATCAGCCCACTTCCAGTCTTAGCCTTCCCGCCCATGGCCCATTACCAGTCCTAACCCCCCCATGGCCCATTTCCTGTCCTAACCACCCCCCCCCATGGCCCATTACCAGTCCTAACCACCCCCCCACCCCATCAGCCCACTTCCAGTTTAGCCTCCCCCCTCCCATAGCCCATTACCAGTCCTAAACCCCCTTCCCCCCTATCATCCCAAATTAAAACAAAAAAAACAAACAAACCGGCTGCTTCTGCCGCGGCAGCATCAAGAGCTCTGCCGCGGCAGCATCAAGAGCTCTGCCGCAGGGCCCCCCCCCCTGCCCGGCAGAGCCTCACTGCATCATCAGCTTTCTTCAAGTCCCAAAACGCGGGCTTCTTTCAGAGCCGCGAGAGTTTCCTTTCTCGCGGCTCTGTTAATCCCGCCGAGGGTGATGGGATTTCCCATCAGCCCCGGCAGGATTAACAGAGCCGCGAGAAAAGAAACTCTCGCGGCTCTGAAAGAAGCCCGCGTTTTGGGACTTGAAGAAAGCTGATGATGCAGGGAGGCTCTGACGGGCAGGGGGGGGGCCCCGCGGCAGAGCTCTTGATGCTGCCGCGGCAGAGCTCTTGATGCTGCCGCGGCAGAAGCAGCCGGTTTGTTGGTTTTTTTTAAAACTTGGGATGCACACTCACCTCCCGCCGCGCCGCATATCTTAATTGCGGACCTTCCCGCGTGCCAGCTGCAAGGCCTTCGCGTGCCACAGCTGGCACGCATGCCATAGGTTCGCCATCGCTGACCTAGAAAGTTTTGAAAGGGTAGCTCGGCTTAGCTTGTGGCCAAAGGAACACTGGGCCTTAAGGCTAGCCGCGTCACTCACCGGGGAAGCAATGGCAGCTTACCGCGCCATGCCCGCTGAGTTGGCTGGGAGTTATGACAACTTAAAAAAGGCAATAAGGGAGAGGCTGGGTCTCAATCCGCTGGTCTACCACTCTCGCTTGAGGAGCGTGAGACTCAGGCAGAGCGAAACTCCTAAGTCCTTATGCCACAGAATTCGGGGGTTTTTAAACAAATGGCTAACTCCAGAAGGGAGGTCTGTTGATTCCATTCTGGACGAGTTAGTGTTGGAGCAGTATATGGATGCTCTACCATCAGAAATCCGCACCTTCCTGATCCTGCAAAATTGCAAAACTCCCCAGGAAGCGGTTGCTCTCTCTGAGAGGTATATAGAGGCAGAGTTAACTGCCCAGAGAGGTAGCACCCCTTCCCATGAGTTGAGCACAGGCGGATCAGAAAGGAGACGGAGGGTGCAGGAAGATCCAGTGAGCATGTGCATGCCTTTTAGGAAAAGTGTTGCATGTAAGTTAAAATGCTACAAATGTGGGCAGGTAGGACATGTACAGAAACATTGTTTTGTGAAAATTGCTTTAATTGCGGATAGCTACATGGAGGATAGACCAGGGTTTCTTCTGGCTGTATCTGTACAAGGGATTACCACTCAAGCTTTGCTAGACTCAGGAGCAGAGTTAAGTATGATCTCTGAGGAGTTCTGGAAAGCAATAGAAGCCCGGCAGGCCCAGAAGTAATCCCTCCTGTAGATGCAGTAAAGATCAGGTGTGTTCATGGAGGAACATCTTCCTACCCTGTGTATAATCTGCACATAGCAGGCTTAGGTGCCCTGAGAACTATCCCGCTAGCAGTTGTCCCACGTCTCCCACATGCGGTTATTCTAGGCAGAAACTGGCCTCAGTTCTATAGGGAAATGAAGCGAGAATTGCAAGAGAAAGGTGCAATGGTTTCTACGAGAGCCCAGACCTCAGCCCTAGAAAGCCAAGAGACTACATCAGAGGATCCTGGGGAAATCCTTCCCTCTGATGATGCCTTAGTGACCACTCCTGATCCCAAAATAAAGAAGGGTAAAGCAGAAAAGCGTAAGGAGCAACAGTCACGCTCTAGAAATAAGGCCGAAGTACAGGCAGGGCAAGAGTTACCATGGGTACCTGAGGAGCTGATGAGTAAGTTCCCTACATTTCCAAAGGAGCAGCAGGCAGACCCTGCTCTCACACATGCATTCAAGTGGGCTCAGGACCCTAGGGATACACTGCCTAGATTTCTCCTACATTGATAGGCAGTGATGGGGAGGATGTGTGGATGTCCATGAATGCCTCGCCACCCCAGACCCTGCACCCTAGGCACCCGCCTACCTGCACAGTGGATGGCCTGGGACCGCGCATGACCAGCACCGACAGCATATGGTCATGTTGACATGGCAGGGGGTGTGTGTTTGTGCTGGAGGGAGCAGTGCCACTCACCTTCAGTGGACCTAGGCCATGCCCTGTACCAGTACGTGGTGTGCAGTGCAACAGAAAAGGTCTGCCTGAGGAAAGTAAGGGTAGCCCCAGGGACTGCTACTCCTCTGTGGCAATAGTGTGGTGCAGTACACACAGTCAGTCACTCCCAGCTGTGGATCCTACAGAGCATCTCCCCACATTTACCCTACAATGCAGATACAACATGTGCAAATCCCAAAGCCGCGTCATGCAGGGGTCAAAATACCCACTCACAGAGGCTCCACTATCCAAAGCTTCATGGAGAGTCAGGCTGTTAGCCCCAACACGGAGCTTCAGTAATCAGCAGAGCACTACTACTACCCCCTGCACAGTTTAGCAATGTCGACACTGTGATCAGGACCAGTGTGGCGAGCAGGATTGCCAACCATCCCTATCATTGCACAATGCTGCAATAGGGATGTGTGTGTATGTCTATCAATCATTTTGTGGCTGCGTACACCGCTCTGGGCCCACAATGTCCCAATGTTACCAGCGTTAGCCTGCAAATGTGCATAATGAGGAGCAAGGTATTGTGGGTATGGCCCAGACAGAGTGGATTGGCAGGATGCATCTGCACAGGGTGTAGGGCAATGGCTGGGATACTGTAGTGCCCGACCACCACCTGCATGGACAGGGTGGCCACAGCATGGCATGCTGTGAGGTCACTCTCACCCTGACCGAGCAGTGACCATGGCATGTCTATGCTCCCACATAGTGCTCAACACTATTTGTTTTCAGTTATATCTCTGTGTTCCCAGTTCTGGGGCCCAATCACTGAAGTACCTGCTTGGTGTCTGTGCTGTACATCCCATTTCTGGGTGCACAGGATTCCCCTGTGAGCATGTGCTATGGCCTGGCTAGTGGACTGTCTGCAGTTAGTCTGTGCATGGTTGGAATACCTTGTAGGGTACTGCAGGTGCAGTCTGACTGTGCTGTTTGCTGGTGAATGGCAGATCATGGTGTGGGGCAGTTGAGGTTTCCCCAGCTTATCCCAGGCATTTCTGCTGATCTGCCACAGTCATAGGTATGGCTCTGGCCCACCAGCCGTGGAGGGCTGTCGTCTGCCAGCAGTACTGCAGTTGCTTGCTCTACAGCCAGGGCTCAGGACCCTGTCCCTCCACTCCCTCACCTACAAAATGGGTGTTTGTGGGTCCTTTGGGGTATATAGTGTATACCACTTTGACCCATAGAGACAGTGCTACATCCACCTCATGCGAGTCTAGACACCCCTCTGCCCTGATAACAGGAGCTCATGGCAGTCGGACCCTAACACTGGGTATGCACTAATCTGGGTGGTGTCTGGCCCCACAGGGCCACATGTGACTGCAGAACACAGAAGCACTTTCGGTTGCACTACTAGGAACACCTGGAACATACTGGCAGCACTGGGGATGTGGAGCAGGACCTATCTCTAGCAGCACATGTACTGCGGACCTAGTGCTGGGCACCCATCCTAACCCTCAGGGTGAACACAGAACCTGCACAATGGCATGGTCTGTAGCTATTCTGTGCCAGTATCACGCCCTATCAGTCCGTCTTACCACGCTGCAGTACCGGAGAGGTGCAGACCCCATCTGGTGATCAGCTGCAGACTGCTGTTCTGCATGTGCATTGCATCATGGGTGCTGGTGGGGTTACCCTATCCTGGCACACAGAGCATACGGTTTGTGCGGTGACCTGCAGTCCTTCTGTACCCAGCCATTGCTATGCAACAAGCCATAGAGGTATAACCTACTGGTAAGTACAATAACATCCTAAGCAGTGGTCATGGGTTTGATTCCTCATTGTTCCCTCTTTTCATGCTTGTACAACTCAGATATTTTGCATGCCTGTAACAGTCATATCTTTGCAGATCCATGCTGCCAGCCCATATTACTCTCACCACTGTTGCCAACAATCCTTTGGTCCACCTTTCTACATCTGTCAGCTGTGTAGAGTCCTGTCCTCCTGTGCAGGCTGCCACCCCATATCCTGCGCTGTTACCCTTTCCTGCATTGCACCTCTTCATGCTTGCCTCGCCTGTGCCTGATCTGCATGGCACCACCACTTCTCTGACCACCCATCATTGTAACTATCCTGCCACTTCTGCCTCCACTGGGGGACACGTATTCCCATCGTCTGCCACCAACTGTCTTTCCAGTACTTTACATTGTCAACACTTTGTACTGTGGTACAGTTGCCCCCACCATGTTTGTCAACATTACTAGCAGCCACATGGGATGCCCACAGATATGGCAGGTCCAGCAGCTCCCAGCTCTCCCTCCTTCACTCACCTGTTCATTGCTTTTCCTCAGTGCTCTATCTAGTGTTAGGGCTACATCTGTCTCTGTGCCTCACAGGTCATGCATGTCATCTTGAAGCACCTTGCAGTCCTTAGGGCACACTAACCTAGGTCACCGTAACCTTGTTAGGCCACCTTAACCTATGGTTCCATAGCCCAGGGTGCCTTCCACGGTGCCTTGTCTAGGGGTGCCTAATACGGCACTTAGCCTAAGGAGTCCTATAGGGCGCCTTACAAGACACCTTATGGGGCACCGTACAAGGCACCTTACAAGGCACCTTCTAAGGCACCTTAAAAGTTGCCTTCTAAGGCACCTTATAGGGCACCTTACTTATAAGGCACCTTACTAGGTGCCTTATAGGGCACCTACCAAGGCACCTTACAAGGCACCTTGTAAGGTGCCTTATAAGGTGCCTTGTAATGTGCATTAGTCTAAGGCGTCTTGTAACGTGCGTTAGTTGATACGGCTTGCTGTAACGATAGACCACCCACGCCTTTATATGGGTATCTGTACCTTTACCGCAGAACCTAACGCGGGTGACATTACCGCAGTTTAGTAAACATACCCCAATACCTTTACTGCAAAATTAAGTAGGAGACCTAGGTAGAAGTCCAGGTCTCTGCAAATCTAAAGCAAATATGTATTTCTATTCCAAGTAACAATTTATTACAGTTGTCCCTGGCCAGTAAACTCTATGGGGGTCATTCCAAGGCACAAATAGAAGGGATGGGCATCACAACAGGACATCCATCTCCGCTATTTGTGCCAGCTGCCTGCCCCAAATAACTTCCCCTCCAGAGGTGCGGGGAAGTTAGTTGGGGGCAGGGAAGAGGCAGCCTGGGGGCAGAGAGTGGGCAGGCAGTGGGCAGTTTCCGCCCCTGAATGTGCAGGGCCGATTCTAATGTCACCCCTGTATGTCCAGGGCCGGCGAATTGGCCAGGGAAGTTATTCCACCCCCAGGATGGAATAACCTCCCTGGACATTTGTTTTGTTCACTTTGGGGCGCAAAAGGGGCTGGGGGGACAAAGTTAATCTCCCACAGCCCGACCCTGGCCTTAGGAGGCCAGATTGGGGTTGGGTTGCGGGGAATTTACTTTGTGGGGCAGCGGCATCATGGCTTTAAAATGGGGCTGCGGTGCCATGGCAACAGGACGCCATAGTACCCCAGCTCCATGTAAAAGCCCTGGCTGAGTTAGCCAGGCTAGCTCTATATGTGCAGGCCGGGACTGAATCACAGTCCCGGCCTGCACATACAGTGCTGTTTGCGATTCTGATCCCACGGGGCTAGATGTGCCCCATGGTATCAGAATTGTGATCTCCTTTGTACGTCCGGATCCGCCCAGATATACAAAGGAGATCTATGTCTTGAATGGAATCGGGCCCTATATGAACTGAGGGCACACTCAGATATCTGATTTAAAGGATATGCAAGGAATGTAGGCAGTCTGAATATTCCTAAAAACTTATATCCAACAATTAAATTTATATTAAAAAAACAGGCAATTGCAAAGTCTGAAAGCCTTAGCTGTGTGTAGCCTCTTGGAACTTGATGAACAGACTAAAAGATAAAGCGGTATCAAAAATCGAATAAATAAAAAGTGTAAAGATTGGTATTGTGGACTTGAAAATACTACAGATGGTTGAATTTGCTTTAAGTTATTTTACTCTGTCTCTTTTTTGCTACACTTTGTGACACCCAATACAATTTAAGTATCAATTATTTCTGGTTATTGCCTAGCTCTCCCCATCCCCAAACTTTAGCCCTACCATTTAAAAGCACTTTCCAGATAGTAGCATCTGCTTTCTGGATAACTGCCACTGGCCAGGTCTATCTGGCAATTTTCAGTGGCACTATCAGGATAGAACCTCTGAAAAGATTATTGACCATCTCAGCACTATCTGGGGAGAGCATGGGTGGTCCCTAGAATTATCCTTATAGAAGAGACATTCAGTCCACTATCCAGATAACTTAACCTATCTTCACTATCTGGATAACTCCAGCTATACTATGTCTGTATTCGGTGCTGACCTCTCTCTGGATATCGGCGCTGAATATATGTTTTATTTCACTGCTAAAATGAGTGTTTTAAAGAAGCAATTGTGGTGGCTGAATATGAACCATTTATATTTTGCATTACTTTCTTTTTACTGCACTAGCCCCTCATCCCTGTCTCTGTGAAAATCATTTGTGGTCATTCCTAGTCACGACTTGGAGGGGGTGTCTTTCATGACGTGGAAGGATTGGTGCCCTGTGGTCCTGCCTCAGCACTGATGAAGCAATAGGTGCCCTTGTGACTGACCCTGCCAGTGCAGGCACATAGGTTACTAAAACACAAAGAAAATATGTCAACTGACTTGTAAACATGAGTTACTGAACTAATACTGCCCTTGATGAAGTTCTGCATCAGCAAATATATGTGAAACATTCAGACTGTACAGGTTTATCAATCTGCAATCTGGTTCATGGATTAAAACACTGCCAAATTCATGATCTTACCTATCACAGATTATTATGGTTTGGAAAACAAAGCAGTAACATGTTCAGCTCTAAAAAAAAAAAAAAAGCATACAAAAGACATTTTATTTTGGTTCTTACCTCTTGTAAAATCTCTGTCAGCTTTTCAGAGGGGCCGTTTTCATAGTGCAGTCCTAGGTCTTCATTGAAACACTGCACAGCCAAACATCCATTAGGTTTTAAAACTCGATTAACTTCCTGCAGGAACTTCTCATCAACAAACCAGTGAGCAGCCACAGAAGATGTTACAAGATCCACTGAAGCATCCTGAAATGGAAGAGCCTCTGCAGGGGCAACACTACAGTGGAGCAAGAAGAGCACAGAAGATACCAGATTATAAAGAAAGCTTTGGACAGAAATAGTTTAAGTTTCATACCCTCTAATGCCCAGAAAATAATGATCTGTTTTTGATAAAAAGTCCATGCTCTTCAACAATATCAAAATCTGAAAACTCAATATTCAGTGGCACTTATTCAAACTCAAGCACTTACAATCCAGATATGAGCCACTGAACACGATATTCAGCAGCATGAATTCTCAGATCATCCTGTCCTTGGTATCACGCAGTCTCCAAAAAATTCAAATTACACCTATCAACTGATAACCAGATTAATATGAATAAAATACAACCTCTAAAATGCCTGTATGCAACTGCTAGCAGTCTAAAAAATAAGATGGGAGAGCTAGAATATATAGTACTAAATGAAAGGTTAGATATGATTGGCATCTCAGAGACCTGGTGGTCGGAGGTCAATCAATGGGACACAGTTATATCTGGGTACAAACTATATTGCAATGATAAGGTAGATCAAATTGGTGGAGGGGTTGCTCTCTACATTGAAGAGGGCATTGAGTCATATATGATTAAAGTTTTGCCGGAAACAAAATACACTGTAGAATGTCTGTGGATTGACGTTCCATATAAAAAGTGGAAGGCAACAACAATGGGGGTGTACTACTGACTGCCTGGCCAGAATGAACAGCTGGATGATAAAATGCTAAAAGAAATCAGGGACTGCGTCAATGTCACAGCAGGTCATGTTAGAGAAGTAAAGTATCTGGATGAAATAAATGACTGCTTCTTGGAAGAGTTGGTTCATGAACTGACAAGAGGGGAAGCTATTTTGCACATAGTCCTTAGTGGCACACAAGATCTGGTGCAAGAGATAAGGGTTTTGGGGCCACTTGATAACAGTGATCCTAGCATGATCGCATTTAATAAATGGAAGAAGGACGGCAAGGAAATCAACACCACTATCTTTTAACTTTCAAAAGGGAGACTATGATAAAATGAGAAAAATAGTTAAGAAAAAAGTAAAAGAAGCAGCTGTAAAGGTTAAAAATTTACATCAAGCATGAGCATTGTTTAAAAGTACTATCTTGGAAGCCCAGACCAGATGAATTCCACACTTTAAGAAAAGTGGAAGGAAGGCCAAAAATCTGCCAACATTGTTTAAAGATGAAGTTAGGGAGGCTGTTGTTGCCAAAAAAGCATCCTTGAGGAAATGGAAAAAGGAGTCTAATGACAAACACCGGAAACAACATAGGCATTAGCAAGTTACATGTAAGGCATTGATAAGGCAAGCAAAGAAAGAGTTTGAAAAGAAGCTTGCTACGGAAGCAAACATGCATAATAAAAAAATGTTTTCCAAGTACATTCGTAGGAAAAAACTTGTGAGTTTGTTGGACCATTAAATGACAGAGGGGTAAAAGGGGCATTTAGGGAGGACAAGGCCATAGCAGAGAGACTGAATGAATTCTTTACTTCGGCCTTTACTGAAGAACATGTACAGAGGTTACCCGTGCCTGAAATGGTATCTAAAGGTGATATAGTGGAAGAATTTAAAGAAATATTGATAAATCGAGAGGATGTTTTAAAACTGATAAACTGAAGAGCTGCAAATCACCTGGACTAGATAGTATACATCCAAGACTTTTGAAAGAACTGAAAGATTGCAGACTTGCTATTAGTAATCATTGAACTATCATTAAAATCATCTGTAGTACCTGAGGATTTGAGAGTGGCCAATGTATCTCGAATTTTTAAAAAGGGTTCAAGAGGTGATCCGGGAAACTACAGACCGGTGAGTCTGATGTAGTACCAGGCAAAAAGATAGAAACCATTATAAAAAATAAGATTACTGAACATGTAGATAGTCATGGTTTGATGGGAGAAAGCCAACTTGGATTTAGCCATGGAAAGTCTTGTCTTACCAATATGTTATATTTTATTGAGTGTGAAGAAACAGGTAAACAAAGGTAAGCCAGTTGATATAGGGGAATGTTTACTAAACTGCGGTAACGTAGCAGCGGCTACGTTAAGGCTCGTTATGTAACGTTAAGGCACGTTATGTAATGTTAACGCACCTTAACGTTACATAACGCGCCTTAACGTTCCCGGCCGCGGCAAGTCCCGCAGAGGATGGAGAGAGGGCGGAGAGAAGGGGTCAATGGGCGGGGAGTGGGCGGGGAGAGGCGCCTTCCACACTAACACGGAGAAATTAAGGGCTGAATCCTAACGCAACTGAAAACCTGGCATTAGCACACATTTGCAAGAGAGAGAAACCATTTCAATGTCAGCAATGTACAGCATAGGCAGGGAGCCCAAGAAAGGTGATAGTAGTGCTCCATTTGCAGCAACAGCATAGTGCCCTGGTATGAAAGGCCACTATGGTGATGGCACAAATGGGGCATGGGGGCTGCAGGCGGGACATGCAGTGGGGGCTACTGGGGCACAGGGTGGACTAGGCGGTTGCCGAAGTGGCACATAGGAACGCAGAAAATGGAAACCAGCAAGACAGCAACTGACCAGGGTCAGACATGCCCATGAGTCTGTGGCCCACAGTGTCCCATCCAGGAGACACTAACGAGCAGGAACCCCAAGGGGCGTATAACATTGACAGGTGGTGCCCGGGGAAGCGTGGACATTTATGTAGGCACCCCTACCCCAGAACCCACACCTTAGGCAGCCGCCTACCTGCCCCCTGGATGGCCTTGGATGGTGCACCACCGGCACCGACAGCATATGGTCATGGTGGCATGGCAGAGGGGGTGGGTGATTGTGCTGGAGGGAGCAGTGGCACCTGCCTACAGTGCACCTTGGCCATGCCCTGTACCAGTACGTGTTGTGCAGTGCAACAGAAGAGGTCTGGCCGAGGAACGTAAGGGTAGCCCCAGGGACCACTATGCTGCTGTGGCAACAGTGTGGTGCAGTACACTCAGCCAGCATGTCCAAGAGCAGAGGGTCAGAGGTTCAGGTCCCATCTGTGGATCCTGCAGAGCATCTCCCCATAGTTTTAGCCCACAATGCAGCCACAACATGGGCAAACCCCAACGCAGTGGTGCACAGGGGTACAGACACCCACTCATAAGGGCTCCACTATCCACAGCTTCATGGAGTGTCAGGCTGTTGGCTCCAGCACAGAGCTGCAGTTATCACCAGAGCACTACTACTACCCCCTGCACAGATTAGCAATGTCGGCACTGTGATCAGGACCAGTGCAGTGGATAGGGTTGTCAACCACCTCCATCTCTGCACAATGCTGAGATAGGTGTGGGAGTATGCATATGTCTCTCCATTGTTTTGTGTCTGCCAACACCTCACTGAGCCCACATTGCTCACACTGCTTCCAGCGTTAGCCTGAAAATGTGCATAATGAGGTGCAGACCCCATTTGGTGGTCAGCTGTAAGCTGCTGTTCTGCATGTGCAATGCATCATGGGTGCTGGTGGGGTTACCCTATCCTGGCACACAGAGCAGACAGTTTGTGCAGTGACCTGCAGTCCTTCTGTACCCAGCCATTGCTATGCAATAAGCCATAGAGGTTTAGCCTACTGGTTAGTACACTGACGTTCTAGGTGGAAGTCATGGGTTCAATTCCTTGTTGTTTCCTCCTCTACAAGGCAGATATTTTGATTGCCTGTGACAGTCATATCTTTGCAGGTCCATGCTGCCAGCCCATAGTACCCTCACCACAGTTGCCAGCAATCCTTATAAGGCGTTATAAAGCTCCTAATTAGGCACATTACAAGGCACCTTTATTAGGCACAGTACAAGGCACGTTATAAGGCACGTTACAAGGCACCTTTAATAGGCACAATACAAGGCACCTTATTGGGCACAGTACAAGGCACGTTATAAGGCACATTACAAGGCACCTGTATTAGGCACAGTACAAGGCACTTTAAGGCATGTGCCTTGTACTGTGCCTAATAAGGTGCCTTATAACGTGCCTTGTAGTGTGCCTAATAAAGGTGCCTTGTAATGTGCCTTATAACGCAACTTATAACGCGCGTTACCTGACATGGCTTGCCATAATGATATCCCACCCATGCCTTTATATGGACATCTATACCTTTACTGAGGAACCTAACGCGAATAACATTACCACAGTTTAGTAAACATGCCCCATAGTGTATATGGATTTTCAGAAAGCCTATGACAAGGTCCTTCAAGAGAGACTCTTAGAGGTATGTTTACTAAAGTGCGGTAACGTAGCATTGGTGAGGTTACCACATGTTAACGTTACCCGATGTAATGTTAGCGCACGGTAATGTTACCAGCTGTAACGTTAACGCGTGTTAACGTTACCAGCAGCGGTACCCGTCCCAGAAGGTGGAGAGAGGGCGGAGAGAAAGGGTCAATAGGTGGGGAGTGGGCATGAGAGGCCCCTGCTACACTAACGCTGCAACATTAACCCCGGGACAGTACCGCCAGGCTTTCACATTTGCAGGAGAGAGAAATCATTTAATTGTCTGCAATGTACAGCATAGGCAGGGAGCCCAAGAAAAGTGATAGTAGTGCTCCATTTGCAGCAACAGAATAGTGCCCAAGTATGAAAGGCCACTATGGTGATGGTGCAAATGGGGCATAGGGGGCTGCAGGTGGGACATGAAGTGGGGGCAGCTGGGGCACAGGGTGGACTAGGCCATCGCCTAGGTAGCACATAGGAACACAGAAACTGGAAATCAGCAAGACAGCATCTGATCAAGGTCAAACATGCCCAGTAGTCTGTGTTCCACAGTGTCCCATCCAGGGGACATTACCCAGCAGGTACCCCAAAGGTCACACAGGTACCACTATGCTTGTAATAGGGCAATCAGTGCACATATGGGGACCACTCTAACAAGGGTCCACAGACCTTCCCCAGGATGCATCCCAAACAGTTCGTAAACCCAGCTAAATGAACACCCTTTACTGCAGCACCTAGTAAGACATTGCAAGGTGTGAGCATACGTTGTTGGAAACATATATACACCCAGTAGTCCAAACTGAGTACACCGTACCTGCGTTGCATGCCCTAGCCCAGTGATGGCTAACCTTTTTGAGCCCGAGTGCCCAAACTGCCGCACAAAACCAAAGAATTTCCTCAAAGTGCCAGCACGTCAATTAAACCTTAACAACAAGATTTTAGTATCTAAAAACTCTTTATAAAGTTGCCTGAACTATGTAACATCATTTGTAAAGGTTGGAATCTTTGTATTGTCAGAGAATCAATTTGATTCACAATCCTTTGGTTTTCATTTCAATTTATTGGCAATTTATAATGTTTTAATGATTTCATTCAATTTAATGAATTTAGGAAGAATTTGATTCAGTTACACAATATATTTTAAATGTATTATTCACATAACATGTCAAATGTATCCTGAGTAAAAAAAAGATAAACTTCTTAAAACTGTTAACTGTGTCAGGACTCGGTGGGAATTAAACTGGGAATCCCAAAAGCCAAACTTGGAATGTACAACACTGTAGAAATAAAACTATACATTAATTTGCTCTTGTACTAAACAAAGCGCAGACGTTAATGATGCATATTTCCCAGAGCTGGCATATTCCAATTAATAAATTCAAAATAAAGAGATATTTTTCTACCTTTTGTGCATTTTTTTTCAGCTGCAATTGCTCCAGCCACTTTCTTCTGGTTTCTTCGTGTCTTCCGCTAACTCTTCATCGTCTGCTGTCCATTTGTCTTTTCTTCTCTCTTCTAGTTTTTTTCCATTCTCTCTCTACATCTGCTTTAACATACTAATCTTTCTCCTTTTGCTCTTTCCTCATTCCTATTTCATCCACTCAAATTTTACCCCTCCATCCTCAATCCCCACTTACTCTCCCAATATCCGGACAATTGTAGATTTGTCTTCCCTCCCACACAATATTTTTTCCCTCTCCATTTCACTCTCCCAGCTCCATCCCATTCTAATCCTCCCCCAACATCAGCTCCATTCTAGTTCCAGTCCCACCCAGCATCCGCTCCCTTCTAGTCCCCGCATCAGCCCATTTCCAGTCCTAGCCCCCCATAAGCCCATTTCCAGTCCTAGCTCCCCCATCTATTTGCAGTCCCATCCGAGTCCCTCCATCAGCTCATTTCCAATCCCAGCCCCCCATGAGCCCATTTCTAGTCCTTTCCTAGCCCCACCATCAGCCCATGTCAAATCCTAGCTCCCCTCCACTCAGCCCATTTCCAATCCAAGCCCCCCATGAGCCTACTTCCAGTTCTAGCCCCTTCATGAATCCATTTCAATCCAAACCCCCACCACAGCCTATTTCCAGTCTTAGCCCCCCCCCATAGCCAATTACCAGTCCTACCCCCCATCAGCCCATTTCCAGTCTTAGCCCCCCCATAGCCCATTACCAGTCCTAACCCCCCCATCACCCTATTTCCAGTTCTACCCCCCCATCAGCCCATTTCCAGTCTTAGCCCCCCATAGCCCATTTCCAGTCCTAACCCCCCATCACCCTATTTCCAGTCCTAGCCCCCCCATCAGCCTATTTCCAGTCTTAGCCCCCCCATAGCCAATTACCAGTCTTAGCCGCCCCATCAGCCCATTTCCAGTCTTAGCCCCCCCATAGCCCATTACCAGTCCTAACCCCCCCCTCACCCAGTCCTAGCCCCTCCCCATCGCCAATTACCAGTCCTACCCCCCCCATCAGCCCATTTCCAGTCTTAGCCCCCCCATAGCCCATTACCAGTCCTAACCCCCCCCGACCACCACCACCACTTCCAGCGTTAGCCCCCTCCCCATAGCCCATTTCCAGTCCTAACCCCCCCATCAGCCCACTTAGCCCCCCCATAGCCCATTACCAGTCCTAACCCCCCCCCATCAGCCCACTTCCAGTCTTAGCCGTCCCGCCCAAGGCCCATTACCAGTCCTAACCCCCCCCGGGCCCATTACCAGTCCTAACCGCCCCCCCATCAGCCCACTTCCAGTCTTAGCCTCCCCCCCATGGCCCATTACCAGTCCTAACCCCCCCCCCATGGCCCATTACCAGTCCTAACACCACCCCCCCCCATCAGCCCACTTCCAGTCTTAGCCTTCCCGCCCATTGCCCATTTCCATTCCTAACCCCCCCATGTCCCATTACCAGTCCTAACCACCCCCCCCCCCATGGCCCATTACCAGTCCTAACCACCCCCCCCACCCCATCAGCCCACTTCCAGTTTAGCCTCCCCCCTCCCATAGCCCATTACCAGTCCTAAACCCCCTTCCCCCTATCATCCCCAATTAAAACAAAAAAACAAACAAACCGGCTGCTTCTGCCGCGGCAGCATCAAGAGCTCTGCCGCGGCAGCATCAAGAGCTCTGCCGCGGGGCCCCCCCCCTGCCCGGCAGAGCCTCACTGCATCATCAGCTTTCTTCAAGTCCCAAAACGCGGGCTTCTTTCAGAGCCGCGAGAGTTTCCTTTCTCGCGGCTCTGTTAATCCCGCCGAGGGATCAGCCCCGGCAGGATTAACAGAGCCGCGAGAAAAGAAACTCTCGCGGCTCTGAAAGAAGCCCGCGTTTTGGGACTTGAAGAAAGCTGATGATGCAGGGAGGCTCTGACGGGCAGGGGGGGGGCCCCGCGGCAGAGCTCTTGATGCTGCCGCGGCAGAGCTCTTGATGCTGCCGCGGCAGAAGCAGCCGGTTTGTTGGTTTTTTTTAAAACTTGGGATGCACACTCACCTCCCGCCGCGCCGCATATCTTAATTGCGGACCTTCCCGCGTGCCAGCTGCAAGGCCTTCGCGTGCCACAGCTGGCACGCGTGCCATAGGTTCGCCATCGCTGCCCTAGCCTGTCCACAGTCTGCTGTCATAACACAATCTACCTACATCTACCTGGTCCACCCTAGCCAATAGTTGCTAGAGCACCAACCTGACATCCCCCTAGCCATCTCTCCCCCATGTGGAAGGCACATAACATTGGTAGGCGATGATGGGGGGGATGTGTGGATGTCCATGTATTCCTTCCCACCACAGATCCCGCACCCTAGGCACCTGCCTACCTGCACACTGGGTGGCCTGGGACTGTGCACAACCAGTACCGACAGCATATGGGCATGTCAGCATGGCGGGGGGGGGGGGGGTTGTGCTGGAGAAGGCAGTGGCACCTGCCTGCAGTGGACCTAGGCCATGCCTGTTCCAGTACATGGTGTGCAGTGCACCAGAGAAGGTTTGTCTGCTGAACAGTAAAGGTAATCCCAGGGACTGCTATGCTTCTGTGGTAACAGTGTGGTGCAGTATGCACAGCCAGTGTGTCTTGGAGCAGAGGGTCACAGGTTTAGGTCCCAGCTGTGGCTCTTGCAGAGCAGGTCCCTGTGTTTCACCCTACAATGCAGATACAACATCAAAATGTGCAATCCCCAATGCAGCAGCCAACAGGGGTACAAACACCCACTCACACAGGCTCCACTATCCAAAGCTTCATGGAGAGTCAGGCTGTTGGCTCCAGCATGGAGCTGCAGTTATCACCAGAGCACTACTACTAGCTCCTACACCCCTTAGCAATGCCGGCCCTGTGATCAGGACCAGTATGGTGGGCAGGGCTGCCAACCACCCCTATCACTGCATAATGCTGCAATAGGAGAGTGTGTGTGTGTGTGTGTGTGTGTATATATGTCTATCCATTGTTTTGTGGCTGCCTACCCCTCACAGGGCCCACAATGCCTATACTGTTTCCAGTGTCAGCCTGCAAATATGCATAATGAGGAGCAAGGTATTGTGGGTATGGCCCAGATAGGGCGGACTGGGCAGGATGCATCTGCACATGGTATAGGGCAATGGCTGGGACATTGTAGTGCCCGACCACCACCTACATGGACAGGGTGGCCACAGCATGTCATGCTGGGAGGTCACACTCACTCTGACTGAGCAGTAACCATGGCATGTCTATCTATGTTCCCACATAGTGCTATACCCTGTCTGTTTTTAGTGATATCTGTGTTTTCCTTTTTCTGGGGCCTATCGTTTCTCTGTGAACATGCACTATGGACTGGCTAGTGAACTGTGTGGTTAGTTTGTGCATGGTTGTAACACCTTGTAGGGTGCTGTGGGTGCACTCTGACTGTGCCTTCTTCTGGTGAATGGCAGATGTTGGTGTGGGGCAGCTGGGTTTTTCCAGGAATGCTCCAAGCATTAGTGCTGGTCTGCCACTGCCTGAGTTGCAGGTATGGCTCTGGCCTAACAACTCCAGAGGGCTGTCTTTTGCCAGCAAGCCTGGGGTTGCTGGTCCTACAGCCATTCTTCATGGCTGAGACACCTGTTTCTCCACTGCCTCAGTTACAAAACGGTTGCTTGTGGGCCCTTTGGGGTGTATGGTGTATACCACTTTGACCCGGAGAGGGCAGTATATTAGGCAATGCTACAAAAACCTCATATGGGTCTAGACACCCCTCTGCCCTGCTAACAGGTGACCATGGCAGCCACACTGTAACACTGGGTATGCACTAATTTGGGTGGTTTCTGGTCCCATTGGGCCAGATGTCGCTGGGGAATACAGATGGACACAGAATTACTTTAGGCTGTACTGCAAGGAACACTTGTCACACACTGGCAGTGATGGGGATATACTGCAGGACCTATCTCTAGCGCCACATGTACTGCGGTGCTGGGCGCCCATCCTACCCTCAGGGTGAATACAGAACCTGCACAATGGCATGGTCTGTAGCTACTCTGTGCCAGTATCATGCACTGTCAGTTCTTCTTACCAAGCTGAGGTACTGGAGAGGTGCATACTCCATTTGGTGATCAGCTGTAGACTGCTGTTCTGCATGTGCATTGCATCATGGATACTGGTGGGTTACCCTATCCTGGCACACATAACAGACATTTTGTGCGGTGACCTGCAGTCTTTCTGTATCCAGCCATTGCTGTGAAACAAGTCAAAGAGGTATAGCCTATTGGTTAGTACAATGACTTTCTAGGCAGTGGTCATGGGTTCAATTCCTCTTTGTTCTCTCTTTTTATGCCTGTCCTACTCATATAACTTTCATGCTTGTAACAGTCATATCTTTGCAGATCCATGCTGCCAGCCCATAATACCCTCACCACAGTTCCATCTATCTGCGTCTGTCAGCTTTGTGGAGTCCTGTCTTCTTGTGCAGGCTGCTACCGCATGTCCTGCACTGGATCCTTTTCTGCTTTGCGTCTCTTCATGCTTGCCTCGCCTGTGCCTGATCTGCATGGCACCACTACTCCTCTGCCCTCCTATCTTTGTAACTATCATGCCACCTCTGTCTCCACTGGGGGACATGTATTCCCATCCTCTGCCACCCTCTGTCATTGCAGTACTCTATATTGTCAACATCCTGTGCATCGGTACAGCTGCCTCCAACATGTCTGTCCACTTTACTGGCAGCCACATAGGATGCCCACAGATATGACAGGTCCATAAGCTCCCAGCTCTCCTTCCTTCAATCACTTGTTCATTGCCTTTCCTCGGTGCTCTATCCAATGTTGGGGTTTCATCTGTTTTTATGCCTTGCAGCTCATGCATGCCAACTTGAAGCGCCTTGCAGCCCTTAGGGCATCTTACTGCCCTTAGGGTACCGTAACATTGTTAGGGCACCTTAACCTATGGTACCTTAACCTATGGTGCCTTAACCTAGGGTGCCTTATAGGGTGCCTTATAAGGCACTTTATGGGGCACCTCAGGCTAAGGCGCCTTAGGTTAAGGCGCCTTATAAGGCACCTTATGCTAACGTGCCTTATCAGGCGTCTTCTAAGTCGCATTAGCCTAAGATGCCCTATACGGTGCCTTATAAGGTGCCCTATAAGGTGCCTTAACCTATGGTGCCCTATAAGGTGCCTTTTAAGGTGCCCTACAAGGTGCCCTAACCTAAGTTGCCTTAACATAAGGCACTTTATAGCCCTTGTGGTGCCTTGCATTAATGTGTCGTGCCCCACAACACCTTAACTTACGGCGCGTTACTTCAGGGCGCCTTACAGCTCTTACATGCCTTGACGTAATGCACATTAAGGTGCCTTATCAGCTTTAATGTGCGCTGCTTATCATCTTAACATGCAATGTCTCGTTAACGTGTGTTAGATGGCCAAGGCGCCCATTAACGCATGTTAACGGGATATTGCTACCTTTACGATGGAACGCCCCCTGCCGCCCACTGCCTTATATGACGTCGGTAACATTTATGCTGCACTTTTCGCCGGTGACATTACTGCTGCTTAGTAATCATACTCCTTAGTGAAATTAAAAAGTCATGGGTTTGGAGGAAGTGTAGTAATGTGGATCAGGAATAAAAAGCAGAGAGTAGGGCTAAATGTTCCATTTTTTCAATGGAGAAAGGTGAATAGTGGAGTACCCCAGGGATCTGTGCTAGGCCTGCTGCTTTTTTTTTTTTTTTTTAATTTTTATTTATGAATTTTATATGAATTACAACATCCAGGTAAATAACATGAATGAAAAAGGAAACAATGGATTATGACATGATCAATAAAACAAATACCGACAAAGGCAAACTTAAAATATCAAAGAAACATCAAAATTCATGTCATCCATATTATTTAGACCCCAATACAAAAGGAAATAGGGGCGTATTAGGAAAAAACTCTTAATGCAAAATCTACATCACAGCAATAATTAAACAGGCAAGCATGAGAAGGCTTAAATGTCAGCCGGATGGGATGTCTTGGAAACCTCTACCACAATTTCCTCCCTAGCTATTAAGAACTCATTGAGCTGCCTAGGTTCAAAGAAAACATACATTTTTTGCTTATAAACCACAAAACATTTTGCAGGAAATTTCAGAAGAAAAGTTGCTCCTAGAGCCACAACTCTAGGGCGAAAAACCAAAAGACTTTTCCTTCTCATCTGCGTAACTCGGGAATCGGGAGTAGCGGCCATCATCGAGGGAGTGAGCGGGAGCTCCTCCTCCTCTCCCCTGCCTGCCTCACCAACGGCATAAAACCTGCCGCTTCGGAGCGCGCCGGCCAGAATCGGGAGCAGCGGCCATCATCGAGGGAGTGAGCGGGAGCTCCTCCTCCTCTCCCCTGCCTGCCTCACCAACGGCATAAAACCTGCCGCTTCGGAGCGCGCCCGCCAGAATCGGGAGCAGCGGCCATCATCGAGGGAGTGAGCGGGAGCTCCTCCTCCTCTCCCCTGCCTGCCTCACCAACGGCATAAAACCTGCCGCTTCGGAGCACGCCCGCCAGAATCGGGAGCAGCGGCCATCATCGAGGGAGTGAGCGGGAGCTCCTCCTCCTCTCCCCTGCCTGCCTCACCAACGGCATAAAACCTGCCGCTTCGGAGCGCGCCCGCCAGAATCGGGAGCAGCGGCCATCATCGAGGGAGTGAGCGGGAGCTCCTCCTCCTCTCCCCTGCCTGCCTCACCAATGGCATAAAACCTGCCGCTTCGGAGCGCGCCCGCGCCTTGCGGGCCCGCGCCTGAGGGCCTCGCCAGAGGGCCCTTTGGCGTGGCCCTTAGGCGTTGGTCCGTGGCGTCCATTGCTATGGGTGGCATTGATGACATATTGTGGACTAGATTGATGTGCTGCTATTTTGTGGTAACTTGCTGTTCCTTGTTCCTCTTCTTCTCCTATCTGTTTGACTGTCTCTGTCCTCTTCTCTGTCCTATCATATAAATGGCGTTCTTTTCTGTTTTTCCTCAAATGATATAGTATTGTAAACCGCTCTAATGCCTAAACATAAACATAACTCTTGAAAAATCAGGAAACACTTGAACTTTAGAGCCTAGGAATTCCTCATTGATATTCTTAAAGTACAACCGAAGTATAAAAAATTTATCTGATTCCAACGTCAGGGTAACTAGCAGAGTTGACTTGTCAGTGATGACCTCTAGGGAGGACTCTAAGAACCCAGTCAGGTCACCCTTCTCAGCTCGAGGAGTAAGGGAATTAGGGTCACCCCCGCTCATCCCAGCAGACAGGTACTGTGCCTGAACCAGAGGTGGAAACTGGTCCTGGGGGAGTTTAAGCACCTCCCCGAAATACTTCCTAACCATCTCCAATGGAGAGAGTAAGGGTAACCGTGGAAAATTTAGAAAATGAAGGTTACAACGTCTAACCTGGTTTTCCAAATATTCCATTTTTCTGGCGGACACATCCCTATCCACAACCTGGGCATTCACAACTTCCTGCAAATGCCCCACATCCCGCTCAAGCTTAGACAGTCTCTCCACCTGGCTAGACTGATCATTAGAGAGAGTTCCACACATAGACTTTAACCCCAAGTAAATCCATTTTCACATCGCCAAACATCATCTGCAAAGAGGAAGTGAGTGAAGCCAGGCCATCCCATAGCATCTCCAGAGTTATTACCGCAGGTTTCACCAGCACAAGCCGCCCGGAAAGGTCTTCTCCCTGCACGGCATCCTCAACTGGTACCTCCAACACCACACCAGCCTCCGTTGTATTCCGCCGCTGCTCTAACATCACAGGGGAAGAACCGGTAACTGACGCTCCTCCCGAGGAGCCACTAGCTCGGGGGCATGACAAGATGGCGACGGGACGCTCCGTACTGTGAAGCAGCTCCTCTCTGATTGTCTTCGTGCTGAGTCATTTCCTGCCTGCTGGTATGGGGCGGAGGAAGCGAAAACAGGCTGTGGATCCTCCCAGGAAGGGCATGCTGTGTTCCTCGGCTCAACGGACCTTGGGGGAGTGTGGTTTCCGCAGCGGAGTAGAAGCTGTGTCTTCGGCGGTGCCGGTGGCTGAGACATCGGTGATGAGCGCGTCGGGGGGTTGGCTTTCGCCGGAGATGTGAACTCCCCCCCCCCTACCGCGACCCGGAAGTTTTGGTGTACCAGACGCTGGATCCTTCACAGGCTTGCCGTCGAGCACTCCGAAGGAGGGGTCCTCGGGAGGAGCGTCAGTTACCGGTTCTTCCCCTGCTGCTTTTTAACATATTTATAAATAACCTGGAAATAGAAATAACAAGTGAAGTGATCAAATTTGCAGAGGACACAAAATTATTCAAAGTTGTTAAAACACAAGAGGACTATGAAAAATTGCAAGAGGACCTTGAAAAACTGGAAGACCAGACGTACAAATGGCAGATGCAATTTAATGTGGATAAGTGCAAAGTTATGCACCTAGGAAAGAACAACTCAAACTATGGTTACAGAATACAAGGCACCCACCTTAGAAGCCACCACCCAGGAAAAAGATTTAGGCATCATTGTGGATAATATGTTGAAAATATGTGCCCAGTGTGCAGCAGCGGCCAAGAAAACAAATAGAATGCTAGGAATCATAAGGAAAGGAATGGAGAATAAAACAAAGGATATTATAATGCCTCTGTATCGTTCCATGGTGCGACCACACTTTTAATATTGTGTGCAATTCTGGTTGCTGCATCTTTAAAAGGTTATAGCTGAATTAGAAAAGGTACAAAGAGCAACAAAAAGTCCCACCTTTAGCCCACGCAGTGTCTGGAGTTCATCAAAGCCCTACTTGATACCACTCGAGCCCGAGTGTTTCTACCGCTAGACCGTGTGCAGCGGCTGATGAATGCAGTCGAGGGCATGTGGAGACTCTGCCACAACATGGCCTGGGGGATGCTAAAGGTGCTTGGCCACATGGCCTCCACTGTACATGTTACCCTCTTGGGCCGCATCTCAATGTGGCAAGTGCAATGGATCCTCTACATGCAATGTACCCCAGGGATCTGTGCTGGGAACGCTGCTTTTTGACATATTCATAAATGGCCTGGAAAAGGGAATAACGAGTGAGGTTATCAAATTTGCAGATGTCACAAAACTATTTAAAGTTGTTAAAACCCAAGAGGATTGTGGAAAATTGCAAGAGGATCTTGATAATTGGAAGACTGGGCATCAAAATGGCAGACAAAATTTAATGTGGACAAGTGCAAAGTTATGCACCTAGGGAAGAACAACCCAAACTATGGTTACACGATGCAAGGTTCCACATTAGGAACTACCACCCAGGAAAAAGATTTAGGTGTCATTGTGGATAACATGTTAAAACCCTCGGCCTAGTGTGCAGTGGTGGCCAAGAGAGAAAATAGAATGCTAGGTATCATAAGGAAAGGAATGGAAAATAAAACAAAAGATATTATAATGCCTCTATATCGTTCCATGGTGAGAACGCACCTTGAATATTGTGTGCAATTCTGGTCGCCGTATCTTAAAAAGGATATAGCATTATTAGAAAAGGATCAGAGAAGAGCCACCAAAATGGTAAAGGGGATGGAAGGATACTCCTATGAAGAAAAGCTAAAAAGGTTAGGGCTCTTTAACCTGGAAAAGAGACGGCTGAGGGGAGATATGATAGAAGTCTATAAATTAATGAACGGAGTGGAACGGGTAAACGTAGATGGATTGTTTACGTTATCAGAATATGGAAAGACTAGGGGACATGCAATGAAGCTACAGGGTAAACTATTTAAGACTAATAAAAGAAAATATTTTTTCACTCAACGTGTAATCAAACTCTGGAATTTGTTACCGGAGGATGTAGTAAAGGCTGTTAGTGTAGCTGGGTTTAAAAAAGGTTTGGACAAGTTTCTGGAGGAAAGGTCCATAAACCATTATTAAGAAGGGACCCAGGATATCAAAGCTTGACCCAGTACAAGCATTGTGGAACCTGTGTCTTTTGGGGAAACTGTTAGGTATGTATTACCTAGATTGGCCACTGTTGGAAACAGGATACTGGGCTTGATGGACCTTGGTCTGACCCAGTATGGCATATCTTATGTTCTTAAGTAGCAGACAATGGCCGCCTCCAGAACAGGATGGTGGTCACCACTTCTCTGGTGCAATCCCTTGGCTGGTGGCTGGAACCGCTGTACTTGCTTTGGGGCCTCCTATTCCAAGCGGAGCACCCCTGCAGTGCACTGACAACTGAAACATCCATGCTTGGGTGGGGAGCTCATCTGGATGGACTGTGGACACAGGGCCTTTGGCCAGAACAGGAGAGCCTGTACCAGATCAACGTTCTTGAGTTAATGGCCATAGCTATTACTGCTACTACTACTACTACTACTACTACTACTGAGAATTTGTATAATGCTACAAGACGTATGCAGTGCTTCACAGACACATGCAAAAGATGATTCCTGCTCATCAGAGCTAATCAATCTAATCAAGACAGACAAGACAGTAGCTGTAGACATGAGAGATATCTAGGGGGAATGGTAAGGAAACATAAAGGAGATCAGGTGAGTCAAGATCCAAAAGCGGCAGCGAAGAGGTGATTTTTTTAGCTTGGATTTGAAAAGGGCCAGAGGCGCCTGATGTACAGACTCAGGTAGTTTGTTCAAGGCATAAGAAGCAGCAAGGTGAATGTTGCGAAATCTGGAGTTAGAAATAGAAGAGAAGGGCACAGACAGAAGTGATTTGCCAGAAGAGCAGAGTTCCCGAGGAGGGGTGTCAGGAGAGATAAGAGAGGAAAGGTAGTGAGGACGCTTTTTCTCCTCCACTGAGGCATGGGTCTACTCTATGCTTTTCCCCCCAATCCCTCTCACAGCAAAATCTCTGCTGAAATTTCAGGCCGACAAGGGCACCATGATCCTCATTGCCCCATAATGGCCCTGACAGCCATGGTTCCCCCTGCTACTTAAACTTTCTCAGAGGGAGCCTCTCCACCTGGGCTCCACCCCAGATTCCATCTCCCAGGATGAGGGAACCCTGCTGTATCCCAATACCTGCTCCTTGACCCTCACAACCTGGATCCTGAGCAAGTAGTCTTCTCAGAGCTCAATTTACCCAGCAAAATCATGGATGTTCTCCTGGCATCATGCAAGGATTCGACACATAGGGCTTATGCATTCAAGTGGCTGAGGTTCGTCGCTTGGTATGCAGGTAGGGCACTGGACCCCTTCTCCTGTGCAGTGGATCGGTTGCTGGAATACTTCCTGTACCTCTCGGAATTGGGCCTGAAATCAAATTCCATCCAGGTCCACCTCAATGTGATCAGCATCTGCCTTTGGAGACCCGTCTTGGATCACTCTTTAGTGACTTGCTTCATGCAGGGCTTTTCTCAAAGCCTCCCATCAAGTCCCTGTGGTGGCTTGGGATCTCAAAGTGGGCCTTTTGCAGCTCATGCAGGCTTCATTGAGCTGCTCGATACTTGCCCTCTCAAGTACTTGACCTGGAAGGTCCTGGTTTTGGTGGCGGTCACTTCAGCCTGCTGTGTCAGTGAACTCCGGGCTCTGGTGGCACATCCACCTCACACTAGATTCCACCAGAATTGGGTGGTCTTGCGGATTCACTGCACTTTCTGCCAAAGATAACACAGGTACACTAAAAAAAATTTTTTTTTTTAAACTGCCTCTAATGTTTCGATTGATTTTTACGTTTTTTGGTGCGCTGAATCCAAATCTGGTAACCAATTTGCTCCATCACGTACAGATTTTTTGCTACATTGGGTTAGCAGTTTGAGGTGAACGTTTCAGATTGAGTGCGATCGAGATAAAAGTTTCTTGGATGAATTCTTTATACTAATTGTTTAGTAGTTATTCAAATAAGAATAAAGAAAATTGTAACAAGGCAGCACATAAGAATAGAGTAATGTCAACAAAACACACTGTGATGGTAACAAAATTGTCTGCACTTAAAACAGCCACATACATGTGCACAAACATTGAGCATATAAGAGCGAGGTTAGACACAAAGCAAAGCAAAGAAATGTGCAAAAAATGTTGTACAGGTATGTATGTAAGAATAGAAAACGCAAACCGCACCATTGCAATACATGAAGACAAACACCCGATGGTGTGAAAATAAAATTCTAATTAATGAGATCCGACACTGTGGTAATAACTAGCAAATTTTTATTTCAAAGTTTAGTAAAAACACGATATTTGTCAACACAGTTTAGATTTTAAAGTCATTCTTGGGTCAATCAATCTCCTGGTGGGCCCGTTTCTTCTTCCCCCGAATGCTTCTCTTGATGCACTGCTTGACATATTTTTCATCTGGGGTTTCCCGCAGCAGCAACCAGCAGAAATCAGCCATCATAGTGGTGTTCCATCTTCCTTGGTACCTTCTCTCTGCGTCCTTGATGTCCTGGTGAAACCTTTCACCTTGTTCTTCACTGTACGCCCCCAGGTTTTCGGGAAAGTAGTTCACATGGGAGTGCAAGAAATGGACTTTCAGGCTCATGTTACAGCCTTGTTCTTTGAAGGCATTGAGCATCCTGGCAACAATATCCTTATAGTTCTCATCCCGCCTGTTCCCCAAGAATTTGAGAACAACATCCTTGAAGGAATCCCAGGCTTATTTTTCCTTCTCAGACATTGTTTCAGCGAATGCTCCATCTGAAATGAGTTTCCTTATATCAGGGCCAACAAACACTCCTTCCTTTAGCTTTGCTTCAGAAAGTCGGGGGAACTTTGAGCAAAGGTACCGAAAGCACTCACCATCTTTTGGAAGGGACTTGATGAATTGCTTAATGAGACCCAACTTAATGTGGAGAGGTGGTAATAGAATTTTATCACGAGGTACCAAGCTCTCATGAAGAACATTTTCTCACCGGGTCTCAAATACTCCCGAATTGGCCAGTCTTTTTTCCCCCAGTGTAGGTCGCGGGCCCGGCTATCCCACAAGCAAAGGAAGCAGGGATATTTGGTGAAACCGGATTGCTGCCCTAATAGCATGGATAGAATTTTAAAGTCTCCACAAATCATCCACTTATGCTCATCATAACGAATCTTCTGAAGAATCAGGGCCAAATTCTCATATTTTTCTTGGAGAATAACAGAGTGAGCAATAGGAACTGAAGCGAATGTGTTGCCTTATGAAGAAGAACACCTTTTATGCTGTCTTTTGACGAATCAATGAACAGCCGCCATTCAGCAGGATCATACTTGAGTTTAAACTTTTCCATCACTCAGTATATATCGTTGCAAAATACCAAATCTTCCTCTTTGCTGAAATACTTCAAAAATTGTGTCTCGCGGTTGCGGTACCAATAAAAAGTTGTTCCTGGTGACAATAGATTTTTCTGTTTAAGCCGAGAACCTAGCAGTTGGGCAGCATCTTTTGGGAGTCCTAAATCCCGGACTAAATCATTCAATTCAGCTTGAGAGAAAAGTTCAGGTTTCGGATCTGGTTCAGTTTCAAACTCGGAAGTACTGGACTCATCGGGAAAAGCCATCTGATGAGTCTCATCATGATCAGAACCGTCCACACAAATATGATCCAAAGATTTTGGTGGTTCAGGCACAGGTACTTCGTTGCTATGAGGCATAGGCCTAATTGCTGAGGGAAGGTTGGGGTAACTTATTACGTTCTTATTTTTTAAGTTGTATCCCTTCACAATGCAAGAGCAAAAATAGCAGTCACTGCTATGGTCTCTTTGTTCACGCCACATCATAGGTATTCCGAAACGAAATGCTTGTTTTTTACCTTTCATCCATAAGCGTAGATCTTCCTCACATGTCTTGCACACTTTGTGAGGAGCCCACGGTTTGTCTTGATCGCCTAACTTCAAACCGAAATAGGCGAAATATACTTTTTTAAATAAATGCAGAAATGTTCCTCTGCCGCTTTTTCACGGTATATTCCCCACAAATAAAACAAAAACTGTCCGGAGAGTTGACGCAACCTCTGGCTCTGTGAGCCATCACAAATACACAGCACTGCAAACTGCAACTGTAGTGAACCACTTCGGAATAAAGCTGGATTACGACTGAGCAAACAAAAGGTAATAATGAACTTGCAAGAAACTGAAATTTGACAGGAACGTTCATGTCGCAACCACCGTGTTTGAGCGAGCGAACGAGGCGAGGCGAACAGGAAAGAACATGCGCCAGCGCGAGTACTGGATTTAGCCCCCCGCCTCCCAATTGTCCTGTTAATGTATAAAATGAATACAAAACACTCTAAAATATCATGAGGGAGTGTTTCTAGTTAGTTAACCATTACAACCTCTATTTTGGGCCAAGAAAATAAACTGCAGTCGGCTAAAAAGAAATTATGTGAACATTCCTTATATGGGTAAGAAATCTAATTTTGCAAGAAAACATGACGTGATGGAACATTTTGGCTATTTTTCCTGGATTCAGCACCCCAAAATCTATAGGAATCAGTTGCAAAACTGGTGGCAGTTTTTTGGTAGTGTACCTGTGTAATCTCTGAGTTCCAGCTCTACCAGGCGATTATCTTACTGACTTTCTTCCCAAGGCCACATGCCAACCATGGAGAGGCTGTGTTGCACACATTGGACTATAAACATGCCCTGGCCTTCTACATCAAGCATACCAAGGCCCACTAGTAGTCCACCCAGCTTTTTGTCTCTTTTCACCCTAACAGGCTGTGGACAGCTTTCTCTAAGCACCTGCTGTTCTTGTGGCTAGCAAACTGCATTGCCTTGGCATATTCCAACACTGGCCTGAACCTGGAGGCTCATGAGATTCAGGCCATGCCCAAACCTTTGCTAACCTGCGCTTGGCATCTGTGGAGGAAATATGCAAAGCTACAACATGGTCTTCAGTCCATACCTTCACTGCCCACTACTGTCTGGATAGGGATTCTCAATAGGATAGCAACTTTGGCCAGGCTGTGCTCCGACACCTCTTCTGGTGTTAGGTCCAACTCCTGCCCACCAGCTCTTCTGTCCATCCAATTGAATGACCTCAGTGCTGCTGTTTTCTGAGAATGCTGAATCTGTGGAGTCCCTAGAGGGACTACTTTGCTGTTCTCCAATTTTGTTGCCCCTGTTGGGCTTGGCTTCCTCAGACTTTCGGTAGCCCATACCTTGGAAGTCCCATATGTGAGGACTTACTTCCTGCTTGTGCAGAGTATGCATAGTTACTCACATGTAGCAGATATTCTCTGTGGACAGCAGGAATAAGTCCTCACAACCCTTCCTCCTTCCCAGGGTATTGTTTCTTGGCTACTGCTTTGAAATTTGATTGGAGAAGATAGCGCCACAGCAGGTGGGAAGGCAGGCATGCATGTGTCATGCATCTCCCAATAGCTTCCAATGGAAGCTAGGGAGTGTTCCATGTGGGCTTCATTGGTGACGTCACTCATATGAGAGGACTTATTCCTGCTACCAATGAAGAATACCTTTTGGACTTCTGGAGAATGCATTAGCCAGAAAAAGAAGATAACTTACATTCAGGTCAATTTTCAATAACCATCTGGGAAATAATTTGAAATCTCTAATCTAGACATTTCACTTTTGAAATTCAAATTATTATTCTTATACTTAGTGGCACTATACATACTAATGCTGTTGAATATGCTAGTATAAATTATGGGCCCAATTTTCAACAAGACGTCGAGGCATGCTATACTCGCAGAAATATACCCACTCAGGAAAAGTGCTTGAATCATGAGTCATGTGCCTCCAAAACGGGAAAGCATCGAAAATACAGCACAAACTGAGCACAGCAGCAGGCGCTCAGCGCGGTAGAAATGGGTAGTCTTAGGATCTCAATGCCTAAGGCTGACCCACCATACCCATGTATGTGACCAAACCAGTGGCCAGAGAAGCAGGCCTGCAAGTATGCATGAACCCATGTATTGCCCATCCGGCACACCCGTGCAGAGACAACACCATCAAGCAGGCTTCGCGGACTGCCTATGCAAAAGCCCCCTGTGGCTGGGTGGATAGACACCAGTGGCATGGCAGCAAGGAGGACAGCAAACTTCAGCTTAGATGAGTCCATTGCCTGATCCATGCTGCGGTATGAAGGGGTGCTATACCCGGGGGGCTGGCAGCCAAACCTGCAGCTGGCCATGGCCATATAGAGGGGCATCCAATTCCACCTTCATATGGCCATGGCCATATGGAAGGGCATCCAACTTCACCTGCACAGGTAAGAAGCTCCAACGGGCAGAGGGGCTGGCACCATGCTAGGCCACATCCTGAAAGGCACAGCTGTGTGTCTGCACAGGGAGACAGGGCTGTGATGTCAAGCCACATGCTGGTTATAGTCCCAATGTATGCAGAACAGGTGTCAGCAGAGAGATGGGTTATGGTGCCATCTCTGGCTGCCCACAGCAGGAGGCATAATCAGACACAGCAGGTAGGGAGACCACTGCACCCCCTGATGGTGGTTGGCAGCAACACCACAGGGCACGCACAGCAATGACAATGCCCGGTGCATGGGGAGCTGTTGGTGGGCTTCCCACCCCAAGGGACCCTGCCATCCAGTGTGGATGCCCTGGACCTGTGCCATACCCCCAGCCCCTGTGACCCTAGCTCAGTGGTCTGAGGGGGCCAGTGGTAGAATCCACATATGTGCTGCTGTCTGTCCCTGCAAGTGGATCTGGCCCCAATGCCTACCACCCCCTGCGGCGGCATGTTGTTGTTGTGATGCCACAGAACCTGACAGATGTGTAATGGTGAGCATGCACAAACCATGACACCCTGTTCTGCATGGCGCTGAACAAAACATGCAGTGATGTGGCCCCTGAGGCAGTGAATGCCCCCTAACATGACATGTGCCCACAGCTGAGGCCACGCATGGCCCACAACCATATACCATGGTGCCAAGGCAAGCCTGTATGCAACTGATGGTAGCAGGGGAAGGGGGAAGGACTGCAGAAGTGGCTGAAGGGGCCAGAAGGGTGACACAGGTGAGGCAGTGGCCAAGATGGCTCTGTTGGTGGAGGCACAGGGCACATGTCAAAGGTCCAGGCGAGTGGTGGGTAGGAATCTGGTGGCAGATGCCAGAGGTGTACCATTACATATACCCCACACCTGCTACGCATGGGTATGCCTCTGCCTCCAGGATGGGCAGGCCACCTGGCTTATATGCAATAGTGAAGCACCCAAGTGAGCTCCTGTGTGTCCCCACCTCTCTCTCCCACAATAAATATGTTGTATGCCACACTCTGGAAGCCTTGAAGTGCCACTTTCAGACACTGTGCCGGAGGTGACCAAACCAACTGCAGTGCATCAGAGAGCGGCTAATGGCCGAGGAAGTTCAATGGGATACACAGTGGAGTTCAGCAGATGCAGAAGGTGGCAGCCATGGCTGTCGGACAGGAGCAGGCAGACCATCTCCATACATTATAATGTGAATGTGCTGTGGGCAGCTGTGCCTTTCCCCGGTGCCACTATCCCATGTGTGCATCATCCAGCACCCAATACATGTAGGTATGCACACACATGGCCATGGCACAGCATGGATGGGCAGTACAGAAGCACACACTACCAGCAGTGGCCCCAGGTACACATTGTGCACCTGCCCACACTGCCCCCTGTGTGTGCCCATCGCCTGGGGGGGCTGGCAAGTCACAGTTGGGCATGTGAGGGAGAGAACAGAGCTGGCTGGAGGTGGGCAAAGAGGAGGATGTGCAGTGTGTACTGAGGCATGGCATGCTCCCGTGGCTCAAAGGTGGGTTGCGCAATGCATGTGTGGGCCACCTGGAGGTGCTCCATTACCACCGTAGGGCCTCTAACCCCTCTCCCTCTTCCCCCACAGCCAGTTCCATGGAGACCTCAGACACTGATGTCCTGCCACAGCCACCCCCCAGGATCAGTAGTCCAGTGCCAGCACATTCAACCCAAGGAAGAGAGACCAGCAGTATCTCCAGCAGTGATGAAAAGGTGAGGTCCAGTGACACAGTATTGTAGGACAACAATACAAAAGGAAATAGGGGCGTATTAGGAAAAAACTCTTAATGCAAAATCTACATCACAGCAATAATTAAACAGGCAAGCATGAGAAGGCTTAAATGTCAGCCGGATGGGATGTCTTGGAAACCTCTACCACAATTTCCTCCCTAGCTATTAAGAACTCATTGAGCTGCCTAGGTTCAAAGAAAACATACATTTTTTGCTTATAAACCACAAAACATTTTGCAGGAAATTTCAGAAGAAAAGTTGCTCCTAGAGCCACAACTCTAGGGCGAAAAACCAAAAGACTTTTCCTTCTCATCTGCGTAACTCGGGAATCGGGAGTAGCGGCCATCATCGAGGGAGTGAGCGGGAGCTCCTCCTCCTCTCCCCTGCCTGCCTCACCAACGGCATAAAACCTGCCGCTTCGGAGCGCGCCCGCCAGAATCGGGAGCAGCGGCCATCATCGAGGGAGTGAGCGGGAGCTCCTCCTCCTCTCTCCCCTGCCTGCCTCACCAACGGCATAAAACCTGCCGCTTCGGAGCGCGCCCGCCAGAATCGGGAGCAGCGGCCATCATCGAGGGAGTGAGCGGGAGCTCCTCCTCCTCTCCCCTGCCTGCCTCACCAATGGCATAAAACCTGCCGCTTCGGAGCGCGCCCGCGCCTTGCGGGCCCGCGCCTGAGGGCCTCGCCAGAGGGCCCTTTGGCGTGGCCCTTAGGCGTTGGTCCGTGGCGTCCATTGCTATGGGTGGCATTGATGACATATTGTGGACTAGATTGATGTGCTGCTATTTTGTGGTAACTTGCTGTTCCTTGTTCCTCTTCTTCTCCTATCTGTTTGACTGTCTCTGTCCTCTTCTCTGTCCTATCATATAAATGGCGTTCTTTTCTGTTTTTCCTCAAATGATATAGTATTGTAAACCGCTCTAATGCCTAAACATAAACATAACTCTTGAAAAATCAGGAAACACTTGAACTTTAGAGCCTAGGAATTCCTCATTGATATTCTTAAAGTACAACCGAAGTATAAAAAATTTATCTGATTCCAACGTCAGGGTAACTAGCAGAGTTGACTTGTCAGTGATGACCTCTAGGGAGGACTCTAAGAACCCAGTCAGGTCACCCTTCTCAGCTCGAGGAGTAAGGGAATTAGGGTCACCCCCGCTCATCCCAGCAGACAGGTACTGTGCCTGAACCAGAGGTGGAAACTGGTCCTGGGGGAGTTTAAGCACCTCCCCGAAATACTTCCTAACCATCTCCAATGGAGAGAGTAAGGGTAACCGTGGAAAATTTAGAAAATGAAGGTTACAACGTCTAACCTGGTTTTCCAAATATTCCATTTTTCTGGCGGACACATCCCTATCCACAACCTGGGCATTCACAACTTCCTGCAAATGCCCCACATCCCGCTCAAGCTTAGACAGTCTCTCCACCTGGCTAGACTGATCATTAGAGAGAGTTCCACACATAGACTTTAACCCCAAGTAAATCCATTTTCACATCGCCAAACATCATCTGCAAAGAGGAAGTGAGTGAAGCCAGGCCATCCCATAGCATCTCCAGAGTTATTACCGCAGGTTTCACCAGCACAAGCCGCCCGGAAAGGTCTTCTCCCTGCACGGCATCCTCAACTGGTACCTCCAACACCACACCAGCCTCCGTTGTATTCCGCCGCTGCTCTAACATCACAGGGGAAGAACCGGTAACTGACGCTCCTCCCGAGGAGCCACTAGCTCGGGGGCATGACAAGATGGCGACGGGACGCTCCGTACTGTGAAGCAGCTCCTCTCTGATTGTCTTCGTGCTGAGTCATTTCCTGCCTGCTGGTATGGGGCGGAGGAAGCGAAAACAGGCTGTGGATCCTCCCAGGAAGGGCATGCTGTGTTCCTCGGCTCAACGGACCTTGGGGGAGTGTGGTTTCCGCAGCGGAGTAGAAGCTGTGTCTTCGGCGGTGCCGGTGGCTGAGACATCGGTGATGAGCGCGTCGGGGGGTTGGCTTTCGCCGGAGATGTGAACTCCCCCCCCCCTACCGCGACCCGGAAGTTTTGGTGTACCAGACGCTGGATCCTTCACAGGCTTGCCGTCGAGCACTCCGAAGGAGGGGTCCTCGGGAGGAGCGTCAGTTACCGGTTCTTCCCCTGCTGCTTTTTAACATATTTATAAATAACCTGGAAATAGAAATAACAAGTGAAGTGATCAAATTTGCAGAGGACACAAAATTATTCAAAGTTGTTAAAACACAAGAGGACTATGAAAAATTGCAAGAGGACCTTGAAAAACTGGAAGACCAGACGTACAAATGGCAGATGCAATTTAATGTGGATAAGTGCAAAGTTATGCACCTAGGAAAGAACAACTCAAACTATGGTTACAGAATACAAGGCACCCACCTTAGAAGCCACCACCCAGGAAAAAGATTTAGGCATCATTGTGGATAATATGTTGAAAATATGTGCCCAGTGTGCAGCAGCGGCCAAGAAAACAAATAGAATGCTAGGAATCATAAGGAAAGGAATGGAGAATAAAACAAAGGATATTATAATGCCTCTGTATCGTTCCATGGTGCGACCACACTTTTAATATTGTGTGCAATTCTGGTTGCTGCATCTTTAAAAGGTTATAGCTGAATTAGAAAAGGTACAAAGAGCAACAAAAAGTCCCACCTTTAGCCCACGCAGTGTCTGGAGTTCATCAAAGCCCTACTTGATACCACTCGAGCCCGAGTGTTTCTACCGCTAGACCGTGTGCAGCGGCTGATGAATGCAGTCGAGGGCATGTGGAGACTCTGCCACAACATGGCCTGGGGGATGCTAAAGGTGCTTGGCCACATGGCCTCCACTGTACATGTTACCCTCTTGGGCCGCATCTCAATGTGGCAAGTGCAATGGATCCTCTACATGCAATGTACCCCAGGGATCTGTGCTGGGAACGCTGCTTTTTGACATATTCATAAATGGCCTGGAAAAGGGAATAACGAGTGAGGTTATCAAATTTGCAGATGTCACAAAACTATTTAAAGTTGTTAAAACCCAAGAGGATTGTGGAAAATTGCAAGAGGATCTTGATAATTGGAAGACTGGGCATCAAAATGGCAGACAAAATTTAATGTGGACAAGTGCAAAGTTATGCACCTAGGGAAGAACAACCCAAACTATGGTTACACGATGCAAGGTTCCACATTAGGAACTACCACCCAGGAAAAAGATTTAGGTGTCATTGTGGATAACATGTTAAAACCCTCGGCCTAGTGTGCAGTGGTGGCCAAGAGAGAAAATAGAATGCTAGGTATCATAAGGAAAGGAATGGAAAATAAAACAAAAGATATTATAATGCCTCTATATCGTTCCATGGTGAGAACGCACCTTGAATATTGTGTGCAATTCTGGTCGCCGTATCTTAAAAAGGATATAGCATTATTAGAAAAGGATCAGAGAAGAGCCACCAAAATGGTAAAGGGGATGGAAGGATACTCCTATGAAGAAAAGCTAAAAAGGTTAGGGCTCTTTAACCTGGAAAAGAGACGGCTGAGGGGAGATATGATAGAAGTCTATAAATTAATGAACGGAGTGGAACGGGTAAACGTAGATGGATTGTTTACGTTATCAGAATATGGAAAGACTAGGGGACATGCAATGAAGCTACAGGGTAAACTATTTAAGACTAATAAAAGAAAATATTTTTTCACTCAACGTGTAATCAAACTCTGGAATTTGTTACCGGAGGATGTAGTAAAGGCTGTTAGTGTAGCTGGGTTTAAAAAAGGTTTGGACAAGTTTCTGGAGGAAAGGTCCATAAACCATTATTAAGAAGGGACCCAGGATATCAAAGCTTGACCCAGTACAAGCATTGTGGAACCTGTGTCTTTTGGGGAAACTGTTAGGTATGTATTACCTAGATTGGCCACTGTTGGAAACAGGATACTGGGCTTGATGGACCTTGGTCTGACCCAGTATGGCATATCTTATGTTCTTAAGTAGCAGACAATGGCCGCCTCCAGAACAGGATGGTGGTCACCACTTCTCTGGTGCAATCCCTTGGCTGGTGGCTGGAACCGCTGTACTTGCTTTGGGGCCTCCTATTCCAAGCGGAGCACCCCTGCAGTGCACTGACAACTGAAACATCCATGCTTGGGTGGGGAGCTCATCTGGATGGACTGTGGACACAGGGCCTTTGGCCAGAACAGGAGAGCCTGTACCAGATCAACGTTCTTGAGTTAATGGCCATAGCTATTACTGCTACTACTACTACTACTACTACTACTACTGAGAATTTGTATAATGCTACAAGACGTATGCAGTGCTTCACAGACACATGCAAAAGATGATTCCTGCTCATCAGAGCTAATCAATCTAATCAAGACAGACAAGACAGTAGCTGTAGACATGAGAGATATCTAGGGGGAATGGTAAGGAAACATAAAGGAGATCAGGTGAGTCAAGATCCAAAAGCGGCAGCGAAGAGGTGATTTTTTTAGCTTGGATTTGAAAAGGGCCAGAGGCGCCTGATGTACAGACTCAGGTAGTTTGTTCAAGGCATAAGAAGCAGCAAGGTGAATGTTGCGAAATCTGGAGTTAGAAATAGAAGAGAAGGGCACAGACAGAAGTGATTTGCCAGAAGAGCAGAGTTCCCGAGGAGGGGTGTCAGGAGAGATAAGAGAGGAAAGGTAGTGAGGACGCTTTTCTCCTCCACTGAGGCATGGGTCTACTCTATGCTTTTCCCCCCAATCCCTCTCACAGCAAAATCTCTGCTGAAATTTCAGGCCGACAAGGGCACCATGATCCTCATTGCCCCATAATGGCCCTGACAGCCATGGTTCCCCCTGCTACTTAAACTTTCTCAGAGGGAGCCTCTCCACCTGGGCTCCACCCCAGATTCCATCTCCCAGGATGAGGGAACCCTGCTGTATCCCAATACCTGCTCCTTGACCCTCACAACCTGGATCCTGAGCAAGTAGTCTTCTCAGAGCTCAATTTACCCAGCAAAATCATGGATGTTCTCCTGGCATCATGCAAGGATTCGACACATAGGGCTTATGCATTCAAGTGGCTGAGGTTCGTCGCTTGGTATGCAGGTAGGGCACTGGACCCCTTCTCCTGTGCAGTGGATCGGTTGCTGGAATACTTCCTGTACCTCTCGGAATTGGGCCTGAAATCAAATTCCATCCAGGTCCACCTCAATGTGATCAGCATCTGCCTTTGGAGACCCGTCTTGGATCACTCTTTAGTGACTTGCTTCATGCAGGGCTTTTCTCAAAGCCTCCCATCAAGTCCCTGTGGTGGCTTGGGATCTCAAAGTGGGCCTTTTGCAGCTCATGCAGGCTTCATTGAGCTGCTCGATACTTGCCCTCTCAAGTACTTGACCTGGAAGGTCCTGGTTTTGGTGGCGGTCACTTCAGCCTGCTGTGTCAGTGAACTCCGGGCTCTGGTGGCACATCCACCTCACACTAGATTCCACCAGAATTGGGTGGTCTTGCGGATTCACTGCACTTTCTGCCAAAGATAACACAGGTACACTAAAAAAAATTTTTTTTAAACTGCCTCTAATGTTTCGATTGATTTTTACGTTTTTTGGTGCGCTGAATCCAAATCTGGTAACCAATTTGCTCCATCACGTACAGATTTTTTGCTACATTGGGTTAGCAGTTTGAGGTGAACGTTTCAGATTGAGTGCGATCGAGATAAAAGTTTCTTGGATGAATTCTTTATACTAATTGTTTAGTAGTTATTCAAATAAGAATAAAGAAAATTGTAACAAGGCAGCACATAAGAATAGAGTAATGTCAACAAAACACACTGTGATGGTAACAAAATTGTCTGCACTTAAAACAGCCACATACATGTGCACAAACATTGAGCATATAAGAGCGAGGTTAGACACAAAGCAAAGCAAAGAAATGTGCAAAAAATGTTGTACAGGTATGTATGTAAGAATAGAAAACGCAAACCGCACCATTGCAATACATGAAGACAAACACCCGATGGTGTGAAAATAAAATTCTAATTAATGAGATCCGACACTGTGGTAATAACTAGCAAATTTTTATTTCAAAGTTTAGTAAAAACACGATATTTGTCAACACAGTTTAGATTTTAAAGTCATTCTTGGGTCAATCAATCTCCTGGTGGGCCCGTTTCTTCTTCCCCCGAATGCTTCTCTTGATGCACTGCTTGACATATTTTTCATCTGGGGTTTCCCGCAGCAGCAACCAGCAGAAATCAGCCATCATAGTGGTGTTCCATCTTCCTTGGTACCTTCTCTCTGCGTCCTTGATGTCCTGGTGAAACCTTTCACCTTGTTCTTCACTGTACGCCCCCAGGTTTTCGGGAAAGTAGTTCACATGGGAGTGCAAGAAATGGACTTTCAGGCTCATGTTACAGCCTTGTTCTTTGAAGGCATTGAGCATCCTGGCAACAATATCCTTATAGTTCTCATCCCGCCTGTTCCCCAAGAATTTGAGAACAACATCCTTGAAGGAATCCCAGGCTTCATTTTCCTTCTCAGAAATTGTTTCAGCGAATGCTCCATCTGAAATGAGTTTCCTTATATCAGGGCCAACAAACACTCCTTCCTTTTGCTTTGCTTCAGAAAGTCGGGGGAACTTTGAGCAAAGGTACCGAAAGCACTCACCATCTTTTGGAAGGGACTTGATGAATTGCTTAATGAGACCCAACTTAATGTGGAGAGGTGGTAATAGAATTTTATCACGAGGTACCAAGCTCTCATGAAGAACATTTTTCTCACCGGGTCTCAAATACTCCCGAATTGGCCAGTCTTTTTTCCCCCAGTGTAGGTCGCGGGCCCGGCTATCCCACAAGCAAAGGAAGCAGGGATATTTGGTGAAACCGGATTGCTGCCCTAATAGCATGGATAGAATTTTAAAGTCTCCACAAATCATCCACTTATGCTCATCATAACGAATCTTCTGAAGAATCAGGGCCAAATTCTCATATTTTTCTTGGAGAATAACAGAGTGAGCAATAGGAACTGAAGCGAATGTGTTGCCTTATGAAGAAGAACACCTTTTATGCTGTCTTTTGACGAATCAATGAACAGCCGCCATTCAGCAGGATCATACTTGAGTTTAAACTTTTCCATCACTCAGTATATATCGTTGCAAAATACCAAATCTTCCTCTTTGCTGAAATACTTCAAAAATTGTGTCTCGCGGTTGCGGTACCAATAAAAAGTTGTTCCTGGTGACAATAGATTTTTCTGTTTAAGCCGAGAACCTAGCAGTTGGGCAGCATCTTTTGGGAGTCCTAAATCCCGGACTAAATCATTCAATTCAGCTTGAGAGAAAAGTTCAGGTTTCGGATCTGGTTCAGTTTCAAACTCGGAAGTACTGGACTCATCGGGAAAAGCCATCTGATGAGTCTCATCATGATCAGAACCGTCCACACAAATATGATCCAAAGATTTTGGTGGTTCAGGCACAGGTACTTCGTTGCTATGAGGCATAGGCCTAATTGCTGAGGGAAGGTTGGGGTAACTTATTACGTTCTTATTTTTTAAGTTGTATCCCTTCACAATGCAAGAGCAAAAATAGCAGTCACTGCTATGGTCTCTTTGTTCACGCCACATCATAGGTATTCCGAAACGAAATGCTTGTTTTTTACCTTTCATCCATAAGCGTAGATCTTCCTCACATGTCTTGCACACTTTGTGAGGAGCCCACGGTTTGTCTTGATCGCCTAACTTCAAACCGAAATAGGCGAAATATACTTTTTAAATAAATGCAGAAATGTTCCTCTGCCGCTTTTTCACGGTATATTCCCCACAAATAAAACAAAAACTGTCCGGAGAGTTGACGCAACCTCTGGCTCTGTGAGCCATCACAAATACACAGCACTGCAAACTACAACTGTAGTGAACCACTTCGGAATAAAGCTGGATTACGACTGAGCAAACAAAAGGTAATAATGAACTTGCAAGAAACTGAAATTTGACAGGAACGTTCATGTCGCAACCACCGTGTTTGAGCGAGCGAACGAGGCGAGGCGAACAGGAAAGAACATGCGCCAGCGCGAGTACTGGATTTAGCCCCCCGCCTCCCAATTGTCCTGTTAATGTATAAAATGAATACAAAACACTCTAAAATATCATGAGGGAGTGTTTCTAGTTAGTTAACCATTACAACCTCTATTTTGGGCCAAGAAAATAAACTGCAGTCGGCTAAAAAGAAATTATGTGAACATTCCTTATATGGGTAAGAAATCTAATTTTGCAAGAAAACATGACGTGATGGAACATTTTGGCTATTTTTCCTGGATTCAGCACCCCAAAATCTATAGGAATCAGTTGCAAAACTGGTGGCAGTTTTTTGGTAGTGTACCTGTGTAATCTCTGAGTTCCAGCTCTACCAGGCGATTATCTTACTGACTTTCTTCCCAAGGCCACATGCCAACCATGGAGAGGCTGTGTTGCACACATTGGACTATAAACATGCCCTGGCCTTCTACATCAAGCATACCAAGGCCCACTAGTAGTCCACCCAGCTTTTTGTCTCTTTTCACCCTAACAGGCTGTGGACAGCTTTCTCTAAGCACCTGCTGTTCTTGTGGCTAGCAAACTGCATTGCCTTGGCATATTCCAACACTGGCCTGAACCTGGAGGCTCATGAGATTCAGGCCATGCCCAAACCTTTGCTAACCTGCGCTTGGCATCTGTGGAGGAAATATGCAAAGCTACAACATGGTCTTCAGTCCATACCTTCACTGCCCACTACTGTCTGGATAGGGATTCTCAATAGGATAGCAACTTTGGCCAGGCTGTGCTCCGACACCTCTTCTGGTGTTAGGTCCAACTCCTGCCCACCAGCTCTTCTGTCCATCCAATTGAATGACCTCAGTGCTGCTGTTTTCTGAGAATGCTGAATCTGTGGAGTCCCTAGAGGGACTACTTTGCTGTTCTCCAATTTTGTTGCCCCTGTTGGGCTTGGCTTCCTCAGACTTTCGGTAGCCCATACCTTGGAAGTCCCATATGTGAGGACTTACTTCCTGCTTGTGCAGAGTATGCATAGTTACTCACATGTAGCAGATATTCTCTGTGGACAGCAGGAATAAGTCCTCACAACCCTTCCTCCTTCCCAGGGTATTGTTTCTTGGCTACTGCTTTGAAATTTGATTGGAGAAGATAGCGCCACAGCAGGTGGGAAGGCAGGCATGCATGTGTCATGCATCTCCCAATAGCTTCCAATGGAAGCTAGGGAGTGTTCCATGTGGGCTTCATTGGTGACGTCACTCATATGAGAGGACTTATTCCTGCTACCAATGAAGAATACCTTTTGGACTTCTGGAGAATGCATTAGCCAGAAAAAGAAGATAACTTACATTCAGGTCAATTTTCAATAACCATCTGGGAAATAATTTGAAATCTCTAATCTAGACATTTCACTTTTGAAATTCAAATTATTATTCTTATACTTAGTGGCACTATACATACTAATGCTGTTGAATATGCTAGTATAAATTATGGGCCCAATTTTCAACAAGACGTCGAGGCATGCTATACTCGCAGAAATATACCCACTCAGGAAAAGTGCTTGAATCATGAGTCATGTGCCTCCAAAACGGGAAAGCATCGAAAATACAGCACAAACTGAGCACAGCAGCAGGCGCTCAGCGCGGTAGAAATGGGTAGTCTTAGGATCTCAATGCCTAAGGCTGACCCACCATACCCATGTATGTGACCAAACCAGTGGCCAGAGAAGCAGGCCTGCAAGTATGCATGAACCCATGTATTGCCCATCCGGCACACCCGTGCAGAGACAACACCATCAAGCAGGCTTCGCGGACTGCCTATGCAAAAGCCCCCTGTGGCTGGGTGGATAGACACCAGTGGCATGGCAGCAAGGAGGACAGCAAACTTCAGCTTAGATGAGTCCATTGCCTGATCCATGCTGCGGTATGAAGGGGTGCTATACCCGGGGGGCTGGCAGCCAAACCTGCAGCTGGCCATGGCCATATAGAGGGGCATCCAATTCCACCTTCATATGGCCATGGCCATATGGAAGGGCATCCAACTTCACCTGCACAGGTAAGAAGCTCCAACGGGCAGAGGGGCTGGCACCATGCTAGGCCACATCCTGAAAGGCACAGCTGTGTGTCTGCACAGGGAGACAGGGCTGTGATGTCAAGCCACATGCTGGTTATAGTCCCAATGTATGCAGAACAGGTGTCAGCAGAGAGATGGGTTATGGTGCCATCTCTGGCTGCCCACAGCAGGAGGCATAATCAGACACAGCAGGTAGGGAGACCACTGCACCCCCTGATGGTGGTTGGCAGCAACACCACAGGGCACGCACAGCAATGACAATGCCCGGTGCATGGGGAGCTGTTGGTGGGCTTCCCACCCCAAGGGACCCTGCCATCCAGTGTGGATGCCCTGGACCTGTGCCATACCCCCAGCCCCTGTGACCCTAGCTCAGTGGTCTGAGGGGGCCAGTGGTAGAATCCACATATGTGCTGCTGTCTGTCCCTGCAAGTGGATCTGGCCCCAATGCCTACCACCCCCTGCGGCGGCATGTTGTTGTTGTGATGCCACAGAACCTGACAGATGTGTAATGGTGAGCATGCACAAACCATGACACCCTGTTCTGCATGGCGCTGAACAAAACATGCAGTGATGTGGCCCCTGAGGCAGTGAATGCCCCCTAACATGACATGTGCCCACAGCTGAGGCCACGCATGGCCCACAACCATATACCATGGTGCCAAGGCAAGCCTGTATGCAACTGATGGTAGCAGGGGAAGGGGGAAGGACTGCAGAAGTGGCTGAAGGGGCCAGAAGGGTGACACAGGTGAGGCAGTGGCCAAGATGGCTCTGTTGGTGGAGGCACAGGGCACATGTCAAAGGTCCAGGCGAGTGGTGGGTAGGAATCTGGTGGCAGATGCCAGAGGTGTACCATTACATATACCCCACACCTGCTACGCATGGGTATGCCTCTGCCTCCAGGATGGGCAGGCCACCTGGCTTATATGCAATAGTGAAGCACCCAAGTGAGCTCCTGTGTGTCCCCACCTCTCTCTCCCACAATAAATATGTTGTATGCCACACTCTGGAAGCCTTGAAGTGCCACTTTCAGACACTGTGCCGGAGGTGACCAAACCAACTGCAGTGCATCAGAGAGCGGCTAATGGCCGAGGAAGTTCAATGGGATACACAGTGGAGTTCAGCAGATGCAGAAGGTGGCAGCCATGGCTGTCGGACAGGAGCAGGCAGACCATCTCCATACATTATAATGTGAATGTGCTGTGGGCAGCTGTGCCTTTCCCCGGTGCCACTATCCCATGTGTGCATCATCCAGCACCCAATACATGTAGGTATGCACACACATGGCCATGGCACAGCATGGATGGGCAGTACAGAAGCACACACTACCAGCAGTGGCCCCAGGTACACATTGTGCACCTGCCCACACTGCCCCCTGTGTGTGCCCATCGCCTGGGGGGGCTGGCAAGTCACAGTTGGGCATGTGAGGGAGAGAACAGAGCTGGCTGGAGGTGGGCAAAGAGGAGGATGTGCAGTGTGTACTGAGGCATGGCATGCTCCCGTGGCTCAAAGGTGGGTTGCGCAATGCATGTGTGGGCCACCTGGAGGTGCTCCATTACCACCGTAGGGCCTCTAACCCCTCTCCCTCTTCCCCCACAGCCAGTTCCATGGAGACCTCAGACACTGATGTCCTGCCACAGCCACCCCCCAGGATCAGTAGTCCAGTGCCAGCACATTCAACCCAAGGAAGAGAGACCAGCAGTATCTCCAGCAGTGATGAAAAGGTGAGGTCCAGTGACACAGTATTGTAGGACAACACCACAGAGGTGGAGGGCAGTGAGGGGGCCATAGTGCAGCAGCAGGATGGGGAGCCAGAGGAGGAGGAGGAGGGATCAGGGGGTCAGGGGCAGCATGGATAGTCAGAGGAGGAGGAAGGATCAGGCAGCCAGGGGCAGGGTGTGGGAGGTAGAGGAGGAGGAGGAGGAGGAGGAGGGATCAGATGGCCAGGGGCATATTGGGGAGTCAGAGGAGAAGGAAGGATCAGGGGGCCAGGGGCAGGGCTGGGAGTCAGAGGAGAAGGAGGGATCAGAGGGGCAACAGGGGGGAAGCAGGCACCAACATCCAAGCATCCCAGGTATGGTGGTGAGGTGCAACACACAGCTAGCAGGCACCTGGCGAGGGGATCAGAAGCAGAGCTGCACCTCCTAACTGTGTCCCACAGTGCACAATCATGCCCACCACATCCCTACCAGGGGGGCCATGTGTCTGCCGCATGGCTTGGCATAGGCCAGGCGCAACAGTCAGCGGAGCTGTGGTCTACCTTCTGAAGCTGGGGACCTGACGGCCACCCCTGCATCCATGGGCATGCCCTGGCCATGTCACACCAGGCCCCTCTGCGCCACCACCCTCTCTTCCAACCAGTGACTGAGCTCTGTCTGCCCTGGTGGCAGAGTTGCAGCTCTTCAGGGAGAAGGTGCGGACCACAGCACGGACCATCGCTGTGCACTTGGATGCTCTCACTGCTGCAGGACACAAGCAGGGCCCCCCTGACCCATAGGCCATCACCATGCCAGGGATTGCCCTGTGATGTGCTGTAATGGGGCAGACTGAGCCTTGTATCACTGTTGGTTGTATACTGCTGTTACCACCTTTGTGATATATGTGACAGGTTTTACGAATAAACAATTCCCAGTTTGCAATCATGATGTGTTGTCCATTCGGGGTAGTTTCTCCTAATGGGTTAGTTTTGCACATACTATGGCAGACATGAACCTCACTTCTAAGCCAGGTATAGGAATGTTAGTCGGGTCTCCAATATACTTCCTGAAGTAAGCCATTGCAGTGTTAAATCCAGTTGCTCGAACAATTGACTTTTGCAGTTCGCCAAGTCTTGGTGGAGTGATATTAACTGTCTGAGCCAAAAGTTGGTTATTCCAGCTGAGCCAGGGCTCTTCCAGTTTGGAGCTCCTTTTAACCTGCTTTCCAGCTCTTCCTTTGTTACTACAGGCCATTCCATAGGTTTGATATTTGTTTTTTCTAAATGCTTCTGAATGCTGGGTAGCCATTCTGCTTTTTGATTGTGCTGTATAGGGTCCTCATATAGACTTCGCCAGAAGGTTTCATTTTCGTATTTGGTTGGAGGTGCTTTTACCTATATTTATACTCTTCCCCAGTTCCCTGTAGAATTGTTTTGGGTTTTCTCTAAATAGTTTCTTCTGATATCTTTCTTTCCTGTTTTCTTCATATCTTCGAAGTTTTTGCGCTTCTGCCTCTATTTTCAATTTTTCTGTTAATGCAGCATGCTTCAACTTGATATCTTGGATCTACCTTAATATCTTTAATGATCTTCATCCTTTTAGATATCCATCCAGCAGGGATACCTCTGCACACAGTGATTGTATTTTTTTTTCGATGCGCTTTTTCCAAGAAGGAGCTGTTATTGTTCTCTTTTTCTTCTGGCCTTGCACTCTAAATGGTAGTATTCTTGCAATAATAATTTTAGCTGCACAATATTGTATTCAATTAATTCCGGTGATGTCAATAAATGGTCCCTTTATTCTGGATATGGCCTTGTTCATCTTAATTATCATACTTCTAGCCTTAGGTATTAAATTTAGCTTGAGTAATCTTTTCCTTGCTTGGAACCCAGCATATTCATCTCTTTCCATATGAACTAGGAGTTCTATCTTGAATTCCTCCACCTCTGGGTCTTTCTCTTCCCTTTCTTCGTCCTCCTTTGCTTCCTCCAAATCAGTTAGCTTGTTGACCCTTCCTTTATTCAGCTCACTCTCCTGCAGTTCCAAATCTCTCAACTCCATCTCCTCCTCAACCCCCTTTTCCTTTTCTATGTCTTCCTTTCTTTTGATGCTGTCACTTAGGTCTCCTCCTCCCTGTATTTCTTTGTCCACGGAATCCCTTAGTTGCTTCAAGATGTTATCATTCACATACATTCTCTTATATATTTTATTTATTTATTTACATTCTCTTATATACCGCGCTATTCTGCATCAGTGCGGTTTACATTGAACAAACTGAAATTACATTGAACAGGGCATTATAACTTGGAGATAACTATTTTACAGGGAACATACTTCTTTTCTTTGATCTTCAAAATTAAAGATCTTAAATTTGCATCTGTTACTTTTTGCAGTTTTTCTAATGGCAAATTTCCTCTTTCTTCCAGCTTTTGGAGGACTCTGTGTATACCCTCTTGATTTAAATATAGAGTTTGTAGCATAAATATAGCAGTACATTATCTCCCCTTTATCTGAAGAATTCCACTTAACTGTAGTTAATCCTCTTAACTTTTTCATAGATTTCTGTGATTTATCTCCTGCCACAGTGGGTCCATGAACATTTTCACCATGGCCTTTATCTGTGGTAGGGATGTTATCTGCTTCTGTAGCACTTGCACTATCGCAACCACCATCATTAGCCCTAGTGCTTAAGCTACGGGTGAGCACCTTTTTATCCTGGGCGACATGCGGCCAGTATGTATTTTTCTTTTTTGTTGCTAACATACTTTAATTGTAGTGTTGCCTTGCTGAGATTTGTTATAGATGTTATACAATGGGGTCACCATGTGAAGGTACACAGCAAGACTTGAGGAGGGAACACCGACTCCGGCCCCGAAGCGGCTCTCCCATCGGGGATTGAGCCTGCCGGAGCCAGCTTGAACCAGCCATCGCCGCATCACTCGGCCCAATCGGGGCAGCCTTCACCTCCTCCATAAAGGAGCGCCATCGGGCACGCTTGCAGACGCACACTGACTCCGGCCCCGAAGCAGCTCTCCCATCGGGGATTGAGCCAGCTGGAGCCAGCTTGAACCAGCTGTCACCGCATCGCTCGGCCAAATTGGGGCAGCCTTCACCACCTTCATAATGAACCGCCATCGGGCACGCCCATGCCTGTCGGGTCCACGCCTGAGGGCCTCGCCAGAGGGCCCTTTGGCATGGCCCTTAGGCGGGGTCCTGCGTGGAGGACACCCCCACCCTCACCGAGAACCACAGATCACGGAAAGAATCCAACCAAAACAATCAGAAAATGGACCGCACAGAGGATATCGCCAGAATCACGGTAGCGGGCAACATTTTATGGAACGCCGCGCCCTCAGCAAAACGTATGTAGACAAAGACATAACAGTGTCACACTGCACAAATCTGTACATGCTATCTACCGGACATACTTGTGAGAACTGTAATACTCAGTACCTATCCTGTTAAAATGTTCTACTAATACTGAGCGATATATATGACAATAGTCAAGGAAGACTGTCAATAGCCCACATGTAATACCTAGGTAAAAATCCATCGGCAAAGGCCTTTGAACAAGCTACTGGCCGCTAACACTGTATTAAAGTAATCAAGTCTATGCATAGTATTCACTGTACACAAAATAGTCATTACTGTAAAATATAGCCACCGCAGCAGTAATTATTCCCCGCTATATGAATTAGTCTCTGCTTTAGGAGGCTGTCATTGTGGAACGGGTTAGCCACTATTGTTAAGCTAGCTATTCCTTTAGGAGAATTCATTGTTGCTTTACAAAGGACTCATTGAAGTACAAAGTATTCACTGCTTACAAGTTAGCCACTATTGTTAAGCGAGCTATTCCTGTACACGTATTCATTGTTGCTTTACAAAGGTCTCATTGAAGTGCAAAGTATTCACTGCTGTACAAGTTAGCCGCTATTGATCAAGCTAGCTATTGCTGTACAAGTTAGCCGCTATTGATCAAACTAACCATTGCTGTACAAGGTAATTATTGCCATACACAGGAATCACTGCCTCCACAACTCAACATGGCCATATCCATCCTAACCCTAACCAGTTTGTACCTCCTCAGCAATGCACTTAATGGCTCCCTTACTTCTGCCTCCAACCACAACCCTATTGCAATTGTACAAGGCCTAGGAAGGAGATATCACGGCAGCACACGCCATATACCAAAAGAATCCTTCCAAGACCCTCACCCACACTTAATCTACATACCGCTCCAACACACTCCAAAGCCCAAAGGGGTGCAGCCTCAAAACCCATGCAACCTGAAGTGTGCCCTCATAAATGCACGGTCAGTCCGCAAGAAATGGCCAGCCATCACCGACCTTATAACACACCTTGAGCTAGACATCCTACTTGTCACTGAATCGTGGCTCACTGACTCAGACTCAGTCCTTATCATCCAACTCATCCCCCCCAACTTTTCAATCCACACCTGCCACAGAGCTAACCGCAGAGGAGATGGCGCATTCATCCTAGTAAAAACAGAGCTCCAATATAAGCTGATCAGCTCCAACAGCACAACACACCTTGATAAAATTACCATATCCGACAACTATAGCACCATCAACCTAATCTACAGATCCCCATCCTCCTCCCCTGAAGACCTCACAACCATAATTGACCTAGCCTGCAACCCCAAGAACACACACAGGCCAAACTGGGTATTGGGAGACCTTAACCTACCAGCTCTTCAAAATACTCATTCCAAAGCCTTCCTTGAAGTACTCAATGACCTAGGCTATGAACAGATAGTCGACGCATCAACCAATGGAAAGGAAATACACTAGACCTCGCCTTCATCCCACGACTAGATGTAAGCCTGAACTGCAACTTTGACCTAGCCATCACCCCAGTCCCATGGTCAGATCACAATCTAATCAAATTCCAGATACCCATGCATCAAGATAGCAACCTGACTAGTAAAGCAGCCGAGAACTCATCAGCACCTACAGGATGTTTCAGGCTCTTTGACAAAGAGGCGATCCTCAACGAAGTCCTTCCAAACCTCAAGCTGGTGTCGCCTAACCTGGAGGAAATGATAGCCACATGGAACAACAGCCTGAGATCCTTTGCATGCCTACCTGCCCCAGACAAGCCACATGCCCCAGATAAGCCACCAAGAAGTAGGAATCAGCATGATGGTTCTCCACAGATCTAAGGACCTCACTACTTCTCCTCAGGAAACTAGAAAGAAGATGGCGACGCTCCCGGTCCCCAGCTGACCAGGCAGCCTACACCTCCCACCTGAAGGTACGCCGAGACTCAATCTCAGTGAAAATGAAAGAACACCACTCCGAACTCCTGCGTCGCTCCTTAAACAAACCTCACAACCTCTTCATCATAGTGAAGGCCCTGACGAAAGAACCTTCGCCCCCACAACCAACCATGGTACACCCTCAGGAATATGCAGACTACTTACTAGCCAAATCCAGACATGTCAGTGCAGCTACAAAGTCCATTCCTAGCCACAACCCATTCCAACTAAAGCCGCTCACCTCTCTCACAACACCATCGGCCAGAGGCATCGAGGACATCATTGCAGCCATCAACTCCACCACTGCTCCGAACGATCCCTGCCCAGCATTCTGGATAAGATCACTGCGCAAGGAACTCAGCCCAATTCTAGCCAAGATCATGGACCTGTCCTTCTCCAAAGGACTCTTCCCATCATGCCTCAAACAGACGTCAATCCGGCCCCTTCTGAAGAACAACAAACTGAACCCCCAGAAGGTAGAATCCTATCGACCAATCTCAAGCATCCTGCTGCTAGCCAAGATAATTGAGAAGGTCATCCAACGTCAAATCCAGGACCACATTGACTCCACGGCCCCCCTCAACCCATGCCAACATGGCTTCAGAGAATCACATGGCATCGAAACACTTCTTGCCACGCTTCTCAACACATTAATCACAGGGATGACAACATCAGAAGAGGATATGTCATGATTTTCTTGGATATCGCTGCAGCTTTCGACTCCGTCAACCATGAACAACTCCTGATACGTCTCCAGGAGAGGGGAAACCATGGCTCTGCCTGGAGCTGGTGCAAATCACATCTAACAGACAGATGGCAGCAGGTACGAACAGGCTCTATGACCTCAGAGCCTTTTCAACAAAAACATGGCGTTCCCCAGGGCTCCTCACTCTCTGCCCTCTTATTCAATATATATATGAAGCCCATATGTGAAATCATCCGCTCCTTCAACATCTCATGCCTGATTTATGCGGATGATGTACTACTCTTCACCCCATTCACGATCGACCAACCAGACTTCTCATCACTAGTAACATGCTTTGATGCCGTCACTGACTGGCTCCACTCACAGAGCCTCAGGATAAACTTCAGCAAGACAGACGTGCTGTTCATCACAAGGAATCAAAACTTCTCCCCACCGGCAACATTAAAGACGAGAGATGCTGAGCTCCCGAGTAGATCCACCATCCGCTACTTAGGCGTTACAGTAGACCAGCACCTTGACTTTAAAGCGTACATAGGCAACACCATCAAGCAAATCTACCACAAGATGCGGACAATTCAACATCTCTGACCCTTGCTGCAACCAGATGACTTCCAAACAGTTTTCCAGGCACTTGTGACCCCACATTTTGACTACGCCAATGTGATCCTACATGGACTCCCCAAGAACACACTAAACCCATTACAGTTAGCAATGAACGCTGCTGCCCGCTTACTACACGGGGCCTCTAGAAGAGACCACATCACCCCAATCCTAAAGGACCTGCACTGGCTACCAATCTACTGCCAGCTCACCTACAAAGTAGGTGATGAAAGGAAGATAAATGTGTGCAAAAGCCATTTTATAACATGGGGACCCAAGATGTGTGGCCACACTGCACATCCACAACTACAAAATTATCAGATCTAAGCAAGCGGCATGCAAGCTCACATACCACAGCAGCCTCCAGACAACTAGGGGGGTTTGGTTCAGTGCAAAGTCCATTTCAAGGACTGACATGTGGTTTGTGTGTTCTCAGTTTGTCATTGTCTGGTTGTTCAACGTAGCTCTCCACACCTGCATGTATCCCCTGGTGCCTGCTGCTGCACACTGTGAGGCTGGGTATAGGGGGAGGATAGTGAGGAGGTGGGAGAGACCACCCTGTGTGAGGCAATGCCACTGGCTGCTAAGAAAGTTTTCTCTTCTTCCCCTGCAGGTGGTGGCCAGACACAGGGGAGAGAAAGACTCCAAGGACAGTGGAGCAGCAATGAGTCTTTGTGTTACTGTAACTGTATAGATTTGTATTTTTCAGAGCCCCCACAGCCTGTCTTTACCTGTGCCCTATGGGCAGGGGGCCCAGAAACCCACCATAGGCACCTGAAAAACTAAAAAAAAAAGATAAAACCATCACAGTGAAGGTCTTTTTGTGCAAAATGCTACCACTCACATACAAATATAAATATATATACATAGTGACCATCCGATTGCAGACATTTTTTTATCTAGTGTCATGAGGTAGACAGCACTGAGCCTGGGATAATAAAGGAAAGTGGAAAAGAAGAGCTTACCTCATAGCCACATGAGCATTTAATACATTCAGGTTGCAGAGAAGCAAAGAATGGAGGAACAAACTTTCCTCATAGCATTAGTGACGCAGTAGAAACTCAGAGTCCTAATCATGCTCACCTGTGGAAAGAATCACGTACAACGTACAACAAGCAGGGAGATAAAACCAGGTGGGAAATCCCACAGAGGAGGCAGAAGCAGGAGAGGAGTCAGGTCCAGGAGGGGATTGAGACTCAGGAGCAGACACAGAGAGACACGCTGTCACAGAGAGAGAGGGCAGAGTGGAAGCAAGCTGTTGAACCAGAGTGCTGGGAGAAGCAGTGCAAGAGACTTCCAAGCCAGAGGAGTCCTCGTGCCGGGGAAGGCAACCAAGCAGGTACAGAGCAAATGTCACACCCAGGAAAGCTCACTGAAGCCAGGAAGTGATTACAGCTCAGCTAAGCCTAATGCTTGGAACTCCCGGAGAAAGGCAGCTTACACCCCAGAGAAGAAGCCCTGGCTAACAGAGGAAGGGCTGGAAACTTTCTATACCAGAAAGAAAGATAAGTGCCCTGTTTTCTGCAGAGGGAAGGAAGTGGGTCCTTTTACAAAGAGCCAAGCTTACAGTGTGTTAGAAAACCCTTATGGGAGTGGGTATTGGAAAGAAACCCCAAGCACAGCTCCTTATGTCCAGGTCTGCACAGAACAGTCTTCTCTCATAGAAACTGAGGTCTCTCAGGGGCAAGGTTGTGAAACCAGCAGTGCTGAAGCATGGTGCCCGTATACAGGACCAGGTCCTGATTTGATGCAGTGGGAAAGTTCAAACCCAGAGGTTATTCCAGAACCCATGGATTGTGCTCTTTGTATTTCTGATGAGATAGACTCTCTATGTTAAAAAGCAAGAAGAAGCATTGTTATCATTTGAATAGCTTTTATTTTTCTGTGAAGCAACAGTTTCTTTTTGTTACCATTATCTGATGTATCCGGAAGGCAATCCTCAAGGGAAGGGGAATAAAGCCCAGCTTTAACTATACTTGGACACACGACTACAGAGTATTCCTTTAACAAACAGAGCTATACCCCATATCTAGGCGGGCGCCTAAGGAGGGTATAGTCTCACACTAGGCGACACACTTCACCATAACTCCCATATCATTCATCAGTCCCAATAACAGTCTGTTTATTATATTCACTCATAATTCAAAATGCAAATGCAATGTGTGCCTTTAAGTCAGTGCTGACTCCTTGTGACCCAGCAGCTCCTGGGTTTTCTTGGTAATGTGACTTGAAGTAGATTGCTAGGCCTTTTTTCTGAGGCAATGTAGGATTAAGTGACTTGTCTAAGGCTACAAGGAGTGCTAGTGGGAATTGAACTCTGGTATCTTGATTATCAACCAAGTGATCTAATCACTAGGCTACTCCTCCACTCAAAACATTTTATCCAAAGAGCTTGCTTCATTTTTTGAAAATTGTTTTCATATATATAAAAATTATTTTCCTTCACCATGGACAATATGTTACATTTTTGCATACACCTACATTCAACTTGCTGTTGCTAAGACAAATATTTTCGTTAGGTCAATTCTCAGAGTGAAACTAAGGGGGATGTTTACTAAAGTGCGTTAAACGTGACTAACGCGCGTTATACGACGTTAACGACCGTAAGTGCCGTATAATGCGTGTACCGACGCGCTAACGACCGTTAACGTCATACTACGCGTGTTAACCGTAGTTAACGATCGTAAACTTCCGCGGCGCGTTAAAACAGCGCAGAAGGTGGAGAGTGGGCGGAGAGAAGGGGTCAATGGGCGGATAGTGGGCGGGGAGAGGCTCCCCTCATACTAACGCGCTGTATTTCAGAGCTCAATTCCAACGCGAATGAAAACCTGTCATTAAAGGCATTTAAAGGGAAGAGAAACCATTTCCGTCAGCAATGTACAGAAAAACCGGGGAAACTCACAAAACGTGAGCAGTGTGATACATGTGCACAGAACAAAAGTTCACATAAAACGTTAGAAATGACCACAAGAAACATCTTAAAAAGCAGAATTCAGCTGGGCAACAGTGATAGCAATGGGCAACAAGGAAAAACACTCCCTGGAAAGCACCAAAATAAAAGGAAATGATGTGTGGAAGGGTCTACGCTCCGCAGACCCTTTCAAAGAGCATTACATTGTAATGGAGCTGTCCTGGGCGTGTGGTGTAATGTTTCCCAATGATATCATTGTTGCCCAGCTTGGTTATGGGTGTGTGCCCCTTTTGTGAGCTCTTTTCTGAGGTTTATGTGCACCTTTGTCTGCATACAAGGTAAATGAGGCCACAGTAAACCTGTTGCAGAGCAGGGTTTCTGACTCGTCAGGCCGGTTTAACTAACTCCAGGGACTGCACCATCTCTGTGGCCACAGTGTGGTGCAACAGACACAGCCAGTGCCTGTAAGACCAGAGGGTCACAGGTTCAAATCCCAGCTGGGGCTCCTGCCAACCCAGTCCCCATAGTTTTACCCACCACTAAACAGTGATAGTAAAGACACTCCTTTAGTGCAGAGAACATACGCAAGGCCTATATTTTACCATACCAAACACAGACACCAGAAACAGGCACATTACCTAAAGCAGAGTCCCGCAAATGCAGTCCTGGAGGGCCCCACACCATTTCGGTGTCATGCTGCCTCTAATAAAGATGCCTGTGCTGCATAGCTATGCACCACCCCCATGGTATGCAGATGTAGCTCATGAATATTTATGAGTGACAGCATGAAAACCCGAACAGTGTTTGGAACACCAGGACTGGAGTTGGGGAACTCTGCAGTAAAGCAGCAGCCAACAGGGCCACACACACACCCACAGGCCCCATTGGCCAATGCCAGCTGGAGAGGCAAGACATTGGGCCCTGCCTGTATCTGGCAATACTAGCAGTTGCATACCTTAGCAATGCCACCCTACACCTGGGTATATGGTACACAGCTATCAAACGTTTCCTCTGATAACTGGCAGATATCAATTCCTACGTTAAGCACATTTTGCTCATTGAGCTCCACCATAACAATCATTCTGATGTCTGCAGTGTGTGCTGCAGGTCTGGTCTCTGACAGTGTTCACCACCCTGGGGAGTGACCCCCCAACAGTCTTGTGTACCATATCCATGCCTGTACTATGCCCAGGACTGGTGTGGTGGGTATGGCTGCTGCCAACCTCTATAGTAGCACAATGCTGGCATAGGTGTGGGGGTGGCTGTCTGTCTATCCAGTGTGTGGTGGCTGCAAACACCTTCAACAGCCCACACTGCCAGCACTGTTGCCAGTATTGGGCTGCCAGTGTGCATAATGAGGAGCAAGGTACCATGGGTATAGGCCGGTCAGGGTGGCCTGGCCAGGGTGCATCTGCACAGGGCATAGGGCAGTGACAGGCACATTGTAGTGCCCGGCCACCACCTACACAGACAGGGTGACCTCAGTATATCCTGCTGAGCGATCACTCTCACCCTGACTGTGCAGTGACCACAGCATGGCTAGGCATTCCCATAGTGCTATCTAGTATTTCTCTCATGTGATAAATATGGGTTTCCTTTTGGGGCCCAGTCACTGATGTATCTGCTTGCTGTGTATGCTGGCATCCCAGTTCTGGGTGCAGGCATCTCCACTGGGCACTAGCAGACTGTTTGCAGCTGGTAGGTGTTGTGATGGAATGGCTTGCACCAGGGGAATATCAGATAGTGGTGGGGTGCAGTATACCATATCCAGGCCTAATGTCTGTCTGCTATTGTGTTATGGCTGTGTACAGAGCTGCATTGACTGCCCTGTGGGGTGTCTGTTCCCCTCTACTGCCACCGTTGCAGGGAGGTAGACTGTGGATCTTTTGATAGGAGACCCTGTTTGCTGCCCTGGGGGAGGGGTGTGGTGGTGCATGGGGGCTACACCTGACTGAAACAGACAGAGATGTCCAAGGTGTTCCTGCAGAAACTACCTATCTCACACAGTAACACTGCTTTGGACCTGCGCCATGGTCTCTTTCAGCCATGGACGGTGCTGTGGACCTAGTGCTGGGCGCCTCACTGCACCCTCAGGGTGAGCACAGTACCCGCACAATGTGACGATGTGTAGCTACTCTGTGCCAGTACAACACACGGTTGGTACCCCCTATCAGGCCGAGGTGCTGTGGGGGTGCACATGGTCAGTTCCCCCTACCAGGCCGGGGTGCTGTGGGGGTGCATTCCCCATGGTGTGTATCTGTGGACAGCTGATTTGCATGTGCAGTGCATCATGGGTGTGACTGGCCCAATCCAACCCTGTGAAACACCAGCACCTGCTCACAGGCTCTGCTAAACCATAGGCCATCACACGTACATCTGTTAGCATAATGCATAGGTGAAGGACACCCTACAAAGTCTGTAATATAAGATGCCCACACTGGTAAAACCACACGTACCCACGCACGTAAACAAACACGTACCCACGCACATAGAAACACACGTACCCACGCACGAATGTACGCGCGCAGCTACGCACGTACCAATGCACGCACCAACGTACGTGGCTAGGCACACTCCGAGGGTGTTTTTCTGACACCACTACTCAGCGTAACGAAAAACATGCCTCCTCTTACCTTCTGTAGTGTACAGGATGATGCCTGAGACAGCCTTTTGCGTTAGGCACACTGGGGGCTCGAACCCATGCTGCCTGTAACAGCAGTCAGTACCGTAACCATTGTGCTACAGCTCTGTTTCAGTGCTTTGTGTCTGTACGTCTTCTTACGATTAACGCGCAGTAACGCAGCACGGCGCCCGGTAATGCTCGTTAATTTTTCTAACGCGCGGTAGTGGTAACGATGTACCGCCTATGTCCTTATTTGGGGTTTCTTTCACTACCACGGCTCCTAACGCGAATTGCACTAACGCAGTTTAGTAAACATACCCCTAAATGTCCATAAACAGCTAATTCTCACTCCACGTTTCTTCCAAAGTTAATATATATCAAAAGAGTGTATAATTCACCAATCTGCAGGATTTTCCAAAATTATTTGATGTAGATGTATAGGAACAGGAGGTCTCAGACTTCACGGCACTAAACTCCAGCCATATTTTCACATGTCTAGTACAAGTGCCTACTTGCATCAATGACCATCCGTATTTCCGTCTTATATATAGATGCAGACTAAAATCATTCATTAAACATAGCAAACATTATTCAAAAACAATATAAATAAGAAGATAAATAAGCTAAGCACAATTTATATTGTTTTGGAATAACGTTTGCTATGTTTAATGAATGATTTTAGTCTGCATCTATATATAAGACGGAAATACGGATGTTTATGTTTATGTTTATGTTTATTGAATTTGATATACCGCTGAGGAAAATACATCGCAGCGGTTTACATAGTAGAATTAAATTAGGAAAAGAAAAGGAAGTTACAATGTAAGACAGGAAAGCAAAAGAGCAGAATCATACAACAGGACATGATGGGGAAGGGAGGAGGATAGAGCAGAGTGGATCACACAAAAGGATTGGGGAGGTCAAAGGCACGGGCAAAGAGGTGAGTCTTGAGGTTTTTTTTTGAAGGTGGAATGTTCGGGTTCAAGTCTGATAGAGGAGGGCAGGGAGTTCCATAAAGCGGGTGCCAGGAAGAAAAATGCAGATGCACGAGTGGACTGAAGTCGAGCAGAGGAGGGTGAGGGAAGATAGAGGCGGTTAAGATGGAGAGAACGGAGGGAACGGGCGGGGGCGTGCAGATGTACGAGATTAGACAGGTACTGGGGTGTACGGGTGTAGATGACTCGATGAAGAATTACCAGAATTTTATAGTGGATATGGGACTGAATAGGCAACCAGTGTAGATGGATGAGGAGGGGTGTGATGTGATCACGGATGGAGGCATGAGAGATCAGACGAGCTGCTGTGTTTTGTATAAGTTGAAGACGGCGGAGGTGGACATTAGGGAGACCGGCTAAGACAGAGTTACAGAAATCAAGGCGAGACATGACGAGTGAAAGGAGGAGAGTGGTGAGGGCTGAGGGGGAGAGGAAAGGTCGAATAGCCCGGATTTGGCGAAGATAAAAGAAGGAAAGCCGAGAGATATGTGCAATATGATCACGGAAGGTTAGTGTAGAATCGAAAAGAACGCCAAGGTAACGGAGAGAGGAGACTATGGGAACCGGGGAACCAGAGAAAGAAGGGGAAAGCGTGGGTGGAGAAGCATCCCGAGTGAACCACATAGCAAGAGTTTTGGTGAGGTTGAGGTGTAAACAGTGTGTAGTGAGCCAGTTGGCGACAGCAGTAAGACAAGTGTTGAGAGGGGAGAGATCAGGTGAGAGGGGAGAGGTGTGATAAAGGAGAAGTAAATCATCAGCGTAGTAGTAAGCAGATATCCCGTGTTGTTGGACTAGGAGGGCAAGAGGTGTGAGAAAGATATTGAAGAGGAGGGGTGCTAAGACTGAACCTTGAGGGACCCCACAGAGGAGGGGGGTAGGCTTAGAAGTAGTAGAGGAAGAGGGGGCAGAGGAAGAGCGGACGGAAAAGGACCGGGAGTGAAGAAAGGAATGAAACCAGTGAAGAACAGTACTGCAAAGACCTGCATCACGGAGACGGGCAAGGAGGAGGGAGTGATCAACAAGGTCGAAAGCGGCTTATAGATCAAGGGAAACCGCCACCGAAAGGTCACCCCGATCGTGAGCAGAGTGGAGTTCATTTAAGAAGCCTAAGAGAACTGTTGATGGTCATTGATGCAAGTAGGCACTTGTACTAGACATGTGAAAATATAGCTGGAGTTTATGCTTTGAAGTCTGAGACCTCCTGTTCCTATACATCTACATCAAATAATTTTGGAAAATCCTGCAGATTGGTGAATTATACTCTCTTTTGATATATATTAACTTTGGAAGAAACGTGGAGTGAGAAAGACAAATATTTTAACAACAGCACATTGCTTAAAGAAAAAATAAATTATCTGAACTCAGCAATAAGAGTTGCTGTCCCAGGTCTCATGTGCTTCTTGCTGCCATTTCAAGCTCTCTTTGCCTGTATTTGACATCTGGCCAAGTTGCACCAAATGAGCTTGTACTTGGGTGCTGTCAGCGACATCTGCACAATGTTTCAGTGTAGCACCTTCTCATGCCATTGATATTCGCCACTTATGCACACCCTGACCTGCCTTCTCTGTCCATGTGACCCATCTTGTGGGTCCTAGGTCCTTGCTTCTGCTCACCCCCACCCCCCACCCTGCTGCTACTCCATATGTTCACATATACCATGTCCTTCTGGATGCACTTTGAACTCTTTCAGATACACATGTCAGCAGCTTTGCAGGGCTCTCTGTGGCAGATTATTCCTCCAGTCTATGTCCTGCCTCCTGTAGCAGTGCAACTGCTGCCTCAATGTGGTGATTCATGTTGTGGGTGCCTGTCCTGCACATTGCAGATGTCACAATGGGGTCCCAATCCTACGTGTTGCAGCTATGCTTACCTTCATGTATCTCCTGCCGGAAAAAGGAAGCAAGCTTTTTGGATAAAATATTTTGAGTGGAGGAGTAGCCTAGTGATTGGTTGGTAACCAAGACACAGGGATTTGATTCCCACTAGTGGCTTGTTCCTCCACATGGGCTGGATGTGCACCTTGATGGTTTCAAGTCGCTGAGGATGTGAAACTGCTTGGTGAAGATGAGAGGTGATATCATGCTTTGCCAGACTCTCATTTCTGCTGTTCTTCGCCTGTCATCCACCTGGCTCTCTTTCTCAGTTGACGGTCAAGCCTGTGCAGGTATGCTGAGTCCATAGCATGTGGTCATGTGTGCCTTCTGGTCCGAGATGCTAACTGCATCTTCCGCCCCTCCCTTCAGGTATCCTGGTTTCCAGCACAACCCATGAGCATTGCTGATGGCTGTAATCTGAGGTTGTGTACTCTCTGAGCACAGTGTAGCCACTTTCTTAACATTCTGGATATGTATGTGAGCAATGCCTGCAACCATATGCACTACATTTCCCTGACCTATGGGTTGAGTCCTGTATATGCACTTAAACTAAGCATTATTATTACAAAGGGCACATATATAGGATTCTGATTTCCCTAACAGTGCCTGCCTATGACTTTGCCTTGCCATGGATATTGGCCTTGGCATTTGCAAACATGCCCATGTGCCACACATCCCAGCACACTCACTTTGTGTCAGCCATATTTTACCTGTCTCTTGCTTCTTGTTCCCTTGAAACTGTTCTGCTTGTCTGTGTGTCCCCACTCTCCCTGCCTGGTTCCAATTGTTCTTCTGGTTGTCTATGTGTCTGTGGTTACTTTCATCTCTCTGTTTGCTCTGACTGGTGCTACTCTTACAGGTCCCTCAGAAGGTGTCTCCCAGGGGGGCCAGTTTGTCTTAGTTGCTTTTTTAGCCAACCCTGGCTACCTCACTTACTTTCCTGCACACGAGGAGAGGGAGGGAGGGGATATTCAGTGACAATGGTTAACACTGATAAAGTGGCTAGCCATTGCTGCGGAACCTTGAATTTGGATATTCAATGCCAAGGTCATATCTGGCCACCAGGACTGAATATCCAGGTTGGTCAGATAGTGAGTTAGCTAACCAGTAAGCAGTGATATTCAGCTGCTGGCCAGTCAGCTAAAGTTAAACCTGCTATTTAAGTGGCTAATTTTAACCACTTTGGGATAACCAGCTAGTGGCTACATATCATTGCTAGCCAGTTATCCCTGGGTGTTGCCTCTGCTCTCCTCCTGTAGAACCCTGACACTAGTCAGCTAATGTCGGGACACTTAGAGGCCAAAAAAGGTCTGTAACCACCTAAATGGTTTTTAATATCCACCACTGCTTGTCTGCTTGCAGTACATGTGCCCTGCGTCCTGTGTTTTGGTGTCTCACCATGCCAGAGCCAGGTGGATCCTCTCCCAGAGCCATCTTGCTGCAGCAAGGAGAGGCCTGCTTCCACCTGGTGTGTAGGGGAGCTCTTCCTCTGCCAGCATGAGATGGCAGAGCATCAGGGTTTATGCTATACTAAACTTGAGTTGTCTGATGACCATCCTTCTTAGCATTTGAGCTTTCTGTACAATGCATGAGCACATGCAAAGGTTCCGTGGGTAACGTGGGTCATACCTACATATGGGTCCAGCCATATTTGCACTTTATTGACACTGTACATGTATCCCTATTTCATGTCACACTTGCACATTTCTGCTGCTAATTTTCTTTATAGGGAATCTGCATAGTCCCGTTGCTTCATTTTTCATTGCACAAACATGTAAATCTAGTGGCAGAGGGTACATGGAAGTTTGGAGACATGCAAATGGTGATTTTATACAGCACTGTTTCTAAAAATGACACATTTTGATTTGCACCCTGGATGGCCTTTCTAAAATATGCCTTCATATGTATAGCAAATAGCAAAATCACTAAATTACCACCCCCCCCCCCCAAAAAAACCCCCCCTTTTTCAAACAGAACACATTCTTTTTGTCGGATATCACCGCAGGTAGAGTACAACCTTTTGAACAATACTCCCAAATGGTTCAATCCATTTTAATAACCATAAAATTATTTCAAAAAGACTTAGCTCAGTCCAATCATGATTTTCAAATCCTTGCACGACGTGCACGTTTCGGGAATGCTTCCCTGTGTCAAGTGCGTTCTTCAAACAATTCAGTAACCATCATAAAACGCCGGATCACAACCCAGCTGATTTTTAAAGGGCAGACAAACCTCACTCATTGGCTCTCAAAACCCTTCAATCACAACCAAACAACCAATGGGAACAGCGAAGACCGCCCCACTAACCAGGGGAAGCCCACCGTCTCAGAGGCATAGATCACATTATACTATTCCATTCAACCTCCTTATTCAGACCCAAAGGCATCACAGTCTTTAGCCAAAAAATCCACCTCTGTTCACACTTTTGAAGTTTGGCGATGCGATCACCCCCCCTAGGATCCAGGGGAACATGATCGATCACCGACCACTGAAGACACTCAAAAGAGTGGTCATGTATAAGACAGTGCTCAACAATGGGAGTTGATGTAATTTTTTGACGAAGCCAAGATGCATGTTCCCCCAATCGAATTTTAATCTGCCAAATTGTTCTGCCAACATATACTAAAGGGCAAGGGTATACAATAATGTAGACCACAAACGATGAAGTGCAGTCCGTCTGCCATCGCCGAATCACTGGTTGGCCAGTTGTAAGGGATCTCCAAGCTCTACCCGTAATTGATGAAACACAATAAATACATGTTCCACAAATAGAATGTCCATTATGTTGCTGAGGCGGAATAAAAGGTCTATCGGCTGGAGATGTTGAACGTACTAAAAGATCACGTAAATTTGCCCCACGGGAAAAAGCTATCATTAGAGACTTTTGGAAACATCCATGCAAAATCGGCCAGTGTTTCCTTCAAAATTTGAACAATATCCACACTCAGCGTGGTATATGGAAGAACTCCAACAAAGGAATTATGCGATTCTCTAGCAGCAGTACTCTCTGGCCATTCATTCAACAGCCATTCATGCTGAACATGCAGAGCTCGCAGATATGCCAATTGTATGACTTTAGATAGGTAACCCCTACACAGGAGTCGGTTGTTAAGATCAGCAGCTTGATGTTTAAAATCCTCCAGAGATGAACATATGCATCTGAGTCTTAAAAATTGGCCAAAGGGCAGTCCCTTGTGCAATGGTTGAGGATGAAAACTAAGATAGTTGAGCAAGCTGTTCCGTTGCACCGTCTTACGATATAAAGTGGTACGAAAATGGCCAGCTTCCTTATAAATCGTCATGTCCAGAAATTCAATCTGTTGGTCCACAATATGAGCAGTAAAAGTTAAGTTAGACTTCAAATTATTTAACCACTCCAAAAATTTCTGCAATTCTAAATTAGAGCCCGTCCATAGGAAAAAGATATCATCCAGGAAACATTTCCAAAATGGTACCCACTTAAAATAAGGAGACCCATATAAATATTTCTCTTCAAAATCACCAATGTATAGGGTTGCAATGGATGGGGGCCGCAGTCGCCCCCATCGTGATCCCAAAAATTTGTTGGTAAAATTTTCCATCAGATAGAAAATAATTACGCGTTAAAACTAGCGTGATTAATTCCAACAAAAATTGTTTTGGAAGGTGAGAAGGTGCACAAGTGAACATAAGTGCTAGCATTTCCAAGGCTTCAGTTTGATTAATATTTGTTTAAAGAGCTGAGACGTCCAATGTAACCATTCATATGTATAGCAGCAACATTCAGTTGCTATACATAGAGCTAAGTGTGTTTAAATATGTACTGTATGGATAGCAGCTGAATATTGCTGCTATATGGATATTTGGGTAGAATGTCCTTGTTCTACACTGGCACTATATGGATAGAGCTGGGGTGGAGCAAGGGAGTTTTTGATAGCACCATATGTATAGTGCCACTGAAATTTCACATATAGGGGACATATATTTTTAATGGCTGCCACTAAAAGTAGCATTTTAGAAAGGACGTCCAAGTCAAATCGGGGATGTCCAGGGAAGAATGTGCCATGAAACATCAGGGATGTCTATGTCTCCACTTGATTTTAGTAATTTAGATGTCCCTGACATGGATGTCCATGCTGGAGGCAACATAGACATCCCTCTTAGGAAAGTGTGGGGTGGTCGTTCTCTACTTGTAAATAAAGGGGTTATAATTGTACCTTCTTCTCACACCCTCCAGATATTTCTCTGACAAAACAACACTTTTCCAACACCTGTTCATGTCTGGAGCAGGTATAACCTTGAATGCAGCTTTAGATGTCCAGGACATTTCTGAGACTGCGCGAGGATGTTCAAGTTCTTGGGAATGCCCAGCATCTACATCACACCCCCATTCTGACTTGAAGTCCTCGTGCTGGGTATGTCCACAGAACCAGCTTCTAAAATGGCTCTGGGGACATCTATGTGCTTTGGAGGTCTCTATGCCCATTTTCAGGCATCCAAAGCACAACTAGGGCTTATAAAATAACTCTCTAAGGAGGTCATTCTGACACGTGAATAGCAGGGATGTATGTCTGGGTTGGACGTGCACCCCTGTTAGTTGCTGGGACCATATTCATCATTGACCGTTCCCCACATGAAAAGAGCCACTGTGCGGGAAGTGCTGGATGAGGACAGGATGGAGGCAGAAAGTGAGTGGAGTGGGGGCAGGCCGCAGCACCCGAATGTACAGGACCTATTCCGATTGGGCTTTGTATGTCTGGCGGGGGCAAGAGGGATGTCCTGCTTATTCCACCTCAGGGTTTAGGTGGAAGTAGGAAAGTGCTGACTCAAACACAGCTGCAGCCCCCAGGATTTCCCCTTCATATTGACCCAGATACCAACCACATAGAGTTCTTTGTTCTTAGTATACAACTTCCTTTACTCTGTCAAAGCTGTATATTGTATTTACAGCATTTTATAGCTAACAGTAATAATAAAGTCATGACTTACCAAAAAGACACATTTGACTTCATGGAGGCCTGTTTGGCAGTACTGATCTGAACCTCACTTATGTCGATGCCCACCACTTTCTCAAAATGAGGAGCTAGTAGCTGAGTGCTCTTTCCTGTTCCACAGCCAACATCCACTGCTAGACCAAATGGTTCATCTATCTGAGAAAAAAAAAGAACATGCTTAAGGAAACAGGCCACAAAGCTGACAGGACTATAAATAAACATGTGACCCAGGTCACAAAATGCCCTATTGAGTAATGCTTTGGTCTCAATATTAATTCAGTGGCTGATGACTCAATGTACTGCTATATGCAGAGGTTCCACTTGCCCTGACAGATGTGTGAACAATTTTCTAGATGGCATTCCCCATTAGGATTGATGTCAGGGGTGGAGTTGGTGATGCCAATGAGATTATAAAGTGAAATTGTGGTAGGCTATGGCCTAGCATGGCCTGCTATTATGAAAGGCCTGTAAGTTAGGCCTGGATCCTAACTCCCATTATAGCTAGAAAAGAACCAAAAATCTGTGAGAAATGAGAAAACTGTTTTAAAATGCTTAATAAGAAGTTTTCATGAGTTCATAAGTCTTCTATTATTCTCTTGTGTGTGAAAGAATAGAAATGTTACAGTATATGCATTCCAGAAGCCAAAGTTGACCTTGCAGTAGAAAAGTAACGAGATTCAGAACTGTACCATTGTTCAAGCAATCCTAAAGGAGGGGGCTGGTTGCTAGGCTCCGGAGGGATTTCTTATTGGACAGGTGCAGGGAATGTAAAACCAATGAGAAGTTTGCATGTATCGAGCTAGAACCAATAGAAAGTTCTCATGTATCAAACTGAAAAAGAGGTATAAATGGTTATGTCTTTGTATAAACCTTTGCTCAGTTCCTTTTGAAGCTTTGACTGACTGGGCCTGTGCACAATAAACTGGCTTGGATCCTGTCAATTGACTCCTGGATTTATTCATTGACTGCACTTTGCTAAAACAAAATGTTTTGGAAGGAAAATCTGATTTTTGCTCTTTTCTGCCACCCAGAAGCAATCAGAGAGCAGCAATCTGCAGGCTCAGGCCTTGTGTGTGGGTTGGGCCCTGAAGTACCAACCAGTCTTGTGGCCAAGAAAAGGAAGAGTTACTGGTCTTTGACTCTTTTCTGATAAGCTGTCAACAGGGAGCACAGGGCTCCTGAGGTTGCTGAGTGTTAGGTACTGGCCTAGTTCCGGAACAGAAGAAAATGTTGTCTCCCTTTCTTCCAGAGGAAAAGTAGAGGGGTTGCTGGAGTCGCATGACCAACAGGGATGTTTACGGGTTTTGGTTCATTTTTGGATCATTTACCATTGCATTCATAACTCACTTTAATAGGGGAGCCTAAGATTAGGCAGGATACTGTTAGCTATTTCAGCACTATAGATCTGCAAATTGAGTGTAGTCTCTTTAAGAGCAGTAGCATTGTAGGCTAAGCACTGAGCATGTGCAGGCAGTCATTTGATCCTGGTTTTCCAAGGCAGAAGGAGGTCGCTCTTGCTCTGCCTAGCTCTTCTGTGCAATACCAAAAGTTATTGGGGCTGATATTCATCAGCAGTGGCCAGCGCACTTAAAGCGGCAAGCTGTTGCTGCTTTAATTTAAGACCGGATATTCAATGCTAGGGTCATATCTGGTCACTGGTTGAATAACCAGTGTGCCTGGTTAGTGTTTTAGCCTACCAGGCAGTGACAATATTCAGTTAGCTAAACCAATTAAAGTTAGGCCAAGGGTGGTACAGTGGGGGCCCCCCCCCCCCCCCCGCAGATGCTGGCTATGAGGGGAGTGCACCCCCTCCGGGCCCACGGAGGCAGCACAGCAAACTTACCATAATGCTGGCTTGCGGTGTTGCCTTGCGCTCCAGGCCCAGCTGCTCTTCTCTTCAAGCTGAAGTGCTGGGTGCTGAGGGGTCTTGGAACGCCACTGCTTTAAGGTACCTAACTTTAGCCGGTTTAAGAAAGCCAGCTAGTGGCTGAATATCACCACTGACCGGTTATCTTGGCCACTGCCCCTGGCATTCCCCATTGCTACAACATAAGCATCAAGGAAGTTAGTGGCATTACAACAGGATATTCAGGGGCAGAAAGCGGATATGTGCGCTAAATATCCCCTCACCGCTATTTACATGAATAGCAGGTTTGCTAACCGCATTGATCACTTTGAATGTGTCTCCCATTGTTTGTAACAAGGTCAGAAACCCTCCATATTTCAAGTTTCACTTATTCCCCTGTCTTCATCAGTGTGTATTTTAATCATTCCCCTTAAGAATTCCCCAGTCCCCCGTTTGTCTGTCTTATTCTAAGGGGTATGTTTACTAAACTCCGGTAACGTAGCAGTGGCTAGGTTAACGCGTGTTAGGTAACGTTAATGCACATTAACGTAATGTTAACGCGCGTTAACGTTACTTAACGTGAGGTAACGTCACCGACCGCGGTAAGTATGGCAGAGGGTGGAGAGAGGGCGTAGAGAAGGGCTCAATGGGCGGGGAGAGGCCCCTTCTACACTAACGCGGGGAAATGAAGGGCTGAACATTACCGGAACTGAAAACCTGTCGTTAGATGCACATTTGCAGGAGGGTGAAACCATTTCAGCGTCTGCATTGTACAGCATAGGCAGGGAGCACAAGAAGAGTGATAGTAGTGCTCCATATGCAGCAACAGCATGGGGCCCAAGTATGAAAGGCCACTATGGTGATGGTGCAAATGGGGCATAGGGGACTGCAGGCGGGACATGCAGTGGGGGCAGCTGGGGCACAGGGTTGACTAGGAACATAGACACTGGAAATCAGCAGGACAGCAGCTGACCAGGGCCAAACATGCCCAGTAGTCGGTGTTCCACAGTGTCCCAGCCAGGGGACATTACCCAGCAAGTACTCCAAAGGTCACACAGGTACCACTATACCTGTAATAGGGCAATCAGTGCTCATCTGGGGACCACTCTAACAAAGGTCCAAAGACCATACCCAGGATGCGTCCCAAACAGTTCGTAAACCCAGCTAACTGAACACTCTTTACTGCAGCCCCTGGTAAGGCATTGCAGGGTGTGACCACACATTGTCAGAAACATATATATACCCAGTAGGCCAAACTGGGTACACCATACCTGAGGTGCATGCCCTAGCCTGTCCTCAGTTGGCTGTCACAACACACCCTACCTATATCTACCCAGTCTACCCTAGCCAATAGTTGCTAGAGCACCAACCTGACATTCCCCCAGCCATCACTTCCCCATGTAGAAGGGACATAACATTGGTAGGCAGTGATGGGGGGGATGTTTGGATGTCCATGTATGCCTCGCCACCCCAGACCCCGCACCCTCGGCACCCTCCTACCGGCACAGTGGATGTCCTGGAACTGCGCACTACCAGCACCGACAGCATATGGTCATGTCAACATGGCAGGTGTGTGTGTGTGTTTGTTCTGGAGAGGGCAGTGGCACCTGCCTGCAGTGGACCTAGGCCATGCCCTGTACCAGTACTTGGTGTGCAGTGAAAGAGAAAAGGTCTGGCTGAGGAAAAGTAAAGGTAGCCCCAGGGACTGCTGTGTGTGCAGTACACACAACCAGTGTATCCCAGAGCTGAGGCTCACAGGTTCAAGCCTCAGCTGTGGATCTTTCAGAGCACATCCCTATATTTTACCCTACAATGCAGATACAACATCAACATGTGCAATCCCCAAAGCAGCAGCGAACAGGGGTACAAACACCCACTCACACAGTCTCCACTATCCAAAGCTTCATGGAGAGTCAGGCTGTTGGCCCCGGCACAGAGCTGAAGTTATCACCAGAGCAATATTACTACCTCCTGTACAGTTTAGCAATGTCAGCACTGTGATAAGGACCAGTGTGGAGGGCAGAGTTGCCAACCACCCCTATCTTTGCACAATGCTGCAATAGGAGTGTGTGTGTGTGTGTGTGTGTGTGTGTGTGTGTGTGTGTGTGTGTCTATCTATGGTTTTGTGGCTGCCAACTCCTCACTGGGCCCACAATGCTTTCACTGTTTTCAGCATTAGCCTGCAAATGTGCATAATGAGGAGCAAGGTATTGTGGGTATGGCCTGGGCAGGGCAGATTGGCCAGGATGCATCTGCACAGGGTGTAGGGCAATGGCTGGGACACTGTAGTGCCCGACCACCACCTGCATGGACAGGGTGGCCACAGCATGTCATGCTGGGAGGTCATTCTCACTCTGATCGAGCAGTGACCATGGCAAGTCTATGTTCCCATATAGTGCTCTATACTATTTGCCTTCAATGATGCTTATGTGTTCCCAGTGCTTCGGCCCAATCACCTAGATACCTGCTTGGTGCACTTAGTTCTTCTGTGAGTATGCACTATGGACGGGTTAGTGGACTGTCTGTGCATGGTTGGAACACCTTGTTAGGTGCTGCAGGTGCAATCTGGCTGTGCCGTCTGCTGGTGAATGGTATGCTGTGGTGTGAGGCAGTTGAGGTTTTCCAGGCCTACCCACAGCATTATTGCTGGTCTGCCACTGCCCCAGTCACAGGTATGGCTCTAGCCCACCAACCTGGGGGGGGGGGTGACGACAGCTATTCCTTAGGACTCAGGTACCTGTCCCTCACCTACAAAAAGGGTGGTTGTGGGCCCTTTGGGGTATATAGTGTATACCACTTTGACCCGTAGAGGCACTGCTACACAAACCTCAAGCGAGTCTAGACACCTCTCTGCCCTGATAACAGGTGCCCATGGCAGCCAGACCCTAACACTGGGTCCACACTAATCTGGGTGGTGCCTGGTCTCAGGGGGCCACATGTGACTGTGAAATACAGATGGACACAGAATTACCTTTGGATGCACTGCAAGGAACACCTGTCACACACTGTCAGTGATGGGGATGTACAGAAGGACCTATTTCTAGCACCACATGTACTGCGGTCCTAGTGCAGGGCACCCATCCTATCCCTCATGGTGAACACAGAACCTGCACAATGGCATGGTCTGTTGCTATTCTGTGCCAGTATCACGCACTGTCAGTTCATCTTTCCAAGCTGAGGTACCGGAGAGGTGCAGACCCCATTTGGTGATCAGCTGTAGACAGCTATTCACAAAAACCCTGTATAGTTTGGCAATAAAAAGTAACCGAACAAACAAAATCACCAAACAAACCCTCAAAAAAACAGTGTAAGTTACTTTTTGTCGGATTATGCCGAGGGAGATAAGAATTTATTATCTATCCCTGCCAGACGGCACCCTTCATTTTATTAATTTTAAGTAATTCAAACAACTTAACTTATTTTAGAAGGAGAATGAATTTAGACAGTCCTCAATGCGGCATCCAAAATCAGGCACGACATGCACGTTTCGGGATTCTTGGGTCTGAATAAAGAATTGATTGGGCCAGTCTCTTTTGAAGTCATCATTGACATGGAGGAGTTCCCCTGATGAAGTTGGGTTTTCCCACCATCTGACTGGTGTTCTTATTTGAGTGATGGACTATGTAGCCAATTGGAAGTAGTATACCCCTTAAAAAACTGCTGAATCTATTCATTTCGGCGACTTATGGTGATTAACACGACTTGATGGAAGCAGCACTTAAAACAGGCATAATCCGACAAAAAGTAACTTACACTGTTTTTTTTGAGGATTTGTTTGGTGATTTTGTTTTTTTGGTAGACAGCTATTCAGCATGTGCATTGCATCATGGGTACTGATGGGGTTACCCTATCCTGGCACTCAGAGCAGACAGTTTGTGCGGTAACCTGCAGCCCTTCTGTACCCAGCCATTGCTGTGAGACGAGGCATAGCCTACTGGTTAGTACAATGATGTCCTTGGCAGTGGTCATGGGTTCGATTCCTCATTGTTCCCTCCTTTCATGCCTGTCTTACTCAAATAGTTTGCCTGCCTGTAGCAGTCATATTTTTGCAGATCTGTGCTGCCAGTCCATAATACCCTCACCACAGTTGCCAACAATCCTTCAGTCCATCTATCTGCGTCTGTCAGTTGTGTAGAGTCTTGTCTTCCTGTGCAGGCTGCCACCCCATGTCCTGCACTGGTATGCTTTCCTGCATTGCGCCTCTTCATGCTTGCCTCGCCTGTGCCTGATCTGCATGGCACACCAGCCTAATGTGCCTTATAGGGTGCCTTAGCCTAGGTACTTTATAAGGTGGCGTTAACGTGCAGTAGATCCAGGGTGCACTGTACCACGCGTTAGCACCTTTTAACACACGTTACCTGACAGAGCTTGCCGTAACAATGCACTGCCCACTCCTTTATATGGGCATCCGTAACATTACCGGGGAACTTAATGACGGTAACATTATTAGAGTTTAGTAAACATACACCTAAGTTTTATGGAGCAGGGACTGGCTTTCATGTGTATGTATACAGTGCGGCGTATGCCTAGTAGTGCTACATAAATGATAAGTAGTAGTAGCAGTAGTAATAGTACGAGTAGTAATATTTCCTGTTAACAGTGCTGTCAAGATAACTCTTCTTGAGGAAAATGAAGTTGCGTTATCAATATCATTGTTTGCGGTGAATGCATGTTAGAATATGTTGCTTGTAACCTATTATGATTCATATGCAGGTGTAATTTGGATCAATGCAATTAATATAGTTCACCTCACAAATATTATGCTGTCTAAATGTGAATTCTATATCTGATAGAAGGAATTGTAAGTACATGAAGCTTACGTTGGTGTAGCACATGTAAATGAGCACCGAGCATGTGTGCGGTCCGTTGATCTTGCTGGTCCTAGCCTGGAGAAGGTCCAGCTTGCCCTGCTTTATGGAATACTTAAAGTTATTATCTGTTTGTAATTAAGGGGTAATACTTGGGGAGGACTTAGAGTTGCTGGTGCCATCGAAACAGGATAATTTTTCTGCAGGAACTGTGTAGCATGAACTGATTTGTTTGGGGGCAAGGGCAAGATTAAAATAGTTGGGCAGTATGCATACAAGGCTGAACCATGTTAGGTAAGTTGTTACTGACAAATAATGCCTGACAATGACTTGCTAAATGAGTGACACGTTATGTATTTTAAACTTTACTATTTTGTAACATAGTAACATAGTATATGACGGCAGATAAAGACCAGCATGGTCCATCTAGTCTGCCCAACAAGGCAGCAAGAGTAGGTTCACCTGCCACTGCATGCAACTCACCCCTCCCTTGCCTTTGTTTAGGGGTGTACCCACCGCTCCGTTAGGTCACCCTTATTTGTTCAGATATAAGAAACAGTTATGCTTATTTTGATTTTATCCTGTTGATTTAAAAGGATCCACTATGTCTGTCCCATGCCATTTTGAATTCTGTCACTGTATTTGCCCCCACCACTTCCATCAAGAGGGCATGCCAAGCATCCACCAACCCTTTCAGTGATAAAGTATTTCCTGACATTGCCTTTCAGTTTACCCCCTTGCAGCTTCATGTTATGCCCTCTAGTTTTACAGCTTCCCCATCTTTGGAAGAGGTTTGTTTGTTCATTAATACTCTTTGGGGTATGTTTACTAAACCGTCCTAATGTTACCGGTGAAAATCCCAGCGATAATGTAAGCAATGCCATATAAGGAAGTAGGCGTACCGGCGTCAATGTAGCAAGCACTGTGTAATGTGCGATAGAGGGTGCCTTGGCTCGTTACGTGCAGTAACCTTAACTTCGTGGCAGTGCAGTAAGACTACCTCTAGAGCTGTAGCCCACTGGTTAATACAATGCCTACCAAGCCAGAAGTCATGGGTTTGATCCCTCAGAGGTCTCATCTAATAAGGCTGTCCAAAGCAATCCCTTTTACTGCATGTAACAGTCAGACATATCTCTACAATCTGTGCTGCCAGCAGAAACACCCTCACCTCATTGCCATAACCTACGGTGCTCATAAGGCACCCCACATAGGGCAATTTATAAAGTGCCCTGTCTGCCAAGGCACTGTATAATGTGCCCTATAAAGTGCCCTACAGAGCACCCTATAGGGCACATTATAGAGTGCTTGGCTGACAAGGCACTGTATAATGTGCCCTATAGGTTACGGCACTGAGGTGAGGGTGTTTCTGGTGGCAGCACAGATTGTAGAGATGTGTCTGACTGTTGCATGTAGGAAAAGTGATTTCCTTGGACAGCTTTATTAGATGAGACCTCTGAGAGATTGAACCCATGACCTCTGGCTAAGCAGGCTGTGTATTAACCAGTGGGCTACCTCTATATCAATTGGCACAGCACTGGCTGGCTACAGAAAGACTGTAGGTCACCGCATGAAATGTCTGCTGTTGTTACCAGGATATGGTAAACCCACCAGTACCCATGATGCAATGCACATGCAGAACAGCAGTCCAGATCCGATCACAGGATGGGGTAAGCACCTCTACAGCACCTCAGCCTGGTAGGGGGAACTGACTGTGTGTATTACTGGCACAGAGTAGCTACAGACCATGACATTTTGCGGTCCCTGTGCTCACCCTGAGGGTGAGGTGGGGCGCCCGGCACCAGGTCCGCAGTACACGGTCTGGCTGAGATAGACTTTGCTATAGGTCCCCATTAGTGCCAGTGTGTGACAGGTAGTCTTTGCAGATGCACCTAGAATATCTCTGTGGCCATCTGTATTACCTAGTCACGTCTAGCCCTTGTGGACTATGATGCACCCAGAATAGTGCTTATACTTTGTGGGTGCTATGGTCACTTGTTATAAAAGCAGGGTGGTGTCTGGACCTACATGCGGATTATGTAGCAGTACCTACGAGCCTGCTCTCTCTGGGTCAGGGTGGTGGACAGGATCTGCCACCAACAGACCCACACTCTACCTCTTTGCAATGGAGGCAGTAGCAGGACCTGATGAAGGGCTGCTGGACCAGCAACCCCAGTCCTTCAGGGGAAAGGGCACCCTCCAGGGACATCAATGCAGATTTATACATATTACATAGGACACTGGCAGACAGACAATAGGCCTAGAAAAGCTCAGCTGCCCCCTGCCACCATCTGACATACACCAGCAGGGGGGCACAGTCAGTCCTCACCCGCAGAACCTGTCAAAGTGTTCCAGCCATACACAAGCTAACTGCGGACAGTCTGCTAGCTAGTACATAGTGTATGTTCCTGGAGAAACTGTGTGCACCCAGAAGTGGGATGTAAGCACAAACACCAAACAGGTATGTCAGTGATTGGTCCCCAGAAAAGAGAACTCCCAGATAATACTTGAGGAAAACACTGTACAGTACTATGTGGGGACCTAGACATGCCATGGTCACTGCTCACCTTACAAAAGGTCTGTTCTTGAACGAGTAACAAATCAATGCAAAAAGTCGTTCATATACTTATCAATGTTGTGAGAATTTCTCTCCAGCTTATTGCAATGATACACATAAATAAATAAATAACTATTTAACTAAAGAGGTCTCAGACTGTGTGGCTCTGCTGTATAGACTTTCGTCTTCTTCAAAGCAGATTACGCTCTCGCATCAATGACCTCCCAAGACTCAGTGAGTGTATACTCCAACATCAATTGCAATCTTATACTGTTATCATACACAGTACTTATCTTGTACGCTTAACCTCACTGATGCGAACATAATAGAGATCCCGACACTCTTTCCAAGTACCCTTCGTGCGTTTCACATTATGATTTCATCAGGGGATCATTCGATCTGTCATGTTCAATGTCTCGATTTTTTCTTACTGCATTAAAATGAATCATATATTTATACCTTTCCCAATTCTCACTATAAATTAAAAATAAGATAAAACATATTCCTATTTCAAACCAAATGTGTTGACTATTTGGTAAGTTACCTCTTCTTATATGTGGTTTATGTTATTGTTTGCCCATGTGAATTGGCTTATATAGGAAAAACAACATGTGCGTTTCACACGCGGATTAGAGAACATAAGAGTCGATTAAAGTGCCAAATCCGAGAGGCCCCCATAGTTCATCATTGTTTACAGAAAAAACATACTTTTGAACAACTTCGGTGCTTGTGTATTGATCAAGTGGAGACAGAAAGGAGGGGCAAATCTCTGGATCAAGCATTAATCATATGTGAGCAAAGGTGGATATATATTTTTAACACAGTGGTTCCCAAGGGATTACATGCATCTATAGAATGGACGAACTGTATTTGAGAAGTCGAGCTAGTTATATCGTTTTAGCAGTCGCTTGGAGTACTGCGGCCACAAAACAGTAAAAGAAATAATAAATAGATAAAGGAAAAATAATTTTGGAAGAGAGAAGTATGACGTCTCAGTTGCTGATTGGAGCTTATGTCATCAAAAGAGTCCATTTAAATGGGGTTTTAGAAACCCCATACCACATGCGTGGCGTTTTGGGAGTAACCAGTTAAGAGAAAGGATAGTTCACCAGCCTGAGGCGGGCAGCATCGTATATAAGAAGAAGGTAACTTACCAAATAGTCAACACATTTTGGGAGTCTTGGGAGGTCATTGATGCGAGAGGGTAATCTGCTTTGAAGAAGACGAAAGTCTATACAGCAGAGCCACACCGTCTGAGACCTCTTTAGTTAAATAGTTATTTATTTATTTATGTGTATCATTGCGATAAGCTGGAGAGAAATTCTCACAACATTGATTAGTATATGAACGACTTTTTGCAATGATCACTGCTCAATCAGGGTGAGAGTGACACTTCCCAGCATGACATGCTGTGGCCACCCTGTCCATGCAGGTGGTGGTCAGGCACTACAATGTCACAGCCATTGCCCTATGCCCTATGCAGATGCATCCTGCCCAGGCAGCCCTGTCCGGGCCATACACACAGTACCTTGCTCCTCATTATGCACATTGTCAGACTAACACTGGAAACAGTGCAAGCATTGTGGTCTCACTAAGGTGTAGGCACAAAACACTGGATAGACATACACACACTCCCACACCTTTTTCAGCATTGTGCAAAGATAGAGGTGGTTGGCAGCCCTGGCCCCACACCAGTCCTGGGCACAGTGCCGGCACTGCTATTATACACAATATTGTTAGCGTCACTCTCCAGGGTGGTAAACACTGTCAGAAACAAAAACTGAAACACACTCCACGGATATCAGAAAGGTTGCTATGATGAATCTCTTTTAACAAATTGTGTTTAATTTAGGATTTGTTATCTGACATTAATCATAGCAACCTTTTGATATATGTGGAACGTGTTTCCAAGTTTATGACGGCATTGCTAAGGTATGGAGGTGCTAGTATTGGTAGATGCTGCTCCGCACAGGGCCCAACAGCCTGACTCTCCATGAGCCGTTGGATAGTGGAGCCTGTGGATGTGGGTGTTTGTGTCCCTGTTGGCCTCTGCTCTAGGGCAGAGGTTCCCAACTCCGGTCCTGGTGGGCCAAACACGGTTCAGGTTTTCATGCTATCCCTAATGAATATGCATGAGATACATTTGCATACAATGGGGACGGTGTATACAAATGCATCACAGGCATATTTATTAGGGACAGCATAAAACCTGAATGGTGTTTGGCCTCCAGGACTGCAGCTGGGAACCTCTGCTCTAGGGACTGCATATAGGCATTTATGGTGTGTTTATTTTATCTGCAATAAAGGTTCCGTCTTTATTACCACGGTTTAGTACTGGGTAAAACATAGGGACATGGTCTGCAGGAGCCACAGCTAGGACTTGAACCTGTGACTTTCTGCCCCTGAACACACTGGCTGTGTGTACTGCACCAAACTGTTGTCACAGAGCCAGGCCATTCCCTAGGGATAGCATGACTATTCGTCAGGCAGACCTTGTCTGTTGCAGTGCACGGCACCCACCTAAACAGAGCTTGGCCTTGGTCTGCTGTGGGCAGATGCCACCGCCCCCTCCACCACCAGCACCCCTCCGCCACCATGCTGACATGCCCTTGTGCCAGTGGTGCGCAGTCCCAGGCCATCCAGTGTGCTGGTAGGCAGCTGCCTATGGTGTGTAGGCTTGGGTAGGGGTACCTGCATAGACATCCACGCTTCCCCCCAGCACCGCCTGTCAATGTTATGTGCTCTTTGGGTTGCTTGTTGGGTACTGTCCCCTGGGACACTGTGGGACGCACACTCGTGGGCATGTTTGACCTTGGTCAGTTGATGTCTTGCTGATTTTCCATTTCTGAGTCCCTATGTGTCCCAACTGCCCCATTGCATGTCCCGCTTGCAGCCCCCAGTACCCCATTTGTAGCCTCACCATAGTTCCCTTTCGTACTTGAGCACTATCTGCTGCTGCTGCACATGTATCACTACTATCACTGTCTTGGTCTCCCTGCCTTTGGTGCACATTGCTGACTGAAATGGTTTCTCTCTCCTTCAATGTGCCTCTAACGCATGGTTTTCACTCGCGGTAATTTTTGGACCTTCATTCCACAGTGTTAGTGTGCCTGAGGCCTCTCCCCACCCACCCCCTGCCCATTGACCCCTTATCTCCTCCCTCTGGATAGCCTTACTTCACCCTCTCTGTGCCTTAACACCGCCGGAGACTTCATCGCGTGAAACGTAACATTATCACGCGATAATGTTACTTTTTCACGCGATAACGTTACTTTTTTACGCGATAACGTTACATATCACATGATAATGTCACCGCTGCTATGTTGACGCGGTTTAGTAAACATACTCCTTTAAGTATTTAAAGGTCTGAATCATATCTCCCCTGTCCCTCCTCTCCTTCAGAGTGTACATATTTAGGTCTTCAAGCCTCTTCTCATAAGTCTTCTGATGCAGGCTCCAAATCATTTTGGTTGCCTTCCTCTGAACCGCTTCCAGTCTTATTATAACCTTTGCGAGATACGGTCTCCAAAACTGAACACAATATTCCAAGTGAGGCCTCACCAGCGACTTGTACAGTGGCATTAGTACCTCTTCCTTTCTGTGGTAATTCCTCTCTGTATGCAACCCAGCATCCTTCTGGCTTTTGCCACCGCCTTGTCACGCTGTTTCGCAACCTTGAGATCATCAGAAACAATCACACCGAGGTCTTTCTCCTGGTCTGTGCACATCAATCTCTCACCCCCTATCGCGTACATTTCCCTTGGATTTTTTTTGTAAACTCTATTTATTGAAAACCAAATAATACAGAACATGCAAAACAATATTTAAAAAATAACAACAAATACATCAAAAAATGGCATTTCTACTGATCTCCCAGACCTGGATTCCTCAGCAAATCAATCATACAAATACAGCAAGAAAAAAGAATTTACAATATTCCCCTCTCCCCCCCTTTCCCCACCAACCTCCCTCCCACCCTACAGCCTCCCCCTTCAGCAACCAACCCCCCATAGTGAACATGCATATTAATTATATTATTAATATCCTACGACCTTCTCATCCCAATTGAAGCACTTCATTTCGGACACGAGGCCTCAATATCTGAATATATGGTTCCCAAATTAGCAGGAATAAGGCCCAACGTCGAGCACTTCCTCTAGCCTCTCTCCTTTCCATAAGCATCAGTTGGTGGAAATTGTTGCGCCATTCCCAATAAGTGGGACCTGACGCTTCTCTCCACCTATGAAGTATCGGGCCTTTACCCACCAGACATGCCTTCCTGACCAAAAGGCGTTCCCATCTCCCTTTCGGGTGGAGTGGTCCAAGCTGATCTAACATCACAAGCGATGCTGTCCAACGGACTCGCTGTAACACAATCCTACTCATAAAATCAGCTATCCTCTTCCAGTATAGGCAAACTATCGGACACCCCCACCACATATGTCCTAAGTCCGCCAAAGGGCATGGACATTTTGGGCATCTGCCCAACTCAGTGAGATGGGATCGTAACGCCCGTCTTGGAGAGAAATGTGCCCGTAGGATGCATTTAAACTGTATCTCCCGCCATCGAGCTCCCCTCACCAGCCCCACAATCCCACTCAAGGCCTGAAGGATTGAACCAGGAGCTACCAAGATATTCAATTCTTGTGCCCACAAAGCTTCTTCCACCCTATAATCAGGCAAACTGCTATAGTCATCTAATCGTCTTTTCAGCTGTGCAATTGTAGGCGGTGACTCCTCCCCAGTGCAAAGAACTCTAATATCTGTGCCGATCTTTCCACCCGCAGTGCATCCTGTGGTAGGGAAGCCACATAGTGAGAGAGCTGCACGTAAGCAAAATAATGCCGCCTGCTAAGTCCATATTCCATGCGCAAAGTCTCCCAAGATTTACACTGCCCCATTTGATCCACCACATGTCCAATATTACATATGCCTTGTCTCCTCCAATATACAAATGCTGACGTTTCTGATCCTGGTGTAAACTGATCATTCCCCTGTATGGGTAGCCAGCTTGAAACCCCTGATGGTTCACCCCAGAGCCTATTCAAATGTTGCCATACTCTTCTTGCCGGGTAAACCAATTCACTACTAACCACTCTACCAGGCAGGAGCCTATTTTCCTGGTGCAATACTGCCATCAAGGTCTGCGGAGCCACAAGAGCCTCTTCCAGCGCTCTTGGCGTATACACCTCAGTATTCCCTAGCCAGTCTCCAATATGCCGTGCCTGGCATGCCAGAGCATAAGTCCGAAGATCTGGGATTCCTATCCCTCCAGACTTCCATCTCCTTCTCAATCTATGTAAGGGGATACGAGCTCGCATACCTTTCCAAAGGAAATTCCTAATCTCGCGGTCAATAGCATTTAAATCACGCTTCAATAACCACACTGGGAGAGTTTGCAGCCAATAAAGCACCCGAGGCAGAATCACCATTCCCAGTGCTGCCGCCCTGCCCAGTAAGGACAAGGGCAGTGGAGACCACACCTGAAGTTGTGAACGAACTTTTACAATGATTCTATCCATGTTTTTCCTATATAGCTCCCGCGGTTCTCTCGTCAGGAGAATCCCTAAATACACAAATGTATCACCTGCCCACTTAAGTGGAAAACTTCCTCTCCAATGTCCCCTTATTGACCCTTCCACATCCATGGCTTCAGACTTTTCCATATTGATACAAAGCCCAGCAAAACCCCCATAACAAGAAAATTCCTTTAATAAATTGGGCAACGACGTCTGAGGAGATAGCAAATGAACCAGTATGTCATCTGCAAATGCTGCCAGCTTAAACATATGACTCCCTATACCTATACCTTGTATCTCATTAGACGTCTCTATTCGTCGTATCAGTGGGTCAAGTGACAACACAAAAAGCAACGGTGAGAGCGGGCATCCCTGTCTTGTACCTCTCTCCAGGGTAAACTCATCTGATAGCACTCCATTACATAACACTCTAGCTGTGGGCCTCGTATATAAAAGCTCTACCATATTGCAAAAAGAAGCTCCCAGTCCATAGTGTGGCAAGAGAAATCTGAGGTAATGGATTTATGCTTCCCAAGTGCATGACACTGCACTTCTTCACATTAAATCTTAACTGCCAAGCACTAGACCATTCTTCCAGCTTTTGTAAATCTCTCCTCATGTTCCCCCTCCCTGAGGGTAGTCCAGTCTGTTGCAAATTTAGGTGTCATCTGCAAAAAGAGACTTTTCCATTCAGCCCTTCGGCAGTATCACTCATGAATATATTGAACAGTACCCGTCCCAAAACCGAACCGTGGGGCACACCGCTAATCACCTTCCTTTCATCCGAGTGAGTTCCGTTTATCATCACCTTCTGTTGTCTGTCAGTCAACCAATTTCTGATCCAGTTCACCATCTTGGGATCCCCAAGCTGTTAAGTTTATTGATAAGCCTCCTATGAGGAACAATATCAAAGGCTTTGCTGAAATCTAGGTAGATCACATCCATCACATGCCCTTGATCTAGTTCTCTGGTCACCCCGTCAAAGAACTCAATCAGATTTCAAGCGCTTACTGAGACTAAACTACATACATACCTATGGGAGCCAATATTCAGCAGTTGTGGCCATCTTCGCTTTAAGTAAGACTCACATATTCGATTCTGGGATAATATACGATGACCAGCACTGAATATCTGGGTTGACCGGATAGTGTGCTGCTGCTGAACAGGCAGTGGCGATATTCAGCCGCTGGCTGGTTAACTAAAGTGGCCAAAGTTAGGACAGTCTATATTTGTACCTCATTACCCAATTTAAGATTCCTTGTCACTCCCAACTGTTTACCCCTGCTCTTCCTACTAATTAACTAAAATGTAAATAAGTTAGTCTGCTTTGTTGAATTTTGTAAATTAACTGTTTTTTGTTGAGCACCTGTTATTTTGCTAACTTGTTTTAATGTACCTGCTGTTTCAAATGTAAACGCTATGATTACCTGAAATAACGGTATATAAACTCACAAATAAAATAAAATAAAGATAAACGGTCAGCGGCTGAATTCTGGTCGCCGTACCTTAAAAAGGATATAGTGTTATTAGAAAAGGTACCGAAAAGAGCCACCAAAATGGTAAAAGGGATGGAAGGCTACTCCTATGAAGAAAGGCTACAAAGCTTGGGGCTCTTCAGCCTGGAAAAGAGACGGCAGAGGGGAGATATGATAGAGGTCTTTAAATTAATGAACGGAGTGGAACGGGTAAACGTAGATCGATTGTTTACGTTATCAGAATATAGAAAGACTAGAGGACATGTAATGAAGCTACAAGGTGATCTATTTAAGACAAATAAGAGAAAATATTTTTTCACTCAACATGTAATCAAACTCTGGAATTTGTTGCTGGAGGATGTGGTAAAGGCTGTTAGTGTAGCTGGGTTTAAAAAAGGTTTGGACAAGTTCCTGGAGGAAAGGTACATAAGCCATTATTAAAAAAGGGACCCAGGATATCAATGCTTGACCCAATACAAGCATTGTGGGACCTGTGTCTCTTGGGGATACTGCTAGGTATGTATGACCTAGATTGGCCACTGTTGGAAACAGGATACTGGGCTTGATGGACCTTGGTCTGATCCAGTATGGCATATCTTATGTTCTTATGTTCTCCAGTCGTCCAGATCTCACTGATGTCCCACTGAAAGACCCTGAACGAACCTCCTTCGTGGATGGAAGCAGCCTTGTCATCAACGGACAACGATGTGCTGGGTATGCAGTAGTGACCCTGGACATAGTAATTGAATCCTCAGCTCTGGCCCCGGGGACCTCTGCGCAGAAAGCTGAACTGGTAGCCCTCACTAGGGCACTGATAATAGGAACAGGGCTCCGCATAAATGTGTACACAGACTCTAAGTATGCCTTCACAACATTGCATGCACATGGAGCCCTGTACAAGGAGCGTGGGTTGATAACCTCAGGGGGCAAGGACATTAAGTATGGCCCTGAGATATTAACGTTACTAGATGCTGTATGGGCCCCCAATCAGGTGGCAGTAATGCACTGCCGAGGTCATCAGGTAGGGGAAGGAGAAGTGTCATGAGGAAACAGATTTGCCGACGCTTCAGCCCGAGCAGCAGCCACCACTCAGCCAGTTTCTACCGCCGGTGCTACAATCCAGGCGGCCATATTCCCAGTACCCCTTAGTGCATGGACCCCCCGATATACTTCCAAAGAATTGGACTATTATTGCCAAACAGAGGGAGGAGTATTGTCTGAGACCGGGTGGATAGTGCTACCACCGCCAATAGGTGGTCTTCCTCCTGGCCCAACTGTGATACCTGAAGCATTAGGTCCAGTCTTTGTCCAAGCATTCCATCAAGCCACGCATTATGGGAAAACTGTGATGGAAAAAGCTCTGAAACCTCATTTCTGTATCTCATTGCTAGAACCCCTGACAGCCTCAGTAGTCCGCAGATGCTTAACCTGTGCCAAGAACAATGCCCGGCAGGGTCCTAACTTACCCCCAAGGGTTCAGTCAGTAGGAGTCACCCCCATGGGAAACATTCAGGTGGACTTTGCCAAAATGCCACGAACAAATGGATACCATTACCTGTTAGTCCTGGTCTGTACATTCTCTGGGTGGGTGGAGGCTTTCCCCACCAGAACTGAGAAAGCCAGGGAAGTTACCAAGATTCTGCTCCATGAGATCATTCCCCAGTTTGGAGTGCCATTAGTTATAGGGTCAGATAATGGGCCCTCCTTTGTATCCCAAGTAACTCAGCAGTTGGCCCAAGCCCTACAAATACAGTGGAAGCTGCACACAGCTTACAGACCCCAAAGTTCAGGAAAAATAGAGCGTATGAATCAGACCCTGAAGTCCCAGTTGTCCAAACTTTGTCAGGAAGCTCACTTGACGTGGCCCCAGGCTCTTCCAATAGCCCTCCTCAGGATACGTTCAGCCCCCACCAAGTCATTTGGAGTTTCCCCTTTTGAGATCCTGTATGGGCGACCCCCGCCCATTGTCCAAAGGATAAAAGGGGATATGAGTCAAATTGGGTCCGAAATCACCAGACAAGAACTAGTGGCTCTAGGTTCTGTTTTGCAGGGTCTCCATACCTGGGTGCAAGATCAGCTGCCAATCAACCTGACCGAACCACTGCATCCCTATAAGCCTGGCACTTCGGTGTGGATGAAGGAGTGGAGAAACACACCGCTAGCACCTCATTGGAGAGGATCCTATGTCGTCATCTTGTCATAAGAACATAAGAACATAAGACATGCCATACTGGGTCAGACCGAGGTCCATCAAGCCCAGTATCCTGTTTCCAACAGTGGCCAATCTAGGTCATACGTACCTAGCAATATCCTCAAAAGACACAGGTTCCACAATGCTTGTACTGGGTCAAGCATTGATATCCTGGGTCCCTTTTTAATAGTGGTTTATGGATCTTTCCTCCAGGAACTTGTCCAAACCTTTTTTAAACCCAGCTATACTAACAGCCCTTACTACATCCTCCGGTAACAGATTCCAGAGTTTGATTACACGTTGAGTGAAAAAATATTTTCTCTTATTTGTCTTAAATAGTTTACCCTGTAGCTTCATTACATGTCCCCTAGTCTTTCTATATTCTGATAGCGTAAACAATTGATCCACGTTTATCCGTTCCACTCCATTCATTAATTTATAGACCTCTATCATATCTCCCCTCAGCCGTCTCTTTTCCAGGCTAAAGAGCCCAAACCTTTTTAGCCTCTCTTCATAGGAGTAGCCTTCCATCCCCTTCACCAATTTGGTGGCTCTTCTCTGTACTTTTTCTAATAACGCTATGTCCTTTTTAAAATACGGTGACCAGAATTGCACACAATATTCAAGGTGCGGTCGTACCATGGAGCGATACAGAGGCATTATAATATCCTTTGTTTTATTCTCCATCCCTTTCCTTATGATACCTAGCATTCTATTTGCTTTCTTGGCCGCCGCTGCACACTGGGCGGAGGGTTTTAACATGTTATCCACGATGACTCCTAAATCCTTTTCCTGGGTGGTGGTTTCTAATGTGGAGCCTTGCATCGTGTAACAATAGTGTGGGTTGTTCTTTCCTAGGTGCATAACTTTGCATTTGTCCACATTAAATTTCATCTGCCATTTGGATGCCCAGTCTTCCAATTTATCCAGATCCTCCTGCAGTTTTCCACAATCCTCTTGGGTTTTAACAACTTTAAACAGTTTTGTGTCATCTGCAAATTTGATAACCTCACTAGTTATTCCCTTTTCCAGGTCATTTATGAATATGTCAAAAAGTAGCGGACCCAGTACAGATCCCTGGGGTACTCCACTATTCACTTTTTTCCATTGGGAATATTGGCCATTTAGCCCTACCCTCTGCTTTCTATCTTTTAATCAGTTCCCGATCCACAATAGTACACTGCCTCCTATCCCATGACTTTTTAGCTTCGCCAAAAGTCTCTGATGGGGAACCTTGTCAAAAGCTTTCTGGAAGTCCAGATACACTATATCAACCGACTCACCTTTGTCTACTTGTTTATGCACACCTTCAAAGAAACATATCAGATTAGTAAGACAAGATCTTCCTTGTCTAAAGCCATGTTGGCTGTCTCCCATTAGGCCATGACTATCTACATGCTGTGTAATTTTGTTCTTTATGATGGTTTCTACCATTTTCCCTGGTACTGACGTCAGGCTCACCGGTCTGTAATTTCCTGGGTCACCCCTGGAACCCTTTTTAAAAATTGGTGTTACGTTGGCGACCCTCCAATCTTCAGGTATTACAGATGATTTTAATGAAAGTTCACAGATTACCAATAGCAGGTCTGCAATCTCATATTTCAGTTCTTTCAACACTCTGGGATGTATACCATCCGGTCCAGGTGATTTGCTACTATTCAGTTTATCAAATAGTTGTAATATATCTTCCCGGTGTAGCGATATTTCTCTCAATTCCTCTGCAGTATCACCTTTAAATACCACTTCAGTCTTGGGTAACATCCCTACATCTTCCTCAGTAAAGACCGAAGCAAAGAATTCATTCAGTCTCTCCGCTATAGCCTTGTCTCCTCTTACTGCCCCTTTTACCCCTCTATCATCTAATGGTCCAATTGACTTTCTCACAGGCCTTTTGCTACGAATGTACTTGAAAAAGTCTTTATTTCGTGTTTTTGCTTCCGTAGCAAGTTTCTTCTCAAATTCCCGCTTTGCCTGCCTTATCAATGCTTTGCATTTAACTTGCCAGTGCTTGTGCTGTTTCCAGTTTTCATCATTTGGCTCTTTTTTCCATTTCCTGAAGGTTGCTTTTTTGGCAGCAACAGCCTCTCTGACCTCACCTTTAAACCATGCTGGCAGTTTTTTGGACTTTCTTCCACTCTTCTTAATGCGTGGAATACAGCTGGTCTGGGCTTCGAGGATAGTATTTTTAAATAACACCCAAGCTTGCTGTAAGTCTTTAACCTTTGGAACCGCTCCTTTTAGTTTTTTCCTAACTATATTCCTCATTCTATCATAGTCTCCCTTTTGAAAGTTAAAAGGTAATACTGTGGATTCCTTTACTATCTGTCCTCCACTAATTAAATCAAACATGATCATACTATGATCACTATTGCCAAGTGGTCCCAACACCCTTATTTCTTGCCCCGTATCTGGCGTTCCACTAAGGATTAGGTCCAGTATGGCTTCACCTCTGGTCAGTTCATGAACCAGCTGCTCCAAGAAGCAGTCATTTATTCCATCTAGAAACTTTATCTCTTTAGCTTGTCCTGCCGTGACACTGACCCAGTCGATACCGGGGTAATTGAAATCACCCATTATTACTACTCTGTTGTGACTTTTGTTAGCTTCCTTGATTTCTTTGAGCATTTCATCATCCATTTGTTCATTCTGGCCAGGCGGTCGATAGTATACTCCCACTGCCATCACCTTCCCCTTCATAAATGGAATTTCAATCCATAGAGATTCTACAGCAAATTTTGTCGACCCCTACAGCCATCAAAGTTTCAGAACTGGAACCTTGGATCCATCACAGTCAAGTAAAGCCAGCGGCGAACACCGAACTTCGTCCCTGGACTTCAACCACCCATCCAGCGTCACCATTGCGACTCACGCTGTGACGACAACCACCACTGTGAGGACTCTACAGCCCTACTCCTTCCACCCCCTGGAAGCTGGCAGGTCTACGTACGGCAGAAGCTTGAGTAATCTGCAACCCTACTCCTGTCACCAACTGGAAGCTGACAGGTCTATGTACGGTGGAAGCAGTGGAGAAAGAGAACTTCAGTAATACTTTACAGCTATTCACAAATTTATTAGAACATTGTAATCATGCTTTATATATATATATATTGTATGTGCGGTAGCACTGGGGCCCCTGAAAATGACTTTTGCCTTACCTCCCTGTGCAGCCTGCATAACCACTACCCGAGTTGGGACCAAGATTACCCAAACCTTACTTTACCACTCCTTTTACACCTGTACAGGTGCAACTAGCCGAAGTGTATATAATGGAACAGAATTAGCAGCTAACCTTGCCTTCCGCTTCCCCATGGACAGCACACCACTGCTGGAACTCCTGGAACCACCAAGAAGCACCAAAGGAGCACACAAGGAGCAGGCCCAGCCCCTTGTGACACGCCACTTAGGACACGACCCCGCAGGCCGCGAACACGCAGCCGCGTGTAGCCCAGCTGTTCTTCGTAGGGCTCGTGGGGGGGTCCTCAGCACCAGGGGCGACCACACTCTGCCTGCGGCTGTTCTGCAGGCACCCGGCTCCAGCTGACCACGTTGCTCCGCGGCAAAAGAAAACCGCGGCTGCTCCCTCAAAGGCTGCTCTCTCTCCAGCCAGGAACCCAGCCAGCTGCTCCTTGTAGGGCTCGTGGGGGGGTCCTCAGCACCAGGGGCGACCACACTCTGCCTGCGGCTGTTCTGCAGGCACCCGGCTCCAGCCGACCACGTTGCTCCGCGGCAAAAGAAAACCGCGGCTGCTCCCTCAAAGGCTGCTCGGTCCTATGGACAAACATATCGCTGCCCTTCCACGTGCTAGTCAGTCCTTGGATGAGGCCTCACTGAGTCCAGACATCCGGACCCCACCTCCTTTTCCACTACCTGCCTGTGCGTCAACTCCTTTGAAGGCGCCTTCACAAGTTGTGTTACCCGTTTTAGTTCCTGTGGACCTAGTTACATCTGAAACTGATTCTTTACCATCTAAAAGTGAGGTGACTCTTGTAGATATCTGGTCTATGCTTCAAAAAATTGAGACTAGATTAAATACTACTGTCTCTTCCTTGTGCAGTTTCTCTCATGATGTTGTCTCAAAGGTTAAAGTGATTGATAGTCAAGTGACAGATTTAGCTGGTTCCTTGACTCTGGTGGATTCTCAGCTCCGATCGTATCAAGATTTCCATCTTGGTTATCTTAAAGATTTTTCCTCTGTTTCTTATCGATTGGAGTTACTTGAGAACCACCAGCGTGCTAGGAACCTTCGTTTTTTAAATTTTCCATCCACTCACTTGCTTTCACCTGAGATACTATTGAAAAAATATTTGTCTGAAGTCTTACATTTGGAAAATGCTATAGATATTGTGCAAATGTATTCTTTTTTCCCTAAGGAGGCGGCCTCGAGTCAGCCCAGGGATGAGGTTCCTGTGACTGACTCTGTTGGCCTAAATCTTACAGAATTTTTGCAGGATTCGCTCGAGCGCATCCCAAAGCGGTGTACTTTGGTGGTGACCTTTGGGACCGAATCCCTTAAGTTGAGAATTATTCGTGCTTATTTCAAATGTAAAGATGAATTATTTTGTGGTTATAAGCTTCAGGTATTTCCTGATGTGGGCCGGGCCACTCAGACTCGACGAAAGCAGTTTTTGGAACTTAGATCTAGAGTGGTGGCTTTGGGAGCCTCATTTTTCTTGAAGTTCCCTTGCCGCTGCTTAGCAACTTATGAGGGCCATGATTATGTATATATTGATGTGGCTTCTTTGCGTCAGTTTCTTGTTGATAAGGAGAAAACTAATGTGCAGGATGTGGTATAGGTGGGTTGACTTTTGGATTTATGCTCCCTGATATGGGGTGTTTATTACTCCTTTTTTCTTCTAAGGGGGATGTTTACTAAAGTCCGCAAATTTGCGCGCCGCAAAATAGCGCACGGCAACGCGACATTGAAACGCGCAGAAACGCGTTTAAACGCCCCGCACACGTGCGTGTCACCCCCGCACAGGTACGTGGCACACTAACGGGCCCCGTGCAAGTGCGGGCCCGCAAATGTCCGATAGAGGCGTGGAACGGCTAAAGGAGGGCGGAGGAAGGCTCCGGAGGGGCGGAGGGACGGGGTCAATGGGTGGAGAGTGGGAGGGGAGAGGCTCCCCGCACAGTATCGGGCCCGAATTTTCATGTAAAAAATAGCGCGAGTGAAACACTCGCGGTAGAGGGCATTTAAAGGGAAGAGAAACCATTTCCGTCAGCAATGTACAGGAAAACCGGGGAAACCTAAAAAACGTGAGCAGTGTGAAATATGTGCACAGAACAAAATTGCAAATAGAACCCGAAAATGACCACAACAAAGGTATTAAAAATAGAAATCCAGCTGGGTAACAGTTATAGTGATGGGCAAATATACAAAACACACCCAGCAAAGCTCCAGAAAAAAGAGATGAATATTGGAAGGGTCTACGGAGCGGAGACACTTCCGAAAAACATTTCCTTTTCTGGAGCTTTCCTCGGAGTGTTTGCTATGGTTGCCCATTAATATCACTGTTGCCCAGCGTGGTGATATTGTGTCCCCCATTTCCCGTGGTCAATTCCGGGGTTTATGTGTACGTTTGCCACCAGACAGGGTGCATATGCCCACAGTAAAATTGCGTAGAGCAGAGTTTGTGACTCCATCCTGCCAGGCTTACTACCTCCAGGGGCTGCACTGTCTCAGTGGTCATAGTGTGGTGCAGCGGACAGAGTCAGTACCTCTAGGACCAGAGGGTCAGGGGTTCAAAGCCCAGCTGGGGCACTTGCCAGCCCAGTTCCTATATTTTACCCACCACTAAACACAGATAGCGCAGACACCCCTGTATTGCAGGGGACAGAAGCATGGGGAAAACACCCATATTTTAACCAACAACACGCACACACCACAACAATGGGCATTACCCACAGCCAAGTACCCCAAATGCAGTCCCGTACTGCCACATTCCAATCAGGTCACCTGCTTTGTATGGGAGCATGTTGGCGGACGAGTACATGTGGTGCAGGGGGCAGTGGCTGCTAGCGACAGAAGACAGAGGCCTAGCCATGTGCAGGCTGCCACCGTCCACTGCAACAGACTGCAACAGACAGGCCCTGTCGGATCCACAGTCATGAACATTCCAGGGAATCCACCCAATCTGTAGCTACACAGTGGTGCAGTGCACACAGACACTGCATGCAGGAGCAGAAGGCCACAGGTTCAAAGCTCAACTGGAGCAACTGCCAATCTTGCCCACATATTTTTCCCCCAAGTAAACAGTGATAGTAAGGGCACACCTTTCCTGGCGAGGACATATGCAATGGCAATACGTCTATTTTTTACCCCACGGAGCACAGACACCATGAACAGGGGCAGTACCTAGAGCAGAATCACGCAAATGCAGTCCTGGTGGGGCACGCACCAGTCAGGTTCCATGATGCCACTCATACAAATGCCTGTGCTGTATATCTATGCACCACCCCCATGGCATGTAGATGTAGCTCATGCATATTCATGAGGGACAGCAGGAAAACCCGAACAGTGTGATGCAAACCTGGACTGGAGTTGTGAATCTGTGCCGTAAAGCAGCAGCCATCAAGGGCAGACAACCCCACACCCACACCCACAGGCCCCATTGGCCAATGTCTCCTGGAAAGGCAGAACATTGGACCCTGCATGCAGCACCCAAAACTAGCACTTGCATAACTTACCGATGTCACCCTGCACCTGAGGTATACGGTAAGCAGCTCTGAGACGTTTGCTAGGAGCACAGGCAGATAGATATCCATACGTTACGTACATACTGCTAGTTGACCCCATCCAAACAATCTGTTAGGTGTTTGCGGGGTGTGCTCCAGGCCTGGCCTCTGACGGTGTTTACCACCCTGGGGAGTGACCACCAGCTGTAATGCGTACCATATCCATGCCTTGCCGTGCTCAGGACCGGTTTGGTGGGCAAGGCTAATTACCCCCTCAATCGTAGCACCATGATGGCATAGGTGTGGTAGTGTGTGTCTGTCTATACAGTGGGTGTTGGCTGCAAGCCCCTTCCACAGCCCACACTGCCAGCACTGTTGCCAGTATTGGCCAGCCAATGTGCATAATGAGGTGCAAGGTACCATGGGTATAGCCAGGACAGGGTGGCCTGGCCAGGATGCATCTGCACCGGGCATAGGGCATTGGCTGGGACATTGTAGTGTCCGGCCACCACCTACACAGACAGGGTGGCCAAAGCATGTCCTTCTGGGAGATCACGCTCACCCTGACTGTGCAGTGACCACAGCATGGCTAGGCACCCCATAGTGCTGTATAGTAGTTCTCTCATGTGATAGATATGGGTTTCTATTTGGGGCCCAATCACTGATCTATCTGCTTGCTGTGTATGCAGGCAACCCAGTTCTGGGTGCATGCATCTCCATTGGGAGCATGCACTATGGACTAACCAGCAGACTGCTTGTGGCTGGTATGTGTCTTGCTGGATTGGCTTGCAGGGTGCAGTGGCTGTTGGCTTGCTGTGGGGGAATATCTGGTGGAGTGCAGCTTACCATATCCTGGGCTTATGGCTGTGTATGGGGGGGGGGGGGGGGGGGGAGAGAGAGGTATTCCACAGCAGGACTGGGGTTGCTGTTGCCCTCTACTGACACCTTTGCAGGGAGGTAGGGTGTGGATCTCTTAGATGGGGGACCATGTTTGCCACATGGGGGGGGGGGCCCCCAATGGGGGCTGTTCCTGACTGTGGCAGACAGGGATATCCATGGTGTTTGTGCAGAAACTAACTATCTTACACATTAACACTGCTTTGGAACTCCCGCTTGGCCTCCATCAGCCATGGAAGGTGTTGTGGACCTGGTCCTGGGCGCCTCATTGCACAGTCAGGGTGAGCACAGTACCCGCACGATGTAACGGTGTGTGGCTACTCTGTGCCAGTAAAACACCGGTAAGTGCCGACTACTTTGCCAAGGTGCTGTGTGGGTGCACCTGGTCACTTCCCCCAACAGGGCCGAGGTGCTGTGGGGGTGCATTCCCCATCTTGTGTCCATCTGTGGACAGCTAATTTGCATGTGCAGTGCATCATGGGTACGGGTGGCCTACCCTATCCTGTTTACACCAGCAGACTGTCTGTGAGGTGACGTGTAGGCTATCTGCAGCCAGCCAGGGGCTTGCTTACAGCTATGGAGCTGTAGCCCAATGGTTATGTCACTGCCTATGCAGCCAGAGGTCATGGGTTCAAACCTACAGTGGGGCCCTTTGATAGGTATGTCCACAGCTTTTTTTTATTTACTGTACATATGTCTATGCCGGCAAGACCACCCTCAGCTTACTATACCCATTAGGTGCCTCTGAGGGTGCTTTATAGGGCGCCCTGTAGGCCACCTTATGGTTGCCATCCATATAGGGTGCACTATACATTATCCTGTGTCGCAACATACATGGTGCCCTATAGGGGACATTCAAGGGTGCCTTGGCGAACAGTGCACTGTAACATGTGCCTTATGGGCCGCCGTATTTTAACATGCTGGGAGAGTGCGTTTGCTAGTAGTGGTAACAAAATAAAATTATCATGCCTCCTACAGCACTCCACAACATAATACATACTGCCTCAGCAAGCATTTTTCACTGGGCATTGTGAGGGGTTGAACCCCTGATCCCTGCACCATTGGTCAGTGTTTTAACCATTGTGCTGTGGCTCTGTTCCTGTGCTTGTGCATCAGCGCGCCGCCTTGTGCCTATCAGCGCACTGCCTTCTGCCGCCCGAGGACCAGTGTGCCGCTTTATGCCGCCCACAAAGAACTGTGCGCCGCCTTATGCCGCCCAAAAAGAACTGTGCGCCGCCTTATGCCCTTCCAAATTAATTTGCCTCCTAAAACAATTTTACCCATTACAGTTGCTGCCTCAGCTGACCTTTTTCCTTGCGCACAATGGGGGATTGAACCCATGGCCCCTTCACCATTGGTCAGTGTCTTCATCATTGTACTACGGCTCTGCTGTTTTCTATACCCAACGGCGCGCCACTTTGCCTTTCCACGCGCTAATGTCGACCCCCGCACATTAGCGCGACGCGCACACGTCCGGTTGCTTACTCCCGGTTTTTTTCTTTTTTCAGCCTGATCCGCCCACTCCTTATATGGCACAGGCACACTACCGCGGCCCCGCACGATAAGAATGTTTAGTAAACATCCCCCTATGTCTCTTTTCTTCAGGCTCTCTTAGGAGAGTATGGCTCTCTCTCTCTCTTGATGTGTATAATACTGTTAAATGATTCTGTTCTTGAATGTATTTATTCACTGGTTGGAGATTTACTTTTGTATGTCACTTTGTATTCAAGAAAATCTAAATAAATAATTTAAAAAAAAAAATAATGGAACAGAATTAAGTATCTGTACTAATGGAAAGTTGAAGACTTGCTTCAATCCTCGACAGAACCCTTCATATCATGTTTTAGAGTTGCGGTGGAATAACGAAGATGGAGCCCTCCTGAATGCAACACGACAGCTCACAGATCCCACCAGACCAGCCCCTCTTTGATGCTTGTGAGGCCATCAATAGGAATGGCTACTATAGCTGTGGATCTGTTGACAATGAGCACACTTACTACCATGATGAGAAATACATGTGTCCCAAAGGCGCCTACAAGTGGGGAAAATGTACCGGGACGTATACCTCGAACTATGCCAAAGCCTCTGAAGATGCCTACTTCTGTCCAAAGTGGGAGTGTGTTTACTATGCCACCTGGAACAATGGACCTCAAGGGCAAGATGGAGATCATCGCAAAGCTTATTTGGAGAGACTGCCATTACTGACACCCCTTAAGTGCTCAAAAGGTACTTGTAATCCCTTGAAACTCCTCGTGCTTAATCCTAGTCAGTGGAAGCTAGGATACCGATTTGGCATACGTATAGCAGGCAGGGGAGTGGACCCTGGAACCTATGTACTGTCACAGGGTGGACATAGGGCAGCCTGAGAAGGTGCAGAGCAGTGTGAATGATCACGGGGAAAGTGACAGAATAAACAGAAGAATGTTTATTGGTTGCCAGGGACAACCTAAGCACACGTGCACAGAGCCCAGAAAGACACACCCAGAGAGCAAAGCAAGGGAGTCTGCTTTACCTAATAGAGTGCACCTGAGGGAAGGTGGAGTCAGGAAATACACAGATAAAACAGACTACCAAACATTTGGAGATAGGGAACCTTTGAGAGAGAGGAAATCCTGGAGAGATGAGCCGAGGAGAGAATCCCTGAGAGAGGAATTAAAGCAGCAGAGGTCACAAGCTGAAAGGCAACAGGGGAGCCGGTGTGAATGTTGGAAAGAGTCCAGAGACCTGTGTGGTTCTGGGAGAAGGCAACACCCTGACAGCGTGAATGTGTTTGGAAAGCAAGAAGAATACAGGAAGACTGCAACAGCAGGTACAGGGGCAAAGAGTAGACACAAGGGCTATTTGCCATTTGAAAGGGAAGGGCCCTGGAGGCTTAGAAATAGCCATATAAAGCCCAGATATTCAGAGGCTAATAATAGCTTTTCTCCTGAGTATAGAAGTGTTAAAAGAAGAGGGCTTCACTTACTTAGAAAGGCTGAAGAAATCCCTTCTCACGGTGAGTTCCCAGCTTCTAGGGAAACACCGTTACACCAGTTGCAATCAGGCACAGTTGGGCCTGGAAAGCTAGGGCAGACCCGGCAGGGACCCTATCAAAATTACCCAGCTAGCAGGTCAAACCAGGACCTGAGCTATGCATTGAGGCACCAGCGGGGGCAGGGCTCTGAAAGACATCACTCAGAGTTTGGTGATACTCCCCAGAGAAGCAGTGCTGCTCACAGGAAGAGAAACTTCTTGACTGACGAGGCAAGCCTTCCATATTTTTATTCCACGTTGGAAGTGGATAGCGGAGATACCAATGAGCAGGAAATAATGGAATATGAGAATTCTGAAGTATTAACAAATACAGAATTGATGGACTGTTCTTTCTCTGTGATAGAGCCAGAGATATCATTAAGGTAAATGTGATTTGTGTAACCTTAAATTCCAGTATACAAGTGGCAGAGCTGCAACTCTCTCCCTCTCTCCAAGCCAAGCAGTCAGTTAGGCTGTTTATTATTTACTTTTGGTTTAAAGTTATCAGCTGAAGGAAGCTACTTTTGTTACATAGTTATCTTTTGTTTGAAGCCAAGTGAGCTGTTAATTTCTGTTGTTTAAAAAGAAGAAACCTCAAGGGACGGGGAATAAAACCCTAAAAGAAAAGAAAGTTCTTCTGTGTGATTTATATATAGAAGCAAGGCACAACTACCACCCTCATAAAAGCCCAACAATACCAGGAGTCACGGCTGGGGCGGATGAGGTGTGACAGTACATATACAGCTTAACACCAAGACCCGCATTTCCTCACCATACCAACTACATCATACCTTCTACGAAGCCATGCAAGCGGAGATAGAGCTTCCCCAAACTACCCAGAATTTATTTGTCAAACTAGCGGGAGCTGTTGCCTCCAGTCTTCACATTTCTAATTGTTTCTTCTGTGGAGGTACCAAAATGGGCGACCAATGGCCCTGGGAAGCCAAAGAATTGAACTACTCTGTCCCATATAACCAGACTGCTTTGAACAAGACTGCCAGTGAATGGGTATTAGCCAACACCATCGTCGATCGTCTCTGTTTTGTCCGCATGGGACCACCGTTCACCATACAAGTCGGACAACTGGTTTGCCTGAGCCAACGAATCTATAATGCTACCACAAAGAAGACATCCTGGTGGTCCGGAGTTAATGCTACTGAACCCTCCAACCCCTTACTCATCTTCCCTCATCTTGCTAAGTTGTGGACTAATCTTGCTTTACCTCATACTTGGGAAGCCCCTCCTGGACTATATTGGATTTGTGGCACTCGAGCATTTGCACGCCTCCCACCTAATTGGGGAGGGGCATGTGTCTTGGGAACCATATGACCCTCTTTCTTTCTCATTCCCATCTCCCAAAGGAAGCAGTTGGGTTTCCCTGTCTACAAAGGTTGTCAGAAGATGGAACACACTCAAGATTGGACAGTGGGATAAGTGGGAAGGTGATGAGTGGCCCCCTGAGCATATTATCTCCTACTATGGACCCGCCACTTGGGCACAGGATGGGACCTAGGGATACCGCACACCTGTTTATATGCCGAATCATATTATACGCTTACAAGCTGTTGTAGAAGTTATAACCAATGAAACCAGTGAAACCAGTAAAGCACGAACTCTTTTAGCCAAGCAGAGTACTCAAATGCATACAGCTATTTACCAGAACCGCTTAGCATTAGATTATTTACTAGCATCTGAGGGTGGAGTGTGTGGAAAGTTTAATCTAACTAACTGTTGTTTGCAAATTGATAAGAACATAAGAACATAAGATATGCCATACTGGGTCAGACCAAGGTCCATCAAGCCCAGTATCCTGTTTCCAACAGTGGCCAATCTAGGTCATACGTACCTAGCAGTTTCCCCAAAAGACACAGGTTCCACAATGCTTGTACTGGGTCAAGCATTGATATCCTGGGTCCCTTCTTAATAATGGTTTATGGACCTTTCCTCCAGGAATTTGTCCAAACCTTTTTTAAGCCCAGCTACACTAACAGCCTTGATGATCAAGGTCAGGTAGTTGAAGAAATAGCAGACAATATTCGTAAGCAAGCATATGTCCCAGTTCAAACGTGGGGAGGCCTTGACCTCGGTGGGTGGTCTGGAACCCTATTTTCAGGCCTAGGTGGATTAAAGACTTTTATGTTTGTAGTTCTAGCTCTAGTAACTCTGTGCTTGCTTTTACCATGTCTTTTGCCTCTTTGTGTGCGTATGTTTACTTCCATCATTGACAGTACTGTAGAACGTAAGGCAGCAGCCCGAGTGCTAGCCATGTGGCAGTACCAGGCTCTACCCCGAGCTGAAGCTTCATTTTAACTAGAGCCTGAAGTGTGATTAGTTTCTCACCCTCTCTTTTTTTCGGGTTGAGAATAATCAAAGGGGGGAATGTGGTAGGCTATGGCCTGTAAATTAGGCCTAGACCCCAACCCCCACCTGAGACTAGTGCAGAGAAAAACCAAAGTCTGAGAAAAACTGCTTTAAACTGCTTTTGAAAAGATTGATAAGTTTGTACAATTCCTTTATTAAAATTCCTTTATGCTGATGATAGACATGTTCCTGTAGTCTGCATTCTCTGAGCTAGAAATGGCCTTGAAGTAGAAATGTATCTATGTCTAAGATAGGGTTGCCAACTTTTTCACCGAGAAAAACCCGACAACTGTGGCTCACCATGCTCCACCCATTCTCTGCCCCCAGTCCCACCCCTGCCCCGCCCCCAGCCCCACCCACAAAAATTACCGAGGATTCACTCACACCCCCCCTCAGTGCTGGTTCACTCACCCCCCCACCCCTCAGTGCTAGTTCACTCACTCACCCCCCTGCTGACTCACTCACCCCCCCTCCCCTGCTGGTTCACTCACTCACCCCCCTCCCCTGCTGGTTCACTCACACCACCCCTCCCCTCCCCTCCCTGCTGGTTCACTCACCCACCCCCCTGTCACTCACTCACCCCCTCCCCTGCTGGTTCACTCACACCACCCCTCCCCTCCCCTCCCTGATGGTTCACTCACCCACCCCCCTGTCACTCACTCACCCCCTCCCCTGCTGGTTCACTCACACCAACCCCCCTCCCCTGCTGGTTCACACCAACCCCCCTCCCCTGCTGGTTCACTCACACCACCCCCCCCCTCCACTGCTGGTTCACTCACCCACCCCCCTGTCACTTACTCACCCCTCCTGCTGGGTCACTCACTTGCCCCCCTCCCCTGCTGGTTCACTCACACCAACCCCCCTTCCCTGCTGGTTCACTCACACCACCCCCCTCCACTGCTGGTTCACTCACAGCCCCCTCCCTCCACTGCTGGTTCACTCACACCACCCCCCCCCCTTGCTGGTTCACTCACACCATCACCCCCCCTCCCCTGCTGGTTCACTCACACCCCCCCCCTGCCCAAGCCGCTTCTTCTGCTCTGTACAGAGCAGCGGCTGCAATACACTTACTTTGAAAAGTAAAGACAAACGGTGTGAGGAGCCCTCCGGTCATCGCAGTGCCCGAGGAAGTGATGTCATGGGGGCGGGCTCCTCACAGGTTGTCTTTCCTTTTCAAATTAACTTTATTGCAGCTAAAGTTAATTTGAAAAGGAAAGACAACCTGTGAGGAGCCCGCCCCCATGACATCACTTCCTCGGGCTCTGCGATGACCGGAGGGCTCCTCACACAGTTTATCTTTAGTTTTCAATGTAAGTGTATTGCAGCCGCTGCTCTGTACAAAGCAGAAGCAGCAGCTGCACTGCTATGGGGAATCGCGTTCGCGCTGCGGACTTCGGGACAAAAGCCGTTTTTTTGCTCTGGCCGCTCACGATCTTGCGGCCAGAGAAAAAAACGGCTTTTCAACGGCCGGTTTTACATCTGTGCCGGCAGCCGGCCTGTCCATGGAAAAACCGGCCAAACCGGCGGTTGGCAACCCTAGTCTAAGACTGTGACTTTGTTAGAATAGCCTGAGAAGGGGGAACAGAGGAGCTAGGCCCAGAGAGGGCCCCCGATTGGACAGGTGTAAGGGGCGTTGGGACCAATAGAAAGTTTGCCTGTATCAAACTGTAAAAATTGTATATAAGGAATTTGCTTCTGTTCTCCATTGCTCAGTCCTTTTTGGATGCTTTCCTGTCTGAGCCTGTGCACAATAAATTGGTTTGGATCCTGCAACTGACTCCTGGTCTTATTTATTGCGTGCACTTCGCTGCTACAGAATCACTGTTCTAATAAAATGGAGTTATATTGATCAGGCGATTGGTTGGAGTATGTTAGAGCCGTTGATGTGAAGAGGATTGGGCCTGGTTTGAAGTTAATGTTTACCATTGCCCCTATCTCCTTGGATTCTGAGGCTCCTTTCTCCTTCTGTATCCAGTGTTTACCCGATGTGAAGTTACAGGCATGGAAATGATCTGAGTAGCACAGTAATTAAAAAAAACAAGCAAGACTCAAACCCCCATCCCCTGCTTATGGAGGCATTGCACTAACCAGTAGGCTACACCTCCACTCTGCAAAGCACTGCAATGGCTGGATATAAAAGACTGCAGGTCACTGTCCAGAACGTCTGCTGTGCGTGCTGGCATAGGGCAGCCCCCACCAGTACCCATGATGCAGTGCAGATGCCCAACAGCAGTCTACAGCTGATCCCCAGATGGAGAATGCACATATCCATCACCTCAGGCGATATGTAAGATGCAGGTCTTTTATGGGAAAGAGCCTCCACTCAGTAAGCTGACCACGCCTTTGCCTGCTAGCACCAAGCAGACAGAGAAACAGCAAACAGGAAAAAACTGCAGACAAGCCAGAAGTTCTTCTCATGTGCAGCCCCAGCACAGACCTTCAATACAATTAAAATGTCTCAAGAAGCAGTACCCCATAACTTAAACTTCACCAGATACAAGTCTGCTATAAAGACAAATATATAAGAGCACGTCACATTCTGCTGTGGTAGGCGACGGCCTATGATCCATGCTAATTGAACTAAGCAGACAGGCCTGAGCAGCTTGACCTGTAACTGAAGCCTGTAGTTAGGCCCAGAGGAATGAAAACCCCCCTGAATGATGACACCATAGAATTGAAAATTAACTCAGTTTAACTGAACATAGCTAAGCAGAAACGAAACTTAGAAAATATAGAAAAACAAGTTTAATTGGTACTGATAAGGTGTGCTATGCTTCTATGGAATTAATTAACTCTGCAAAAAGCAAGGTTACAGTGCCCTGCTTCCCATATGTTTTAACAAGCTAAGCGACCTTGGAGGAGAGATGTGACAGGTTGGAGACACTGACCATTGTGATTGGGACTAGAGGGGGGGCAACCAGGTGCTGGGCCCAGACCAGGGTCCCGATTGGGTAGCCATATCAGTACCGGGACCAATGGATGGGTGAGAGGGGTACTGGGACCAATGAAAAGTTTGCCTATGCTTAGAATGGACAAGAAAGCTATAAAAGTTGTTGTTTTACTAGAAGCCATTGCTCAGCCATTTTGAAATTGCTTATTGCTTGAGCCATGTGCACATTAAACTGGCTTGGATCCTTGAAAAGACTCCTGGATTTATTTATTGCATGCTTATCTGCTGCTACATTCTTGGTGCCGTTGGCCGGGAAGTGCGAGTGGTGGATAGTGTTCAAGTGAATAAATCCACGTAATTCGCCTTGAGGTTTGGTCCAGTTGGAACCATGCCAATCCGACGCAGGGGAATTTCCCTGGGCCCACCGATCCTCTTGTATCGGAGGGAGTTCTGCCTGGCCTCGGCAGGCACTGAGTCCAGCTGGCCAACACTTCCGACCCGGGGGAGTCCAGGATCCAACTCAGAAGCTTGGGAACCAGATCTGGTAAGTATAGTTTTGAAAACCTGTCTAGACAGATGAGTTAGAACTGCAGTTTGAAAACTTTGGTAAGACTTAAGTCTTTGTTTGAAAATCCTTGCATGAGTATTCGCTAGGTACAGCTGTTATAGAGAATCATGATTCCGCCTGGTCAGAGCAGACAGGACTGGGTTTTTGGTATGTCTAGACAGAAATAGAAAGAGCAGTACTGCCAGTGGAACTTGGAATTTGTAATCTCGAGATATTGGGAATTGGTAAGAGAGCTCTCAAGGAAGGGCCGAGTAACCCCGCATGGGAATTCGCCGGGTGAAACCCTCATCCTTTTTGTAATTGGGAAAAAGACTAGTCAGAATAGATAGAAAGGAATGCATTCTGAGATACGTTGCTAGCATGATTGTGTGAATGAAGTGTGAATGAGAGGTCTGGCAGCACGGACCAAGCGAGAGTGGACTCTGGACTAGCGCAGTTCCTAGTCGGGTGACTGCGTCTAGGTCGCGAAACGGATGAAGCGTTTGGTGTATTGTCCGTCCTGTGTATTTGATTTTTGCTATCTGTTGAAACTGCGAGTTTCCCTTCTGTTATAAGTGTGAGATTATTCTGTTGAGTAATTTGTGACAGTTCACTGATTAAGAAATTGTATTAATAGAGCAGAATGAAGACCCAAAACACCTACAGTCATTTTTAGAAATCAAAAAGCTGGTCTGACCCAGTTAGTTTTTCTACTGCAGTGTGAAAAACTGACAGGGGCGTGTCTGAAGGAAAGAATGTAAGTGTCGTCTTTCTAATCCTGTGCAGGCTTAAACCTCAATGCTGGTAGTTTGTGCTTATTTCAGGCAAATTGTACCTGTTTTATTTAATATGTTTTTGTTCCTTCTGCTGTGGTTATGTAATATATATCATTTATTTATCATTTAATAAGAATGTTTAGTCAGGATTGTGGGTCCCGATAGTTTTTGGGTTTAGCCTGAAAAGGATTAAGTTTGTATTAATCCCTTATGGGTTGCGGACCAAGTGAGAGGAATTTCTGTCGGCTGTATGTTCAAATTTTCAGTAAGCACTGAAACAGTTTAAATAGGAAATGATAAAGAACTGTTTTTGTTTTTCCTTTGATCTACAAAGTAATTAGATCACGACTTAACATTGATTTAAATTGTTTTTTTTTCTGGCATCTCTCTGTCCATGTGAATGAGAAGTCTCTTTTTATGAGCACAGTTCAATTGTTTCCCAGCGAGCCGAGGGGTGTGGCTTCCACATAGCCTGCAGAGAAAAAAAAAAAGGGTTCTGAAGAGACTGCTGGAGACTGCAGGAGATTTCTCCTAGGAATGAAAAGGGACTCCCGATTTGAAAAGTCTCTTCATTTAATCGAAGCGTGATGAATTTATAATTAGTTTTTTCTCTGGTTTCACTAGCTCTGTTTAACCAAAAGTTTTAAAACCAAAGTTTATCTTTTTATGAATGAGTATAAGTCATTTGAATGCATGCTTCCCCTCTGTGCTGGTTACTAATGAACAAATCAGTTAGCTACACTGACCTTTACAATATTGGCTTTTAAGACAAATTAATCTGTGTTTCTGTATTTAAAAAAAAAAAGGAAAGGTGTACTGTATTTTATGAAAAATATCCGGAATGTCTTTTAAATATTTGCTTCCTGAACTAAAAAATAATTTCTTTTGCAGAGACATGCTGACAGATAGCTATAGTTCTCTCTATAAGAAGCATAATGGATGTATGTGCTCAATCTAAGTGTTTCCTGCCTGCCCTATGTTTACAGAAATAATAAGTGTCTTTTCAAGTATGATCAAGAATTTCAGTAAGGGATTTACTGAAGATTATGAAATGTCTCTGTCCCAATCAGGATTTTGCCCCAGAATTTCTAGATATCCTGTCTCGTCTCTCTCTCTCTCTCTGTAAGTAGTTCTGTTCAGAGTGCTTAAGGGGGGGATGGAGCCCAGTCCACCGATGATGTCAAACCCCCCCCCGTGGGCGTGAACTAATGTGCCCACAGCAGAGAAGTGGATCCTTTAAAAAAAAAAAAAAATCAACCTCCTGGATAGAGCATTGCTAGGAGAAACAGAATCCAGGAGAGGGGGGGGGGACTACAGATTCCCAAGTAGTTTGCTAGCCACCTCTGCAACAGGGGAATGTCCACCCCCTCCGGACTAGAAGTGAAAGTCAGCTGACCAGACTTGTTTAGAACTGAAAAAAAAAACTGCATTATACACTGAGAAGTTTTAGGACTTGATTGAACTAATGAACGGAAATTGCAAAGAACTGGATGAATTTGCGGGCATAATGGTTAAATGAAAGTTAATCAGAGGGTGTGTGAATTGTGAAAATAAATGTAACAGAGAAAGTGAATGATATTTTAGTTGAATGATGTGAGGTTATCCTAATCGAAGGAACAGAGGAAGTGAAAAAACTGGGTGTGAGTACGCCCATTATAGAAAAAGAAGGACATTAGAGAAGTGAATGCCCGTATCTTGACTCCACCCCAGGAGGGAGTACTTGATTGTAGAATCATAGACAGAATAAAACCAAGCACAGTGTTTCAGCACGAGAGTGGAGCAGCTATAGCATGAGTGGCAGCCTGAGAGGGCTACAGCATGGATGAAGACTAGGCCAGACCGGACTCTCCAGTTTCCCTGGGTCCCCAGGAGTCAGTCTGCAAAATAGGGGACCAATATATGGACTTTTATGGGGGATACAGGAGCAGAATACTAAAGCCAGTAGCCCCTGTGTTTTTCTCGCAAAGCCTTTTCTGCAGAACCACATGTGTGAACTAGAAAAATAATAATAATAATAATGTACCAGTTCCTGTATATGCCTGAATGCCCTATTCCATTTTTGGAGCCGAGATCTGCTTGCAAAGCTTCAAGCACAGATATCCTCTGTTGAAGGAAGAAAAAAATGAAACTCAAACTGTCCCCAAGAAGAAGAATGGCGGTTCTATTCACCTGCATCCAAAGCAACAAGCTGTACACTTACCAACCTCATAGCCCCACCTGGAGGATGGGCAGAAGATAATCCACCTGGCCTAGCGAAGAACATAGCCCCTGCCATTGTCACCCTCAAGCCAGTCAAGAAGCCTGGGACAGATGATTACCGCCCAGTGCAGGATCTAAGAAGAATGAATGATGCAGCTGAAACTATACAACCAGTGGTACCAAAATCCTTATATTCTCTTGGAACTGATCTCTGCTGAAGCTATACATTTCATCATTCTGGACTTAAAAAGATGTCTTTTTCTGTATACGCTTAGCCCAAGACCCCACTACAAGGAGGCGGGGCCAACTCATCTGGACAAGATTACCTCAAGAATTCAAGAACTCGCCTCACTCAGCAAAAGATTTGACAAGTTATCCAGAAACTCCAGAAAAAAAAAAAAAGAAAAAATTCTACTTCAATATGTGGACAACTTGCTCATAACCACCAACTCAGAAAGTGAATGTCCACCAGCCACCAGTGAACTCTTGCACCTTTTTAATGAGGCTGGATACAAAGTCTCAAGAGCCAAAGCATAATTATGTCAAACAAGTTAAATACCTAGGATTCCAGTTGTCCAGCGGAATTCAACGCCTGGAACCCTTACCAGAACGCAAAGCAGCTGTATGCAGTATTCCTACTCCAACCACCAGGAGGCAAGTGAGAGCCTTCTTGGGTGCCACAGGGTACTGTTGTATATGGATCCCCAATTTTGCGCTGCTAGCAAAACCATTGTATCACATTGTATCAAGCTACCAAAGGAATGAAAAAGTCTCCATTGGAATGGGGACTTGAATAGGAATGCAGTCTTTTGATCTTTGAAAACCGCTCTGATGTTATCACCAGTTCTGGGTCTACCCGATGTCCAGAAAACCTTGCAGTCTCTATGTTCATGAGTCGCAAGGAAATGTTCTGGGAGTGTTGACTCAATCTCTTGGACCTTATTTGAGAAGCTGTTACAGCTACAGCCTTCCTAGTAAGCAAAAACTAAAAGAAAAATCCCTTTGAGATAGGATCTTCAAGTTACTGTACCACACTCTGTTCTAACCAATATGAAATACAAAGGAAATTACTAGCTAACAAATCTATGAATGTTGAAGTATTAGAGTATGTTGTGTGAAAACCCCAGATACAACTGAAGGGTCAGTCAAGCTTTCAATCCTGCTATGTTGTTATCAGTTGGTCTTGATCCCCTGATCATGACTGTTTAGAAATTATGGACACTGTATTCTCAAGCCACCTGGATTTGACTGATGTCCCTATGGAGAACCCTGAACAGACTTTCTTTGTGGCTGAAGGCAGTTTCATCATCAATGGACATTGTTGTGCTAGATATGCAGTGGTGACCCCTGATTTGGTAGTTGAGTCCTCAGCCCTGGCCCCAGAAACTTCACCACAGAAAGCTGAACTGATAGTCCTCACTAGAGCACTAACAATAGGAAAAGAGCCCTGTCTAAATGTGTACCCAGATTTCAAGTATACCCTTACAACCTTGCATGCATATGGGGCCCTGTACAAAGAATGAGGGTGGATAACCTTAGGAAGCAAGTCCATTAAGTATAGCCCCAAGATATTGATATTAATAGATACATACTGCCTATAGATCTCAGAATTTAGGAAAAGTAGAATGTATGAATAGAACCCTGAAATCTCAGTTGTCTAAACTTTGCCAAGAGGTTTACCTGAAGTGGCCCCAGGTTCTTCCCATAGCCCTTCTTAGGATATACTTAGCCCCTGCTAAGTCTATAGGAGTTTCCCTTTTTGAGATTCTGTATGGGCAACCCCTGCCTATTGTATAGGAAATAAAAGGAGATATGAGACAGATAGGATCTGAAATTATTAGACATGAACTATTGGTTTTAAGTTCTGTTTTGCAGGAGTCTTCATACCTGAGTACAAAATCGATTACTCATCAATTTGCCTGCACCCCTGCATCCTTTCAAGCCTGGAGTCTCGGTGTGGATCAAAGAGTGGAGAAAGATACTGTTAGCCCTGCATTGGAGAGGACCCTATGTCGTCATCCTGTCAACTCCAACTGCAGTAAAAGTCGCAGAATTTGAACCTTGGACCCATCATAATCAAGTGAAGCCAGCAGCTGCTCTTGAACCTGATCACTGGACTACTGTATAGCATCCTGAGACTCCATTGCACCTCACCCTACAACAACAACCACGGACCTAAGACTTATTGGTCCCTCAGAAACTGCACTATTTCAAGACTGTTTGTTTATCTGAAGGTAAGCCTCGCATCTGAAAAAACCTGCAATCATCAGAAAGAGACTGTGTTGTGTTAAGAAATTGAATCTTCTAAGAGACTGTGTTTAAATACTCTGAAAAGACTGTTTTGATCTCCTAAAGAGTGAACTGCTCTAAGGAAGCAATAATAGCCTAAGAGACTATGCTATGATATTTTAAGAAATTGAGACATCCCAGAGGACAGTGATACTTTGGAATCTACAGCCCTACTCCTGCCAAAAAGCTGGTAGGTCTACGTACGGCAGAAGCTTGAGGATCTACAATCAACCCTACATCTGTTATCTGTTGTGGAAGTCGACAGTTCCACCAATTTTCCAGAGACTATGCCCATTATGAATTATTATTATTGCTTTATTTTGGCAGCAGCCTTGGAGTGCTTTGAAATGACTTTTGCCTTATCTCCCTGGGCAGCCTGTATAAGTACAACATGAACTGGACCGAAGGTCACTCAGACCTTGATTTATCAGTCTCCCTATACTTGCATTGGTATACTCTCCAATCCAAAAGTTGTTCTAGATCTTGACTTTCTACAAGGCTATGCAAGCCACCGTTGCAATTCCTCATACCACCACCAGAACTTGTTTCTTGAACTTGCTGGAGCAATAGCATCTAGTCTCCACACTTCTGACTGTTTCTATTGTGGAGGAACTAAGATGGGAGATCAGTGGCCCTGGGAGACGCAAGAACTGAACTATTCTATCCTATACAATCAGACTGATTTACATAATACTACTAGTGAGTGGGTATTGGCCCACCCCATTGTTGACAGTTTGTGTTTTGTTCGGACTGGACCACAATCTACTACGAAGGATGGACAGCTGGTCTGTCTAAATCAGAAGCTTTACGACAGCACAACAAAGATGCAACCGAACCTTCTAATCCTTTAGTTCTTTTTCCCACTCTTGCCAAACTATGGACTTTGACTATCTGCCTGTTGCTCCCTTGTTTCTTGCCATTTTGCTTGCAAATGATAACTTCAGTTATTAATAACACTGTAGAGCGTAAGACAGCTACAAAGATGCTAGCTATGTGAACTTACTACCCTATACCACAGAGTGATACCTTTACCTAGTATTATGTGATTTGATTCTCACACCTTATTAACATGCGGGTGAGAATAATCAAAGGGGGGAATGTGGTAGGCGACGGCCTATGATCCATGCTAATTGAACTAAGCAGACAGGCCTGAGCAGCTTGACCTGTAACTGAAGCCTGTAGTTAGGCCCAGAGGAATGAAAACCCCCCTGAATGATGACACCATAGAATTGAAACTTAACTCAGTTTAACTGAACATAGCTAAGCAGAAACGAAACTTAGAAAATATAGAAAAACAAGTTTAATTGGTACTGATAAGGTGTGCTATGCTTCTATGGAATTAATTAACTCTGCAAAAAGCAAGGTTACAGTGCCCTGCTTCCCATATGTTTTAACAAGCTAAGCGACCTTGGAGGAGAGATGTAACAAGTTAGAGACACTGACCATTGTAATTGGGACTAGAAGGGGGGCAACCAGGTGCTGGGCCCAGACCAGAGTCCCGATTGGGTAGCCATATCAGTACCGGGACCAATAGATGGGTGAGAGGGGTACTGGGACCAATGAAAAGTTTGCCTATGCTTAGAATGGACAAGAAAGCTATAAAAGTTGTTGTTTTACTAGAAGCCATTGCTCAGCCATTTTGAAATTGCTTATTGCTTGAGCCATGTGCACATTAAACTGGCTTGGATCCTTGAAAAGACTCCTGGATTTATTTATTGCATGCTTATCTGCTGCTACACTGCCATATTCTCAAACTCCCTCTAGCATTACGGCAAATCAACTTCACTTAGCATATACAATATTCTTACACTTTGTGATTTTTTCAGCCCAACAAAAGAAAGAATTATGCAAAAGGGATTGAGAATGTCTGTCTGTCCATCCATCGATCTGTCTGGGAGCAAAATAACTCTCTGAAAAATGAACAGCAGGTGGTGAAACTTGGCATGTGGGAAAAACTGATAAGGGCCATCGAATTTGAAAATGGACCATATCGGACCGGAGGTTCCAATGAAATAAGTCCCCCAAAGAACGGTCCAGTGCACTTCTATAGCAGGAGTCACAGATTCTGTAGCATAGAAACTTACATATAGTGAAGCAGTTAGGGAATTGATCCTTTCAAACTCCCTCTCTCCTGTTCTCGGGTCTTCCTAAACTTCAAACTACCCACTCTCCCATAAAATGCCGCCCCACAACTTCCCCACCCCTTAGCACACTGCTCGCACCCCCAAAAATAGCTCCCTTGCAACTGCCCTATCCCACCCCACACAATGTACCCCTTAAACCTAACCCTCTATGTAGCTATCTCACCACCATGCCAACTGCCCCACCCCCAAAAACTACCATCACAAATACCCCACCGCCCTGCAAACTGCCCCATCTCCTAAAAATACTCCCCACAACTTCCCCACCACCCTGCAAACTGTCTCATACTCAAAACCTAATTCCCCTGCAATAGCCCCATCACACTGCCAACTGCTTCACCTCCAAAAATTATCCATTTGCAACTGCCCCACCACGCTGCAAACTGCTTTACCCGCAAAAACTACCCCACCGCAACTTCCCCACTGCCCTACCCCAAAAGAGTACCCGCATGAAACTGCACCACCATCTCACACACTGTCCTGCTGCTAAAAGGTACTCCCTCACAACTGCCCTACCACCCTGCAAACTGCCCTCACCAATAAACTACCCGCACAATTGTCCTACCACTGTACCAACTGGCACTGCAGTTGCCCCAGTTACAAACAGTTGTATTACACCTTAGTTACAAACAGATAATACCTTTAAATCACTTTAAGCAGTACACACAGCAGAGCAAGTCAGATCTCCATCTGGTTTGGACAAGCAACTGCCCTCACTCAAAAATCAAGCACCCTACAGCTGCCCTGCTAACTGCCATAACCCCAAAAATATCCCCTGAGCGGAGAAATAGTCAAGTGTTTAGCATAACAGCCTAGTGATTAAAAGGCCAGTGTTTGATTCTCACTGGCGCTCCTTGTAGCCTTGGGCAAGTCACTTTACCCTCCATTACCTCATAAGAAAGGCCTGGCCATATGCTTCTGCGGCATCACCTTTAGATATCATTTCAGTCATGGGTAACATCCCTACATCTTCCTCAGTAAAGACCGGAGCAAAGAATTCATTCAGTCTCTCTGCTATAGCCTTGTCCCCTTTAGTGCCCCTTTTACCCCTCTGTCATCTAATATTCCAGCTGACTCCATCACAGGTTTTTTGCTACGAATGTACTTGAAAAAATCTTTATTACACATTTTTGCTTCCACAGCAAGCTTCTTCTCAAATTTTCTCTTTGCCTGCCTTATCAATGTCTTGCATCTAACTTGCCAGTGCTGGTGTTGTTTCTAGATTTCATCATTTTGCTTCTTTTTCCATTTCCGGAAAAATGCTTTTTTTGCAACAATAGCCTCTCTGATCTCACCTTTAAACCATGCTGGCAGTTTTTTTGGACTTCCTTCCACTTTAATTAAAATGTGGAATACAACTGGTCGGGGCTTCCAAGATAGAATTTTTAAACACCTATGCTTGATGCAAATATTTAATCTTTGCAACTGCACCTTTTAGTTTTTTCTTAACTATTATCCTCATTTTATCATAGAGGTATGTTTACTAAACTGAGGTAATGTTACTGTCATTAAGTTCCCTGGTAATGTTACGAATGCCCATGTAAAGGAGTGGGCAATGCATCCTTAAAGCAAGCCGTGTCAGGTAACGCGCATTACAGCGCCTAATGCGCGGTACAGTGTGCCCTGGATCTACCGCACATTAATGTCACAGCTGACAGGAAGCAGACGTGCGTCCGAAGGGGCTGCAATCAAATGTAGATCGATTGTTTACCTTATCAGAATATAGAAAGAATAGGGGACATGCAATGAAGCTACAGGGTAAACTATTTAAGACTAATAAAAGAAAATATTTTTTCACTCAACGTGTAATCAAACTCTGGAATTTGTTACCGGAGGATGTAGTAAAGGCTGTTAGTGTAGCTGGGTTTAAAAAAGGATTGGACAAGTTCCTGGAGGAAAGGTCCATAAACCATTATTAAGAAGGGACCCAGGATATCAATGCTTGAACCAATACAAGCATTGTGGAACCTGTGTCCCTAATAGCCCCTGTGCTCAGACAGTAGAAAGAGATGACCTGGTCCTCACGCATGTCCTGGAGCATGGCCCTGGGCATGTAGAGGCGAGGCAGGTGAGAGCGCACCTCACCACGCTTACAGCGCCATGCTGGACAAATCTCGACCTGTGGATCCTCCACAGCTGTAGGTCTGTGTTTTGCAGCGGGACTGCACCCATGCCCTGTGCCACAGCCCCATGGACACCATCTCCCTCATCAGGCAACTGCAGCTCCTCCAAAACATCTAGCGCCTGCAACGCACACACTGCATGGTGAATGTGAGCCATGATAGACATCAAGTAGAGCGAAGATACATGCTAAATATGGCGTGAGGAGTGAAAAATAATCAGAACAAACATAACATACCTGTGGATGCAGCGGTGCAGAGCAGTAGCAGTGTAGGAAAATGGTCCGCATCTATGGCATCCTAACGCTATAACGCACATTGTAACGCACGGGTAATAAAATCCAAAGCACGTTACGTGACCCGGGCTGCATAAGGCATCATCCTGCATGCGTAGGAGGTTCACAGAGCGGTTTTCATGCATTGCACATGCGCACATTGCATCCCTGCACATATACAGTGTGCGTACCGTGCACTTGGACATGCCCACAGAACACACGCAGGAACGCAACATGCGTAAAAGAGCCTTGCATGCCATGCCCGTGCATGCGTTCTGTGGGCGTGTCCAAGCACACAGTACACACACTATATGCATGCGGGGACACAACGCGCCCATGTGCAATGCATGGAAACTGCACCGTGAACCTCCTACATGCATGGGACAATGCCTTACGCAGCCTGGGTCACGTAACATGCTGTTACATGGAACACATACAGAGGCATGGCACACATGAAGCAATCCACGTTCGCAATGTGCGATGCATGCACGCATGCGGTCTGCATGAGGAACGCGTGTTGCGCATGCAGAACACACATAAGACCGCACCCTAGCCAGCCATAAATGCACATCATCATGCACATACCGCCAAGGGTGTATAATATGAGCAAAAGCGCAGGAGGTGGACGTAACCAAGCCAACACAACAATGAGTGAGGACAACCACACAGAGATGGGTGACACATCCTGCGGTCAAGGTAGCCAGCAGCACCCAGAAGCTGCCACAACACAGGAGCCCGACGGTGAGGAGGCAGGCCCATCTGGGGTGTCCCAGCCCCCGTGGGACCAGCATGAAGGGGCACAAGGGGGAAAGCACAAGAGGAGGCCCGTGGCTGATGATGCCAGGAGGAGGGCAGTAAGATTCACCCAGGAGGAGAATGATCTCCTCCTGGCAACCATACTTGACAACTACGAGGTCCTCAATGGGAGCCAGAGCAGCACCACCACCATAAGCACATGTACCATGGTATGGGATGCAGTGCGTGCGGCAGTGGTGGAGGCAGGAGGCCCACTCAGAGACATAGAGAGCATCCGCAAGAGATATAGTGACATCAAGCAGGGGGTATGTGCGCATCTGTCTGAGGAGAGGTGCAGTGCACAGGCCACTGGTGGGGGTGCTCCTGGAAGACCTGCCCTCACGCCCCTGGAGCTGCACCTGGAAGAAAGACTGTGGCCAATGTATCTGCATGGCCTGCCCCCCGCGCTGGATACAGCACACCCATGTGCAGGTAAGATGGAGATATGTAGTCCAGGGAAAGCTAACATCACAGCACACACAGGGGCTGCTGCAGGGGGGTGTGGGGGCCATGTCCCGAGACTCAGTGTGTGCCAATATGTCCAACAGAGGCCAGAGAAACATCAATACCTGCATTCCATTAGTTTACCCAAAATGATGTCGGACATGCCCCATAATGAGTACAGGGACATGGAAGGGGTACCAGATATCAATAATCCCACATGCCAGTGCCAACTGGTGCCATGGGTAGGAGGTACTGCAGACACAGGCTATGTAGAACCCCCAGAAAACTCGATGTATCATGACAGCACTACCAGTACATAGAATGCACCATACCAGACCGCACAGAGGGAAGCGATGCAAATAACAGACCAAACCATTGCAGAAAATGACAACACATGCCTACTGGGGGAGGTGAACAGGTGGCAATGCGAACCACATTCCACAGTGAAAGCATAACAAAGCTCATATTGGACATGTGGGCCACAGACCACCACCAAACAAGGGACAATGAAGCAAAATACAGAACCAGGAGGACACGTATATGACATGGAAATCAGAAGAGCCAAACATGGAAGGTACAACACCACTGTTGGTGATGAGCTACACAGTACTGACTTCTTGTATAACATATAGGACTAATGTTCATGATACACAAATCCCAGAGATGACACATGCCAGGTATGATGGTCAATGGACAGAGATAGCTATGATGGCCAGAGGACAGAGATAGCCATGGAAGTCAAAGGAATGAAATAGCTATAAGGGCCAGGGGAGAGAGATAGCTATGAGGGCCAGAGGAAAGAAATATCTATGGGGACAAATGTAAAATATCGCACCCCACCTCTTGTCTGTGTGTATACCCTATTGCCAACAAAACAGCTGAACTCCAGTGTTGTCCATGTGTCTACTGTGAACACCCTGGCGCCTGTTGTGCGGTTGTCCAGGCATCTCACGTCATGTTTCCAGCCAGTCTCTTGCAACATATGGCATAAATGACAAGCCTTTTGCAGCATTCCCACACTGCCCATGGACTGTAGTCCTCTGTCAGCCATTCACAGTGTAACCTGCCACCCGCAGTCCTCAGCTACACATGCCCAATACCTGGCCCAATGTAGAGAAACCATCCCACCCACACTGACCCACCCCACACCCACCATGTCACGTCCCCAGCCCCATACCATATGGCCCGGCCACAACACCAGTCACCATGCAGCTCCAGCCCAATCCAGTGCTTGCCCCATCAGGGTTCTGTAATGGCCCACGACCAGACTCTGGAACCCAACCACCACCCCCCGTCGGGCAAGGCAGGCACATCCCACCCACCACACAAAAGAGGGCCGCGGCCATCAAACAGGGGGCTGGGCCTGGCACACCCACACAGCTGCCCCTGGGAAGGGGGAGGGCGTCCTCCACCCCTGCAGCTGTCCAAGGTGGCTGTGGCCACCCCGGCTCCCCAGAGGGCTGCCAGCCTGCCGAACTGCAGATAGGGATGTTGTCAGCACATGGCCATCTGGACTGCGTGGCCCTATGCAAACAACAGCCCTGTGAGATGGACAGAGTGGCACCAAACATGTGGACAAGATTAGCACACCAAGGGACTCTGTATAGAGAGGGAAAGAAGTGGACCCAAGACAGATACATGGGGTACACCAACTGGGAGCGGGATAGCAGAGGAGGAGCAGCCACAGGAACACACACTGAAGGAGCGGTGTGAGAGATAGATGGAGAATGAAGATAGTACAGAGTCCTTAAAAGCGAGGACAGGGTATCAAGGAGAGGAATGTGGTCAACAGTGGCAGGAGCAGCAGAGAGGTCAAGAAGGATGAGGACAGAGTAAAGGCCCTTGTATTTCACCAGAGACAGGTCACCGGAGACCTGGGAAAGAGCCACTTCAGCAGAGGGTAGAGGACAAAAGCCAGACTGTACAGGATCCAGGAGGGCATGAGAGGAGAGGACATAGGTGCAGAAGCAGTGAACAGCATGTTCAGGTAGTCGGGGAACAAAGGGAAAGAGAGAGGTGGGCCAAGACCCAGAGGGACGTGTGAGATCAAGTGAGGGTTTCTGGAGGAGAGGTGTGACTTCTGCATGTCTGCTGGCTGCAGGGACAGTTGCAGTGGAGAGGGAGAGGTTGAGGATATGAGAAATGGAAGGGACAACAGTGGAGAAGATGGGACATAGGAAGCAGGTGGGGACAGCATCAGAGGAGCAGGTGGTGTGTTTGGAGGTTGAAAGGAGGTGTGCAGGTTCACCTTCGGAGATCACAGCAATGGAAGAGAGGGTAGCAGAGATAGGGGAGGAAAGGTGGGAGGGAAGAGGGGGAGGAGGGGACATCGCTGACTCTGTAGGGAACTGGAGGGTAATCCTGTGGATATTGGCATGGAAATGGTCAGCCAGGGTTTGGGCACATAGGGAGGGAAGGAGCAGAGGCGGAGGCACCCTGAGGAGAGAGCTGAGGGTAGGAGGGAGATGGCGAAGTCCAGATGCAAGAGTGTCGGTCACATTGACTTAATAATCCTGTTTGGCAAGAGCTAGGGCTGACTGGAAAGAGACAAGCATGTACCTGAGGTGCAGGATGTCCCCAAGGGAGCAGGATATGAGCCAAGCAGGCTCAGCTGAGTGAGCAGAGGAATGTACATAGCGGGAAGTGGATGTAAGACAGGGCTGGGGTGCAGAGGGCCCACAGGATGTGGCATAGGGGGAGTAAAAGCACCCAGAGCAGAGGTGAGTGCAGAGTTATAGGACGTTACTGCATCATCAAGGGATCAGAGCGGAAGCTAAAGACCATGGCCAACACAATGAAGATGGTATAAAATGGTCTGTTAATAAAGGCTATTTTATACCATCTTCATTGTGTTGGCCGTGGTCTTTAGCTTCCACTCTGATCCCTTGATACTCCTGCGGAAGATTCTCTTCTCCTGCCTTCCTGTTCGTTACTGCGTCAACAGACCTAGCTGACATGGTGGGAGATAGAGATGACAAAACTGTGGAAGAGAGAAACAAAGGATCACTGGCATGAGGATATCAGAATCAGTTGGGGGAGATAGGATGTAGATGAGGCAGTGTGTGATGAGGGTTGAGGCATAACCAGCGATGGCCAGATAAGGGAGGAACCAAGTTATGGAGGCTGGCGAATGAGCAGCTGAGGAAATATACCGTGCCAAGGCAGTGGCCATGCTGGTGAGTGCGAGCATTGGAACAAAGTAGGAGGTCAAGTGGGGAGGTAAGGGTGAGGAGCCCCAAAGCATAGGGAACAGAGGGGCTATCAACATGGATGTTAGAACCCCTGGGAATATGAGTGTGGAAAGAGGGCTCCAGAAGGAAGGAGAGCCATGAGTCAATGGCAGTGAGAACAGTAGAAACAGACCTGTCAGGAGGTCAACATAAAACAGCTACCTGGAGAGGGGGTGGAGTGAGGTGACGGATGGAGAAAACAGCTAAAGAGGGTAGGGGCGAGACTGGGGCAGCAAGAGGGGTCGGAACTGGCAGGCGGGGGAATGCCAGAACCCAATACCACCACCATGGCCAGAGGGGCGTGGCATGTGGGAGAACAGATAAACACCATGACAGAGAGCAGCAATAGATGCAGTATCATCAGGGGGAAGACAGGTCTCAGTTACAGCATGACGAGGTAGACCAGCAGAGATAGGGAGATCATGAGTAAAAGCTGGTGTATGTGAGACAGAGTGTTCATTCTACAAAGCACATGAGAAAGGGAGAGTGGAGGGGAAAGATGAGGGATATGGATAAGGTAAGACGTGTTGCGTGATGATCTCCTCTCAGAGTGTGACAGAGGTCTAGGGGGGTCAGGGTTGGGGGTGACATCTCCAGCTGAGAGACGGTGCAGGAGTAGTAGAGTACGGGGTAGAGGGGGATGGTATGGCGGAACCGAAGGCGAGGCTGCCGTAGAGAGAGGGGAGATGGATGAATCAGAGGCAGAAAGCGGTGCCGCACTGGAGCTGATTATAGGGCAGAGGACAGAATAGAGGGGGATGTGAGGATGGTAAATGGGGGAAAGGGAAGGGGGAAGTGAGGGTACATGTGCGAGGGGAGACAGGTAGGGGGTATAAAAGGAGGATGACAATGTGATGAGGAACCAATGTGCAGGGGTAGGACCCTTTTAAGGTCCGATTATCTGAACATAAGAGCAGGTTGAAATGTAAATCATTGTCAGCCCCAATAGTGGAACATTGCCTCCTTTTCCATCACACATTTGCAGATTTGCGCTGTTTCTGTATCGATAGAATTAATAGTGGTACGGGGGGTAGAACCCTTGATCAAACTTTGGTCCTTCGAGAACAACGATGGATTTACACATTGCAAACAGTAACCCCTCAAGGCTTGAACACTCAAATAGATTGGGCTTTATGCACCTGATCCTAATTTTAACTAAGGCTGTTCAATTTCACGAGCTTGATTACACAGGAAGTTAAAAGACCTTTGGAAACGCACACCCGCATGCGCGTCCCTTTGCTATCCAAAATCAGGTTTAAGCTTGGTAGCCACAGAAGGTGAGCAGCACTCAGTTGTCATTTTTTAACGATATTAGTTATATGGTCTCTTCTGAAGGCATAAAAGAGAATGATTTTAAATTTGATGTTTTTCGTTGTTCCAGAGATAATTGAAACTACAAGTCTGTTTAAAACCGGGATTCAATTTTAGAAGCAACGGATGAGATAATTGACATCACAAGCCTATCTAAAGAAAAAACCCCTGAGGAAACATAAAGGCTGTGAAACGCAGAGGCGCCCAGTCTGGCGTTGGGAAATTGAAGAAAAAGACAAAGATAAAAAGATAAGCTTGCTGTTATAAGATATAAGATATCTCATATTATCCAACTGGACGTTTGAAATATAAGTTTAGAATAAGTTATAAGAAAGATACAAGAAATATATGAAAATGGGTCATTGATGCAAAAGGTGCACTAAGTGATATTTATCACCGAAAGTAGCCCGTAAGTCTGAGACCCGCTTAGAAAAAGATAAATAGATTTACAAGAGAACTGTCTATAGAATACTTGAAAGTAGGAAACATTAACACATCGGAGTAATTAATTTATATATTTGCTAAACAGTGGGATTACTCTAAAGAAGTTTGGGATCTATTGCGGTTGTGATTCACAATTGGGGTAGGGAGGGAAACAAAGGCCAGAGGATATGGATTGTGGTGGAGACAGAGATTGGCCGCACCTGTGTGTGAGTTAGGTGATGAGTAGATGCCATCTATAAGAGACAGTGAGCCACGGGGTGGGTGGCTAGAGGGGAGGGGGGAGGGGTATGGGTTCTGCACCTGAGGAAGCCAAACAAAAGGTGCAGCAATATACAAGGGGCGGAGTGGGCAGGGAGCACACTCCCACCCAATGATAATCCGGTGGCACTGACTGCACGGAGAGGGGTAACATAGACCTGTACCTCCAGCCCCCATGCCCCCCATCCATACCCCCCTCACACTGGCACACTGCCGGACACCTGCCCAGCCACTCCCCATTGCAGATGCTGATGTGGCCGTTCCCCCGCCTGGCAGGCCACCTGGCACAGCAGGCCCAACACATACCTGTGTGGCTCACACCCACCCATGTACCCTCTCCGCACAAGCACCCAATTCCCAATGCCAGTCATGGCACCAGGGCCCCAAACCACCCCGGGGCATGCACCCATGCACACATATCCCAGGACCCCCACAGGGCACACCTACCCCAGCCAACAGTAGGCCCATCACCTCCAGCCCCACCCCCAAAGGCATACCTGTCAATATGGCTAGTCCTCAGATGCACACACACGCGGGCACCAGTGAGGCGATGCTGGCACCCAGGGCACGGACATCCGATGGTACCACATACATCCCTGCACCTGTACATCCCCGGCCCACATGCATGCCACCTGGGTGGTTCCATATTGACATAGGTATCTTGCGGGACAGACATTCCGTTAGGTTATGACATAACATAGATATGTATGGGGATGGGCAGGCACGCCATACCTAAGCTGTGTTCCCTGTTCCTCCCCAGGTGACATACATGCTGTGGAGGTGGAGGAGGGGGAGGAGAATGCAAAGTCTGGACTAGGGCCCCTGTCTGAGGTGGTGTCCGCAGTGGGGCCACCGACCACCACTGGTGTGGCGCCTGGAGGTCCTGATGCACCACAGGAGGTGGCGGAGGAACCAGCACCTCACCTGACGGGACTTGGTGGGGCCAGCACAGAGGCTGGTGAGGGTGGAGGGACTGCGGCAGCTGGAAACGAGGGGTGTCTGGCCCACCAGCACCAGGTCCTGTGCCATGGGCTGCACACGCTGCCATGGGGGAGGTGCTCCATGAAATGAGGGCCCACTCTGCAACAGCACATGAGGACGCCGAGGGTGAGTGAATGACCAGATGGGTGCAGGTGTGCCCCACCCTGTGGGCAGGGGTGTCCTGCTCCCAGTGCACATGTAGGGACCCCAACCAACCGGGGGTCACCCATACATGTGGGACCCATTGCATGTGGCTGGACGGCCCCCATCACACTGCTGGCCTGCTGACTGTAGCTGTGCCCCATGCCTGTGAGCCAGGACTGGGGATCACAGATCACCAGGGTCTGCTGGGTATACCCATGCCAGTACAACATGACCTGCCACACATAATGTACGCTGTCCACCCAGCGCCCATGTCTCCCTGGCTGTCCAGTATTCTGCCCAACCAGGTCAGCTGTACCTGTGGGCGGTTGTGGCGCCCATGTACATACTGTGTACATAGCCACCTATATGGCTATGGGTGGCCTGGGGGTGGGATGAGATGGGGGGATGGGGTGGAGGGCCACCACCAACCGGCCGCTACACCCAGGGCCGCACCGAGTATAAAACATGTCCAGTGTGACCTGCACATCGGGCATGACCCCCCTGCAGGAGAGGGGAGGCGTGCCCGATGTGCAATTCGTTGGCATCCTAAGCAGATCTGTCCCTCCAGATCAGTTGGGAATGCTGGTGTGGGGCTACAGGGGCACATATTAACTGTCTGTTGTTGCCTGTCACCATAAGGTTGCAGCGGCAGGCAATGGCAGACAGTCAACATGCGCCCCCTATGCCTTTGTGGCCCATGTGGCCGCACTGCTCGCACAGGGTTAGCTATGACCTGGCTACACCACACCCTGTCTTGTGACACGCAGGTGAGCGGTGACCAGTCACCTGGGAGTGCTCCACAGACACATTCCTGGATAGGGGGATATGGGGGCACGGTTGTAACCTGCCCACCTCCCCTCTGTGCCCTGTGTGTGACCTGGCCACTGCCAACGTAGCACACATGACATGTGAGCTGTCTTGTGGGGCATCATGTGACCGGTCTCCACCCCCCCCCCCCCCCGTTAGGGCCATGCTTGTGAGTGGGGCCCTGTCTGGGTTGTATATCTAGGTTGGCGGCCCTCTGTTGGGTGCCACCAGTACCCAGTCAGGTGTTGCCCGCATTGCACATGTGGGCCAACACTCCCTGCTGCTAATGGGCTCTGTCAGATGGGACACATACACGGGGTACACAGATGATGTAGCTCATGTCCATGAATGCTCCGTGTCCTGCATTTGTCAGGGGATCCCCTGCTGTATCCCCACATCCGGTGGTCCCACCCCAGATGTAGACATCCCCTACTTTGGTCCGCCGGGTCACCTGTTGCATGTGTCATGGTGGCATGTGCAACCCATGTCTCACAGGTCACACCATGTCTCACCCATAGGCATGCAGCAGGTGAGCATGCATTGACCTGGGAACAATGTCGGCAGAGGGAAGATATGGCTGGTCACCACTGGGAGGTGTGGTGCCTGCCCCAGGAGCTTGGCGCACTACAGTAGAAAGCAGGGTCCATGGCAGCCAGCATGGTATGGATGGTGGCTGCATGCAAGGCCATGGCTGGACGGGGGCAGCAGCCTGAAGCAGCAGCAACACCAGCACCATGGGGTGGGGGGGTCATGCTTGGCACGGCTGAGGTCAGCAGCGCAGGGCCTAGGTGGGGGGGGGGACCAGGGAAATATGTGTGCCACAATGAAGGCCCATGCACATGATTATGCCTGTGGACACATGTCCAGTTTCTCATTCTACCCTGTCCCCCATGTGGTCACCCTGGGCACATATCCCTTGCCATGGCATGTAGACTCAGTGGCACGTTGTTACCTGTCCCCATCCCATGCCACAGGGAGGTGTAGGGTCTGCCCTACCATCATTCATCACATGTATGTTCTGATGTGCCACCTGTGCTGTGCACCGTGCCATGTGTGCACTGATGGCATGTCCATGCCCCATGCATGTGCCCATGTCTGAGTGCCATAGAAACACATTGGTACATCCCAGAGGCAGTGGGGTTACATCTGTCTGTGCCCATGCCCATCCCCCACCCTTACCATGGGGACTGTGCCAGGTATGTGACAGATGTCTTCCACCCAGACACACAGGGACATGCTCACACGTGTCACTCTCACTGCAATGGCATCGTGGGGCTTAGATAAAGGCCTACATTCCATACGTACAGTAATTTTAATTTTAATTGTAATACAGGGGTGTATAATTGACTCAGACAACCGAGCGTGCGCTGTATCATTTTCACTATCTCAATCAACTTTTCAAAGCATATACATGAATTTGAAAAAAACGCGATAGAGTGAAGCCGCGAAGTCGAAGCGCGAAGTGGCAAGGGACGACTATATGTGGGAACTGTTTGTGCACTCTGCACCTCCCCTCACCGGCAACAGCACCTGGGTTCTTCAGTAACGGATTTCCACACCCGGAGCAATGAGAAGGAAGCAAATACAGCTAATAATACAAAATACAACAGACACTTGTATTGTAAAAACCACCAAAACTCTGGGAGGGAAATCAAAGCTTACACCATGTCTCCCTACCATCACAGAGGTTAGCTATTTTATTTATAGGTAAAAATTCCATTACACGGCCTAATTTCCACCTTATTGTTCTACGTCAAGCATCGTGTATATTCATAATGTGCATCTCTATGTCTCTATGTCATAGGTCAGATCTTATTAGCATAGGTCATCATGAGGAGACATACATGTATTCCCAGACATAACTTCTTAAACAATAATTCTAAAGCTAGCAGTTTTGATATCTCTAATTTGAGACTAAAGAGACAGCTTCTCCTTGCACTATCTGTTTCATAAAAAACTTAGGGTATGTTTACTAAACTACGGTAATGTCACCGGCATTAAGTGCAGCGTTAAGGTACCTGAAGCCATAAAAGGCTATGGGCAGGTAGGGGGCGTTCCATCGAAAAGGGAGCAATGGGTGTCATGGCTGTTCGGCATAAAAAAAAAGAACAGAAAGGAATTGAACCCATAATCCTTGGCTTGGGAGGTATCAGTACTAACCAGTAGGCTACACCTCCACAACACTCTGATTGGGAATCTGCTGGATACAGAAGGATGATGTGTTGGGACAGCAGCTTAGACGGGCTTCCCCATGGCTGATGTGCAGTCCTATATTAATCTGAGACCAACTCTTCCTCTCAGATTCTGTTTCTGTTTTGTGCTCCAATATTTTCTACCATATGCATGTTGATGTTAGAAAGACTGCAGGTCACCGCACGACATGTCTGCTGTAGTTACCAGGATAGGGTTAACCCACCAGTACCCATGATGCAATGCACATGCAGATTAGCAGTCTAAAGCAGGTCACCAGATGGGGTATGCCTCTCGGCTGTAACTGTACCAGAGGGTGGAGAGAAGGCAGAGAGAGAGGGTCAATGGGCGGGGAGAGGACCCTGCTGCACTAACGCTCTCACATTAATGCTGGAACAGTACCACGAGTGAAAACCTTTCGGTAAATGCACATTTGTAGGAGAGAGAAACCATTTTGTGTCAGCAATATATATCACAGGCAGAGAGCCCAAAAACAGCGATAGTAGTGCTGCATGTGCAGTAACAGCATGCTGCCCATGTATGAAAGGTCACTATGGTGATGCTGTAGGGGGGGCAGGCGGCGTACAGGGCAGACCAGGCAGCCACCTAGGTGGCACAGAGGATCACAGAAAATGGAAAGCAGCAAGACAGCGGCTGACCAAGGTCAAACCTGCCCAGTAGTCTGTGCTCCACAGTGTCCCACCCAGGGGATATGTACCCTGCAGTTATCCTAAATATAGCACAGGAAACACAATGCCTGTAATGGGGCAAGCAGTGCACATCTGGGAACCACTCTAATAGGGGTCCACATACTCACCCCAGGATACATCCCAAACTGTCCGAACACCCAGCTATACGAACACCCGTCACACCAGCCCTTCGGAAGGACAGTGCAGGGAGCAGCCACGCGTTGCCTGACACATGTATACACCCAGCAGTCCAAAAGTAACCACCTTGATTACAGGAGAAGGCGGTATATAAATCCTTTTAAATAAATAAAATAAAGTGGGTACACTGTACTCGCATTGCATACCCTGCTGGCAGAATACAATCTATCTAATGGGCCCACCCTAGCCAATAATTGCTAAATCACCGACCTGCCACCCCCAACCATCTCCCCCCCATGTGGAAGGGCCATAATAGTTGCAGGCGGTGATGGGGGGGGGACATGTGGATGTCCATGTATGCCCTCCCACCCCAGACCCACACCCTAGGCACCCACCTACCTGCACAGTGGATGTCCTGGGACTGCGCACCACCAGCACCAACAGCATATGGGCACATCAGCATGGTGGGGGAGGGGGAGTTGGTGGTGGAGGGTGGTGTGACACCTGCCCACAGCAGACCAAAGCCGTGCCCTGTACCAGTGCATGGTGTGCAGTGCAGCAAAGGTAGCTCCAGGGACTACTATGCTTCTGTGGCAACAATGTGGTGCAGTACACACAGACAGTGTATCTTGGAACAGAAAGTCACAGGTTCAGGTCCCAGCTGTGGCTCATGCAGACCATGTCCCTCTATTTTACCCTACGTTGCAGATACAACATCATCATCTGCACTCCCCGAAGCATCAGCCAACAGGAGCACAAACACCCACACCCACAGGCTCCACCATCCAAAGCCCCATGGATTGTCAGGTTGTTGGGCCTGACATGGAGCAGCAGTTTCCAGCAAAGCAGCACTACTAGCACCTGCATACCTTAGCAATGCCTGAACTGTGCCCAGGACCAGTGTGATGGGCAGGGCTGCCAACCACCCCTATCTTTGCACGATGCCAACATAGGAGTGGGAGTGTGTGTATGTCTGTCCATTGTTTTGTGGCTGTCTACTCCTCACTGGGCCCACAATGCTTACACTGAGTCCAGCATTAGCCTGCCAATGTGCATAATGAGGAGCAAGGTATTGTGGGTATGGCATGGATAGGGTGGACTGGGCATCTGCACACAGTGTGGGGCAATGGCTGGGAGACTGTAGTGCCCGACAACCACCTACATGGACAGAGTGGCCACAGCATGTCATGCTGGGAGATCACTCTCACTCTGACTGAGCAGTGACCATGGCATGTCTAGGTTCCCACATAGTGCTATACAGTGCTTTTCTTAAGTGATATCTGTGTGGTCTCTGCTCTGGGGCACAATCACTGAGATATCTGTTTGGTATCTGTGCATACATCCTGTGTCTGGGTGTGCAAAGATCCCCTGGGGAAGATGTACTGTGGACTGGCTAGTAGACTGTCTACATTTCACATATGTATGTCTGGAATGCTTTGCAGGGTGCAGATTGAGTATGCCCTCTGCTGGTGAATATCAGTATGTGGTGGGGGCAGCTGAACCCTTCCAGATGTACATTAGCAGTCCTGGTTGCTTTTCTCACAGCCCATCATCATGTGCCTTCTTTGCAAAGATGTGGCATGTGAGTCTGCTGGAGGCCAGATCCTGTCCACCATGCTTGCCAAGTGATAGCGGTCTGGTAGGTGGTGCTACATAATCCATATGTGGATCCAAACTCCCCCCTGCCACTGTAACAAACCATCATGGCAACAACACTGGATAGGCACCAGTCTGTGTGCATTATGGTCTACAAGGGCCAAATATGACTGGGTACTATAGGTAGCCCCAGAAATAGTCTAAGTATGTCTACAAGAAATACCTGACACACAGCAATACCTATCTCATCTAACCCAGTACTGCGGACCTAGTGCTGGGCGCCCCACCTCACCCTCAGGGTGAGCGCAGAACCCAAACAATGGCATGGTCTGTAGCTACTCTGTGCCAGTAACACACACTACTCCATGCCAGTAACACACACGGTCAGTACCCCCTACCATGGTGCGGTGCTATAGAGGTGCATACCCCATCTGGTGACCTGCTGTAGACTGCTAATCTGCATGTGCATTGCATCATGGGTACTGGTGGGTTATCCTTATCCTGGTGACCACAGCAGACATGCCATGTGGTGACCTGCAATCCTTCTATATCTGGAGATAAGAAACGATCACTCCATCCTAACATCAACATGCATATGGTAAAAAATACTGGAGCACAAAACAGAAATAGAATCTGAGAGGAAGAATAAGTCTCAGATTAATATAGGACTGCACATCAGCCATGGGGAAGCTGCTCTAAGCTGCTGTCCCAACACATCATCCTTCTGTAAAAAATGCAATGTGTGCCTTCGAGTCAGTCCTGACTCCTGGCGACCCAGAAGCTCCTGGGTTTTCTTGGCAGTGTCACCGGAAGTAGATTGTCAGGCCTTTCTTCCGAGGCAATGGAGGGTTAAGTGACTTGCCCAAGGCCACAAGGAGTGCTAGTGGGAATTGAACCCTGGTTGCTTGGTTACCAAGCCAGTGTTCTAACCACTAGGCATCTTCTGTATCCATCCATTAAAGTCAGAGAGCTGTGGAGGCATAGCCTACTGGTTAGTGCTGATACCTCCCAAGCCAAGGGTCATGGGTTTGATTCCATTTTGTTCTTTTTTCTATGCCAAACAGCCATTACACCCATTGACCCCTTCTTTCCGCCCTCTCTCCACCCTCTGCGGGGCTTACCGCCACCGGTGACGTTAACGTGCACTAACATTGCATCGGGTGACATTAATGCACATTAACATCACTTAACGCACCGTTTAGTAAACATACCCCTTAGGGGTATGTTTACTAAACCACCTTAATGTTACCAGCATTAGTTGTAGTCTTACTGTGACGAATGCCATATAAGGTAGTGGGCGTTCCAGTCTTAAGGTAGCATTTCGGGTTATCGCACGATAAAGTCCATTATCATGCGATAGAGGGAGCCATGGCATGTTAACATGTGTTAGCCTTAATTAGCCGCACTGACCTGCAACCACAACAATAGAGGTATAGCACAATGGTTAATACATTGACTGCTGATCCAATGGTCATGAGTTTGATTCCCCTATTGAGCTCAGTTAAAAGACTGTCTGAGGCAATCCCTTTTCCTGCTTGTTACAGTCAGACACATCCCAATAATTTGCACTGCTGGCTAAAAAAGCCTCACCCCAGTTCCGCAACCTAATGCACCTTTTAGGGCGCACCATAAGGCACATCATAAAGCACCACGTCATCCAAGGCAGGTCATAATGTGCCCCAGAGGGCAGCAAGAAAGGTTGGCACCCTCCAAGGCAGCATATAAGGTGCCCCATAGCTGGCCAAACCTAAGGTGCCATGAAAGATGCCCCAGGGATGCCAATGTGACACAGGAGATGGTGCCCAGGAGCACAAAGGTGCCCCAAAGTCACAAGCATGAGATGTATGGCTCAAACACAGATGTAACCATAACACTGAACAGAGCACCAAGGAAAGGCAAAGAACAAGTGATAGAAGGAAGTAGATGATGGAGCTCATGGACCAGCCAAATCTGCGTGCAGCCCATGTGGCAGCAGGTAAAGTGGACAAACATATCGGGGCCAGCTGTACTGATGTACAGGGTGATGGTAATGTATAGTGCAACAATGACAGTGTGTGGCAGAGGATGGGTATGTGTGTCCACCAGAGGAGGTAGAGTTGGCAGGATAAGTGCAATGACAGGAGGACAGAGGAGAGCAGTGTCATGCAGAGCACACACAGGAGAGGCAAGCATGAAGAGCCGCAATGCAGAAAAGTGTGTCAGTGCAGGACATGGGGTAGCAGCCTGCACATTAGGGCAGGACGCCACACAGCTGGCACACACACATAGACGGACAGAAGGATGGATGGCAACAGTGATGGGGGTATAATGTGGCAGCAGCACATATCTGCACAGATATGACTGTTACACGAATGAAAAGTAGTTGTGTGGGACAGCCATAAAAAAAAAGGGAACAGCAAGGAATCAAACCCATGATGTCTGCTACTGAAGTCATTGCATTAACCATTGTGCTATAACACTATGGGAGCTATTGTACTAATGGCTGGCTACAGAAAGAGTGCACGTCACCATAAAACTGTCTGCTGTGGCTACCAGGATAGGATAGAATCAACAGTACCCATAATGCAATTCACACGCAGAACAGCAATCTACATCTGCTCACCAGATGGGGTATGCACCTCTACAGCACATCAGCTTGGTAGGGGGGAATGACCGTGCGTGTTACTGGAACAGAGTACCCACAGGCCATGCCAATGTGCATGTTCTGTGCTTACCCTGAGGGTGAGGTGGCGTGGCCAGCAGCAGGTCTGCAGTACCCGGGTTGATTGAGGTGGGCTGTGCTGCAGGTCTACATCAGTGCATGACAGGTATTTGTTGCAGACACCTTTAGGAGGTCTCTGTGTCTGTTTGTAATTGCCAGTCATGTCTGTCCCTTGTGGACTATGATGCACACAACATAGTGCATATCCCCTGTGCTTGCTTATGGTCACCTGTTCAGGGAGCAGGGGTGTATCAGGGCTCACATGACAACAATGTACTTAGCAAACCGCTCTCTCAGGATCAGGGTGGGGGACATGATCTGCGCCAACAGACCCACACTCTCACCCATTGCAAGGGGGGGGCCAGTGGAGTTACATGAGAACAGGCTGTGGGACCAGCAATCCCAGTACTGGTGGCAAACAGACAGCTGCAGAAGATCTGCACTTGGAACAGGGCCACTAGCAAATAGGTAGTGGGCCCAGTTAGCTCAGCTGCCCCCCACTACAATCTGACATTCACCAGCAGAGGACAGTCAGTATGCACCTGCTGCACAATGGTGCAGCCATACAGATGCTAACTGCAGACAGTCTGCTAGCTAGTACATAGTGCAAGTTCCTGGAGAAACTGTGTGCATTCTAAACTGGGATGACAGCACACACACACACCACACAGGTATGTCATCAATTGGGCTCCAGAAAAGAGAACCCATAAATATCACATGAGAAAAATACTATAGAGCACTATGGGGGAACCTAGCCATGCAGTGGTCACTGCACAGTCAGGGTGAGAGTGACCTTCCAGCATGACATGTTGTGGTCACCCTGTCTGTGCAGGTGGTGGTCGAGCACTACAATGTTCCAGCCATTGCCCTATGCCCTGTACAGTTGCATCCTGCCCAGTCCGCCCTGTCCGGCCCATACCCACAGTACCTTGCTCCTCATTATGCACATTGGCAGGCTTATACTGGAGACAGTGCAAGCAGTGTGGGCTCAGTAAGGTGTAGGCAGCCACAGCACACTGGATAGACAGACACACACTCCCACACCGATGCCAGCATTGTACAAATATAGAGGTTTGTGGCAGCCCTGTCCACCACACCAGTCCTGAGCACAGTGCAGGCATGGCTATGGTACGCAATACTGTTGGGGTCACTCCTCGGGGTGGTAAACACTGTCAGAAACCAAAACTGAAACACACTCCACAGATATCAGAAAGGTTGCTATGATGCAGCTTTGTGAACAAAATGTGTTTAACTTATGATTTGTTATCTGCCATTAATCATAGCAACATTTTGATATATGTGTAACGTGTTCCCAGGTTTAGGGTGGCATTGCTAAGGTATGCAAGTGGGAATGTATTGGGAGATGCTGCTCCACGCAGGGCCTAACAGCCTGACTCTCCATGAGGCTTTGGATAGTGGAGCCTGTGGGTGTGGGTGTTTATGCCCCTGTTGGCCACTGCTCTAGGGCTGAGTTCCCCAACTCATTGTGAATGTTCCACCATCTTGGCAAGGCTATGAATTTACTTGACTTGCAAAGGATTGTGGATGTTGTAGTTCATTCACACAAAACTAGCCGTTTAACAAGAATAAAGAATTGTAGTTGCTCGAGTGTAAAGCAAAAATCAGAGTTTATTTATGGGGTGTTATTTCCTCACACAGATACGCTTGGTAACATCAACAGGATAACTTCTCCAGGAGTTTTATTCAGGAAACAAAACAAATAAGGCAACTGAATTACTTATGCAATCACTTAGTAAAGACCTTGATGGAACAGAAAAAAGGTCTTTCTTCTAGCCACTGCTAATAAACTTTCTTAGCAATGCTGAAATGAAAGATAAACCAAAAGGAAAATTCTCTTTATCAAAAAAAACAGCTTTCTTCCTTTCACACAGAGAAGAAGTTTTTTTTCCAAAGTCCCACGTGTGCACTTGTGCCTTGCTCTAAGCACAGGTGCTTAACCAGCTGCAAACCATTGCTGGTCCACTCTCCACATGGCTCCACAAGAAACATTTCTGGGAAGCTAAAACTCAGTACAGTTCCTTTTGGTGTTAGATCCTTATCTGAGGATTACTTTAGAACAGCAGCTTAGAGAGAGAACAATCCATACATTCAACCTCCTCATTTGATATTTCCCCTTGCTCTTGAAATATCATAGGATCACTTTCATACACTGGCTCAGAGGATTTCTCTAACTGATCTCTACCAGGATAGAAACTGTTTCCATGCTGTCTTCCTTGTGCAAAGCTAGGGAACAGATCAGATTTCATACCTGAGATCACGTTGTCATTAGGCTTCCTCTCTGGGTATTTTGGCCAGTAGGTAGCAAAGCTTCTGTGCCCAGCTCTCCAGTCAGAATCTCTGGACTTCAGGTCCCTTTTCCCATACCTCCTTAAATAGGTATTAGAGCTCCTTCTTTCTGTAGATGCAGCCGTCTCCTTTACAGGTGCTGTCCGAGAGTTCCTGGCTGTATATCTCCAAGCCTCTGGCTACCTCCAGTCCAATGAAGAATGTTTGCCCCAGGAATCTCTCCCAACATACGTACTGCCTTGGGTTCCTCTCTTAGACCTTCTGGACGTCTTGCTGTTCTTCCTTCTGTTCACGATCCGTCTCTCCTTCTCCTTCTCCAGCTCTTGCTGTCTCCATTGCTGCTCCACGTTCCCTTGCTGTCTGTCTGATGAATTTCTTCTAGCTTTAAAGTGCCTAGATGGCCACTCCACCCTAGCACACTCCAGGTGTTCTGAATTAAGCCCTGCCCTAAGAGATGTGTGATTAGGGATTACATCATTGCTTCTCTGATTAGGCATACGTTTCCCTACTTCAGCTCTCCTAGAGGCTTTCTGTAAACCAGTGCATTCTGGGTCTGGTAGTCTTTTAGGTAAACAAGCTGTTTTAGTGCTTTTACCAGCCAGCACAGGTTGCTTATTCAGAGCCAATTCACCTCTTGTATTATTTCTCCCTGAACTATGATAAGCTTCCTTATCACAATATGCATGAGATACATTTACAGATAATGGAGGTGTGGCATACATTTGCAGCACAGGCATATCTATTACAGACAGCATGACACCTGAATGGTGTTTGACCCTCCAGGACTGCATTTAGGAAACTCTGCTCTAGGGATTGCACATGTTTATGGTGTCTGTGCCCTGTAGGGTAAAATATAGGTGTTTATGGATTGTTTATTTAATCAGCAATTACAGTTCCGTCTTTATTACCATGGCTTAGTACTGGGTAAAATATAGGGACATTTTTCACAGGAGCCACAGCTGGGGCTTGAACGTGTGACCCTCAACACACTGGCTGTGTGTACTGTACCAAACTGTTGTCACAAAGGCAGATCATTCCCAGAGCTACCATTAGTTTTCGTTAGACAGACCTTGTCTGTTGCACCGCACGGCACCCACCTAAACACGGCTTGACCTTGGTCTGCTGTGGGCAGATGCCACTACCCCCTCCACCACCAGCACCCCTCTGCCACCATGCTGACATGCCCTTATGCCAGTGGTGCTGGTGGTGTGCAGTCCCAGGCCATCCAGTGTGCCAGTAGGCAGCTGCCTATGGTGTGGGTTCTCGGGTAGGAGTGCCTCCATGGACATGCGCGCTTCCCCCCGGCACCACCTGTCAATGTTATGTGCCTTTGGGGGTGCCTGCTGGGTAATATCCCCTGTGACACTGTAGGACACACAGTCCGTCAGTTGCTGTCTTTCTGATTTACACTTTTGGCATTCCTATATGCCACCTAGGCATCTGCCTAGCCCGCACTGTGCCCCAGCTGGACCACAGCATGTGCCGCCTGCAGCCCTCTATATCCCATTTGCAGCATCAGTACAGTTGCCTTTTCCTATGTGCCCACTCTGCTGTTACTGCACATGTGCACGCCATAACAAACCCGCCCAATATAAACGAGAAAAAACCCTGATCAGCACTATTTCAATGTGGAATCATTCACTTTGTAGGGGGACAGAGAATAGACCCTTCCAAACATGATATCTTATTTTTTGAGCTTTGTCAGTGGTGTTTCTTTATGTTTATCATTAATATCACTTTTGGCCAGCTTGGTTATTGGGATTTCAAATGTGGTTCTGGTCCTTTTATATGTTTATTTGCCTTTTTGGTTCCTGCACATGTATCACAACTATCACTTTTCTGGATTTCCCTGCCTTTGCTGCACATTGCTGACTGAAATGGTTTCTCTTTCCTGCAAATGTGCCTTAACGCAAAGGTTTCACTGGCATTAGTGTTCAGACCCGGATTTCACAGCGTTAGTGTGCCTGGAGCCTCTCCCCTCCCACTCTCCGCCCATTAACCCCTTCTCTCTGCACCTCAAGGAAGCCTTACTGCACCCTTCAGACCCGGATTTCACAGCGTTAGTGTGCCTTAATGCGGTAAAGTGCGGTAATCATACATAACGCGCGTTATGTAACGTTAATGATTGTTAGCGCATCATAACGCGTGTTATGATGTGCTAACGATCGTTAACATTACATAACGCGTGTTATGATGCGCTAACGATCGTAATGCTCCGCGGCACGGTAAAACACCGCAGAAGGTGGAGAGAGGGCGGATAGAAGGGGTCAGTGGGCGGAGAGTGGGCATGGAGAGGCTCCCCTCACACTAATGCGCTGATTTTCAGAGCTGAATTCCAAAGCGAATGAAAACCTGCCGTTGAAAGCACATTACAGGGGAGAGAAACCTTTTAAGTGTCAGCAATGTACAGCTCAGGCAGGGAAACCAAAAAAAGTGATAAGTGTGATACATGTGCACAGAACAAAAGGGCACAGAAACACTGAAAATGACCCCAACAAACTGGAAAAAAACAATAACCAAGCTGACCAATAGTGGTATAAATGAGAAACATCAACCCCTCCCCCCCACGAGTAAGCTCCATAGAACAGATATAAATCGTGGAAGGGTCTATACTCCGTCCCCATACAAGGTGAATGAGCCCACAGTGAAAGAGCGCTGCTCAGCCAACATCAGGGCGGGCATGTCGGAACGGCAACTGGACAGATGCCGGAGAAGGGGATACAGAGGGCCGCAGGCGGCACATGCTGTGGTGGAGCTGGGCCACAGTGCGGACTGGGGTGATGCCTAGGTGGCCCATACGAATGCTGAAACAGTGGAGCAGCCAGACAACAACTGCTGAAGGACCAACATGGGCACGAGTGTGTTTCCCAAAGTGTCACAAGGGATAGAACCCAACAGCTACCCCCAAGGGCACGGAACATTGGCAGGCGTGGCTGGGGGGAGCATGGACGTCTATGCAGGCACCCCTACCCCAGAACCCGCACCATAGGCAGCCGCCTACCTGCACACTGGATGGCCTGAGACTGCGCACCACCAGCTCCACCAGCAGAAGGGCATGTCAGCATGGTGGCTGAGGGATACTAGTGGTGGAGGGGGCAGTGGCAGCTGCCCAGAGCAGACCGTGGCCTAGCCCTGTGTAGGTGGGTGCCATGCACTGAAAAAGACAGGCCCTGTCTGAACAACAGTCATGGTATCACCAGGGAATGCCCCATCTCTGTGATAACATGGTGGTGCAGTGCACAAAACCTGTGTATTCAGAAGCAGAAAGTCACAGGTTCAAGTCCCAGCTGTGGTTTCTGCCAACCCAGTCCTCATATTTTACCCACTACTATCACATGCTAATACAGACAGTGGGGGTGTACTATCGAGCCCCTGGCCAGAATGACCAAATGGATGATGAAATGCTCAAAGAAATCAAGGAAGCTAACAAAAGTTTCAGCGCAGTAATAATAATGGGTGATTTCAATTACCCCGGTATCGACTGGGTCAGTGTCACGTCCGGACATGCTGGGGAGATAAAGTTCCAAGATGAAATAAATGACTGCTTCTTGGAGCAGCTGGTTCATGAACCGACCAGAGGGGAAGCCATATTAGACCTAGTCCTTAGTGGAACACCAGATCTAGTGCAAGAGATAAGGGTGTTGGGGCCACTTGGCAAAAGTGATCATATTTGATTTAATTAGTGGAGGAGGGATAGTAAAGAAATCCACAGTACTACCTTTTAACTTTCGAAAGGGAGACTATGATAAAATGAGGAAAACAGTTAAGAAAAAACTAAAAGGAGCAGTTGCGAAGGTTAAAGACGTACATCAAGCTTGGGTGTTGTTGAAAAATACTATCTTGGAAGCCCAGACCAGCTGTATTCCACGCTTTAAGAAAAGTGGAAGGAAGTCCAAAAAACTGCCAGCATGGTTTAAAGGTGAGGTCAGAGAGGCTGTTGTTGCCAAAAAAGCATCTTTCAGGAAATGGAAAAAAGAGCCAAACGACGAAACCTGGAAACAGCACAAGCACTGGCAAGTCAAATGCAAGGCATTGAAAAGACAGGCAAAGAGATAATTTGAGAAGAAGCTTGCTGCGGAAGCAAAAACGCGAAATAAAGACCTTTTCAAGTACATTCGTAGCAAAAAACCTGTGAGAGAGTCAGTTGGTCCATTAGATGATAAAGGGGTTAAAGGAGCACTAAGAGGCGACAAGGCGATAGCGGAGAGAGTGAATGAATTCTTTGCTTCGGTCTTTACTGAGGAAGATGTAGGGATGTTACTCATGACTGAAGTGGTATTTAAAGGTGCGGAAGAATTGAAGGAAATATCGATACATCGGGAAGATGTATTACAACTATTAGATAAACTGAAGAGTAGCAAATCACCTGGGCCGGATGGTATACATCCAAGGGTGTTGAAAGAACTGAAATATGAGATTGCAGAACTGCTATCAGTAATCTGTGAACTATCATTAAAATCATCTCTAATACCTGAAGATTGGAGGATCGCCAATGTAACACCAATTTTTAAAAAGGGTTCCAGGGGTGATCCGGGAAACTACAGACCAGTGAGCCTGACGTCAGTACCGGGAAAAATGGTAGAAACCATCATAAAGAATAAAATTACTCAGCATGTAGATAGTCACAACCTAATGGGAGACAGCCAACATGGCTTTAGACAAGGAAGATCTTGTCTTACTAATCTGTTATGTTTTTTTTGAAGGAGTGAATAAACAGGTGGACAAAGGTGAGTCGGTTGATATTGTGTATCTGGACTTTCTGAAAGCCTTTGACAAGGTCCCTCATCAGAGACTTTTGGCAAAACTAAAGAGTCATGGGATAGGAGGCAGTGTACTATTGTGGATCAGGAACTGGTTAAAAGATAGAAAGCAGAGGGTAGGGCTAAATGGCCAATTTTCCCAATGGAGAAAGGTGAATAGTGGTGTACCCCAGGGATCTGTGCTGGGTCCGCTGCTTTTTGAGATATTCATAAATGACCTGGAAAGTGGAATAACGAGTGAGGTTATCAAATTTGCAGATGACACAAAACTATTTAAAGTTGTTAAAACCCAAGAGGATTGTGAAAAATTGCAAGAGGATCTTGATAAATTGGAAGACTGGGCATCAAAATGGCAGATGAAATTTAATGTGGACAAGTGCAAGGTTATGCACCTAGGGAAGAACAACCCAAACTATGGTTACACGATGCAAGGTTCCACATTAGGAACCACCACCCAGGAAAAAGATTTAGGCGTCATTGTGGATACCATGTTAAAACCCTCGGCCCAGTGTGCAGCGGCGACCAAGAGAGCAAATAGAATGCTAGGTATGATAAGGAAAGGAATGGAAAATAAAACAAAAGATATTATAATGCCTCTATATCGTTCCATGGTGAGACCGCACCTTGAATGTTGTGTGCAATTCTGGTCGCCGTATCTTAAAAAGGATATAGCGATTTTAGAAAAGGTACAGAGAAGAGCCACCAAATTGGTAAAGGGGATGGAAGGATACTCCTATGAAGAAAGGCTAAAAAGGTTAGGGCTCTTTAACCTGGAAAGGAGACGGCTGAGGGGAGATATGATAGAAGTCTATAAATTAATGAACGGAGTGGAACAGGTAAATGTAGATCGCTTGTTTACCTTATCAGAATATAGAAAGACTAGGGGACATGCAATGAAGTTACAGGGTAAACTATTTAAGACTAATAAAAGAAAATATTTTTTCACTCAACGTGTAATCAAACTCTGGAATTTGTTACCGGAGGATGTAGTAAAGGCTGTTAGTGTAGCTGGGTTTAAAAAAGGTTTGGACAAGTTCCTGGAGGAAAGGTCCATAAACCATTATTAAGAAGTGACCGAAGATATCAATGCTTGACCCAGTACAAGCATTGTGGAACTTGTGTCTCTTGGGGAAACTGCTAGTTACATATGACCTAGATTGGCCACTGTTGGAAACAGAATACTGGGCTTGATGGACCTTGGTCTGACCCAGTATGGCATATCTTATGTTCTTATGTTCAGACAGAACCTTTCTTGCAGATGACGTAAACATGCCCAAAACACCTACATTTTACCCTACAGAGCACAGACACCATAAACATGCACATTACCTACAGCAGAGCCTCCCAAATGCAGTCCTGGAGGGCCAAACACCATTCCGGTTCCATGCTGCCTCTGATAAAGATGCCTGTGCTGCATTTCTATGCTCCACCCCCATGGTATGCAGATGTATCTCATGCATATTCATGAGGGACAGCATGAAAACCCGAACAGTGTTTGGCACCGCAGAACTGGAGTTGGGAACCTCTGCCATAAAGCAGCAGCCAACAGGGGCAGATACACCCGCACCCACAGGCCCCATTATCCAAAGCCTCCTGGAGAGGCAGGACTTTGGGCTCTGCGTGCATCTCCCAATACTAGCACTTGCATACCTTAGTAATGCCACTCTAAACCTGGGAATATGGTACACATCTATCAAAAGGTTGCTATGATTACTGGCAGATAGCAATTCCTAGGTTAAGTACAATTTTCTGAGTGAGCTGCATCATAGCAACCTGTCTGATGTCTGTGGAGTGTGCTACAGGTCTTGTGTCTGACAGTGTTTACCAACCTGGGGAGTGACTCCTACAGTATTGTGTACCATAGCCATGCCTGCACTGTGCCCAGGACTGGTGTGGTGGCCTGGGCAGCCCAACACCTCTATAGTTGCACAGTGCTGGCATAGGTGTGGGGAGTGTGTCTGTCTATCCAGTGTGTGGTGGCTGCCAACACCCTCCACAGCCCACACTGCTAGCACTGTTGCCAGTATTGGCCTGCCAATGTGCATAATGAGGAGCAAGGTATTGTGGGAATAGCCTGGATAGGGTGGCCTGGCCTGGCCGCATCTGCACAGGGCATAGGGCAATGGCTCGGACACTGTAGTGCCCGGTACCACCTGCACGGACAGAGTGGCCACAGCATGTCCTGCTGGGAGGTCACTCTCACCCTGACGGAGCAGTGACCACGGCATGGCTAGGTTCCCCCATAATGCTGTATAGCTTTTTTTTCTTGTGATTTTTATGGGTTCCCTTTTGGGGCCCGATCACTGACTTATCTGCTTGGTGTGTATGCTGACCTCCCAGTTTTGGGTACGCGCATCTCCTCCAGGACCATGCATTATGGACTAGCTAGCAGATTGTTTGCAGCTAGTATGTGTGTTGCTGGAACACCGTGCAGCGGCTGGAGGCTTGCGGCTGGAGAATGTCAGATGGAAGTGGGGGGGGGGGCAGCTGTGCATTTCCAGGCCTTCTGTCTGCTCTTGCTTTATGGATGTGTACAGCTCTGCATTGCCTGCCCTGTAGGGTGTTTGATCCCTAGCAGGATTGGGGTGATGGTCCCCACTACTGCCACCATTGCAGGGTGGGTGGAATGTGGATCTGTTGGCGGGAGATCTTGTCCCCCACTTTGAGCCCCAGAGGGTGCGTTGGGTGGTGGTATCTAATCTCCCTGTGGGTCCCAACACCCCCATTCACTTACATCATGTGACCATGGCACCCACACAGGGTATGCACTTTTCTGGGTGCATCATAGTCCATAAGGGCTAGATGTGACATACAGATGAGCACAGGCATATCCTAGGGATGTTTGCAAGGACTACCTATCACACATTGGCACTGATGGGGACCTGCAGCATAGCCTATCTCAGCAAAGCCAGGTGCTGTGAGAATGGTGCTGGGCACCATACCTCTCCCTCAGGGTGAGCACAGGACCTGCACACTGTGATGGTCTGTAGCTACTCTGTGCCACTAACACACACCGTTGGCACCCCCTACCAGGCTGAGGTGTTCTGGGGTGCATATCCCATCTTGTGATCATCTGTAGACTGCTGATTTACATGTGCTGTGCATCCTGGGTACGGATGGGTTGACCCTATCCTGGTAACCACAGCAGAATGTGGGTGTGGTGCCATGCAGTCCTCCTGTAGCCAGCCAGGTGTTTGTTATCAGCTCTAGCCCACTGGTTACTTCAATGCCCTTGGAGCATGAGGTTATGGGTTTAAAACCCACAGTGGGGTTCATCGATAGGGCTGTCTTAGGCATTGTCTATTTTTATTGTATATTAGTGCTGCCAGCAGAAACAACCTCAGGATACTGTCACCTTAGGGTGGCTCATAAGGCGTCCTATAGGGCGCCTTATACGGCGCCCTATAAAGCTCCTTATAAGGTGCCTTATATGGTGTCCTATAGGGGACATTATAGGGTGCCTTGGCAGAAAGCGCACTTTATAATGTGCCCTATGGAGTGCCTTCTAGGGTGCCTTATGCGGCACCTTAGGTTACGCCATTGTGAGGGTGTGTTTGCTGGCAGCACTATTAAAGTACAACTAAACTTCCTCACAGCCCAATACTTAACCCTTTCCAGGCCAAGCCCAAAACTTTCGGGATCCAAACTTCTGCCTAAATATTCCTATCAAATGGTATATAATACATGACCATGGCAGAGGGAACGTCACTATTGGAACATATTGAATAAGACGGGTACAATTTACCTGACATATGCAAACATTAACCCGGCTGCAGAATGTGGATTAAAATATTATAGTAGGCCTTCAAAGGGTTACACATGACGCCTCAGCCAGCCTTATTCATTATGCACACTGGGGAATCAAACCCATGACCCTTGTACCATCAGTCTGTGTAGTAACCATTGTGCTACAGCTCTGTTGCTGTATTTGGGTGTCTGCGCGCCTTCTTAAGCTTAACGCGCAGTAACGCGCCCTGTAACGATCGTTGCTGCGCAGCGCCTTATAACGTGCGTTATCGGTAACGATGCACAGCCCATGTCCTTTTTTGGCATTTCTTCCACTAACGTGGCTCCTAATGCAAATCACACTAACGCAGTTTAGTAAACATACCCCTTAGTGTCTTTGTTAATGGAAAGTTCAGCCTAGTTATTTCAGTAGAGTCTATCAAGGTTGTAAGTTGAGTAATAAGCCCTGGAATATCTGAGTTACTGAATCTGTGGTGTTAACTCTTTCTGAGGGCTTTCAATAATATAATGTTAAGTACCCTCACAGTGTACACAGCCCTGTACATATAAGCTTCCTTTCAGGAACCTAGACATGCCATGGTCACTGCTCAGTCAGAGTGAGAGTGACCTCCCAGCATGACATGCTGTGGCCACCCTATCCATGCAGGTGGTGGTTGGGCACTACAGTGTCCTAGCCAGTGCCCTACACCCTGTGCAGATATATCCTGGCCAATCCGCCCTGTCCGGGCCATACCCACAATATCTTGCTCCTCATTATGCACATTTGCAGGCTAATACTGGAAACAGTGTAAGCATTGTGGGCCCAGTGAGGAGTTGGCAGCCACAAAACAATGGATAGACACACACACACACACACACACACACACACACACTCCTATTGCAGCACTGTGCAAAGATAGGGGTGGTTGGCAACCCTGCCCGCCACACTGGTCCTGATCACAGTGCCAACATTGCTAAACTGTGCATGAGGTAGTAGTAGTGCTCTGGTGATAACTGCAGCTTCGTGCTGGGGTCAACAGCCTGAATCTCCATGAAGCTGTGGATAGTGAAGCCTGTGTGAGTGGGTGTACCCCTGTTCGCCGCTGCTTTGGGGATTGCACATGTTGATGTTGTATCTGCATTGTAGGGTAAAATATTGGGGCATGCTCTACAGCTGGGACTTGAACCTGGGACCCTCTACTCCAGGACACTGCACCACACTGTTGCTACAGAAGCACAGCAGTCCCTGTGGCTACCTTTACTTTTCCTCAGCCAGACCTTTTCTGTTGCACTGCACACCACATACTGGTACAGGGCATGGCCTAGTCCACTGCAGGCAGGTGCCACTGTCCCCTCCAGCACAAACCCCCCCCCCCCCCCACAGCCATGCTGACATGACTATATGCTGTCAGTGCTGGTAGTGTACAGTCCCAGGCCATCCACTGTGCAGGTAGGCAGGTGCCTAGGGTGCGGGGTCTGGGGTGGTGAGGCATACATGGACATCCACACATCCCCCCCATCACCGCCTATCAATGTTATGTCCCTTCCACATGGGGGAGAGATGGCTGGGGGGATGTCAGGTTGGTGCTCTAGCAACTATTGGCTAGGGTGGACAGGGTAGATGTAGGTAGATTGTGTTGTGAAAGCCGACTGTGGACAGGCTAGGGCATGCACCTCAAGTACGGTGTACCCGGTTTGGCCTACTGGGTGTATATATGTTTCCGACAACGTGTGGTCACACCCTGCAATGCCTTACTAGGGGCTGCAATAATGGGTTAGCTGGGTTTTCAAAGTGTTTGGGACGCATCATGGGTAAGGTCTGTGGACCCTTGTTTGAGTGGTCCTCAGATGTGCACTGATTGCCCTATTACAGGCATAGTGGTACCTGTGTGACCTTTGGGATACTTGCTGGGTTATGTCCCTTGGATGGGACACTGTGGAACACTGACTACTGGGCATGTTTGGTCTTGGTCAGCTGCTGTCTTGCCAATTTCTAGTTTCTATGTTCCTATTGTGGTGGAGAGACAGGGTTACAGCCCAAGGAAAGTGGGACAAAACAGTCTTTTTCCCCTGAGCAAAGGACAGATTCAGGAAGTGTAAGGGTTAAATCTCTTACTAAAGAAAAAAACTCTAGGCACCAAGAGGTAGAGAGTGAGCCACACCCTAGCTCCATAGTAACCAGGGGAGGTGATGAGGGAAGCCTAGGGGTGGAGTCGGAGGCTATAGGACAGCCTCAATCATATAAGCAGAGAGAAACTGCTAGTGGGGGGAAGCCAAGAAACCCGGAGAAGCCAGGGGAGCCAGGGAAGCCGGAAAAGCCCAGAAACCCAGAGAGACGGGGGAAGCCAGGGAAGCCAAGGAGGCCAGAGAAGCTGAAGAGTCTTTCCAGGAGAAGGAGGAGTCCTTCCAGAGAGGTTTCCACAGAAGCTGCCCTGAAAGGAGAGAAAGCAGAAAGAGGCAAGTGCGCCAGCAGAAGCCTCAAAGGGGATTCTTATTGCAGGCAATGTTCAGACAGCTCAAGCCCTGAATGCAGCCCAGCTGATAGAAAGAGGACAGCTGGCTTGAAACAGAGGGGAGTTGATTCTGAGGTAAACGCTGCTGAAAGGCATGGAACAGGAATCCAAGTGAGGGAGTCTCTGGAGAGAGTTTTACCTGTGGCACAGTCTGAGAGGAGACAGAGTGCTGGAAATAAGGTGAGCCCTTTACAAGCTTTTAAAAGTCTGTTAAGAAAGAAAAATCTCCTGGGTCCTTCCCCTGCAACTCAGCGTAGTGAGGAGTCTCACTGGGGGCAGGTTCTGAAGTTATTAGAACAATTGAAGCCTGACGTTAGGGACGCTGAGGCCAGCCAGATGTTATCTGAACCTGAGCCAGAGAGTATGGAAACAGAAGAATGTCTTTCTGAAAGTGTGTCTTCAGATTTTTAAATGGACTGTTCTTACTGTCTAAGTCAAAAGCAGTAAAGCTGTTTGAGTTTTAAAATAGTGGGAAAAGTCAGAAGCTTTGAAACTGCGTGACTTGATGAAGGGTGTTAATTAAACCCCTAGAATTGAGCTAGCCAGATAAGCTCAAGGAAAGCTGTGAATGCTAGAAGTTAAAAAGCCAGTTACTTGCAAACCCGAATGTGGAAAGTGCAATGTCTTAAGGATTGATGCAAATGTTTAGCAGCTTGTTAAAAGAAGCCAAGGTGCTGTGCAGAGCCCTGACTGCTGTAAGAGTGTAATGCCTGCTGACGGAGGGGTTTGCTGCTCTGTTTAAACAAGCTAGCTGAGAAGACTAATGCATAGACAGTGCTATAACATTTAAGCTTTGTTTTTCTTTTGGAGAAAGTATCCTGTATTTTTTATGTTCTTGGAATACCTGAACTGATGCCAAAGAAGTTCAGTGGGCAGTAGAAAAGCATTCCTGTGCAAAAATAAATTTTCCTGTTAACCTTGGAAACCCTCAGCTGTCTGTTTGATTGACAACACAACTACAACATTGAGTAACTCTCAGCACTAATAAGGGACATAAAGAGGTACGCCCTCTACTGTTAGGCAACCGCCTGACCAGTAGGAGGCGCTACACTATGTGCCACCTAGGCGACAGCCTAGTACACCCTGTGCCCCAGATGCCCCCACTGCATGTCCCACCTGCAGCCCCCTATGCCCCATTTGCACCATCGCCATAGTGGCCTTTCATACTTGGGCACTATGCTGTTGCTTCAAATGGAGCACTACTATCATTTTTCTTGGGCTCCCTGCCTGTGTTGTACATTGCTGACGCTGAAATGGTTTCACCTCCCTGCAAATGTGCATCTAACAACAGGTTTTCTGTCCCGGTAATGTTCAGCCCTTCATTTCTCCGCGTTGGTGTAGCAGGAGCCTCTCCCCGCCCACTCCCCGCCCATTGACCCCCTTCTTTGCGCCCTCTCTCCACCCTCTGCAGGATTTACCGTGGATGATGATATTAACACATGTTAATGTAGCCGCTGCTACATTACCGCAGTTTAGTAAACATACCCAATAGTCTCCCTTTCGAAAGTTAAAAGGTAGTACTGTGGATTTCCTTACCGTCCCTTCTCCATTTATTAAATCATACACGATCATGCTATGATCACTATTGCCAAATGGCCCCAATGCCCTTATCTCTTGCACCAGATCTGGTGTTCCACTAAGGACAAGGTCAAAAATAGATTCCCCTCTGGTCGGTCATGAACCAGCTGCTCCAAGAAGCAGTCACTTATTTCATTTAGAAACCTTATCTCCCTAGCAAGTCCTGCCCTGACACTGACCCAAATAATACTGGGGTAATTGAAAACACCCATTATTATTACTGTGTCAGATCTCTTTATCTAAAAGAGCTTAACTCTCATCTGAGAGGTAAGGAGGGAAATCTTCTTGCTGTGCAGATCCTCATCATGAAAATGGTGTTGGAAAGTCCCCTGTGAGCCTATAGATGTTCAGCGTGAAGATACCAGCAGAGAACCTTCTATAGACCCAGTTGAGAGTAGGAGGGAAGTTGTGGGTGGATGATCTCCTCCCAACCCCGGGAGTGGAGATGGCAGCAGAGACTCTGGAGACCCTAATCGAAGCTTGGGAGTCCAGTGGCAGATCAGCTCAAGAGGGAGCTACAGTGGCAGAATCAGCTCTTTATAGAGCTGCAGCAGCATAGCCCATTCTGGACTAGGAGCTACAGGACCCAGGGAGAACCAGCATCAGATCAGCTCAAGAGAGAGCTGCAGCAGCAGAGAATCAGCTCCATAGGGAGCTACAGCAGTGGATCAGCTCCAGGGGGAGCTGCAATGTAGAATCAGTTCCAAAGGGAGCTACAGCAGCAGAATCAGCTCCTGAGAGAGCTGCAGCAGCAGAGAGTCCATTCCAGACTAGGAGCCACAAGACCTAAGAGGTCCAGGAGCAGATCAGCACAAGGAAGAGCTGCAACAGTTGTTCCAGAGTGGGCAGAAGTGCATACCCCTCTCTAGATTGGAGCAGAGCTTTCAGGAGGTGGAGCCAAGGCTACAGCTTCAGCAATTGAACAGATCTACAAAACCTCTCCTTTCACAAGCAGCCATCAGTCCAGAGCTCCAGCAGTGGGTGAGACTTCGGGCTGGTGGGCAAAGGGAAAGGGAGAAGAGTTAGGAGACAGATTATTAGATGTAAATCCATAAGCCTTAAAGGTTTACTTAAGTCATTATATTTAAGGTTATAGTTGGTTGTTTGAACTGCCTTATCTCTTGTCCTGTATTACTATTTTACCTTATCTGCTTGAATCACTTATTATAATATGGGTTGTACATACTACATTATTTTATCGCAATACCTGATGTATATATTTTGTAAATAAATTGTAAATGCAATTTAAGTCAGCTTTGTTCACAGCAGTGTTTTTTTGAGAGGTTTCCTGGGGTGAAAGGATGGAAATCCTACTCTTTAATAATTTCTTCCATAGATGGAGGCACCATGCACCAAACTGACAAGGACCAACGGAGCCCGCCCTTGAGGGGACCCCAGCCAGGCCAGTCCCAGACCCAGTAGCATATCCAAAGGGGCGCTACACAAAATTTAAATCAATAAAGAAAAACCCTAACTTGGGAACCATAAGTTCTCTAGTTTTCTCCTTTTTGATTTCCCAAATACTTTTCCTATCTAACATAAAAATAAAAGGATAATTATAAGTCTAACTACACATTCATACAGCACGACTACTTTTCCTTTCTCTCTTTCTCTGAGACCAGGCATACAGTCACTCATTATATCCCTGGTTCACACACTCAGAGATTTCAACAAACAAACAAAATATTCCTGAATTAAGGAACTGTAAATGTAAAAGTTCCTTGCAGCAAACCTTAAGGCACTCTCACACAGTAATGTCTTAGGGGTATGTTTACTAAACTGCGGTAAGGTAACAGGCAGTAATGGCAGCGATAAAGGGCACTAATCCTAATAAGGCATTGGGCAGGAAAAGGACATTCCCCCACACCGGACATTTATGTTATCTGTGAACCGCACTGATGATGAATAGCGCGGTATAGAAAAGACTCTAAATAAATAAATAAATTAAATTAAATAAATTCCGGTGTAAAGGGAGCAATGGGCCATTTAGCACATGTTAACAGGGTGCCTTGGCTGTTTAACGCATGTTAACAGGACATTGCACATTAAGGTGACAAGCATACACTTTAGGGCACACTAAGGGGTATGTTTACTGAACCGCGCAATTGTGTGGGGCGCACTTGAGCGTGCGCTAAGGTACCTTAGCACACGCTAATAGTGTGTTTTTAGTGCCCCGCACATGTGCACGCCGCCCGCACAAGTGCGCGGCGCGCTGATGTGCGATAGAGGCGTGGAAAGGCATTCCGAGGGCGGAGGAAGGCTCCCGAGGCGCGGGGGGACGGGGTCAATGGGTGGAGAGTGGGAGGGGAGAGGCTCCCCGCACAGGAGCGGGGCTGAATTTCGGACAAAAAAATACCGCGAGTGAAAACCTCGCGTTAGAGCTGATTTAAAGGGAAGAGAAACCATTTCCGTCAGCAATGTACAGCAAAACCGGGGAAACCTAAAACTCGTGAGCAGTGTGATACATGTGCACAGAATTAAAATTGCAAATAAAACATGAAAATGACCACAAGAAAAATGTAGAAAATTATAATTTAGCTGGGCAACAGTGATAGAAATGGGCAACAATAAAAAATACTCCCAGGAAAGCTACAAAAAAAAAAAGAAATGATTTTTGGAAGGGTCTACGCTCCGTAGACTCTTTCAAAAATCATTTCATTTTTTTGGAGCTTTCCTGGGAGTGTTTTTTATGTTGCCCATTGCTATCACTGTTGCCCAGCTTGGTTTTGGTTTTTTTCTCTTTTTTTCGAGGTCATATTTGAGGTTTATTTGCACTTTTGTCCCCATACAAGGTAAATGAGCCCACAGTAAAATTGTGCAGAGCAGGGTGTCTGACTCGTCCGGCCAGGTTTCCTATCTCCAGGGATTGCACTGTCTCTGTGGCTTCAGTGTGGTGCAGTGGACACAGCCAGTGCCTGTAGAATCAGAGGGTCACAGGTTCAAATCCCACCTGGGGCTCCTGCCAACCCAGTTCCCATAGTTTTACCCACCACTAAACAGTGATAGTAAAGACACTCCTTTATTGTAGAGAACATAAGCATGGTTCAAACACCCATATTTTACCCTACACCGCACACAAACCATAACAATGGGCATTACCTACAGCCGAGTCCCCCAAATTCAGTCCTGGAGTGCCACAACTCAATTAGGTCATATGCTTTTTCCCAGATAAGGACATGTCTGCATGTTGGCGGAAGGGTACAGGTGGTGGAGGGGGCAGTGGCTGCAAGCCACAGCAGACAGTGGCCTAGGCCTGTGCAGGCTGGCACCATCCACCGCAACAGTCAGGCTCTGTTGAATGTACAGTCATGGACTCCCCAGGGAATACAGCACATCTGTGGCAACACGGTGGTGCAGTGCACACAGACAGTGTGTGCAAGAACAGAAAGTCACAGGTTCAAAGGCCAGCTGGGGCTACTGCCAATCCTGTCCACATATTTTTCCCACAACGAAACCGTGATAGTAAGGACAAACCTTTACTGCTGAGAACATACGCATGGTTAATACGCCTATATTTTACCACACCAAACACAGACACCATAAACAGGTGCATTACCTAGAGCAGAGTCTCCCAAATGCAGTCCTAGAGGGCCCCACACCATTCAGGTTCCATGCTGCCTCTAATAAAGATGCCTGTGCTGCATATCTATGCACCACCCCCATGGTATGCAGATGTAGCTCATGCATATTTATGAGGGACAGCATGAAAACCCGAACAGTGTTTGGAACACCAGGACTGGAGTTGGGAAACTCTGCCGTAAAGCAGCAGCCAACAGGCCCAGACACACCCACACACACACACACAGGCCCCATTGGCCAATGCCTCCTAGAGAGGCAGGACATTGGGCCCTGCCTGTATCTCCCAATACTAGCACTTGCATACCTTAGCAATGACACCCTACACCTTGGTATATGGTACACAGCTATCAAACGTTTCCTATGCTAACTGGCAAATATCAATACCTACCATAAGCACATTTTGCTCATTGAGCTCCACCATAACAATTATTCTGATGTTTGCGGTGTGTGCTGCAGGTCTGGTCTCTGATAGTGTTTACCACCCCGGGGAGTGACCCCCAACAGTACTGGGTACCATATCCATGCCTGTACTGTGCCCAGGACTGGTGTGGTGGGTATGGCTGCTGAACACCTCTATAGTAGCACAATGCTGGCATAGGTGTGGGGGTGGCTGGCTGTCTATCCAGTGTGTGGTGGCTGCAAACACCTTCCACAGCCCACACTGCCAGCAATGTTGCCAGTTTTGGGCTGCCAATGTGCATAATGAGGAGCAAGGTACAATGGGTATAGGCCGGACAGTGCATCTGCACAGGGCATAGGGCACTGACTGGGACATGTTAGTGCCCGGCCACCACCTACACAGACAGGGTGACCTCTGTATGTCCTGCTGAGAGATCACTCTCACCCTGACTGTGCAGTGACCAGAGCATGGCTAGGCACCCCCATAGTGCTATATAGTACTTTTCTCATGTGATAGATATGGGTTTCCTTTTGGGGCCCAGTCACTGATTTATCTGCTTGCTATGTATGCTGACATCCCAGTTCTGGGTGCACGCATCTCCACTGGGAACATGCACTATGGACTAATTAGCAGACTGTTTGCAGCTGGTATGCGTCTTGATGGAGTGACTGACGACTTGCTGCAGGAGCATATCAGATAGTGGTGGGGTGCAGCTTACCATATCAAGGCCTAATGTCTGTCTGCTATTGTGTTATGGATGTGTATAGAGCTGCATTGACTGCCCTGTGGGGTGTCTGTTCCCCAGCAGGACCGGGGTTGATGGTCCCTTCTACTGCCACCTTTGCAGGGAGGTAGAACGTGGATCTATTGATGGGAGACCCTGTTTGCCACCCTCAGCCCTGGAGAAGAGGGGTGGTGGTACATGGCCCACCTGGGGGTCCATAGGGGCTACACCTGACTGAAACAGACAGAAATATCCAAGGTGATGGTGCAGAAACTACCTATCTCACACATTAACACTGCTTTGGAACTCCACCATGGACGGTGCTGGGCGCCTCACTGCACCCTCAGGGTGAGCACCGCACCCGCACAATGTGACGGTGTGTAGCTACTCTGTGCCAGTAAAACACACGGTCAGTACCCCCTACCAGGCCGAGGTGCTGTGGGGGTGCATTGCCCATCTTGTGTTTATCTGTGGACAGCTGATTTGCATGTGCAGTGCATCATGGGTACGGGTGGGATAACCCTATCCTGGTGACCACAGCAGACTGTCTGTGTGGTGACATGCAGGCTCTCTGCAGCCAGCCAGAGGCTTGTTAGCAGCTATAGAGCTGTAACCCAATGGTTATTTCAGTGCCTGTAAAACCAGAGGTCATGGGTCCAACACATTATCTTTTTTAAATGTACATATTTTGATGCCACCAAAAACACCCTCAGCGTACTGTACCCATAAGGTGCCTCTGAGGGTGCTTTATAGGGCGCCCTATAGGGCATCTTATGGTTCCCATCCATATAAGGTGCACTATACATTATCCTGTGACGCAGCTTATAGGGTGCCCTATAGGGGACATTTTAGGGTGCTGTGGCGGACAGTGCAATTTATAATGTGCCCTATGGAGTGCCTTATAGGGTGCCTTATACGGCACCTTCACTTACGGCACGTGAGGGCGTGTTTGCTGGCAGCAATTAAGAAAATAAAACTAAAGTGCTGCAGGAAAGAATATGTACATTGCAAAGCTGATGCCACAGCCAGCCTTACGTATTAGGCACCCTGGGGAGAAAACTCATGACCCCTGTATCATCAGTCAGTGCCTTAACCATTGTGCTCCACTGCTGCTCCTCCTTGTCTGTCAGCACACCTACTTATGCTTTTCATTCCTTAAACTGCACAGTGCTGCCATAAAAACAGTACTCTGACCTTGCGGTACCTCATACGGCACCCTCTAAAGCACCCTATAAGCAACATTCTAGGGTGCCTTGGCAGACAGTGCACTTTAAAATGTGCCTTATAGGGCGCCTTATGTTAACACGCTTTGAGAGTGCGTTTGCTAGTAGTGATAATTAAAATAAACATAAAATGACTCTGAAAGCAATCTTCCCCATAATATGCAATGCCTCAGCCAGCCTTGTTCATTGGGCACTGTGGGGGATTAAACCCTTGCTCCCTGCACCATTGGTCAGTGTCTTACCCATTGTGCTGTGGTTCTGTTCCTGTGCTTGCACATTAGCGCGCCGCCTTATGCCGCCCAATATTAAAAAGCCTCCTAAATCAATAGCACACCACCTAATGCCCATCAGTGTGCCACCTTATGCCGCACAATATTAGACAAGCTCCTAAATTAACACCTCAGCCAGCCATCTTCATTGAGCACTATGGTGGATTGAACCCCTGATCCCTGCACCATTGGTCAGTGCCTTAATCATTGTGCTGTGGCTCTGCTCGTCTGCTTGCATATCAGTGCGCCACTTATGCCTCCCGCGCAGCTATCTCATGCGCTAATGTGCGCGGCGCCCTCGGCCTGGTAGGGGGTCCTGAGTGGGTGGACTACCAGCAAAGAGTAGCTACACACCGTCACATTGTGCGGGTACTGTGCTCACCCTGAGGGTGTGATATGGCGGCCAGGACCAGGTCCACAACACCAGCCATGGCTGGATGAGGCCATGACAGAGCTCCAAAGCAGTACTAACCTGTGAGATAGGAAGGTGCTGCAGAAACATGTTGGATGTCTCAGTTAGTGGAAACCCCCCAGAACCCCTAGGTGGTCAAAGAACCACCACCACCCCACCAACAGATCCCCCATCCCATTCTTTCCCCCCCCCATGGCAGCAAAGTGGACCATCAAACCCCAGTCCTGCTGTGGAACAGACACCATACAGGGCAGTCCAAACAGCTCTACACACATCCATAACACAATATCAGGCAGACTTTAGGCCTGGGTATCCAAAGATGCACCCCAGCACTATCTGATATTCACCTGCAGCAAGCCATCAGCCACTGCACCCTGCAAGGCACTCCATCAAGACACATACCAGCTGTGAACAGTCTGCTGGTTAGCCCTGATGGAAATGCATGCACCCAAAACTGGGGTGGCAGTACACACAAGCAAAGAGTTCTGTGAGGCCCAACAGGAAACCCATATATATCACAAGAGAGAAACACAATACAGCACTATGGGGGTGCCTAGCCATGCTGTCATCACTGCAAACTCAGGGTGAGAGTGCTCCCCCAGCAGCACATACAGAGGTCACCCTGTCTGTGTAGGTGGTGGCCTGGCACTACAATGTCACAGCCAGTGCCCTATGCCCTGTGCAGATGCATCCTGGCCAGCCCACCATGTCTGACCTATACCCATGGTACATTGCTGCTCATTATGCACATTGGCAGGCCAATACTGGCAGTAGTGCTGGCAGTGTGGGTTGGGGAAGGTGTTTGCAGCCAACACACACTGTATAGACAGACACACACTCCCACACCTATGCCAGCATTGTGCTACTATTGAGAGGGTGATTAGCCTTGGCCACCACACCGGTCCTGGGCACGGCACAGGCATGGATATGGTACGCAGTACTGCTGGGGGTCACTCCCCAGGGTGGTGAACACCGTCAGAGGCCAGGCCTGGAGCACGCACCGCAGACACCAAACAGATTGTTCGGATGGGGTCAACTAGCAGTATGTGCGTAACGTAGGGATATCTATCAGCCTGTACTCTTAGCAAACATTTCAGAGCTGTGTACCTCAGGTGTAGGGTAACATTGCTAAGGTATGCAGGTGCTGATATTGGGAGATGCACGCAGGGTCCAATGTTCTGCCTCTACAGGAGACATTGGCCAATGGGGCCTGTGGGTGTGGGTGTGTCTGCCCCTGTTGGCTGCTGCTTTACGGCAGCGCTTCCCCACTCCAGCCCAGTTTTGCATCACACTGTTCGGGTCTTCCTGCTGTCCCTCATGAATATGCATGAGCTACATCTACATGCCGTGGGGGTGGTGCATAGATATACAGCACAGGCATTTGTATGAGTGGCAGCATGGAACCTGACTGGTGTGTGGCCCACCAGGACTGCATTTGGGGGATTCTGCTGTAGGTTCTGCCCCTGTTCATGGTGTCTGTGCTCAGTGGGGTAAAAGATAGATGTATTACCATTGCATATGTCCTTGTCACCAAAGGTGTGTCCTTACTGTCACTGTTTATTTGTGGGGAAAATATGTGGGCAGGATTGCCGGTAGCCCCAGCTGGTCTTTGAACCTGTGACCTTCTGTTCTTGCATGCACTGTCTGTGTGCACTGCACCACCATGTAGCCGCAGCTTGGCTGAATTCCCTGGATAGTCCATGACTGTGGATCCGGCAGGGCCTGTCTGTTGCTGTGGACTGTGCCAGCCTGCACATGGCTAGGCCTCTGTCTTCTGTCGCTAGCAGCCACTGCCCCCTGCACCACATGTACTCATCCGCCAACATGCTGGCATGAGCTTCTCCCATAAAAAGCAGGTGACCTGATTGGAATGTGGCAGTACGGGACTGCATTTGGGGTACTTGGCTGTGGGTAATGCCCATTGTTGTGGTGTGTGTGCGTTGTTGGGTAAAATATTGGTGTTTTCCCCATGCTTATGTCCCCTGCAATACAGGGGTGTCTGTGCTATCTGTGTTTAGTGGTGGGTAAAATATAGGGACTGGGCTGGCAAGTGCCCCAGCTGGGCTTTGAACCTCTGGTCCTAGAGGTACTGACTCTGTCCGCTGCACCACACTATGGCCACATAGATAGTGCAGCCCCTGGAGGTAGTAAGCCTGGCAGAATGGAGTCACAAACCCTGCTCTACACAAATTTACTGTGGGCATATGCACCCTGTCTGGTGACAAACGTGCACATAAACCCCGGAAATGACCACGGGAAATGGGGGACAAAATATCACCATGCTGGGCAACAGTGATATTAATGGGCAACCATAGCAAACACTCCCAGGAAAGCTCCACAAAAGGAAATGTTTTTTGGAAGAGTCTCCGCTCCGTAAACCCTTCCAAAATTCATTTCTTTTTTCTGGAGCTTTGCTGGGTGTGTTTTCTGTATT